>CM068371.1:469018192-470218192 GCA_034769895.1 Magicicada septendecula
ATATTTTTCCGTGACCTGTATACATTTCTAGACCGTTTTAGTTAAAGTCAAGTTGCACACCCTTAAAGAAAACAAAAATTGTCATTATTTAAAAAAGATTTTATCAGCGTATCCGTGTGAGTTTTTTTAGAGCCCTTACAATTCTTCCACACATATCTGGAAGTACTGATACTCCTATTTCAAGTCTTGGAATAGAAATTTTTCCGTAAGAAAATATTTGTGTCTCTTTGCAATAACTTTCATTACAAACTCCTTTACAAAGCTTTATTGAAATCCGTCAGCATATTGCGTTAGATTATAGTCTCAATCACTGTTTGAAACATCCTATGAAAAACGGAAGATTAACATGTAACTATTGTGCCTAGTTAAGTGGCCAAACATTCTGCGTTTTCTGTAACGACGAATTTCTATAACGTTGTTCAACCACGTCTCAATTTAAATATCTTATTATTACTATCCGAATTCTTCTATGAGATAGCTAACTCCTCCTGCAATGTCATCGTCATCATTACCATCATCTTCAACGAATAAACCAAGGTTGGTTTGTTCCAATCTCAAACAGTCAAAGAGTCTACAGCTGCTCACTCCAGGGCTTCCTCGGACGTCCCACACCTCTCCCTCCCTTTGGCTTATAGTTTCATACTTGTCTGGGAATGCGGCAGTCATCCATTCGGCAAAAAATGTTCCAATCAATTCAACCGATTCTGGGCAATCCTGTCGAACATACTCATAATATTCAGTTCGTGCCGTGTATCTGCGTTTCCACTATAGTAATGGATATTATACCCTGCCACATGCCTGATTAATCTCATTTCAGCCGTTTGGATACGACTAGTCTGGCTTTTCGTTAAAGTAAGATTCTCAGACCCATAAGGAAACTTGTTAAATGCCATCACCCTGTAGGATTTTACGCGTTTTTCTGTACTTGTTGACTTAAAGAGTCCCCCTGACGGCGCCGCACTTAAGGTTGAACTTATGCAACTTATTCACAACGTCATTGCTTGTGTTATACCTGCTGCAATATAAAATACTAATTGTTCATACAATTGGTAGAACGAGTTAATAAATATCTTCTGGAACGGGTTTTGATGATACAGATTCTTTGATAACAAAATTAACAAATTGCCTACGATATGTGAAACAACTATACACAAAACGTTGAAGCAGAGGTTAGAAAGGGCATTGATTTGAAAGAATATAAGGATCTTGACTAGACCGACTCTGCCGTACTGGTGCGAATGTTGTGTGGTTACAAGAAAACTAAGATGCTTAATTGTGAAGCGTCAGAGACAACTTTTTTGAGGAAAGGTAAAGATTGTGTCTTACTGTGTAGATAAAGAAATGTGGTTATACGAGAAGAACTTTGAATCCAGAGTATCGTGGACAACATAGCAACATACGGGAGGGAATGGATATGACGTGTAAACGAATTTCTATAGGTCAAACGCTGGAAGATGTAGTGAAACATAAGCTTACAAGGGGAAAGGAAGTGTTAGAATGCCTCTGAATATACAAAGAGATAGCCTTTGATTTTGTAGCATGTAAGGGGTCTGATCCGTAAAGCGTAAAGGGAGAAAAAGAAAGATGGCAAGATTTACATAATTTATATGTATATACGATGTAATAAGAAATAATGGTACATGAGTAAAAGGAAGAAATAGGGGAGTGAGGAAAGAAAGTGAAGCTTACTTGGGTAGGAAACGTAATGAATTAAAATTTTTAATGTGTATTCAAGAACACAAGAATAAATGTATTTATTTCTCTCTTTCAGTCTCTATCACACTCTGTGTTTTTAAAGTTTTAAAAGAAACTCAATTAATACTCTACAACTTTTGTCCCTTAAAATACTTTAAAGGTAAAATCAAATAAGATTATTGTTTAAGTTAAATTCTTTCTTACACTTCAACAAACTGTTTTGAAACTTTAGTGGAATACGACAACAGCGACAACAAAAACAAAAGAAAATTTATGTCACCAGTGTAAATTGTTTTCACGTAACACGAGATAGGGATTTGAAATGTTCTTTATTTTGTATTTCTTCTATCATTACTTGACTCAAGAGAACTGAAACATAGTGCTGATAGTAACATTAATTTAGACTAATAAATCTGTTCTTTATTGTTTGTATTAACCTACTTTTCTACTCTCGGATAATAAAATGTATTACGTGTTTATTTAGTGGGATAGAATACTCTCTAATGCCTTGTTAGCTGCCGTTACGTATTGACTGAAACTTTAACAGATACTCAATAGAGTTGGAGTGTTTCTTCCAGTAGAGTTCTCACGTCTGTGGCCGGATCGGACAGTACGGCAAAGTTATTACAAGGTTGTTGTCCCCCAGTTGCTTTCTTTTCTCTGGAAAATACAGCTTTATGTGTATAGTATACAGACATAATATGTAACATTGTATATCATTGTTGCTGCTGATCGGACATATAATAACCGCCTTTGTTTGTAGTAAGCCTGATTCATAAAAAAAATTGGTGTATACTTTTGTTTCGTAATTTAATAATGTAGTATGTTAAAAATGTAATCTAACATTTAACCTATTGCACAAAATTTAGAGGAGATATCTTATATTAAAGATTATACTGGTGGATAAATCATGTGGGAAGCTGCCTCTTTATGAACCAGGATTCCCGGTATATTTTATTCAGAGGTCAAATAATTATGTAAACGTGAGTTTGTATGACGAAAATCTATAGACAGGCGAAATGAATTGACTGAAGAAACTTTATGCTATAAAGAGCCAGTTTCTTCCCTATCCCATAACGTAGAAAAGAAGAGGAGAAGACAAAATGGAAATGTATCGTTTGTACAGTCCTAGAACATTTACTTTTGTTATACTTTTGTCTGTTGTATGTTATAAGATTTGTAGGATTTCCTAAGAAAGTATATTATTAATTTTAAAGGTCATACTTTTCTGTGTCGTGTTGTAATGCCTGGGAATTCATAGTGCGTTGATAGTTCAGATTTGGTAAAATAATTTGAAAGTTACGGACGCGGGATACCCCCTGCCAAAATGTTAGTTAGGCTCAAATTAAAGTCACTGTAATTGTGATCACCCGCTGTCGAGTCAGCACGATAGTGGAATACTTTGGGTTAGGTACTCGGGCGACCGTCACTAAAAAGAGATGTAAATGCAAAGAGCAGTGACAACACTAGTTGCACCAGCAAGGAGAAAACATCTGAAAATGTACAAAAATTCATCAGCATCGTCATCTTTACGGATTAAAATAAGAGCGGTTTTTTCCGGTCTCAAACAGGCAAAGATTACCGCTGGTCACTCCAGCACTTCCTTGGACGTCCCTTATCACTCCGTCCCCTCGGCTTATAGTTCGATAGTTGCTTAGGGATGCGACAGTCATTCATTCGGAAAAGACGTTCCCACCAATTCAGCCAATACTGGGCAATCTTGTCAAATTTACTCTGAATATTCATTTCCTGCCGTATATTTGTGTTTCTTCTATGATCCTGAACCGCGTACCTGATAAATCTCATTTCAGCCGCTTGGATGCGACTGGTATAGTCTTCCGTTGAAGTCCAATTTACAGGTACATAAAGAAGTGTGGGGACTGTAATCACCATGTTGAATTTAGGCGTGTTTCTTTACTTGCTGATATAAGAGTTCGCCTGATGATCCCACACATAAGGTTGAACTTATGCAAGTGTTTCACCAATTTGTTGTTTGTATTATAGAACATACTGTAGACCAGGTATTCGAAATTGCTAACTTGTTCCACGACAGTACCATCTACAACAATATTGGCCAGTACGGGATGAGTTGCACGAAAAGCCATCACCTTGGTCTTAGGTGTAGATATTTTTAATCCGTAGTCTTTGCAGACTCGATTTAACAAATGTTTGCCCATCTGATTTATACATATAAAAATTATTTTATTTACCTCAAAGTAAATATAAAATTCTATTTTTCTAAAAAAGTGCTAAGCTAATGTTAATTTTTATTGTAATTTGACATGAGGTTTCTGACGACATTGCTGAAAATTCGCCACCAATATACGATGACCAGTGCAGCGCTTCATTTAGACTTGTTCAGTAGTGTCATATAGCCTCTTTCCAAGAGCCGCTCCCATAGCAATGAAACTGTGGAAATCATATGACGCAACGTGATGGCTGTAAAAATGTTTTCAATCAAAATTTTCAGGTCGCTTCTTCGTAACGCGTCTTCTACTGTCAATGCAAAAAGCGCAACACGGCAGCCGATCATAGAAATGATACACTGCACACTTCCATGAAAAATACCCTGTTCCTCTATGGCGATTTGAAAATTTCGCGGCCTATCGTAAAAAGGAATGGGAGGCGTTTCTGCTTTTTACCTCATCATGGCGGCACGTTCGCCTCACAAACAGCTGTGAGGCGTCAAGTCGGGTCAAGTCATTGTTGCGGAGAAACAGCTGTACCTATAAATAAGTTTATCTCACAGCAACGCTGAAAATAGAGGTAAACTGAACATCAAATTTTTTGTTAAGAAAGGTTTAACGCCATCAGAAAATTTTAATAGGATAAAAAATGTGTTGGGTGATGGTGGACCTTCATTTACTACAGTGAAAATATGGGCTAATGTATTTAAACGTGGTAATGTAAGACCCGCGTACTGGGCGTCCGAAAAGTGTCACTACACTAGAAATCATCAATAAAGTGCACAATATTGTTTTGGAAGATCGCCGTTTGAAGGTGTCTGAAATTGTTAAGCCTGTGGGCATCTCATATAAAAGGGTACACTATATTCTTACTGAGGAATTAGGTATGAAAAAATTCGAGAAAATATCAGTTTTAATAAAGAAGAAGGGCGTTTTCCATCAGGATAATGCACGCCCTCATATATGCGTTGTGTCTATGGCAAAAATCGTCGAGTTTAAGTGCGCTCTGTCGCACCATCCGTCTTCTTCCCCTGATTTAGCGCCACCTGACTTTCATCTATTCCCAAACCTCTAAAAATTTGGGGTGGGTGGCAATTTTTCTCAGATGACGAGCCGAAGCGTCAGTAAACGGTTATTTTGAGGACCTAGAAGAATCGGACTTCCTCAACGGGGTAATGACTTGATGCTTCACTGCTGTTCATGGGGCGAACGTGGCGCCACGATGCGGTAAAAAACAGAAACGCCACACATTCTTTTCTATGGTAGGCCGCGAACTTTTCAAATTGCTCTCGTATTTTGAAAACAACAATTGGTGAACGTATTAAACGTTTTCAACTTTTATGGAATTCTGTTGTCCCGCTTACCGTTGTTGATCCTTGATATCGGCGTAGCCATTTCCGAACAACTCTCAACATTTAGTGATGACCTGGCGTAAAGATATCATGTCACCATACAGTTTTCTCAAGTGGCTATTACTTTCAGTAAAGGTATATCTTCCTGCCGCAATCAATTACGCTCTAGTGTTTCTAGTAATGTTGACGCATATTATGGATTATTCTGGAACACTTGTCCTATCTAATTAAACAACGACACCTGCCACTCAGTTTCAGTTTAAGTGGCGATTTATTCCACTGATGTTCAAAAGTATTGTGGCGAAGATTTTATTGTGTTATAATTGTGCGGGATTCTATTAGTTGACATTATAATTGCGTGTGCATAAATTTTCCTCGAATTATTGTACAAGTTGATTGTTAATTATATTTGTAATTAATTAAAGCTTGTGATTAGTGGTTTCACTGTCTTGTATTTTTATTTTCACTGTACCATACGACGATCAAGCAGACCATCGTAACAATATGCTTTGCGGTAGAGCCAAACGTTACTGCAGAGTGGAAAACATTACTACCTCTAAAGATTACAACAGTGTTACAACAACGATTCTAAAATTATCTGTTAACAAAAAACAAATAGGCAAATGCAAATTTCTTTTTGACTGCAATTCATAAATGAACTCATTTAGCAACATCCCTTTCCATTCTGACAGTTTTTACTGCACCTGTTTAAATGCAAACCTGTTTGTCTCTGGCTGTAGAGTGGCATAATATACACCATGTATACAGGGCCCACCAGGCATAATGCTTGAGGGAAGGTTATGATAATGATTCTTCGTACGCGATTGTACGTTTTGCTACAATCAATCATTACAAGACCATTTTGTGGAACGTACTTTTTATGGTCGTACTAGAATAGAAAGTTGTTTCCCAGAAGACAAAGTTGTTTGAAAATTAGGTCCTATATTTTTCCGTGTGCTACTAAATTAAATTTGCAAATATTTCAGTCTTTATACGAATTTCCAAATTCGAAAATTTTAAATTTGCTATGTTTACAAAAGATTTTTTTAACTGCCAAAAAATATTAAAGAAGGTAACTGACAAAAGACGGGCCTTAAAACACATGCATGCTGCTAATAACATTGTTTTATTTTATTAGTTCTAGCTTAAGGCGGACTATAGGGGAACGATAATCCAGACAAACTTGCCAAAAAAGGCACTGCAATATGTAGAAAGAAACACCGCTACAAGTCGACTGTCTAAAGTAATCTGCACCGTAAAGTAATAGAAAAATACAAAAAAGAATCTCAAAATTTGCTGCAACAAAAACAAATTGAGACATAAATGCTGCAGTGACATTACCAGGAAACTAAGAAGGATTTAGTAGGAAATTCTAAACAAGATTGGTCAAGACTGGACTATACTTGCCTGCGAGAATCATGATGATGCAATGAAATCTTCAACATCTTTAATTAGTACAAAAACATTTTTTTGTATCGGCACATTTTTTTGACAAGCCAATTTCAGTTCTTTGTTCCTTGTTCTTTTCTTCTTCTCCAATATTCTTTCATCTTTTTACTGTGTCACTTCTTCCGTCTTTAGTCCACTTTGAACCTGCGTTTTTCTCTCTCCTACCGTAGACTCATTCCATTTTTAACACTTTTGCGCGAAAAATTCCGTTTCAATTGCTCCTTTTGCGTTCATATTATTTTTGTCTAAATTCATTCTGACTTCTTTTTTCCAAATTGATGTTGACTTCTTTCCCCACAGATATCTGAATATCTGTTTTGTTGACCTACTGTCGTCCTTTCTATATAAATGTCAAAAAATACTAGTCTTCTTTGTCTAAATGTTTCTGTCATATTTTCTGTACTTTGATATGTTTCACCATTACTTCTTAATTTCCAAGGAACAGAAACTTTATTAAATATAAATTTAGTAAATACCTTTTCAGATTTTACGTTTTGACTATTCCATTTTTATTTGTGTTTTCTATAGAACATGTTTTACAATAAATACCATAGTGGTGTCAATTCCATTGCTTAAAATGCGGCCGTATTACCCCTGAAGGCCCAGACATTCTAAACGACCATAGACAAAAATTATGTAAGATGGGGCTATTTTACGACAAATGCTATGAGGAGCATGGCTGATGTAATCATGCAGGCCTATAATACGCATGTCAATAAAGATGTTCCAAGTCTTTCACGGCCAGTGTCAGTTGTAATTGAAATATCTACCGGGCTGTTTGGCCGTGGTCAAAGGTTTACATGGGAACCAAACGTTTCAGCAGCACCACTGGCTGCCATCTTCAGTGGATATTCGAGTCAACCTAACGCGAGGTGCCGTACGTTAGGCCCACAATACTGTGGTACGTACTACAACCCTCGTTAGGTTGACTTGAATATCTACTAAAAATGGCAGCCAGTGGTGCTGCTGAAACTTTTGGTTTGAATGTAAACCTTGGACCATGCCCAAGCCGCCCAGTAGATACTTCAGTAAAGATGTATTTAGTTTATAATTTATTGAAAACATCATATCATTATTTGTGTTTTTAATACTCATTTTGTTTTGAATTTCATCTGTATTTAAAAATAATATTATTTTTATGCAATAACGTCTATAACACATAAACAGTATTAAAACAAACAATTTCATATTGTGATATATATTCCCAGCAAACATGTATGTTAACAAAATGTTGTGTGGCTAAATAGAAGAGCAATGGCCGTGCTAAAGGTAAATATAATTTTGTTACATGTACTGTAATCGGATTAAATGTTGCCTTTGAAAATCGTTTCTTTGTTAACCGCAACAGAAGCGGATTTACAGCTACTTTGAGATTACGTGACTAGTGTGTGGTATAAAGCACAGGTCGGAGACAAAAGACTACTGGCTTTACTATAATACACTGGTTTCACGGTAACTTGCAGTCACAAAGACTTAGCGGTTGTCTTCATCGTCATCTTTGTCGTCGTCGTCGTCGTCGTCGTCATTATTTTAGAAGACTAATCCTATTCAAATAACACAAGAGCACTATTAGAGTTACATAATAATGCCACTTCCTTTAGACGAAAAAATTCCTGTAGCAGGCAGTAAAACATGACAAAACAACATGTAAATATAATTAATTCACTAACGACTCAGAATATAAAGTTTTTTTTTTGTGTGTGAAAACGTAAAAGTTTTACCTTATAGCCAGAACCGGTTTTCACTTTTAAAAAAACTTCTTCAGAGGCTGCCGTTGGGAGCACTCTCCGTCTTGTTCTTGGCGACGGTATCGACTTTTGAAAGATCGTTGTCGTGTGTGTGGGGTGTGATATGTTCGAAAAACGCGTGTGATTTGAATTCCATTAACATTATTCATTATTACGAATAATTAAAAGCGGCCCTGACCGCAGCTGATAATTATTCAATTATTTCAGCATCAGCTGTTCCCCCTCACGGGTCATTGGTCAATACGTGTTCAATTTAATATGATATTGACAAATGAATACAACCTGTATGGTAATTAATGGAATTACAGCGTAATCAATATTAATCGCAAAAGGTGGACAGTAATCTTCGTAGAGCTTAATATTACGCAATGGCAGAAAATGCTTATGAAATTTTATCGATTCTAACAGTATATTATTAAATGTGCTAAATTCATTTAGAAAATATTTACCGTCGTAAATTCGACGTTGTCAGCAATTTGGCCAGCTGATTAAAGGGTCACATCTATTACCGTCATGCGGTCAACTCGGATTGTTTTAATTCACTGAACTTCTCCTATTAGCGGTTCCACAACCCACTAATTCTGTACTCTTGCTTCTCTAATCCTGTCCTCTTAGTTGTAGAAACCTCAGCTCATACGTTAGGAATCTTTCTTACTATGACCTTCTGGACGTCCACGATTCACTCCCGGAGAGGCACAGCCTAAGTATTATACAAGCAGAGTTGCGTCATTACCATTATTTCTAAACGTCCATGTTGATATTCTACATTTAGCTTGATAGTGTTACTTTAAACGACAAAATTCCTATTGTGTGATATTACAGTCAAAGAACGGAAAGCAGAGACCTGTCAAGGAGCTTATCTCATAAAACGATTTTGACATGATAATGTGTTTTAGCTGGACATCGTTTGAAACTTTCTGTAACATTTTATTTACCGTCACGCTGTATGACGTCATCATTGTTCGATTGTAACGCTTCCACACTTCTGATTCCCCACAGTCTAGAAATCTTCGGTCTCTGTCGTTTTAACATGATAATGTTTGTTATATAGTAAATATATTTGTTATATAGTAAATATTTGTTATATACACATTAAACGTTTCAAAAACCTAAAAACATTATCATGCTTAGATGTTTTGGTTTCGTGTCGAAATTTCTTTATTTGTTTGAAATTTCTCTTACCACTGCACTTGTAAAACTGGAATTCACCTCTACAGTTTGACGTAATTAATAGATACTTCATCTACTTGATTTAACGTTTAAATTGATGGCAGTTAAAAGATGACGTGTTAACAAAACAATAACTTATCCTTCAACAAAAAAATGACTATTATCATATAAATGTTGCTGCCTTGAAGGAAAAGACAATTACATGAGCCACTGGATTCTCGACTTGCCTACCGCATGCAAACTGCAGGTTGCGTTCAACGTTAGACTTTGACCTATTCTCCACACTGTTAAGCGCCTTCACTATGCAAATTATGAGCGGCGCGCCGCCCAGAAAAGGGATGATTATTCTGGGGCGTTTATATAACAGTTAACGGCCTGCTTAGTATTTCGGATTCTTCTTCTTCTTCTCTACGTCAAGGTGTAGGCTTACAGTCTGTTTCGCTTTCACTCTTTCTTGGTCTACCTATATCTCGTCTTCCTTGAGGTCTGTATCGTATCACTTGTTTACGTAGTTTCGTATCTTCCATTCTTTCGATATGCTGCCTCCATTTTATTTCTTCTTTTCTTTTTCTGCTGGCCATAGAATATGCATTTAACTCAGTTATTATATCTCCATTTCGTATTTGATCTCTAAGGGCGCAACCTTTGGTTTTCCTCAAGAACTTCATTTCACTCGTTTGCACTCTTCGTTTCTTGTGTCTCGTCATCGTCGAAGGTACACTTCCATAAGTTAAAACATATGTTGCCACTACGTTATATAATTTTATGTTAGGTTAGGTTAGGTTAGGTTAGGTTAGGTTAGGTTAGGTTAAGTGTCTTCCCTTGTCTTATTTCCAATTGTTCTGTGTATAGTTCCACGTATCATTTGAAATGTATTTATTTTTATAGGTTAGGTTAGGTTAGGTTAGGTTAGGTTAGGTTAGGTTAGGTTAGATTAGGTTAGGTTAGATTAGGTTAGGTTAGGTTAGGTTAGGTTAGGTTAGGTTAGGTGTCTTTCCTTGTCTTATTTCCAATTGTTCTGTGTATAGTTCCACGTATCATTTGAAATGTATTTATTTTTATAGGTTAGGTTAGGTTAGGTTAGGTGTCTTTCCTTGTCTTATTTCCAATTGTTCTGTGTATAGTTCCACGTATCATTTGAAATGTATTTATTTTTATAGGTTAGGTTAGGTTAGGTTAGGTTAGATTAGGTTATGTTAGGTTAGGTTAGGTTAGGTTAGGTTAGGTTAGGTTAGGTTAGGTTAGATTAGGTTATGTTAGGTTAGGTTAGGTTAGGTTAGGTTAGGTTAGGTTAGGTTAGGTTAGGTTAGGTGTCTTTCTTTGTCATTTCCAATTGTTCTGTGTATAGTTCCACGTATCATTTGAAATGTATTTATTTTTATATCGATGTCGCTGTCATACTCATAAGTTACATCGCTCACTAGAAAATTAAAATAGATACCTGTTCTATGACCTGATCGTTTATAATTATCTTGGAACGTATCGGATTCATTCCTATAAAGGCCATAACTTTTGTTTTCTGGGTTGATACTCTAAGATTATATTCTTTGAATATAATTAGTTGTACCAGTCCGTTTTAATTCGAAATACGAGAAATTAATGTCACTCGGAGGCTGACGTAACTGTTATTTTAAAGAAAAGAAGAACAACAATGTTTCATGTGGGACGCGCGTTTTATTTTAATCATAATTGAAATGGATGATGCGCGACGACAGGGAGCCAGGAACGTTTATATAATAAACGAGATATTCACACGGAGATACTCTGTGGTGTATATCCATAAAAGCAGACCGCTGTACATGTATTATATGAGCGACTGGCTTCCTGAAGGTAGAATAATTTTGAGCTTTCCCAAGTTGTTTACTTGCCCCATTTCCACGGTTCTTCTCCAAAAATCTCCAACAACTTCGTAGTAGTTCCTCGCAAACGTGAATGCTCCGCACAACTATTTGCGCCACCTGTAAACACAATAACCCTGCGCTGCCCTAATGAATTGTTAATTTGCGTGTGTTAGCAATCAGTAGGCGTTTTTGTAAAGGTGTATTATTGTCAAAGGCTTATCATTTATTGTGTACAAGTATTTGTAATTTCGAGATATTTGGTGTAATTTATTATAGTATTTTTTCGTTAACGTTCTTTACAAAGTTTAACGAACATTTTATAGGAAGTTTTTAACTTTAGTCTAAAACGTGCACGCCAGGTGTCAATAATTTCAAACTTATTTCTATATAAGTTTAGAAACCTGATAGACCCGTGGGATCTTCTTCAGGCCGACCAAAAGCACAGATTATGCGAAAAAAGCAGCTCTAGGCCTAGATTTTCGACGAAAGACACCAAATACTTGTTTCAGGTGTGTGGTTGATTTTACCTAAAACAAGTATCGGGTGTCTTACGGCGAAGATCTGCAGCTGCTGTGTTCGCATACTCTGTCACCTGCAGACCCACGAGGAGGGAATCGAAACGCTGCCGACAAGATATCGATTCATAACAACCGATCACAAGCGGCCGAAATGAGATTTTTCAGGCACGTGGCAGGGTACACTCTCCATGATCATAGAAGAAACACAGATATACGGCAAGAATTGAATATTATGAGTATACTCGGCAGGATCGCCCAGTGTCGGCTGAATTGGTGGGAACATCTTTGCCGAATGGATGACTGCCGCATCCCGAAACAACTCTGGAACTATAAGCCGAGGGGACGGAGAGGTGCGGGACGTCCGAGGAAGCGCTGAGTGACCAGCTCTAATCTTTTCGTATTTGAGAACTGAACAAACCATTTTTGTTTTAATCCGTGAAGATGATGATGATGAACAACCGATCATGGCCTACCACCAAGGTATTTAGGCCTATAAATTATTATAAAAATAGAATGTTTTTAATTTAAAAGTGTGTAAAACACATAATAATTTACGCTTAAAATTTAAAACAGGGAAGTTTACGGCTCTTGGACGTTGGACGTTGCTCAGATTGCGAAAATCGGCGTAACAAGTAAACGTTAGGAAATTACACTACCATTAACGTCGCTTCTACAAAATCATAATCTTACGTCCACGAAGACATAACTCGAGTGACTTCTGGTGAATTTGTGGCGTAAAATGGGTGTGTGACACGCGTCTCAAACTCGGCAGGACAACAGTCGTAAAGGAAGGGTATCATCCTTATTTTTCTACTCTTTTACAACAGTGGTAATGTAAACTTATGAATAAACTCCGTTACAGAATACAGTCGCTTACCCTCAGTTGTCATAAAAACCTTGCGAATAGAATGTTGATTACCATGGCTATAAAAAACTAGAAAAAATGGGACAATCGTAACGCGGAACAATTGCTAAAATTTAAAGCAGAGATGATAGCAGGACCTAACGTACCTGCTAACGTAGAACAGGCAAAGTGCCTAGTCACAGGCAGTGTTGAAGAAGAAGAGTTTATTTTCTCGTCACCCTTTGTACTATTACCTTTGCTAAACTATTAAATAAATAGCTTCAGGCTGGTATAATTGACTTATACAACAATTGAGAATTTTATTTGAACTTTTTTTACATTATATTGCTACGGAATTAGGTGACGGTCTCGAAAAGTCGGCGCAGGCGCAGTTACGTGAAAGTTACACTCATTTCTCGGTTAGGTGCAGGTCTTTGTCAAGACCTCTCAGTTGAGGACGCTCTAGACTGATTGAGTACTTGTAGTGATGCAAATTACGCTGGCAAGCCGCCGAAAGAATGGAAAATAATTCTGGAACATCTGCGGTCCCTATATAATAATCAGCGACCCGATTATTGAGTTAGTTACACTTGGCAAAATTGTAGAGTGCGGATTAGTGGAAAGTGATTAGTGCCGAACTGCGGAACTGTAATAGTTGACATTATTATTGCGTGTGGACAAATCTAACTTGAATTATTGAAAAGAATGCCTGTTTGATTTGAAATTGTTATTTGTTAAAGCTGGTAATTAGTGATTTCATTGGTGTCTGTGTGTCTTGTAATGTAACCAACGACTTGGTGCAAAAGTTGCATAAGTTCAACCTTATGTGCGGGACCATTAGGCGAACCCTTAAGTCAGCAAGTAAAGGGACACGCCTAAAATTCAACAAAGTGATGGCTCTTCCCACGCTTTTTTATGGGTCTGAGAATTTGACTTTGATGAAAGGCCAGGTCAGTCGCATATCCATGCGGCTGAAATGAAATTTCTCAGGCACTTAGTAGGATATACTCTCTATGATCATAGAAGAAACACAGGTATACGGCAGGAACTGAATATTATGAGTATACTTGACAGGATCGCCCAGTATCGGCAGGATCGTCCAGTAACATCTTTGCCGAATGGATGATTCCCGCATCCTCAAACAACTTTGGAACTATAAGCCGAGGGGACGGAGAGATGTGGGACGTCCGAGGAAGCGCTGGAGTGACCAGCTGTAATATTTGCCTATTTGAGACCGGGACAAACCTTGAGGGTGATGATGATGATGATGATGATAGTGATTGGTGTATGTTTTTACTTCCATGTTCCATAAGGAAATGGAAGTATCGTGATGGCGAAAAAAATCGTGTTCGAGATAACGGCAGATTCTGATTCTACCATCAAAACATGAAGAAAAGTCATTTTTCGAAAAGTGTGTGTGTGTGTGTGTGTGTGTGTGTGTGTGTGTCTGTCTGTGTGTCTATCTGTGTGTCGATTTTTTTTATGGCAAACGATAACAGCCGCAAATTCAAACAGAATCAAATAATTTTTGCATACTTTGAATTGTAGAGTTCTCAAGACCTATTGTTTTTGGTGAAGATCGGTTAAGGGAAAGGGGTAGTTTACCTGCAACGTTTTATGTTTTAACAAGGGTAATTTTTTTATGACGAACGATAACTGGCGTAAATTCAATCAGAGTCAAAGAATGTTTTGTACACCTTCTTCAATTATAGAAACCTCAAGGTCTATTCATTTTAGTGAAGATCGGTTAAGGAAAAGGGGTAGTTTACCTGCAACGTTTTATGTTTTAACAAGGGTAATGTTTTATATGACGAACGATAACTGCCGTAAATTAAAAGAGAATCAAATACTCTTTTGCATATGTTCCTGAATTGTAAAGAACTAAAGGCTTGTTGACTTTGGTGAAGATCGGTTAAGGGAAAGGGGTAGTTTACCTCCCACCTTTAATGTTTTAACAAGAGTAATTGTTTCTATGACAAACGATAACTGCCGCACATTCAAACAGAATCAAATAATGTTTTCCAAGGAGCCCTGAATTGTAGAGGACTCAAGACCTATTGATTTTGGTGAAGATCAGTTAAGAGCAAGGGGTAGTTTACGTACAACATTTTATATTGCAAGAGAAATTTTTTCATGACGAACGATAACTGCCGTAAATTCAAACAGAATCAAATAATTTTGTACGTATGTACCTGAGTTGTAGAAAACTCAAGGTCTATTAATTTTGGTGAAGATCGGTTACGGGGAAAGGGTGTTTACCTGAAAATTTTTTTGTTTTAACAAAAGTAATGTACTTAATTTTGATAAATAATGTATCCTGATAAGAAGATCTTATTAATCCACTGTAGAAACGTAGATGAAATATTTATAAATGAAGAGGCTAGTTGAACGGGGTGGGGGTAACTTTCTATAAATGAAAATTATAGTTGAAGGGAGAGGGGATAATTTTTTGTATGTGTACTACGTTATCGGCAACAAAGTAGTAGTTTGTTGTTAAAATTCCTTCCTGGGCTGTTTGGCCGTAGTAAAATGTTTTCTGCAAAACCAGACGTTTTGGCAGTGCCGTCGACTGCCATCATCAGTGAAAGTCGAGTGCGATAACGGGTGGTGGTATACGTTAGTGACCACAGCACTGTGGTTAGGGCTGAAGCAATAAGTGGAAAGTAGTGATTTCTGTGGAAACATTTCATTTCGTAAATAATTTTAAATATAAATCTTAGAACATGGAAGTCATGTATCGTTCTCCATACCGATATTTTGTTTTTACTTTACCATATGATGATCCGTCGGACCGTCGTAACAGTATCATATTTTATTTTTAACAGCGTATACTAAACATAAGTATCGTTAAATGATCGTACCTACGAATTTCTTTCCTTAGTCTAAAAAGAAACGTTGGTAATTAAATAATTAAAATTTTGCAGCTTAGGAATAACAACGTTTGTGTGCAGTGATGTCTCGTTACAGCGACATGGTTACTGGGTCCGTGTTTGTCATTTGTGTCTGTCACGAGAATACTTCCCCTCCCTCCCATGCGGTGGGATATTTATGACGGCAATGTAGGTCACACTGGATGAAATATCATTCTCAGTAAACACGTTTACTATATCATTGTAATAACTGCTAGACGAAAACTCATTAATTTTTTTTTCAATTTTGTTACGAACAAGAAAACCTGTTCTATTTCCTTTTACTATGCACAACCACCAAGTTTGGTATAAGATATCGCTCTATGCACGTCTGTAACTGTAACGTTACCTACAGTGTATTTATAGAAACTAATTGTACTTTTTTTGTATCGGCCATCTAAGGACCACATGCCAATTTCAATTCTTTATATTTTCTTTTCTCTAATATTGTTTCATCTTTTCACTATGTCGCTTCTTCCTGTCTTCAGTCCACTTTGAACCTGTGTTTTCTCTCTCCTATCCTGGGCTCCTTCTTTTTTAACTCTTTTGCCCAAAAACTTCTCTTTTAATTGCTTCTTCTGCGTTTATATTATTTTTTCTAAAACCTCTTGGACTTGTTTAACCCAACTCGATGTTGACTTCTTCCCCCACAGATATCTGTTGTAAAGATTTGTTTTGTTAACCGATTGTCGTCCATTCTTTATAAATATGCATTAAGTAATAGTCTTCTTTTTCTGACTGTTTTGCTAGTTGCTGACATATATTAGTTTTACTTTATTATAAATGTGAAGAAATAGCTAAATTTACTTAAATATAAGTATTCATCATTATATTTAGGTATACGCAAACTCTATGTAACATCGCCGCTTTCTGTATGTGTCTATATAAATTTTTCTCTTCATCATCACCTTCACTACAGGGATTAGGCCCTATTTGGCTTGTACCGGAACCCATCTCCTCTTCGGTCTACCAACATCCCTCTTTCCACTTGGCTTGTACTCCTTAATCGACTCATTTAAAGACTGGATCTTTAAGTCTTGTCAAATGTCTATGTTTGTTCTCCTATCCAGAAGGGAGAATCCTTGGACACTTCTCAGAAATCTCATTTCGGCAGCCTGAATTTTCCTTTCTTCCCCTTTACCGAGGGTTCATGTCTTACTTGCGTAAAGGAATGTCGGAAATGCAATTTTTCACTTTGTAAACATAATTCGAAAGTCGTGTACTTGTCAACCTTCAAATATCTTTTAGACGTTTTCTCTTTCTTCTTCCATCCAGTATAAATCCCCATACACTATTAGCTATTCCGGTTCAGCTGTGGCTTGCTTATAGCACTTCCTTACTTTTTTGAGATTTACATTGACTCTTTTATAGGTGTGTAATCAAAGCATTTATCATCTTGTTATTTGAATTGGCTGTCTTTGCAATTCCAAATTTGTAGTGTTTACTTGCTAAACTGGTATATGTCATCTTCCGGATGAGGCGTTTCAGTGTTTCTACCTTTTTAAAGTTCCAAACCACGACATAAATTATTTTTCTAGGTCGTGATTTAGGACTTGCAAATGGTGGAAAGGGTGAAAAGCCTCGTCCGGAACATGACATGTACCAGTTTACCAAGTAAGTGCGAATAAATCAGAGCATTTTTGTTAAATGGATCACTTGTTACATTACGCAGGTTACATATCTGGAAATATTCCCGAACGGCCTCGCGCCCCATTTCCCAACAATCAACAGTCCCATCAATCAACAGAACTACCCGCAACAACAGCAGACCTTCATTCTCAACACATCGTCTCCTTGCAATAGCCGATGGTCCTCCTCCAAGACTTCCCCGCCGACTGCGTCTGAGAAACAGACAAAATTAGCCACTCTAAACTATCTATCTATTATGCTTTTCCACTAGTCCCCAGCGTCAGGCACTCGAAACTCACTAGCAGCTTAAAAACCAAAAAATAATCTAACTTCATCTGTACTCTATCTAAACTCTATCATCCATCGACCTTCTAGAGCAAACAACAATGCATTTCCTATCACCTACTTCCCGGCTTCTTAATCCACTATTACGTGTCCTTCGCCTACCTTGACGCCACCCTGTCGCCACCCACCAGCCTTGGCGACCTGGGTTGCACGTCGCAGTCTTGGCCGCCCTGCAACGGAACAATAAACAAATCAATGAATATACACCCATGAAGGGCGCCTCCATCTACCTATTCCCTCTCACACCTGGCTACCAACTACATGATGCACACAATAAACTAAACATACACTTAATAAATTGTTTACCTTAAATTATCCGCAGTGTGATTTCTTGTGCTTCGTCTATGACGCGTTTCAGAGCTTATGCTCCATCATCAGAAATTAAAAAGTTAAAACTATCACTCTTGCGAGATCGTTAAGAAGTTAAAATGTCAAAATTTGCATATGAACCGTACGCGGATTTGGGTGCGCACCCGTTCAAGTTCATTCTGCCACTGAGCGGTTGCTACCTTATCGTAGCCCCAGCGAGCAGACTCAAGGCGGTGTCGTACAATCGGTTGGATACAAAGTTCAGGTGGTCATTTAACACGATATCGCGACTCCTTGGGTTTGCATATGCTGTAAATTTCAAATTCCTCCAAGGCATTCATGAAACGGCCCTTCTTACACACATGTAACGGTATTAAATTGGAACTAAAATCTGTGTAATTATGATTGTGTGAAGTCAGGTGTCGGGCGTAATTTGATTTGATGTTGTCAATGTTTCTTATTTTCTTAGGTAAATGTTCTCGAAATCGTTTAAGGAAACCTCTCCCAGTCTGTCCAATGTAGAAGCACTCGCAATCATTGCATGTTAACTTATATATGCCAGTTTTTTCTTCTGGAGGCGTGTGTTTTTTCGGTTTGAGTAACTTAGAGTAATATCCAGTATCAAGAAATCACACGGCGGATAATTTAAAGTAAATAATTTATTAATTCGTACAAGTGATTTGGTTACCATATTAAACATGAATATTAAACGTACACTACTCTTCCATTTATGTGCCTCCACCTTCTCATCGGCCGGTCTGCAATGGCGTACGACTCCCCACAATTTCCATACCATCAGGCTTAAGGGCTTAAGGCGGCTTGCCCCAGACCAGCCCGAGTCCGGCCCAATTTGGACCGGCTCAAAGAACCCCCCCCCCCAAAAAAAGTTACGCGGGTTACAATATATTAGTCGATTTTATATTTTTTGATACGTTTCTTCAGTTGATGTAACAGTGTTATCAGTTTATGTAATTACATAAACCATCATATACATGGTAAAATACCACAACCTATTAGTGTCGGTATTACTTTCAAAGCTTTACACTATATTCCTTTTTCAGGAATACAGCACATAACCGTAAGTATAATAATGCTTACCTTAGTGATAAGTCGTCGCTCTGCCACAACCACATATACTATACCTTTGTAAGCCTATATGATGTCAAACACGGCATAACATGACATACCCTTGATTATTATTAACAAAATTTAATTAACGTAAACATTTTTATCTTAAAAAGCTTACAATGCCGGTGTCATTTTGATTAAAATTAACTCCCGGGCTGTTTGGTGGTAACCTAAGTTTCTCACAAAACCAGACGTTTAGGCAGTACCACTGACTGCCATCTTCAGTGAAAACGAGTCAACGCTAACTTGGGATGTAGTACGTTATTACCACAGTACTGCGGTTGAGGCTCTTGTGAAGATTTTGTGAGAAACTTTAGATTACGGCCAAACAGCCCGGGAGTTGATTTTTATTTTATTGCTTTTGGTTTTAGAATAAATTTACCATGGTGAAATTTGATGCTTCTCAGATTAATATTTAAATATACCTCCTTTGCCACACTTTCTTAGCTCATAGCTTTAACTCTTTATTTTAAAAATTTTATTTTATTATATCCCATAAGGTTTTGCCATAATAGTTAGTTTCCAAAGTGTACTTCCAATACGATCATCAAAAGAATTACATATAACAGTGTTTATCTCTTTCTAGTCACATGAGAGGTCATCACAGTCGAATGCATATCGTGTTAGCATGCCCTAGTACGCGGTTCAGATTTGACACCACCGCTGAAAAATATTGTAAAGCAATGTATATACTGTATACTTTTCCCCAGCGGATATCTAGCGTCTGAAGTCATTCACACATTTCTAGATAATTTCAAACAGAATGAAGCTGTCACATAATGCTTGGACGCTACGCTAACTCCTGCACAACACTGGTCTGGATTTTTAAGTTATAAGGCTACGTTTTGTAGTAATATCAATAGAATTATTTGGTCATCATAACCGTCATAATACTTCTTGCGTAAGGCGTTTCTCCAGTACCATATACACTTAGTCTACAGTTGGTATATACCCCCATAAATAATTGAAGGTACAACTTTGTGTGATATTCAGTTATTTTTCTTTTTCCCTTTGGTTAAACTTTGGACCTATGTAAACTTTGTACTGTTAAAATGCCGCATTACGGTGCGTGTAGTGACGTCATTTTTCTCTCTGCTATCTGCTGCCGGTTTTGAGATAGGCTGACAGCAGTCAAAATTAAATTATTTCCTTGCAAGACTCCGTACAGGTAACACGCCTTGTTCGCTAGCCGCAGCGCTACATAAAGTTTTCAACATTTTATAATTTAGCATGATCATCATGCGATAACTTACTTGGGCTATCTCGGCCTCTACACTTTGCTATGGGTTTTCAATATTTAATTCTATATTAATTCTCGGCATTATGCCGCTCTAAAACTGCACGTGCCAGCAATTATTTCTTGTTAATTTTTCAATAAACTATTATCTCAAGAATATACAGTCCACTTCATCATTTCATTTCACACCAGCACCTCAATAAGCGTTCTAAGACCAACTTAAGATTCATCGAGAGCGTCGAAGACGCAACACCCTTAAATAATGTCAAGTCAAAATTTTTATTCCTGTTGAATATCCGAGGTCTAAGTTATGCGGTTTTCTGTGTCACGTTCGCGTAAGCTTAAGTATTTAAATTTTATATGATTACTTTGTAGCTTTCTAATTTGTAACAGGACCATTCTTTAATATTATATATTAATTATAAAACAGGCACTGAATTAGAGAATTTTAATATATCTTGTTCGAATGTATTTCGTTGACATGTCTTTCTGATATTATTTCCATAATTTAGGTGTTGTATAGATAATATTTCACATAATACATTAGTGTTTAGTGCATTCTACATGTTTAAATTTCCCTGTATGATCAACACTATTCTCATTGATTGTAATTTTAATTATTTATGACATATTTTTTGTATATATCAAATAAATTTCTTTAGAATTTCAATGTCAAATTATGTAGATAAATTATTATTTCGTATATCCGTACTTCTTATTACTCTTCGAGTTTAAAACAGTTTGATATCCTCACTTCCTTGACAACAGTAAGATTATGTAAAAGTATTTTTTCAATATTAGGTGCTTAAAATAATCAGTTTTAACCAATTTTTTAGTAATTCTAACCTAACCGTAAGTAATATTTTCTTTAAACACACACACACACACACACACACACACACACACACACACACACACACACACACACACACACACACACACACACACACACACACACACACACACACACACACAAGTAAATACATATACACTGCCAGCTGTTTGGGTTGTTACAGTTCTACGCAAGACTTACATTTTAAAGAGACATAAAGACTGTAGCTAATTGAAAAATGTTAATTTACAAGCAGACAAAATCATCGTAAAACATTATCATAATTTAATATAACATTCCTGCTTTTTGTTGTCCGTGACGTGTCCGTTGATTAACTAATTATAAAAATGATACTACTGACTCGAAAAAAAATTATGGTTTCGAGTCAAAAGTATTATATTTATAATTAATTAATATGACAATTCAGTGCCAGTTGACTGTTGGCACCACTGGTTGATTTTTTTTAGATTCCCGCCAGACAGGCGCGTTGCTCGCGAACTCCAAACAGCCACCTCGTTAACATAGCATGTTGTAGTTAACGAAGTGGTCATTTCAGTATTACCATTGCCATACAGCTATTACAGTGCAGTAACAACGACCAGCTCTTGTAGTTCTTATGTCTTCCGTTGGCTCGCTATATTCGTCTATACCAATTGTTCCCAAACTTTTCAACACGCGGACTACCCCCCCCCCAATAATTTTAAAATTCACGTACCGTGTCTCAATTCTGAGATAAAACAAACAGTAAATATGACAAAAATTCTTATATTATAAGTAAAATGTATTAAAATCAAAATTTCCTTAATTAAAAAATTATAATATTAAGATTTTTTACGGCATCACAGAACAATCTACGTGTTTGTCGAATGTGACAGAAGAAACTCAATGAAACGCGTGTGGCGTACGTGTTTGTAGACGCATATACGAGAAGTTTCTCGAAGGCGCCAGCCGCGCGGACTGTGTCAAGGCCGCAAGTAATTACGTCGTAACTATACTGGCGCTATCGAATAATCTAGTAATTTGGGGCGGTATATATACCGGTACTCAACGACGTTCAGTCAGTTCAATGCGAGATATTGGATAGTGCGGTTCAAGAGTACAGCTGCGATACATTTCCAGAGTGGTTCGAGTTATTACTGTGTACGTGCAAGTAGTTATTAGTGAAGTGTTGGGTTTTATAATCAGACGGTTTAATTGTAATACAATTGATTTTTAATATTAGTGGACATATGATTGCGTGTGAACGAATTTCATTTGATTTGTTGTAGAGACTGTGTTGTTAACTACAAACTGTTTTACTGTAACAATTAAAGGTGTGATTAGTGACTTACTTGGTGTCTTGTACTTATTTTGTTTCCACTGTATCTATGGCGATCGAGTAGACCGTCGTAACAATACCAAGCATAGTTTAATGTGAACAATGAAGCTGCTTTTACAGAATTCTCTCTTTAATATTGGGTCTAATATATGATAACTACCATATTAAGTAATTCTCGACATCAAGTATATTTGATAACTTTGACTTTAACTACGGAAGCACACAAATAAGTAGAGGAAAACACAGTTAAACACATCAAAGCTCTTTTTCCAAGTTCAGGATAGTCGGTCATTAGGGCCTACATATAAATAGACGTCAGTTAGCAGTAGGCCTTCTTGCAAAAACTGTAGTTTAATAAACTGTCAGTTTAAAGTTCTGCCAATGAATCTTTTTCTGTAGGGTAAGAGAGACGTCTGGTCTGTTTGAGGGACAAACAGGACATTACTTACAGATATTATTATACCCATTAGTTTGAAATTACTTTTATAAATATAGTTAGTTTGAACCAAAGAAAATACTGGATCCTTCTGCTAATTCTTTCAACATTCGAAAATTTAGATTTAGATTTTAAATCACAAAAAATAAAGAAAATTGGGATACATTCTAGTTTTATCGTTTCCTCAGCGGTCCGCGGACCCCACTTTTGGAACCACTGGTCTATACCATTTCCGCGAGAAACTTAACTACTGTCTGTACTAACATGTACGCGTAATAATTTCACGGTAATATTTACTATATTCCTTTTCATAAACATATATTTATTGTATGGCTGTATAAATAATATTATGATTAGATTGGAATTTTTGTTTATGATTACATTTTCATTTATTGTGTTTTGCTTTACACACTGTGTTTGTTTATATTATAAAATTTTCTTAAAATGTTATTATACCTTATATTATTGTTAGTTAACAGTTGATCCACAAACAATAAACAATTATAATATACAACGTTTAACAAACAAGTCAATGTAAGTTCACTAAACCGTAATAACGAAGAAGCATTTTATATAACAACTTTCCCAATAATCGACCCCACTAAAACATGACACCAATCAAATATAATAATTAGAAAACTTCATCTGTGGTACGTCAACTATGCTAGGATTAATAAAGTCTGGTAATGACAGCTCACCGATGGGTGTGTTTCCACATGCTTTTTTTTCAACCATACACTCTGATACACACATCTGATGAGTAACATTTATGTGTCAATGCGCGTTTAGGTAACAGATAGTCAAGACAAGTAATCAGCAATGTTCGCCAGCACAGAAGAAAAAGAGGCAGCCCATGGAAACAAGCCTAAATTGTATAAAACAATGCCAGTGCCTGTTTTACTGTATGGATCTGAACATGGGTTCTTACAAAGAATATTAAAACCAGATTCGAACTTTAGAAATAAAGTTTCTGAGACGAACACAGGGTTGCACGAGACAGGATTGTTTGCGCAAAGAAGAAGAAGAAGAAGAAGAAGAAGAAGGAGAAGGAGAAGGAGAAGGAGAAGGAGAAGGAGAAGGAGAAGGAGAAGGAGAAGGAGAAGGAGAAGGAGAAGGAGAAGGAGAAGAAGAAGAAGAAGAAGAAGAAGAAGAAGAAGAAGAAGAAGAAGAAGAAGAAGAAGAAGAAGAAGAAGAAGAAGAAGAAGAAGAAGAAGAAGTGAACGTTTGGGCTGTAGACCGTGAGCCACCTATGAGTTCGATGAAATAATACAATTCAATTACGGTTCAACACTAGCAAAAACAGCAACCACTGACATGCATCAGTGAAATACAAATCACATTTCCTTTGTCCCCAGCCGAATAAAGAACGGTCCCCGTGAAACTGTTCCAATCACAATAACGATCAAGGCTGGACCGAAACAGTTTATTTCTCAATAAAGTGAAAACTTTTCTAATATCTGTTTCTACGCAGCAAAGTAAGGTATTCACAAGGGTAAAATAATTTCTCGTTTAGCACTACGAACAGAAACGTACTCATAGCAAAGTATTCTCCAGCCAAGCTGAGCTGTATTACTCAGTATATTAGTCTACTTAGTTTTAAAATATTGTAACTACGGCCTTTCGGCCTTATATATAAAATTATATGAGGAGAAAGGTTCAAAACAACAATTAAGGGGATAAATATTAAGACCATTCGTATCTTCAAACAACATTTTTGTAGATGCAAGAAAATAATTAGTGTTTTTCATCTATCTATTATTTATACCTATTATAGTAATAAAATACATATATTATATTATTGTCGATTTTCAGGTATGTAAGAAAATTTGACAGCAGGGAAATGACCACATAAAATTGTGTGTATTCTGTCCATAATGACAGTTGAAAGAGTTGTCATAATAAACACTGTCTACAATTAAAAAAAAAAATGAAATTAATAAAAAATATATTAGGCTCACAACAATTTTCAGAAGGTTGAAAATTAAGAAGTAATGATGAAATATATCAAGCTATAGAAAATATAACAGAATCAATGAGAAAAAGAAGACTATTATTTTTTGGACATTTATATAGAATAGACGACAATAGGTTAACAAAGCAGATCTTCAAGTATCTGTGGGGGAAGAAGTTAACATCAAGTTGGATTGAAGAATTCCAAAATGATTTAGAAAAGAATAATATACACGCAGAAGAAGCAATTGAAAGAGAAGTTTTTCTGGCAACAGTGTTAAAAATAGAAGGAATCCAGGGTAGGAGAGAGAAAAACACAGATTCAAAGTGGACTGAGGACAGGAAGAAGAGACACATTGAAAAGATGAAAGAATATTGGAGAAAAAGAAAAGGACAAGAATAAAGAATTGAAATTGGCATCTGGTCCTTATATCGCCAATACAAAAAAAAAAGTTATTTTGAAATTAATTTATAGATTTAATTTACTTTATGCAAATTAAACACTTAATTAATTATACAATAAATGTATTGACAAATAATTATTAAATTGTGGGAGATTGTCAATGAGACACTTCATATATATTACCCAATAATTATGTATGCCAAATGAAATGAATGGTCATGTAGCGTTCCACAGTATTCAACATGATGCATGGGTTGAAGGTATTTTTAGTATAAAATATCTAAATAGCCTGTACTTGAATTTAATAAACTAACTGAATTTAATAGTACATGAATTTAAATCTGTTTTATACTAGTCCATCATTATTCATTTACATATCTTGCATTATACTGGAAACATGTTGCATTACTTGTAATAGGGTTAAATTAGACTAAAGATATATGCCATTTATAAACATTCAAAAGTTTGTACTATACTTTATTTGTAATAGTTTAATGGATACAATCTTTCTCAATTGTAATATTTATACATGGTACACATTTTATATTTACCTTTACATTAGTTTTTTTAAAAATTTATTGTAAATTTTCTTCACACAAAAGCGTATTGTATACGTTTCATAAGTAACCAGTAAAGGTACTTTTTGTGAAAAAACAACAGAACACCTTTGTGTAACCGTTTACCTGGCACTTTCCAATGCCCTCTTTGTCATACACTATCTCGAACCACCTTCATCATAACATATATTTCAAATATGTTAGTTGAAATCCAACCTCTGAAGCTCGCGTAACTAGTGAAACAATTGTCAGGAAAATAAAATCATCAGTAGAACTTACGAAGTTTTTTAGTCAAATATTAGTAAAATATTTTACCAAGTGCCGAGTGACTTTTCGATCAGTGTAATAAATAGCTCTTGTGTTCATAACATGTGGAAAATATTACTCGCTTAATTTTATCAGAATGCGAAGTATTTTAACTAAAGTATGTATCTACTGAAGTAAGTGGAGTTAGTGTGTAATAAAAAAATAACTAGATAAAGAAATCAATTAATGCGGTAGATGAATAACAATAATATTTGTAATACTAGCTAAACTCTGTCAAGACGTAAAAGAAAGATGTAAAGACGTATTATGACCTGCGTATTTCATTAGTGAAAGAAAAGGATTTTCTACGTATATTCTGTCTGGTACAGAGATAAGTCTTTGGAGGCAACTGCAACAGTTGCTGGTTGTGATGAATACCTAATATATCCGGACAGTGAAATTAATATTTAAAAAAATATGTATAAATTAGGCTACTGTCACACGCAATGTTGTGCAACTGTTCTTGGAAAATGAGTTTTGTCCTGTTTCAACAATGTTTCAGAACAAAATTATTCATACTACGCGTACTGCATCCTATTTATACGAGGGTCATTCAATAAGTAAACAAACAAACAGCTGTGGTGCAAAAAATTTTTATTCAATCAATACAATTTTTTTTTTACTTTTCAACGTAACCTCCAGCAACGTCTATGCACATGTCCCATCTCTTTACAAGCTTTTTTATTCCCTCAGCAAAGAATTCTTTACCTTGATGTCGAAGCCAGTTTTGGACTTTTTCCTTCACTTCTTCATTGCTGTTGAACTTGACACCGTGCAAAGTCTCCTTGAGTGGGCCAAACAAGAAGAAGTCAGATGGGGCAAGGTCAGGGCTATAAGGGGGATGACGCAGGATCTCCCAACCTACTTTTTTTATTGTTTCGAGCGTCAGTTTTGCCGTGTGTGGACGGGCATTATCGTGAATAAGAATCACACCTTTCCTCTCCCATTCCGGACATTTCTTCTTCAATGCAGGCTTAACTTTGTTCACAATCATGTCAGAATAGTGCTGACTATTGATGGTACGCTGGTCTTGTAGGTAATCACAAAAAATTGGGCCTTGGGAGCTCCAAAAGATGGTTAACATCACCTTACCAGCCGATGTCTGGGTTTGAATTTCTTTTTAGCGGGTGAACTGGGATGCTTCAACTCCATGCTTTGTCGCTTTGACACAGGTTCAAAATAGTGAATCCAAGTTAGCGGTTATATTGATTCCAAATCAAAAAATCTTATAACAGAACGCTGTTCTTCGAAAGTACTGTCCTCAAGAGGACACGCCATCGTAAATAAAACTGTATTGGTTATGTTTATGCAATATATTATTGAACAGCTGATCAAAACTCACAACGACCAGGTAACACTCCTGAAAGTTTCAATCAGCTGCTACAATTCATTTCTTTTCTACAACTGTTTGTCTGTTTACTTATTGAATGATCCTCGTACTTTGAGATATTTTAACTTAAAGACCAAAAAAACTTCAAATTAGTAAATTACCTTAGATCCGTGGTGTGACCTTGTTTTATTATTAAGAATTACGCGTTTTGGAACATATGTTCTATCATCAGATACCTTAACTCAGTAGAGATCGTCAAATGTTAAAATCACATACTGAACTATTAAAAACACACGTCAGTATGGGTGCGCACCCTATGAAGGCTGACGGGATACTGAAGTTGTCTACGTACCCGCTGTACGATACAGCTTAGAACTTGCAAAAACCTAGACTCAGACGATACATTTTTGACGATCTCCACTGAGTTAAGGTATCTGATGATGGAACATATGTTCCGAAACGCGTAATTCTAAATAATAAAACAAAATCACACGAGGGGTCTAAGATAATTTATAATTTATAAATAAAAAAGTGACTTGGATACCAATAATAATAAGTATGTCAAAAAACCACGTTTCATTTAGCTATTGTAAGTCAGTAAGTTTGTGTGTGAAATTAATTATGTGTATGTGTGTGTGGGTGGGGGAGGGTAAATATGTGTTCTAAGACAATTGTAGAAATAAAAATTAGGTAAAAATATTAAAGTTATCGTTAACGATATTATGATCGGCCCCTCTCCAAATGACAATTTGTTGTTTGCGGACGATCAGGCTATTCTGTTGGACTCTGAAAACAGGTTGCACTTAGGTATACATTTGTTAAATCGAACATTTGTTTAATTTGACTTTTAACATTAGATATTTAAAGACTTTACTTACCATATTGTTGTGGTTCATTACCTGTCGTAGATTGCACATCTTATCAGAATTTCAGTTAACAAATTTTAATTAATAAAGTATGTTTCCGAACTGACGATGAGCTGGGAAGCTTGAAAGCGCTAATCGTAACAATTTTTCCATAGTGGTATCCAACTGTGTTATTTATGTTTGTGATTATAACCACTAACACAATTTTGTTAATTAAAATTCTAATAAGATGTGCAATCGACGACAGGCAATGGACGACAACGATAAGGTAATGAACGACAAGAATAAGGTAAGTAAAATCTTTAAATATCTAAAGTTAAAAGTCAATTTCTTATTTCGCTAGCATTGTTATTTCCCGTAACAATATTCCCTTTATTGATGAGGGGAACCTATAATGACATCATTCAAGTGATGTGTGTGTAATTAAAAAAAAAAGGAAATAGTCACTTTGAATGTTAAGTGTTGGCTTTTATTTTCCTTGGCGAAAGTAAATTTAGTTTATATTAAAATAAATCGTTTAATTTTGTGTTAAATGGTGTCCATAATACGGTTCTCACAATCTTATTATACCGT
Organism: Magicicada septendecula; assembly: GCA_034769895.1. Classification (NCBI taxonomy): domain Eukaryota; kingdom Metazoa; phylum Arthropoda; class Insecta; order Hemiptera; family Cicadidae; genus Magicicada; species Magicicada septendecula. Next base: position 469,047,124 of record CM068371.1, read on the forward strand.
TATTTACATTGGAACAATAAGGCTCTTTAGTAACAAGTACTCTACTGAAATTTGATAACACATTCGTTGCAAAAATAGGTTTCCTTTTGTTTTAATATTATTTAATTCACTGTCTTTTAAGCATCTCAATGTTTATGTTTTAAAAGGCAAGTATTTCCCAATTTTTTCTTAAAGATTAGGGCCACGGCCTACTGGGCTCTACAGCCGTGGTTCAAGCTGAATCCATGCTACTGCCACTGAGATAACGGCAACACAAGTTGTACGGAAGCAAGAAAATTGTGTTCTGTTGTGTGTGTTCATTTGTGGATGCAGATGTGTTGCTCATTCTGCTACGCTGCATCAACAGCAAGCATACAAAACAGTGTAGGTAATCACTGCACGTGATTTGTTTCTCTTTGGCCGTGGTATAGTGCGAACTGTGTTACGGTAGACCATGGGTCTGATTCTTAAGGGGACACGGAAGAAAAAAAATGACAAAAAATAAATTTTGAGTTTTTTTTGTAAATTAAACCAATACAGACTTTTCTGTTTAAAATGGTATAATTAGTTTATCTGTAGCACTCCTGTAAGTATTTAAAAATACTTTTTAAAATATACTTTTCTATTCAATAAGTGGGCATGACACGTCCTGTCAGTTTACAATAAACGTAATTCAATAAGAATCTCCTCATTAGAATTTCCAGCATATTCCAAAGATACTATACATTTTTAAGTGTGAGAGACTAGCCAGGCAAAGAATGAAAGGAATAAAGAGAAAACTTTATGAAAATATGTGAAATGATTCTGACAATCCATTCTATGGTTCAGGACTCCAGTCAATATGCAGTTACAACTTTGATATACGATTACCGTAAGTTTACTCTTTTGCTACTTAAGGAGCATTTTTTTATAAACTATAAAAATTACTTAAAATTATTACGTCCTTCATTCTTTCGACTAGTTTGTACCCTCCCCGCATATAGCCGTGGTACGTGTGTAAATGACCTCAAAAGTGTAAATCTATAAAAGTTAAAAACCTCAAATTTTCAGAATCTGTACACGACACTAAATTACACATTGTACCGTAGTATTTTTATCATAACTATCATAACTTAGTAATTATTATGTTGTACTCAACATTTTTTTAATTTTATTTTGCAAACAATTGTGAGAAATAATGTTAGTAAATCTTAAAGAACAAGAAAATTAATACTTCCTAAAGAAATGGAAGCATCCCAAAATAACTATGGTACAACCTGCGGAAAAATATTTAATAATCTACAGAGAGAAAATCAGTTTGCTAATGCTGATAGTTTAGGACAAAATGTTCCCTTCATTTAACGTTGCGTGTCTAGGAGAATCCGGGTCCCCCTTAGTGAAAAACGACATTATGACATTCACATATACAAATATTTAGGTGAACTGCTAATTTAATTCCAAGTGACAGTAGTTAAAGGAGTATACAGTGATACATTTCGTTAGACATTACAGTCATACTTAGGGAAACCTTTACAAAAGCAATGTTATATAGGCCTAGCTATTTTCAATGTTGCATAGCTAACAATGTTCTTACTTATACATACGGCAACACCAACCACGTCAAAATTATCGCCTACTCTATAGGAATAAAATTGTTTTTATTGGTTAAGATATTACGCTCACAGGAAAAATGAAGTGAAATGTTTTTCCGGAAGTTGGAAACTCTTTCTCATTGTTTGTGACTCACCTCTTCCAAATACTATTCCCGCCCAATTTCTAAAGTCTGAGGGGAATAACCTGCACAAGAAACTTTATTAATAGATACTTTTCAAACGGAAAAGTTACCAAATAATTCATTCTTTTGAAGTAAGTCTTATTTTTTTCAGCAAACAATATTCCCCAGACTAACTTTTGAAATGTATTAGTAAGGACGTGAATTAGTGTTGATATTATTATACTTCTTGCGTTTCCAAAAAAAGTCACATTTTATGTTTAAATAAATATAATATTAAATTATAGTTTATTTAAAGAAAGTTGTGTTAGTGGGTAAAATCACAAGCAGAATTATCACTGTTGCACACCACTATATAAAAATTATTCCGATTAGCGCTGTCAAGCTTCACAACTCATCGTCAGATCGGAAATGCAATCTGATATTTCAGATCGCCATTTCCGATTTGACGATGAGCTGTGAAGCTTGAAAGCGCTAATCGGAATAATTTTTATATAGTGGTGTGCAACAGTGATAATTCTGCTTATAGTTTATAGTTTAAACAACTGTATCCTTTTTATGGTTATAATAATAATAATGTTATTTATAAAATGCTTTTAAAAATTAGAAACACAATTTAGGCTTAGATATGGTAAAAATTAAAATTAAGTGAAAATTCCTGGAATTTATAGTATGTTTAAACAAAAATATTTAGTCTTACACCAATGAGGAAAGACCAAATTAATGATATTTTGTAAGCTAAAATAAGTACACAATATGAGATACAGTGAAAGAAGTGAATAATTTAACGAATTTGTTTCCACGTAACACCCCAGTGACTAGACACAGATAACGGAAGTGTACATGAAGAAAGAATAAAATAAAAATACTAAAGCATGCTTATCAAAATAAAAGTTTTCTGCTCATGAGGACCGTGACATACTAATATGAAAGAACTTTATAAAACGTTTGTTTAGAGTGTTTTTATACACGCCTGTGGAATTTGGCCATGGGACGAGTAACAGAATGTAAGCTCCAAATCATTGAGCTGTAGATTTTTGGCGTAGAATATATCAAGTCGGACAAAATATAAAATGATTATAATAGTCTTGAACACCGTAAGCGGGGTCTCGTCATTATAACTGAAACACTGAAATTTTGGTCACATTTGGTGGGACAATGGCGTTTTTATAAAATTTGAAAGGGAGAATTCCCAAGAAGAGGACGACCAAGAGTCTCATATTTTAACAGCAGAACGTATTGCATTCCTTGCGCTGAGTTAAAGAGAGTAGAGAGAGAGAGAGAGAGAGAGAGAGAGAGAGAGAGAGAGAGAGAGAGAGAGAGAGAGAGAGATTAACTATTTATTAAAATTATTATTCGTGCTGTAAACTGTAGTCTGCTAAGTTATTCATTCCGATAGGTGTTAATCGCTCGACAAGGCGTTATGGCCTCACCTCTGAAGGCCATCTTCAGTGTAAGACCTTAAAAAAACTGACAAGATGCCTTTGTCACAGTTTTGTGGTTGTACTTATTATAACATCTTAACTTGTGGTATAACTTAGGGAACCCGCAATAATTGGTTCTGCCAATTATACAGGCTGCCTTAGTTGTGACGAGCTGAAAATGAATCACAACAACAAAACAATTAATATAAAAGGATTCTGGGAAGGGGAGACTGTTGATTTATGCACTCAGTTTAGTCGGTACTACAGATGACATCTCTTTATTACATATGGTATTAATTGCTCTACTTAAAATTCTCAACATATATGGTTCAACAGCTTACAGTTTACAAGATGATTATATTTTATTCTTTTACAAGGGCCCTCAAAATAAGATGTACATCAATTTAATCAATTCCCCGGATCCGGGATTGAATATAGTACGTTAATAATGGTCACCTCGCCATATACAATCTTTAAAATTGTGCCATTTGAAGAATGGACTTTATTAATCTTTTTAAAACAATAAGGCTTTACAGTTTAGAGCTATAACTCTTTTACTAAGAGTAAGAATACTATTACTGTCAGTACTTAAAATGTCTTAATGTTGTTAATTTAATTGTCTTTTGTTGGATATAATATTTAGTATTTCATAACCACGGAAGGCATGCCTCCGTGTCACCTTTTGAATATCCTCCAGCTCCTCGTTATTCCAGTCCTTGGTCCTCGGTTGCAGCATGTTTGATGTAGGTCAGCTATCTCTCGTTATCTTCGTATCCGGGGATGGTGTAGTCCTGAAGTCTTTTAGATCATTGCGGGTCCTGGTTCTCTGCTCTTGGCTAACGGGTAGTAATAGCTCGTTGATTTGAATGATTAACACAAAAGTTTTATTCACCTGTATCTACTTCACATGATTGTTTATTTGTTGCACTTCACTTTATGGTCTTACCACAGTTTTAATTACATATGTTTTATATTTTAGGATTTTTGTAGAGATGTCATAGGCGCTAAATTTTCATTATTCTTTCTTACTCGTTTACAACATATTTATATGAATCGCGGTTCAACTATACTAACGCAACACATTGTTTAATAGTATAAAGAATGCCTCTGTGTCTTAACTGACGGATTAATCACTTTAGGAAACAAACTATTTTTAACGTTCCACATTACTGCTGTGCGCAGCTTACGGGTTGACCGCTCCATTTCAAGTGGGTGAAAATAGTTTTGGCGTGAGAGTAGTAATCTCGCGACATTTACCAATCAACATAAAAGTAGTTCCATGTTTCTTCTTTATTCAAAGGATTAAAGTTTGACCATTTAATTAAACAGAGATATTCTTAGTTACAGACGTTCTTAAAATACATTACAGTGGTCTTATTTAATTATTTAAATAATGTCAAAATTTACAAGTATATTTAGTTTGTTAAGGGGTCGGAAAACAAGTTAATTCTGGTTAGTGCCTGTCTATGCAGGATTAATTAACAAGCTTTACCCTTTCTGTACAATCGTATTCCTTTTAATTTATTATTAGACTTTTTATTAAATATTATTATTATTAATGATAGCAATAAGATTTAGTTTAAATGTGCGATTTTATTAGAAATTTAAAATTTCTCAGCCTACACATTACCTATTTATTAATTACCATACTTTTATTAATGAAATCGTCACATTATGTACATGTTGTCGGTTTTTTGAAGTCCTTAAATTGAAGATTGCCTTCAGAGGTGAGACAAAACGTCTGGTCGAGGGATTAACACCTATCGGAATGAATAATTTAGAAGATTTAAAATTCATTTTTCACAAGTATCCAAGTCACTTGAAATTATATTCAAAAACTTACGTTAATAGTTCCGTCAGTGACTTAGTTTTTATTGTCGTTACGACACGTTTCAAAACGTATGTCTCATTATCAGGTGTTTCACCCGATAGGAGCGGTTGTCAATACATTAAAATAAAAAAAGTTAAAATAGGCAGTCATTGAGGACTGCCGACAGAAGTGAAAACTTAAAACTATGAAATAACAGTGGTTTTTTGGATGTTCTTTGGATAATTAGTAACCATATTTTCAAAATTCAACACATAAATCTAAAATTATTATAAAATTTTATAGAATTTTTAATTTTAAAATCCGCGGCAAAAATACTATCGAACAACTAGAAATTTGTTTTACCACGCTAGTAAGATAACTCCTAAGCCACTATGAAATCCTTATTGCATGATGTATGGCAGAGATCAAATATCAAAAATAAAAAATAAATAATATCAAATTTTTAAACGGAAATATTGTTACGAATATTGGAAATATTTGAAAATACATGCTTTGTTTATGTTATTCATTTTTCTATATAAAAATATTAACATATTTAGTACTCACTTTTGTACTGCACAGTGATCCTACATTTGAACATTTAAAATAATGATCAAACTAAAACACAATTTAAACAATGCACAGTATACAGACATTAAACTTTCCACGTAGTCAATTTAACTTTACTTATATACCGGTACATATACACAGCACTAATGTTACAATCTTACAATAATAAAAAAACTATTAAAAATACATACTTCGACTTTAGACATGACGAAAAACCCTAAGTTAACAGCCAGACGGACAATTAACAATTATGTAAATATCATATAATATAGTATATGTAATTAATAAGAATAAAAATAATGTAAAATAGATCGTAAGTATTGCGTTAATTGTTAATACGGAAAGCCAAAATCGCGCTAGGGATCGAACACGCGATAGCAAATTCGGCAGTGTAAGAAACTCCAAAATAAAGTACGTAAACGATAAAAGTGTGTTAAATAGTATAAATAATAGTATTACACACAAGTATAATCTATACTTTCACTGCTGGCCACGCGCAACACGTCATACTTATAGCTACAGATATACTGTTAACATTAGCATGTCGGTGACGCGAACTCATAAGATTTTACCCATCCAAAAATCGTCCAACGTGCCTATAGAAGTTTTCACTTCAAAAAAAGAAACGAACACATAAAAACACACACGTGAACGGAACATAAAGGGGTTTAAATTTGGAAGGCTACGGTCTTACAGCCCGGATAATTTCCCCCCCCCCCCCCCGAGACCCTATGAAACAGATTAGCTTAAGATAGGATCCTGGTCTACAGCGGCAAGGCCTGGTATTTAGAATGTAATGTGATCATGGCGACCCAATGAGATATTCAGCAGACCTCCTAGCGTCTGGGCCTTTCAATATGGGATGTTCTGATGCCGTCCTTAATTTTCTATATAATTCTACAACATTGTCAAACGTACTGGGACTCGTTACTGCTCACACCGCTGTTTCCGTTGCCTTGTGTAAATATAGAAACACCAGCTAGCCGCAGTCAATTTGGCGTATTCGGATTCAAGACATGTTATCATATCGTTGATTGTTTGCAAACGTCTCTAACTGGTAACTGGTATTTTCCATTGTGACAGCGTTAATTAGATATTATTTCCTCACTTTAATTTAGTATGGATTAGACAATTGTAAAGTCTAAATTGTGGTATCCAAATGTTCTGTATTAGAAATTTTATTAAAGTTGTGAGTAACAAAATCTCTGGTCTTCAGTTCTCTTATTTTACTCTTCGCAGACGACGATCTGAACGACTTTTGTAGCTTCATATATTAATATAGTCTACGACATAAAAATGTTAGGTTCATTAAATTTTTTCAGGTAATATATAATTCTTAACAACTATTATAATTTATTTAATTTATTATCGGAGTTGTAGGGCTGTGGTCTTTCAAAATCTTCAGGCCGATATGTGTTAATAGACTGATCAGATGTTTCCGCCTCATCTCTGGAGGCTTTGCCACAGTACTGTGGTTGTACTGACGTAATTATTGTCAGTTTTTAAATCCTTTCGCTGAAGATGGCTTCCATGAGTGTGAGGTCGAAACGTCTGATAAAGCGATTAACACGTATCGGCATGAAGCCGGCTTGGAAAATAATTTTAATAATTATGACGTTGGCCGTGTAAAACCTAAGAAATTTTTATTACAATAATGTAAAATGTACATCATTGTCATATACCTGTGTATTACAATATGATAGCGTATCTATCTTTCTTACAGCCTTAGTAGTATAGGGACAAGGCATAGTAGGCTGCCTTATGTGTGCCGTTCGGCATAAAAGCAAGATAGTAATTGCTAGCACTTCACTTTAGCCAACTATTACTACAATGTTACTATTCCACACTGTTACTAAGGCACCTAGTCTCATCTTCATCTTCTCCTTCGTCAAATGGTTCCTTTCTGTCTCGCAGCATCAAAATTTAGTCATTTCATGTAGGCTAATTAAATTATGTGGAATTTATTGTTATTTCTATAATGTTATGGCCACGCATTTATACCGTTCCGAAATATGGGTATTAACTAAAAAAGATACAAGTCATGTACTAGCTGGAGAGATGAATTTCTGGAGGTACGTAAAGGAAGAATTAGAAGATTTTACTGTCATCCCGAAAACGGAACTAACAAACTGTAATAAATATTATATTACTACCCAGGCGCCACAACTACCGCTGGTAAATTGAGGCCCTTACAAAATATATTATTCAGCTTTAAATCTTCTCCAAATATTTGTTTATTGCTTTACACTATTAGTTCTTATAAAGACAAATGTATCGAATACATCGGTGTATCGAATTCGAATTAGTCAACTTGTTAAAAATAAACGAATAACGTGAAATAATGTCAATATTTTATATAAGTATCATTAAGCTGTGAGTGTTACATTTCAAGCAACTCAATAACAAACAGAAATAACACTGTTGCACAACACTATAAATAAAAATTCCCGATTGGCGCTTTCAAGCTTTACAGATCATCATCAGATCGGGTGTATTTCTGAAATATAATTTTGTAATCTTCCGTCTATAAATGTTCACCTTAGTTTAGCTGGATACTTTAGTGCTAACTCATATATCACAAGTTTCTCAATTCACGACACTTTACCGTTTTGTAATTAGTATCAAACTTCAACCGTAAAACAAGTTCTCTTATTCTGTTGTAAAATGATTTCTTGTTCCGTGGAAATAAGTCTTTTACTTGACTTAAGTATGTCAAGTAACTTTAAACGAATGAAACTCAAAAATTTACAGGTATTGCATAAATGCAATGCACAGAGAAGGGCATTTAAAATGATTCAATAAATCTTAAATATATATATATATATATTACTATAATATTTATGACTAAATTTACCTCAAGATATACTTTTTTCCTTTAGGAACATGTTTCGGGAGATCTTGTTCTCCCATCTTCAGCCTTCGCCATCTTGTTTCTGGTGAACAAGATGGGAGAACAAGATCTCCCGAAACATGTTCCTAAAGGAAAAAAGTATATCTTGAGGTAAATTTAGTCATAAATATTATAGTATTATATACATCAAGACACGGACTGTAGCAGAAAGTGATTGAAATATATATATATATATATATATATATATATATATATATTTATGTTCATTCACCAATCAATGAATTCATTCTTCATTTACCAATGTACAGATTATGAGTTAAATGTAGTCGCAATTCATAAGCGAAGTTTTATATGTGTACTACGTTATTGACAACAAAGACGTAATTTCTATGGAAACTCAGCGGTTCCCATTTTCGATCACGCACCAGCGATCGGCCGCAAATGTGCGACACGTCATTATAAACATTCTCAATGTTAAAATGGTTGTGTATCTCAGTAACCAATATAGTGAAACTAGCCTGTATTAAAAGAAGAAAGAATTTTGAGTGTATTATATTCTTGTTTGTGATTTTAACCAGTAAAAGAATATAATCTTTTTAAAAATTTAATAATAAACGTACTAGATTAAAGACTCTCTATTTACAGAGATTAACATGGGTGTTCACTTTAATAGAGGATACAAAAGTAAATACAATCAAATTAGATGAGGAACATAAAAAATAATATGAATAGACTCAAATATTTTAAGGAAAAAATAAATTCTGTATCAACAGTGTTAACAAAAATTGAATTAAAATAATAATAACACGAAAGAAAAGGAGACTATTATTATTAGGACAGTCATATAGAATAGACGAAAATAGCTTAACAAAGCAGATCTTCAAATATCTGTGGGGAAAAAGCTAACAACAAGTTGGATTAGAGAAGTCAAAAATGATTTAGAAAAAATAATATAAACCCAGAAAAAGAAATTAAACGAGACTTTTTTGGGTAAAAGTGTTACAAATGGAAGGAGTCCATGGTAGGAGAGAAAAGCGAAGGCTCAAAGTGGACTGAAGGCAGAAAGAAGAGACAGAGAAAAGATGAAAGAATATTGCAGAAAAAGAAAAGAACAAAAAAAAATAGAAATTGGCATGTGGTCTTTCGATAACCGATAAAAAAAGAAAAAATTAAAAAATTGATTTTATTGCATATGAAATATTATATTTTCTATCAATTGCGTTGTTGAAACTTTCTCACAATAAGAAGAACGATAAAACACAACAGTAACAGACAGTAGTATAAAGTCCTTTACAGCGCGTCACCAGTTAAGTAAACTTTAATGAAATGGTTTAATTTATGAGCAGCAGTCTAAGTAGTAGCAAGGATTCTTCGTTCCGAGAAACACCACAAACTACAATAACTGTCAACGAGGATTTGCAAAACTTTGTCGTACATTACTGTACTTTGCTGTTTCCACGAAACAAGAAATTATTCTACAACAGAATAAGAGAACTTGTTTTACAGTTCACATTTGATACTAATTACAAAACGTTAAGTATCGTGTAATTGAGAAACTTTTGTGATTTATTTGAGTTAGAAAACTATCCAGCTAAACTAAATTGAAGAGATATAGACGAAAGTTTACAAAAAAACCATCATTATTGCAATAGAACGAAGTAAAATGCCATAATAAATGAGTATTACAGGTTTTATGAGGATAATAGGTACGTTTAGAATTGTTTTTGTTTATTTTATGTTAATTAGCTGTAAGTGGTGAAATAAGAGGTGGCTAGTTACATGATATATACCAAAATGACCATAAATGTATTCTCTTTCATGTACAGTACAATTGTAGTGCGCGAATGCGCGTATTATTCGTATTTTCCTGAATAACTACTATATTAATTAACATTTCAGAATGAAACTTGGAAACCATATCTGCCTTATTTATTTATGGAATCTCAAAGGCTCAATACAAACAATTTTACTATGTGTTTTTAGAATGAATTTACTTCTCTATAATCACGTTATCTTTCAGTAAGTCATATGTCTACCAGTTTCGGCAAATTCTAACGGAGTCGTACATGATCTGAAGCTAATCTTTGCAAAACTCTATCACGTGTTGCTAACTTCAAACAATCAGGAACTTAAATTTTCATTTGGGTACGTCTCTGGTCTAATGAACATTAGGCAGTCCGCTTCTAAAACTCGTCTCGTGAAGACGTACTCTCTGTGCGAGTTTTTCGTGTCAGAACAAGTTCTTCTATAAGGTGACGTCGCGTCGGTCCGAGATACTAGCTGCGAGTTTCCCGCATGCTGTATCAAGTTTAGTAGAAGCGATTAACTAAATTTGCAAAGATTATTGATCAGTGCCAACTCGCGTTAGTACAAGATTTCCGCATAGGCCAGAAGTATTCTACGGAATACTTCTGTGTTAACGCGTGAACATTTTGAGGTAGCTGGAAGGTGTTAGTTCAATACACCATACCTTTTTATAAATTAACCCACTGTTCGAAACGTGAGATTATCAATATAAACAATAATGGGCAGATAAACTATGTGCGCGTGTGTACCGAGGGTGACAACGCATCGTCGACGCCAGAGGTCAACGTATTAGCGTAGCTGCCGTCAACTAATCTACAAGATAAGGATTTCTTTATACAAGAAACATTTATATGTTGTAAGGCAAACATATTTAATTTGTTCATTTAACACACATTAACTCAGTAAATCATTTTTTGTTTTAAAAATAAACTATTAGACAAGATATAAATTTGTCTTTAATTTAATAAATTGTCCTACTTCTAGATAATACACGTTGTTTCATATTATTATTACTATTATTATTGCCTGTCAATGCATTCACTTTGTTTCGTTGCATTATATTTTTCTTCAACCCCTTCGCACTTAATACCGTGTAAGCAATTTTCATTACACAAAGGTCTACCTTGGTTCTATAATTTTACGACATGTTATGATCTTTTAATGTATCTATGGTTAGTGGTTTTATGTGTAGCATACTCTTAGTGTGGGGGGCGACCCAGCGTTCTTGCTGTTGCTCGGGAAGTTCTATGCAATGTATAGATCTCGCATAGAATAAGTAGTCGAGATGTAGTGTACTGGAACAAAGTGGATTTATAATGAAATGACTCTATTCTTTTTGACAATCCACTGAGCTTTAATACAGTTTGTAAAAAAATACTTAATCTATCTCTATTGACCTTCGTAATACAATTAAAAATTTATTTCTGTACAATGAAATAAATGAATACATAAAAGTTATTTTTGTCGTATTTACTATACACGTTTTGTTATGTAATCGAATCTTTTTTTATATTAATATCTTTGTTTTATTGTACATAAATATTATAGATTCACTTCTCTTATATGTCGACCACAGATCCTGTGTCTGGATGACTACGTGGGTTGACATCTTATGTCCAGCCTGAGGGTTGCTTTCAATGCGTGTAGATGCTTCTCACGCATACAGTTATATTTTTACACCACGGGCAATCTTTTTTAAGCAGGATGATCACTGTTGCACACCACTATATAAAAATTATCCCGATTAGCGCTTTCAAGCTTCACAGCTCATCGTCAGATCGGAATTGAGAGAAATTATGTGAAAAAAACCCTTCACCCCTCTCACCTTACCCTGCTCACACATAACAAGCTATAATATAAATGTCCCTTCCCCACCCCCTAAACCCTGTCCCACCATCTGTGCAGTTATATATTGTTCTAGCAAATTCCTTGTGTTTCAGTGTTATGTGTGTGTGTGTGTGTGTGCGTGCATCCTTTTAAACTTACCCTCTTCCTCTACACATGTGGGTCAGTCACACACCCTTATTTTAAAACATCCAATTAGTACTATGCAATATAATTCTTAATCTTATCTATCTGTCCTCTACCATTTACTTCTTAATTATGTTATAAAACCTTTCTTCATTATCAAATTTAATTTTAGTATTAATTAAATTGTCTAACCCTTTTTCTCTTTCTTTCAATATTTCTAACTCCTCTCTAAGCTTCCTTTCAAATGTGTTATTTACTACTTTTACAATTTCGTATTCTTCCAAAGGATTAACAAACTTATGGCTGTCTTCTATGAAATGTCTTGCATATAACGAATTGGTTGTTCTATTACCTTCTCCACGTTTGTCGTCATATAACCTGCATTTTCGTCCTGTCTCACGTAGGTACACTTTGTTGCAGTCTTTACATTTTAATTTATAAATTCCGCTTTTCTGTAATACCTGAAATTTTTCTATATTCTTATTCCTTATCTTATCAAATACCGTTTCACATTTTTTAATAGCTATATCTACTCCGTATTTATTAAAACATTTTATAATTTTTCTAGTATGTGAACCTACGTATGTCAATGACCCTGCATAATTCTTTTGTTCTGGTTCCATTTTAGCTTTTTGTAAGTTAACCCTTTTCATAACTTTATCCACTATGTTTGTGTTATAATTATTAGCGCTTACAATTCCCTTTATCGTTTTTAACTCCCTATCTTTTGATTCGGTCTCTTTTAAACACTTCTGAGCTCTGTAACGAAATGAATTGATTGCCGCCATTTTATATCTATAAGGGTGGTAAGACTCTCTTGGTATAATTATATCAGAATACGACTGTTTCCTAAATATCCCAAACTGTAGTTTCTCATTATCTTTAATTTCTATGTTTAAATCTAAATAATTTATTTTCTTACCTCCTATCTCTTCTTTAAATTGTAAGTTTTTATCCTTACTATTTACCTCATTTATAAACTCATGCACTTCTACTATGCTTCCTTCCCAAATTACTAATACATCATCAACGTATCTAGACCGTAATTTTATATTGTCTTTATACTTAGTGGATCTTATTAATTGCTTTTCAAAATCATTCATGTATATTTCAGCAAGAATAGGGGATAATGAAGACCTCATAAGTAAACCTTTTTTCTGTATATAGAACTTGTTATTAAACCTAAAATTGTTATGATTTACACATTCTTTAATTACTTTAATCAACTGCTTTTTATAACTGTATTCTCCCATATCATTATCGTTTATTAACTTAATAACTTTATTTACTGTGATATTGGTAAACATGTCCTTAACATCCAGTGATATCAATTTTGTATTTACATTAATTCTAATATTTTCTAATTTTTCTATCAATTTTACATTATTCTCTATGTTTTATTTTGTCCCAAATTCATATTTCTCTTTCAGTACTCTGCTAACTTCCTTTGATAATTTATAAATAGGTGCATTAATAAAAGAAACAATCGGTCTAATTGGTTTTCCTTCTTTATGTATTTTAACCTGACTTTTAAAAGTTGGTGCTGTTGGACTACTTTACAATAAATAATTTTTCTTATTTTCTTCTATAAATGTTATCTGTTTCATCATTTGTTTTATCCTTGACTGGTACTTACTTGTATAATCATACTTTATTTCCTCATATGGTCCTTCCCTTATAAATTCTTTATGTATTCGTCCTTTCTCAGTAGTACCATTGTATTTCCTTTGTCCGCCTTCGTAACTATAATATCATTTTCCTTTCTTTTATTCTTTAGTTTAGTTACAGTTGATTTGATTTTTTGTTCATTTCTTGAATTATACAAACTTTTCTTAAATATTTTATCTACTACATTCCCTACTTCCCACCTTATTCTTTTTTTATCATTTTCATTTCCTAGTTTTTGTATTATGCTTTCGCATTCAATAATCGTTTTTTCTTGATTTAATTCTGGTGGCGGCGCGTATTTTAAGCCTTTTGCTAACATTTCTTTTTCTTCTGTATTCAAGTTTACCTCTGTAAGGTTTATTACTCTTTTTTCATAGTTATTATTAGAGAGGTGTTCCTTTTTTACTTCGTTCTTTCGTATTAATTTATTTAACTTATCTATCTTTTTTTTTTTATTTCCCAATTTATTTTCTACGTACCCCAAACCAAAATTATATAATATTTCTTCTAACTCTACATACGAGTATATTCTTAACAATTCTATGTGTCTGTCATATAATCCCCTATTATAACTATTGATTAAGCCGTAGAGTGACCTTATTTCCAGTTTTATCCACAACTTCTCGCTTTGTTCTTTTACTTTTTTGGCTACACTGTTCTTATTTTTAATTTTAACTTGAGCGTACTTTGGGATGACATTATTAGCCAGACATTGTTTATTAAACCATATTTTACTTAAAACCCTCTTCAATTTAACTGTTAACTTAAGATATTTAAAAACTTTACTTACCTTATTGTTGTCGTTTATTACCTCATTGTTGTTGTCCATTACCTGTCGTCGATTGCACATCTTAATAGACGTTTAATGAAAAAATTTGTGTTAGTGGTTGAAATCACAAGCAGGATGATCACTGTTGCACACCACTATACAAAAATTATACCAATCTTTTTTATTGCTAAATTAGAGTATTTGGCGTATCTTATATTAGGCGTATTTCTAATCGGATATCTTGGAATTATATAGAATAGCACTTATACTATTATTACTTGCAGTAACTCTAGGAAATTTTTACTTGTCTTAGTAGGGATTAGCAGACTGATCGTTATTAACCACGCGGAACTTACACGTTATCGATTCTCAAAAAGGGACTGATCTATTTGCTTTACAATCATTCCGTCGATTGAATTCTAATATCACTTCATATATTATAAGTAAATATATTTACTTCATTTATCTTCCCTCGAAGAAAGCTAATATTTGTTATATTGTAGAGAGCATTATAGAGGTATACCAAGGTGAGTTGTGAATAATGGAAGATGATGAAAGTAGTTGTGAAGATACATGTCTGATTTACGGATAAAAGGTAATAATCTTTTCCTATTATAAAAATTCAAAATAACATAATACATTTTATTTTAATTAAAAACCGTTCTACTTAAGTAAAATAATTTTACACAGAAAATTAAAAGTAAAAATATAGCTAAACCTATTCATTAAAAGTAAAATTTTTTTTCCAGCAACGTGTAAAGGCGTCTAGTGTGATTCTACATACTTTAGAGTATAAATTCTTTCTAAAAGTGTAAAGTTGATATATTAGAGAGACTGCATCTGACGTTTCTGAATGACTTTTAAGGAAAATGTTAACAAAGTTACACTCTGAAGGCGTATAGAATTTCGTAAAGTTGCGCTTAATGAGAACTGTATTCAACACGTCACAAGTTTCTAAGAAGACCTACAAACGTTTCTTTTCCAAGAAACTTGTTCAAGGCTTTTTCTTTCGTTTACAAAGTACTCTCGCTTTCCAAGTCACTAAGTCATTAATGCCCCTCCCACTTTTCTTCGTATAACCACCTTACAGAATTTACTCAACTAAAGTAAATTAGAAACCATTGTGATACGGATAAATATTGCTTTTAGATTTTTGAATCAAAATTTTAATGGAATATTCAGGTTATACTCATTATTGTCTGGAGATTAGTCATCACCATCATTACCTCTCCAAGGAGTAGGCCTTAGACCTGTTCCGGAACCAGACTCTTCCTCGGTCTACCAACATTTCTCTTCCTAGTGGGGTGATAACACAAGGCAGCCACGGGTAGACGGAACGGATATTAGGCATGCGGTTCAAGTGTTCACACCATCTCCTCCTGTGGTCTTCAATCTTCCAGTGCCATGATACCGGGCTGTTTGGCCGTGGTCCAAAGATTATGACAACACCAGACATTTCTAAACAGAACTGTGGTCCTAACGTATATCATCTAACGTTAGTGTATACTCGTTTCCACTGAAGATGCCAGTCGGTGGCACTGCCGAAACGTATGGTTTTGTCATAAACTTTGGACCACGGCCAAACAGCCCGGTAAGTAATTTCAACTAAAATAATATTTTGCCTTTATAAGCCTGAGGGACGCATGACGTCATTTAATAATACCTAAAACGTAAAGGCGAGATGATGATAATGAACACCACTTTCACTTAACATTAACAAAGGCTTGATTGTTTAACACATCAAAACATGATTTACTCAATTCACTGCTGTCATAATCTAGACTATGCATCCAATATGACTAACAACGTAGACAGTTGTTACTGACAAGTCTATTGATACCACAGAAAACATACTTCTAAATTTTGTACATTGCTACCGTACAAAATTAAACAATTGCACAAACCTTTTTTGTTATCACACCTCATATACGTGTCTAAGCGCGGTCAACATCAGGAACAAAATGACGAAGTACGAGAACAGCTACTGAAAACTTTACGTTCACATTTATTTCGGTTAACTGGTTTACATACATGAACACACGAAGCAGACAGTTAAAACAGCTGTACATGAATATTCGGTGAAGATAAGGATGGCGTGTATAGTTGTGTGAATGACTCGGCTGCTGTCTGCTGTTACAACAAACGGGATACTGAATAAATCTTCAAGCACTCTGTTAAAGCGTTTTGTAGAGTTTTTATGCTACTTTAAACTTTCCGTGTGTCGACAAAACATTTGTATTCTCATGTCAGTGTTTTGCAATAAACTGCTGTTTGTTTTCTATTTATTCATATTGAACTACGAGCGTCATTTGAAAAGTTTGCGGAGCGACAACTGTAGCTTAGCGGTAAAACTAAAATTTGTTCTGTGCTGCCAGATTTGTATTTTATGTAAACTTCTGTTAATTACCAAATCTATCAACTTATTTATTGTTTAGAAGCAGTTCAAACTTGACGTGTCATGCGTATTTTGAAAAACGGACAAAATCAAACATCGTGATGCGATTCTTTGTTAAACATTGTCCAGCGCCAACGGAAATTCAAAACGAAATTATAAATATGTCGTGAGATGCTTCGACTTCCAAACCAACGGTCTGTAAGTAGGCACTTGAGATTAAACGTGGTCGTACGAGCAATGATAACGTGGTCGCCCAAAATTATACCTATTAGCCCAAAATTAGTATTACTAAAGATAATACTAGATAACAGTGCCCATCGACACAGTCTTGACATGCTACACGCGGTGCACCGTGTCGGTTAATAGTACGCTTATAATATGTTCATTCATTGTATTTTACGTAATTGTTTATTATGTGTTTGTTTTAATATGTATTTTATTGTATAACGAGCTCCTTTGGAGTGAAGGTCTGAAGACGGGTCATATGGCCTGAAACGCGTAACCCAGCACAAATTACGCTAGACGTCACTTGACGGAAATTATAAGGTAAATTATATAATTATCATACAGTGACTTGGACCGCATTAATTATGTTTAAAACGGTCATATTTGATTCGTTTGTATTTTATATGAATTTGTTATTTATATCGTAAGAAAACTGCATATTCAGTAGCAAGAAAACTACAGGTAATGTAAAATTTAAAAGGCACTGTTGAGTTCAAGCTACAAATTGTAGTGGAATAGACTACTAGAGATCGTTGCTCAGTTCACGTAGGCCCTGTATTGTTGATAAAGGATTGTTACTGGACCTAGAAGAGTGATCCAAATCACTCCAAACCTGGAACAAGGAACAGTTACAAATTGTCGTGAGATCAACTACCAGAAAACGTTGCTCAGTCTAAGGACGTTGTTAATATAATGGACACATACTGCACTAAGAGATTCAGATCAGCAATTGCTTGAGGCAACTCTGCATTCACTGACAGTAGATTATTTCTGATCAGCAATTTAAGCTTGGATTTGTGGAAAGAAAATTTTAAAGTAGATTTATCACAAAAGCGTAAACAAAAATGGAGAGTAAACTCCTAGAATGCGTTGAAATCTTTTATGAGGAATAATGGAAAAATTTGAAATGTCTGACAAAGTGTAAAATAAAGTCGTCCTAAAAGTGAGGACAAGAAAAAAAATATCCTGAATACACTACGTCATTAGGAAAAGACTAAACTAACCTAATCGTAAGAAGAAATTGCCTGTTGCACGGTTCCACCGATGGATAGTTATGGTAAACCTCTGTTGCTTGAGTGAAGTACAATTCATCTACATTCTAATGAATTCGTATTACATCACACATATTACCGGGTTTCCTAAATTACATATTAGTCTCCTGTCCAAATTTTAACACGTGGCTGATCAAATAATATTTCTGTTTCTCGCAATCCTCTTTCGGCTCAAATAATTGCATAAATGTAGCCACGTTTTTGAACGTATTTAACTTGCTCTTTCAACATAAAGTAAAACTTCCAAAATTTATGCTTATATTATAATTGCCAAATACTTAATGTCGCAGTCCTTGATTAGGACGAAAAGTACGGAGATGTATTTATATACAGACATTGCCAACTATTCAAGTAACTTCTCTTGACAAACACTGTCAATTCATTACTTGTAATTAGTTAAACTAATGTAAAAGTATATGCAAAAATTATCAGTTTTAAGCATATTACAGTGACGACGCCTTACACATTTTATTTGAAAAAATTTGTTAATGTCGTATGATATATAAAATAATGAATTACATTTTAAGTTGAACAATATTTATTTATCTACTCTTTTATTTCCTGACAGTCATACCCTAACGTCAGGTTTAGAGAATTGCTAAGTAAAATATTATATGAGTACACAATGTTACCAGTTTGTATACATTGTCAGCATTAGATGAAAAATCTAGGTTGTTTGCTTTTGCAAGGTACATGATATAAAAGAAAAATGAGACAATCAGTTACTTTAATGAATAGAAAGCTGCTTAATTAAGTTACAGGAAGAGTAGCAATTTATTTTAAGGAAATTTTGTTTGGGAAGGAACGAAATACACACTGTACAAGCTGAAGGTACAGATTTTCAGTAGCGCAAAGTGATTTTAAAGTCAGTTGATTTTATATAGCTTTAAAGTGTGTTAACATATAAGGATAAGTAATGTTTCTTTTAAATAATCAAAATTTTTTATGTACCTGGATGTTTTATAATAGTGGCGGAATTGATTCGTTGCGAATTACACGAGGTGGTTGAATTTTGCAAAAACGTTTTGTATAGCCTTACTTCATACAGTTATACATTCTTATTGGTATAGAAAAAAGTTTTATATATAATCCGGAAGGAGCATAGAAGAGTTGTAAGCTTATGAAAATACCCACTCCTAAAATTTCTTAATTATAATAAGATTCTGTGCAAGTTATCCCTTACGCGATGGTTTTCGTAAAAACTAATAAAATAAACGACATGTGGTAACAGCGGTTATAACAAAATTTACTCTCTTAAAACCGTCATTTAAAAAATTGTCTTAGTATAAAACTCGTCCATTAAATTAATTGAAAGTTGGGTTGGGGCCTGATAAAAGATGATAAGCGGGTGAAAAGCACTTTGCCTAATGTCTCACGTTACTTATGTATAAATAAAGCTCTGAATGTACTGTAGGAGGATGCTAAATAGTTATAAATACACTTTAAAATAATGAGAAAAATAAAAAACAATGATAATGAGTTAATAAGTAATAATAATAATAATAATGATGAGTTAAAATTAAGTACAGACACGTTAAACAAAACAAAAAGTTTGATGTTAGGAAGAAAAGCGTATTTATTAAGACGCAAGATTAGCGAGGTGTCACTCGTTACATTATATTGTTACGACGGTCTCACGGATCGACGTATTGTACAGTGGAAACAAAATACCAACATCCATGAAGTCACTAATTACCGTCTGTAATAGTCACAAATGACAAGTTGCAATCAACAACAAGGTACTCTCGTAAACTAATTCTAGTTAAATTTGTCGACACGCAATAATAATGTCAAATATTAGTGTTCCGCACTAACTACTAAACAATAATCACTTTTCTCTAATCGATAACTATCATATGATCAGCACTATACAATTCCGCCAGGCGTAACTAACTGACTAACCGGCCGCTGATGCTATAGCCTCACAGATGTTCCAGAATTATTTTCCATTTTTTTTTTGCGACGTACCAGCATAATGTTTGTAGCTATGAGTGCTCGAGCAGTTTTGGAGCTACTTGAATATAAAGCTATACTAGCTTTAACAGAGACACTGCACCTGCTCGAATAGCCGAGATACGGGTAGAAAATAAAAATTAGTGTTGGTGTTTGATTTTCACAAATGTTTAGTTTTGTAGTGGGTTGATGGGGGGTACAGTTTTAAACGTAGTAGTAATTTTTTTAATAATTAGGTATTTCTTTCATATATGTTTTCGGTAATTTATTTTAAGATCCAAGAGGTTCCGGAACGCCGTTCCGGCGCGTTCTTCCCTGAAATCAACCTCTGGTTATAAATAATTATAAATTGTAAACAAATTGTCTTTAATATTATGTGTTTTATATATTCAACCAATGTATATATTTAACTATACTGTAAAGAAATTCTCTTTTAGTATTTACAGAGGAAACTAATTAATTAATAATCTTTAAAATAAACTTAAAAAACTGTCATTTTTTTAATTAAACCGACATTAATACGCGGAACAATACTGTAGTCCGTTAATTTTATAAATTATTAATATTACAAAAGTTGGGTAAGTTTTAAACAAACGGTTTTCCTTATGAAAGAAAGCTTTTATTTCGAGTCCATTCAAAGTGGTGTAAAGCTGTACTGGAGGTATTCATATTTTAAAATTAAACTAACACGTAATTAAAAGAATGACTACGCAAAAATTAATTCTCACAGGATGGTGAGCGAGAGTGTGGGAGAGAGAGAGAGAGAGAGAGAGAGAGAGAGAGAGAGAGAGCGAGTGAGTAACCGGTGAGGAGAGAGAGCGGGCGCGCGCAAGAGAGTGATAGTGTGTGATAATGGCCCCGTGCCATGAAACGAGAGACAAAAAGTAAGAGTGAAAAGATGAGAGAGTAAGTGAGACCGTTGGTGTTTGACGTTTTTAATTAATAATGACAACGACTTTGTTAAATTGTGAAAATAAAAAAAAAATTAAAACAGCACAAGTTAAATGGACAATAACTAATCCTTTGAATACAAGTTTCTGTTTTAAACGTATAGTTTTGTTGCTTGTTTTTTTAAACAACGGAGGAAATTGCAGGCAACAAAACTATTATTCCTAAAACAAAATGAATATTGTTACGATCTTGCAGAATGTGCTACGTGTTTCTCGGCTATAATGTGTGTGTGCGTACATATTGTTGCTACTTTGAGATGAAGGACAATTACGTGACACTTGTCACGCGTCCGCAACGACACTTTTCCAAACCATACGCTATCTTTAAGGCGCAATCAATTACGTTGTAGTGCTTTCTAGTAGACGCCTATTAAGAAATATTCTGGTGTCTCAGAGGAGTATAAGTTCCAGACTTCAGCGATACTTAGTTTCAGTTTCAGTTGCAATTTATTGCGGCGAAGTGTTACGTGTTTTATAATTGTGCGAGACTCGTTGACATTTTTATGGGGTGTGAACAATTTTTATTTGATTTGTTGTAAGACACTATGTTGATTACAAACTGTTTAATTGTGATAATTGAAGCTGGCGATTAGTGACTTCATTGGTGTCTTGTATTTTGTTTCCACTGTACCATACGACGATCAGTGAGGCCGTTGTGACAATATAAATGGATCGAAAAATTCCACAACAGGCGAACAAGCGTCAAGGATAAGGAAAGATCAGGATGCCCAGCGAAAGACTCTTCCACTTCTGATGCTATTACTGAATAAGTTAATGCCTTGATTCACTAATCGAAATGTGACTGACGATAAAGTGTCGTGCCATCTGCAAAATAGTAATAGTTCTGCATCCGAAATTATCTACAAAAGGCTTGGTTTTCGTAAAATCTGTCCAAGATGGAGCTCAAAACAGTTCACTGAAGAGCACAGTTGCAACGTGTTCCCATCTGTCAATGCTTATTGTCAATGCACGTGGATGAAACGTGAATCCACCGCTTTGAGCCTCAAAGAAATCGTCAGAGCATGAAATGGAGACACCCTGAATCTCCAGTGAAAGGAGTCAACCCTCTGTAGGAAAGGTAATGCTCATCACAGTATTCTGGGACTACAAGGCCAATGCTGCAACAGCACTTGAAGAAGGGCTCAACCGTAAACAGTGCAAGTTACAGTGAGATGCTGTCTAACGATTTGAAGCCTGCAATCCGATCCAAACGCCGAGGCCTAATATCGGAGAAGGCGTGCTTTTGTTGCACAAAAACGCTCGCCCCCCCTTACTGCCGCCCACACTGTCCAAGCCCTTGCAAAATTCCGTTTTAAGGTATTTGAACAACCTGCATGCCGCTACAATATCGCCTCGTCTGATTATCACCTCTTCGGACAACTTGAAGATACCTTAATTGGCCGTCGATTTTCCAGAGACCAAGAGGTGAAGAAGCGGTGCATTAGTGATTTGCCGCTCATCTGAAAACTCTTTTTTCTGAGGACATCAAGAAGCTTGTGCAACGATGGACCAAATGTATTAAAAAGTAAAGAAACTATTTGGAAAATGTAGTCCAGTCGCCAGAGATTTTGACTTGATAAAAAATTGGGGCAAAGCAATATTTGGTGCACGTGTTAAATAAACGTTAATAATTAATATAAAAAAATCTTTGCATGTTTACCTTTCTAGGGTTTTCTGAAAATGGTCTGGAAAAATCGTAAAGACAGATTTTCTTAAAGCACTCCGTAAATATGTACAGTTGGAAGAAATAAAAAGGTGTATATTGAAGAGCAAACAATTTCCTTCAGAAAGTCTCCTTATATATTTTTACGTTAATGGAACTGTTTTCCTGAAAATTGGTAATGATGAGCGCTGCGTTTTAAAAAGAGCGTTTGCCCCCGATCTTGCGTAATTCGCTAAATTAGCCAGGCGCGTCTATTCAAAAATATCATAACTTTCTTTAATCTAAGCATAGCCAGTTAAATAAAGGCTAGTTTTGAAGGGGAACAGTATAGCTTTCAAAATTTGTTGATTTTTACATAAATATTTTATTTGAACATAAAGAATATAGTGTATAAATATTTACTGTAGATACACAAAGAAGTGAAACCACAAAATTACAAGTACTATACAATAAAATTTAAAAAAATAGTAGTTCTTTACTAATTTACCTTTAAAAGAGATAAACTTTTTATTTTATAATAATGAAAAATACTTTTGAAGTTGTTATTTAAAAAAAAACACCTTTTCAAAAGTGAGTATTTCGACGTATTTTAAATTTACTCGAAAATTCAGAGTTTATCTGCCTTTATTAATCTTAAAAATAGAGATATCGAAATACAAAAAATTGTATTTGAAAGCTGCAAGTGTTCTGCATCAAAAACCGTACTCATGAAAATTAAAATCATTTTCGAAATTAAAAAAAAATAAATAAAATTTGTGTATACTAAAAAAGGTGCCTCCTTTGCGTTACATACATGTATCTTTTAAGTGGGTTTATTTGAGTACTTGAAATTAACGTTACAGCTACTACAATACTAAATCTATCTATTCATGTTATTTCTCTTACCTGATTATACCTATACTCTAAAAACAAGACCCTAGAAAACAGGTAAAATTTTTAAACGGCGCGGCGTTCTATTCCCCTCGAGTGTGCAACTGTAAATGTAGCTGCGCGCGCAACACCCATTGTTGTGGTGTGCCATACAAACATCTGCTATACAAGAACGGAGCAGTAACGCAGTTGATATTTCTTCAAAGGTTATAATCAAAACATTACAAATATTTTTGTTTTTATCATATAAAACAGGTAAAAAAATTGCAGTTTAAAGTTTTTATTTACACTTTTTATACATGCTAATATTTATTTATTTGTGAGCACGTGTAGTGGAGTCAACATAAAAATCAAATGTGAATTGTTTTGGGAGTCGATTTTTTGTGTGCTAAATTGGTTAATGGGATCAAGTTGAGCTAATAGTTAAGTTTTGTGTAAAAACAACCCGTTTATTTTTTTATTAACAATTTAAGTTGCAAAATAGCGTTTTTATAAATATCTTTGGACCTAACAAGCCGATTTTAATGTGATTTTTTTTCAGTATTCTATAATAAATTAAGAACATTTCTAGCCTTAATACGGAAGTCGATGTTATTATTATTGTTAATAAATAAATAAAGTGGCGATGGCGTTTATAAACAAATTGCTGTTGTTTTAACACAAATTAATGAAAGTTGATAAAACTTGAGGGAAAGGTAACCTTTGTGGAGTACTATAAACCCCAAAAATTTCATATTGAAATGTCGAATATTACCTCAAAAAAATCGCAATTCACAAAAAAACTTTGAGTGCTCATAAAGTACGGCAAGATTTTGGCACAAAGGTGTACGACGGCTTAAATTAAAGCTTATTAAAAATACTTTCGGGTGGTTAATTAACAAAATTTTTTGGCCTTTCTGACACCATTTTTTGACCATTTAAAAAAATTAAACGTAGACATGGATAGCCTCAAAAAAAGATGAAAATGAAGAAAAAAGAAAAATCTTAAAATCTGCAGCAGCAATTATTCAAAACGATGTTAATCTGAAGAAAAGTAATACAGAATTTTATCCTCCAAGTGATAATATATTCCAAAATATTAATGAGAATATCCCAGAATCCCTTCAGTTTCTGATAGAAGAAATAATTTAAAAAAATAAAATGGTGATATTAGTTCATATGAAACAAAATGCACAGCAATTACTCATTCAATTATGAGTTGCATAAGACCTAGAACCTTTCTATCACCATTGCAAGTTGGTCTGTCTGTAATGTTGCACAGGAAATTTGCTTCAAAACGAATTATAGATATATTGTCGCATCTGGGAGTGTGTTCATCATACAAAGAAGCAACACTTTATGAGGATAGTGTATTGCTTAGTCCACGTTCTCCATTTAGATCTGGTTGTTTTGCACAATTGGCATTTGACAATTCAGATATTAACATCAATACTATAGACGGGAAAAATACTTTTCATAGTATGGGAGGTATTATGATTGTAAGTCCCAGAGATTGTTATTATAACAAAGTTCCCTTAAAACGATTGACAGTTAAGCCTACTGCAAAAGAAATTAGCAAAATTGACAAAATACCATTCCAAATTTTTGAAAATATTAATACACATGCACTCCAAAACATTGTTTTTGAAAAAGTAGATAACCCGAGTTTTAATAATATAGATTTTTCTAATGCTGACTTGCTTTGGATTTATGGAGTGACCAAACCAGGCATTACTGGCTGGAATGCCTTTATGTCCAAGCTTTTGGAAAATATGACGTATACATTATCTAGAATTGTTTGCTTGCCTTTTGTACACTCTCCTCCAACTGACAAAAATACAATATACACCGTTTTAAAATACGCTGTAAAACTAGTGAAAACTTAAATCTATTTAATTGTTTTGTTACTTTCGATCAACCTTTGTATCAGAAAGCGTTTAAAATGGTCCAATCCTCACCTGATGATGATATACATAATGTAATTGTTCGACTTGGAGGATTTCATCTGCTTATGTCTTTTCTTGGTTCAATCGGTTATGTGATGGCAGGAAGCGGTTTAAAAGAAGCATTAAGTTGTTACTATGCGCCAGGAAGTGTAGATAAGATGTTAGATGGCCATGCTTATGCTAGAGCAGTACGAGGCCACACATTAATTTGGATAGTTTTGTGTAAAAAGATTATTGAGGAAATGAATCTTTCAGAAGTTGAATATTCAAATATGAAATCTTTACTACAAGAATTTTTAGATGACAATCTTACTTACAAAGAAGTACAAGATCATAATTTTTTTAACATCTCAAATGGTAAATTTCTAGAAAAAATTATTGAAATTGAGGAATGCGGTAAAACTGCAAAATTATGGATACAATACATACGAATGATCTCTATTGCAAAAGCATTTGCGCGCTCTGAAAAAATGGGTAATATAAAAATTCAATTACAAGTTATTCAGCAAATGTTGCCATAGTTTTATGCGACTGGACATTTTAATTATACGAAATCAGCCTTATTATATGTACAATATATGAATCAATTTATAAAAGAATCTGAAAAACTTTTCACCTCAATGCAAAACCAAAATGTAATTCCACAAACTACCGCTTTAAAAATTAAAGAACTTCAAAATTTTATAAATAACAGATTTTGTACTGTAAGACGAACTGAGAAATTCTGGTCAGGAACTCATACTGATATGACACTCGAACAGGACTTAATGAGAGTCATGAAAGTTGATGGTGGTATGATTGGACGGGGAGTAACTACCAGTACTGCAAATAAATGGATTTTAGCGATGATACACATGATATCTGCGAAGAAGTAGAAAATTTTTGTGGTATACAATTTTCTACTTCCGATCAGCATGTAGATGCTAGAGATTCTCGAATAAAACGAGATGCTGAAGATATTCTAAAAATAAAATCCTGGTTTGATTGTCACGAGACATTTCCTTATCAAGATTCAATAATGTCTATATCTACTGGAGTTACTGGCGGTAATAATATTAACTGTCATAATGCTTTTGAGGTTGGAAAAGCAGGGTTAGAAGAAATTGCTGGTACAAACTTCCATAAAGTTTCGTTTAAACGAAAAAATAGAGTACTGTCATTAAAAAGTGTTAATAGTAGTCTGAAAATTCAAGAGGAAATTGTCCCTATAGATCCAATGTTTATATTTCAACGCATTTGTGTAGCAAGAAAAAGTGACGACGAATTAAAAGATTACATGCGTTATGAACTTGCACCGTACCCAACATCTATGTTTTACGAAGGTGTATTTCGGAAAACAGATACGTCTAAACTATATGATATGTTTGAAGTGGACCGCACTGAGATTAACCTTGAAGATTGCATTTACGTCATTGATGGTGGTATGTTACTGCACAGAGTAGTATGGTCAAAAAATGACAAGTTCAAATGTATTTTCAAAGATACGTAAATTATGTCAAGAGACACTTTGGATCAAAAGTTACTGTAGTTTTTGATGGCTATACAAACAATTCTAACAACATCAAAGCTATGGAGCGTTATCGCCGTACCAATCAAAATTCCTCTTTAGATATTTTATTCTATGAAGATATGTGTGTCACAGTGACCCAAGAACAATTTCTTTCGAATAAAACTAATAAAACTCGATTTATTGAAATTCTAACGAGATATTTGGAAGAAGAAAGCTAACGTTAAACAAGCTGACGATAATGCAGACTTATTAATTGTGAAAACAGCCTTAGAATTATATGATAAATTATATGCACGTCAAATTGTTACTTACATTGAAATTCCCTTTAATTTGATACCCCACGTGCGGTATTTTCATATTTTCCATTTTTGACATCACCCCTCCGCCAATTCCACTAATTTATTGAGCCCAAAATTTTTAAAAACCAAAATTTTTAATAGTGCGTATATGCATGTCACATATGATATTTCATATTTTCCATTTTTGACACCCCTCCATTACAACCCATTTATTGAGCCCCAGGGCCCAAATGTATTCAATAGTACGTATATGCATGTAAAATTGTTACTTGCATTGAAATTCCCTTTAATTTGATAAACCACAGTATTTTCATATTTCATATTTTTCATTTTTGACATCTCCCCGGGCCCAAAACACCTATCTTATGTTGGTTCTCCCATTGCGTAAAAAATTTGTGCCAAGTTTGGTGGAAATCGGTCCAGTTTCATATTTTCCATTTTTGACCTCCCCCAAAACCACCCATTTATTGAGCCCCAGGGCCCAAGAATTTTCAATAGTGCTTATATGCATGAAAAATTTTTACTTGCATTGAAATCCCCTTTAATTTGATACCCTACATGCGGTATTTTCATATTTTCCATTTTTGACATCCCCCAGGGCCCAAAACACCTATCTTATGTTGGTTCTCCCGTTGCATAAAATATCTGTGCTAAGTTTTGTTGAAATCGGTCCAGTGGTTTAGTAGGAGGTGTGAAATATAAATACACACAATGACTTTTATGTATATTAAGATACACATATTTAATAATATTATTCAACAGATGAAGATTTGTTAAAATTGACCATTCCGTCTATCGATTTAATACTCCTAACGATGAAATAATAACAAAATCGTTATTTTGATTTTATTACTATTAAAATTTGAACTATTTTAAACAAAAAGAATGAAGACTTTATCATGATCCAATGGTTTATTTAGTAGTAAGAAAAGAAATTCACGGAACGTTTTTATCGATTTTACCGCGCGCTGCCCTTAAATAAGGTTTTTTTTTAAAGCCTGACCTTATAAACATGCAAAGATGATTTTAAACCGATATTTAGACCTTTTTCAATAACTATACCAAATATCACTTTGCCTCAATTTTTTACGAAATTTTACCATTATTTTTACTCTGGCGACTGGACTAATGAGCAAACTATTAGATTTGTACTGTTGTTATAATAATGTTACGACATGACAGAACAATCCACGTGTTTCTCGAACGATCGTGTGGAATACGGCTAAATGTTGTGGCATACGTGATTTCAAAATGCGCTCGCAAGACATTTCTGGTAGCGGCCAGTCGCGAGTATTTTGTCAAGGCCGCAATTAATTACGTCGTAGTGTAGAGCTAACGCGCAGTATGGAATAATCTAGTATTTAGGGGGGGGTATAAATACCAGTACCCAACTACTTTCAGTTTCAGTTATAGTTGCGATATATTACAGTGCGGTTCGAGTTTATTGGCGGGCGATTACAAGTGATTACTGTGTGCGTTCAAGTGGTTATTAGTGAAGTGTTGTGTTTTATAATTGGGCGGAATAATTGTAATACAATTGTGTTTTATATTAGTTGACATTTTATTGCGTGTGAACAATTTGTATTTGATTTGTTGTAAGAGGCTGTGTTGTTAAATACGAACTGTTTAACTGTGGTAATTAAAGCTGGTGATTATTCACTTCATTGGTGTCTTGTATTTTGTTTTCCACTGTACAATACGACGTCAGTAGACCGTCGTAACAATAAATAATACAAATTGTTTGCTGATACTTATTGACTTACCCTCGAATTTACCTTTGCTTAAGATATTTTTAATTCAGTATTCCATTTCTTTGTTTCTATAAGTATTTATAAATAGCAAAATCCACTCTGGTATAGTCTTATAAAATTTACTGCCATGTCTGAAGCTTCAGTTGACCATACTACATATTAGTTAACCGTATTTTGGTCTAACATTTAATAATACCTCAATCAGAAACACAACAAATCTTACTCTTGAGATGATTAAACAACCAGTGTGTTTTACATAATTATTAATAATCATAATAATAATAATAATAATAATGCTTAAACTCAGTTGGAATGTTTGCATGTAAGGCGAACAAAACTAATTACGTACCGGTACCATTGTTATTTACTCTGTGCCCCAATTATAACTTATGATTAGTTAATTATCACCGCCATTGTTGACGGGAAAGTGTTTATGTTGTAATCTCATAATTCAGCCTACACTGGTTAAGAGACAAAGTTTATAATTAGCCGACAATGGTACACGCTTGAAGGCATGAAACTACGGCAAGGCAAACTTAAACGAACCATTAGAATATGTCGACACTTTCGAGGGAGAGAGCATTATTGATTGTGTTAAGTACGGAGCCAGTATTTTCTGCTATTTTTTCAATAAACATAGATTAGTGTTACGAGGTGCGAATTGTAAAAAACGCAAATTTTCTCTTTAAGTCGGGAAAACGAAAGGAATTTACTTTATCTCTAAAATTATCTGTATAAATACTTACACAAATGTCATACAAGAAGATGTTTCTTAAGTACCCTGGTTCATAATGAACACGTACTATTCTCAACGTGATCTACGCATAACGTTAAACAACAAACTTAACTTGTTGATTAAGTTTGTTAATCAACTAATTTATTGTTATTCCTTCTCCTCCTCCTCCTCCTCCTCCTACTCCTCCTCCTCCTCCTCCTCCTCCTCCTCCTCCTCCTCCTCCTCCTCCTTCTTCTTCTTCTTCTTCTTCTTCTTCTTCTTCTTCTTCTTCTTCTTCTTCTTCTTCTTCTTCGTGCCGTATACCGTACTTATGACTTAATCGTCGATCATCGGTAAAGTTTTACTGTTGACACAGCCTGTCTGTGTAGGCGATAACAGAGGGAAAAGTACATGCCAACTTCTAAGCTGTGTGAGATCATCGTCAACATCAGTCAGTTCCCGCTGCTGCTGTTTTGATGCCCCCAGTTTATCTCGGCACAACGGAAAAACACTACAAATCGTATGCAACAGGCAGATTTTGCTAGTAGTTAGGGGGTTCCCAGCTAAGGCCCCGAAAAGATTTTACATCCGTTCATGGAACGATGTGCGTTTGACGCACAAAATCAACGCGAAGACGGAACAAATTATGTCTATGTTAGCCCCGGTGATGTATCTTCGACCAGAAAAGACCAAAACCTTATTCCTTTTTGCCTTTCACACAACCAATCAAACAACTAAAAATCATATTTAGAGAAAGGCCAAAAGGTGAGGTAAACAGGCTTTTGATCCACGTTTATACACGTGTAAAGCGAGGTCGATCACACATAGGATCTAATGAGAAGTTTCTTGCTTCTTCTCACTGATTTCATTTATGTTATTATTTTTTCTGCTAATTTTTTCTTTTCGGAGTTTAGCCAATCAAGTGAACTAGCCCATCTGTTGGCTTTTACAATTTTGGACAAATTGAAAACATATTTACTGAAATTTTCTCAATCTTACACATTTGACACCGACTCAACTGAAAACAAGACATAGACAATATATAGACACCGATTCTCCTAAGAAGATGGAAGGAGCAAGATAAGCATAATAGGTAAACCCAAGAGGGGTTACTGGCAAGGTGTAAAACGGAAGCTGGGATGCAAAAGGCGGTGCATGGAGTTGTCCTGTTAGTAACTATGCCCTAATGTTTGTATTTTTTGTCAACTAACAATATTGCAGTCAATGTTTAACTAGCTGTTTAATGGTGCAACCAATTACGTAAACGTTAATGAAGCTGACTCGAGATTCTGTGTTGTACTTTGGTGAAACAAAGTGAAGCCTGGGATCCAGAGATAACACCTCTTTACTTAGCTATACATTTTCAATTTTCTTACGTTTTTTATAATTTAGCTAGTTGTTTAATTAAAAACATTATTATTATTAGAAACCGTTTTAGAATAATCCTTTTTAGTGGGCACGAAACGAAAGCAAGAGAGTGAAATTGTAATTAACTCGGTGCAAGAAAATGCTTGTATAAGATATTTTGTTTTCAATTACGTTAACGTTCCTTTCCCATCTCTCTCTCTCTCTCTCTCTCTCTCTCTCTCTCTCTCTCTCTCTCTCTCTCTCTCTCTCTCTCTCTCTCTCTCTCTCTATTACCCCTTATTGTAGAGCGTACAGAAGTTGGTGCGTTTGACGAAACTCTTTCCGTTTGTTTCAGGCAGTTCATTTTAAGCCTAATTTATCATCCTTCTCATTAGTTGCTATTTTTATATAATTTCTTTCAACGCACACCACTCCTAATTAACCTGGTATCAAACTATTTGAAATCTAATGAACAAGGTGCCAAACTATTTGAAATGTAATGAACCAGGTATCAAACTATTTAAAATCTAATGAATCAGGTATCAAACTATTTGAAATCTAATGAACCAGGTATCAAACTATTTGAAATATTATCAACCAGGTATCAAACTGTTAAAAATGTAATGCACCAGGTATCAAACGATTTGAAATCTAATGAACCAGGTATTAAACTCTTTGAAATATAATGAACCAGTATGAAACTATTTTTAAACTAATGAACCAGGTATCAAACGATTTGAAATCTAATGAACCAGGTATCAAACAATTTGAAATCTAATGAACCAGGTATCAAAAAATTTGAAATCTAATGAACCAGGTATCAAACTATGTGAAATCTATTGAACCAGGTATCAAACTATTTGAAATCTTATTAACCAGGTATCAAACTATTTAAAATCTAATGAACCAGGTATCAAACTGTTTGAAATCTAATGAACAATGTATCAAATGTAAACTATCAAGGTATACATTTAAACTATCTGGCTGCGTATTATAAAACGTTTTATATTTGTACTCACGAAAGGAAGATAATGTTTACCTTTTCGTCGATGTCCTTTTCAAACTTTAACAATTTGACAAATTTTAATTTAAAAAAAGTGTACGTGTTCGTCATTCTATAAATAGTTCTGTTTACACGTGAGTTATATGGTGATAATTAGCGTCAGCGCTGTAGCCCTTGCAGAGCCCGGGACTCCGAAACTACTCGCTTACTCTCAGCTCTGTTCTGTGCTAGTCTACACCAATGCCTTACTCATACAGAGACAGTACTGGTGTTCTCCAACATCCGGTACCTATCTTTTTCTGGTGTCTGAAGATCTTCTTCTATAGTACTGGAGAAAGCGATAAAAGACCCCCAAATAAATACAAGAGACACGATCCTAAGCAAAAGTATACAGCTCTTAGCATACGCAGATGATATTGATGTAATTGACAGAACAAAACGAGATTTCATTAGTGCCTTTACAGCATTAGAGGAAGCCGCAAGTAAAACTGGACTGCAGATAAACTTGGATAAAACAAAATATGTGTATGCTACCAAAAAATTACCATTAAACCCAACCCTTCAAAACCCTGAAATAAGCACAAAATATATAGAGGCAATAAAAGAGTTCGTATATCTTGGCTCCCAGATAAAAAGCACTAACGACATCAACACTGAAATAAGAAGAATATATCTCCCAAATAAAACATATTATGGATTAAAAAAGCACCTGACATCTAGCTTCATCTGAGGAAGCACGAAATGCAAAATCTACAAAACACTTGTCAGGCCAGTGCTGACATATGCTTCAGAAACCTGGACAGTGAGAAAAAATAGAGAGAGAATTTTAGGTCGCTGTGAAAGACGGATTCTAAGAACAATCTTTAGAAGAGTACAAGAAAATGGAATGTAGTGCAGGTGGTATATTATGAACTATACCATCTTTACAAACAGCCGGGACATTGTCAGGCTAAGGTGGGTTGGACACATAGAGAAAATATAGGAAGGAGAGCCTACGAAACATATTTTCTACCAGAAACCAATGGGTAGTAGAAAAAGGGGAAGAGATTACGAAGTAGATTCAAAGACCAGATAGAGGAGGACCTCGGAAAGCTGAACATAAGAAACTGGAAAGCCAAGGCATGCAATAGGGAGGAATGGAATCGACTCTTTGACCAGGCCAACACCCACCAAGGATTGTAGAGCCACGGTTGATGGTGATGATGATGATGAGGATCTTCTCCTTTCCCTACCTGGATTCCTACTGCATGCTCCTAGAGACCCTCTGCAAAATCTTTCTTTCTCATTGCTTAAGCTTACTCCTTTTCTAACTGCCAACGTCCATGCTTCACTTCAGAATATTAAAATGTGCCTTCAGAAAGACTTATCAATCTTAATTTATAACTTTTGGTTTAGATTTGTTTACATCAGGACACTATCGAAAGCAAAAAAAACAAATACCTATTGTCACTTGAGATTCAAGCATAGATTTCGCTAGTCATTTTGTTATCATTTTTGATCAATATTATTTAGTATTTAAGTAATTAAAACTGTCGCATCATTTATAAGTGTCATTCTCCTCTTCACCCTCATTTTCTGAGGTCTAATACCGTGTTTTATGGGGAACTTTGCCATTTTTTTATCAGTTTTTTTGTTTTACTCCAATCTATTAGTATTTAATTTACGACTCTCCATTTTGGAATTCTGTCGAATTTTACCCAAAAAACTACAAACAAACACAATGTGACGGCTATATAGAATCAGTGGTTACCTTCAGCTGTACAACAAAATAACAACACACGCACACACACACACTTGTAAAGTCTCAATTAGATTGCAGTATACAATCTGTATGTTAATAGCATCTTGCCGTGTTCAGATCCACTTTCGCCAATGTGACTACTTCTCGTAGATTTCTGTTGAACAGGGGTTTTCCGGTTTTTATGTTCCAGGATCCGTGACGTACGGTTCGTGTCTGTTGCCTGATTGTTTCTATTGTAAACTTTTCTGGGGCCCCTTTGTCTTGGGTAAAAACTATTATTTGTCACCTTTTCTTTATTTTCTACCTTAGGCTTTCACGGCTGCCGTCAAATCTGTTAGGCCTAATATTGTTTTGACTGTTCCTCGGGCAATTAGCCCGTGGTTCACTTTTCTTGATCATCCCTTCTTTGTAATTCATTCAACCCTCTTGTTATCTAGCCTGTTATTTCCTCCAGCTCTGATATTATTCATCGTCTTCTTGTATTAACCATTTAAATGCGTGTAGTCTTCATTGTAGGTGAGCATTCACAGTCTTCACTTTTAATCCATCCAGCAAGACATATTCAAACTTTTCTCTCCCTCGTGGTCTCTTGTTGCCCTCCAAGATATTATCCTATCGGGATGAGTTGGAAAATACTACTTTAATTTTATTTAATGAAGTCGATGTTTTACTTATCCAGTTTTACTCAGACCATGAATTTCAAAAATGTCATTTTATTGGTGAACGCTGCAAACTATTTAAGATTCCCATGTTAATTCATGAACGTTTTTTCAAAACTCAAAGCTTTAAACTTTTGTTTACACTTAGCAAGAAAGAAATTTAAAAATATACAAAAGACATTAATATGTAAACTAAACTAGCTCGTCACAAGTAACCACACGTTTATATAAAATAAGAAAAGACTTTGTTAATAATTCTGACGCTGAGATGTGGTATTTCGTATAAACAAATAAGAGACGACAGTTTATCATGCAAATAACTTATCTCTATAACTTATAGATTGTTTTCGCAACGCATCACTGCCACACTCTTAACCTGTTTCTTGATACTAAGTAATTTAATATATTTTTATTTTAAGACACTTAATTTAACGATGGCGTGCGCCATTGTCAAATGATTGTCATTTTACACAAATCAATTATCGATTAAATAAATTTCCACGTATTTACTTTTATTAAATTGTTTATATTTAACTTAAGTATTATCAATATTATTTGGTGATCTGCCCTAAGACAAGTCATCAAATGGTAAAAGCTCTCCAAGCTGTCCTATCGCATGCCAATCTTTTCGTTTCTTCGTAACACCCTCTGATTTGAATGCTATCTATTCTTCTATGCCCTCTTCTTTTCCTCCTTCTATGACACTCTCCATGACAGTTGTAAGTAAGCAGTCTCTTCTTAAACAATAACCTATCCAATTCTATTCCCTATTTTCTATTACTTTTAGGATTCTCCTCTCTTCCCTTATTCTTCTTAAAACTTCACCATTCCTTTCTTTATCAACTCACCTCACTTTTTCCATTGCTCGCCAAACCCATACCTCAAACGCTTCTAATCTTTTCTCGTCCTCTTTCCTCAGTGTCCATGTCTCTGCACTATATAAAGCAATGCTCCAAACATAATATTTGGACAACCTTTTTCTTAAGTTCTTATTAATTATGCTACACATCAGTTTTTCTTTCCATTAAATGCCTTTTCCGCTAAAATGTTTATATCACACTAGCAAAAATGTTTATATCAAATACTATCGTTTAAAAAATGCCCCAATAAACTATGGAGAAAATGAAATTAAAACTATATGAACGCCAACTGATTGGGAGCTTCCAAGAATAAGTGCATTCTCGAAATTTTTCAGAGAGCCTTTCCACCTTAAACTATGCTATTGAATCAATAGCAATAAATTCATGTAAATGTGAGAGGGCTGATTTCTGGCCATCGTACGCCATTGGACACTATGTAAGGAAAGGTCTAGAAAAAAACAATATGATGACACAATGATGAGACTATGGAAACGTTTTTGAAATGTCCGAACCACCGAAACCATCACTTAGAGTTTGATAGAGGATAACGCAAACAATGAGTGACATGTTTTCGATTGTCCTGCGGCTAACCTGACGATGACGAACCTGACCTGACGATGAAGCTCTTTAGAAATATCAGTAAACCTTTATTATCTTCTTAGATACAAGTTTATACGACTGTTTCATATTTTATAAGGCTTTAAAAATGTAGTCCTCCTTTGTAATAACCTGATGTAAACTTATACCGTAATATAATATTTAAGTATATTTGTGCCTGTAAAACTTTTGAATTGATGCGTTCCGGCAACTACAACCACTGGAAATCAACCACTGGTGTTTTATATATGTATCCAATTTCGTGAAGTTTTGCTTAGTATCAGACCGAATGTATATGAAGTTTATATTCTGACGCCTGTGAGGTAGGCAACTACCGCCGTACAGGTGTGATGATGGACACATATTATGTGAGCTGCTCGGCGTTGTTGTAGAACGTTCCACGTGCTCCAACGTGTCCCAACTATGCTACAACGTAGTGGAACTCTCTAAGACTGCTCAGTTTCTGATACATGGTAAACTTGGGTAAACTCGTGATAAAGTATATAAAATACCAATTGTGACAAATAAACATTTTTAACTCTTTTTTCTGATTTAATCTTTAGAAACAATTTTTTCTAAGGTCTTTATCGCACTAAATTTCTTTTCAATAAAACAACATGTTATATTTATTATAACTAAATTTCGAAACAATCTTCTTGTTTGGTAATCTCGTGACAACACTCCGCTATACTCATGCTATTACGACTTTACCTGGATTGAGGCAATCTCGTGATACGTCAGGCATACTCGTGACATCTAAAATCTTAAATAAAATACAGCTAAAATCATACGGTCAAAAACATGAAAATTAAAAACGCCATTATTATTAAAATTGTACGGAGAAATCAAATCCATGAAATAAAAACTCTCGTAGTTTCCAGGAAAAGTTTAGTAGAAAATAATTTACAAGATTTATATTTAATGAACGTCTTTTTCAGAAGTAAATGTCAAAAATTAAATAAATTTGTACATTACCATGAAGCGTCTTTACTTAGGAAACCACACAAAACCTTTAAGAAACTACGATCCGGAGATAAGATCCTACAACGTATACGCCGTCCATAACCTGTCACAATATGTACCATCGTATTCAGTATGTATTAACCGACAATTTAAGACTAAACTTGATACTTAATATAGTTAATTACAATTATGTAGAATCAAAATGCACGTCCTATTAAAAAATGCAATCATATAAGGAATATTCCTTACCTTTCACTGCAAAACAATAAACACGTGTCGCACTGGCGCCTACAATCTCTCAAACTGAACATTGGAATGCGTTGCTCTCAACTGGAGAAACTAAGAATTTGTGGGAGCATTGGTTAACCCAAAAACTATCACAAGTAGTTCACAAAAAGTGTCACGAAATTACCTCTATCACGAGTATACCAGAGATCGCCATACAGATGTAACAAATACTTATTATAAATTAAGATCACATCGAGGCGGAGAGAAACATTCCCTTACTGCGGAGAGAGTGATAAAGACAGGATATTAGTCTGGTACCCGAGCAATTCGATTTTCGAGCCGAGCACTGCTCGACACATCGGTTGATGCGTTTTGTAGAGACAGAGGCCGAGGCTCGGTTGCATTGCATTGTGTGTGCGGGGTGTATTTGCACCCGTGGCTTGACTGCAGCATCTGGAGCGTGTCCATTGGCTGCCAGTAGTTACGCGTAGTGCTGGTACTATTCAACGGGTAGCCTAAGACTGGAAAAGCAAACCGCCAACCAGTTAGCTGTGAAGGCGGGGGAGTAAAAACTTTTTGATTTCAAGCACTGCCGCTGGTACCGATTCGAGCAACAGATGTTGCCCGTCTCAAGTCCAGTCAGCAAACGCCCGTACTAATTCTCAGTTAAAAACTTTTGGTTTTCTGTTCTAAGCAGAATAAGTTTAGATCTTTGTGGATGGCCTCTTTCCTTACTAATCAACGCAAAGTGCGACCATCCTGTATAGTATGTAAATTTTATCTCCAAGTATACTTCATTCTGAAGTAATCTTACTCAGTTGCTTCTTCTATTACACCCAAGGATTTGTCGAAAACACCCTTACACCAAACAGGCATACACAAGTACAGATACAAATACAAAATAGGTAAGGTAAAACCATCTTGTAAAATTTTAATCAAAATGTCTTTCCTAGTCTTGTTAGTAAAGATTCGGTGAATTCAGTAATATATGTTTTCCTATGTTATAGAAAACTGTGATAAAAAAGTATGAGCAACTGCTAACTATAACTTACAATTAAAATCATATTTTGTTTTCTGCCCAAGTGCTTCTCGCGTCCATGCTTTTCTATCCTGAGCAATTTTTTTTCATTTCCTGGTTTTGCATAAACATATTGTCTACCACCTAGTCCCTCCTCCGCCCACTATTCTGCCTTCAATTTTGCAGCTTCTCTAGTGATTCTATCACTACATTATACTGTGTCTGCCGCACACAGCGTCAATAATATGCAATCACATCGTTTTTCCCCATTAAAATATCCAACGCTCTCATTATATCACCTATTTATCCAAACACATCTCATTTGTCCTACCAAGAAATCCTTTCTATACTTCTCCATGTCAACGTCTCAAAGGCATTTAACAATCTATACTCTTCATTCCTCAGTATTCAAGTTTCTATCCCGCATAGAATCACTCTTCAAACAAACCACTTGATCATCATGTCTAGTCACCCGCACAATAATATTTCTTTATATCAACAGCTCAACAGCTTTCTTAATAGTAACAAAATTCTTCAACGCACCCTGACCAAAACCCGCGTCTTCTCTAACTTGTTTAATTTTCATATGAATTGGTATATTAAATCCAATGGGAAGGCCACAACCTTCGTCTTTCAATCAGATATTTTTAAAATGCATGTTGTACAAAATTGGTTCAAGCTGGGTTCAAATCTGTGCGTGCGTGCGTGCGTGCGTGCGTGTGTGTGTGCGCGCCCGCGCGCGCGTGGTGTGGTGTGGTGTGTGTGGTGGATACACTGAAAGGAATCGTCTAGAGCATGCAAATAGCAGCTGAGCAAGTAAATACGACAAAGTTGGAATTATGAAGGTTGCTTATCCAAATAACAAGACAAATAAAGGTTTATAAGTGCCTTAACAAATAATACAATGATTAAACTGCTATTTAAGGCTAATTTTTAATATTAATAGAGTCTTTTATTGATTACGATTACACGGGTTTTCAAAAATGAACAGAATAATAGAAATTAATAAAAATAATATAATGTGTTTCTGAAACATCATTTAACCCGGGTAACTTTCCCACTAACCCTACAATATTGGCACTGACAAATGTACCAAGAAAATAATTAATTAATCAGTTAAATAGTGTAATAGTATTTTATATGAGCAAGACAAATGATCAGAAACAATTTTTGGAGAACGATTAGAGAAATTATACGTGGATCAAGACGTTAGTTAGCCCCTTATACACAACGCGCGCGCGCGCGCATACGTGAGTGAAGAAGCACGTATATGCTGCAACCAAACAAGAGGAGGGCATAAAATAAAATAAACAGAGATCTTGGTTCTGTGATCAAAAGTACGTACACAAATATGTTACCAAATATTTGGAGATCGCAGTTCCACCCAAAGAAAAGAAAAATAGCGAATTGACAATAAATAATTGTCCCATATCTGTAGGCTACGCTACAATATTTCAAATTGGAAAGGACAAACTGTACACCTACAAACAAGCGCAAAACTAATACCAACTGGTAAATGTGAACACTTTGTATTTCAGTCTCAGCGATTAAACCCTTTGTTGTTTGATTCGAAGCACAAAACTTTAATTAAACCCTTGCAGTTTTGTTTTATGTCTACAATTTTGATTGGAATTTCCAATAGTGATTACAACCTTCCCTTGCTAATTAAAGACTTGCGTCGTCACACCCTCTGCTGCTCTTGTATGGCGACCAATAAGCGTTGAACTTCTTTTCGGTGATTCTATTTTGTGTAGCAACTTTAGCCTTAAAGTAACTTAACGTCTTATATCAGATCTGTTGTTTTCTGTTTTTATCTGTTGTTTTTACAAAGCGTCTAGCCTACGGGGAAAGTACTATTTGGTTCTGCCTCTTAACTGTCAGGCCACAGAAATATTGATGTCCCTATTTTGTTTCTTCTTCTTCTTCTTCTTCTTCTTCTTCTTCTTCTTCTTCTTCTTCTGGTTTTTCTATTTATTACTGTTCTTGTTGCTGTTGGTTTTGTTGTTGTTGTTTATGTTGTTGTTCTTCTTCTTCTGTCCTTCTCCTTCTCTTCCTCCTTCCCCTTTTCTTCTTTCTCCATCTCCTCCAATTCTTTTGGCTTATTCTCCTTTTTCTTCTTCTACTTCCCCTTCTCCTCCTCCTCCTCCTCCTCCTCCTCATCCTACTCCAATTCTTCTTCTTCGTCTTCTCCTTCTCCTTCTTCTTCTTCTTCTTCTTCTTCTTCTTCTTCTTCTTCTTCTTCTTCTTCGTCTTCTTCTTCGTATTCGTATTCTTCTAATGCTCCTCCATCTTCACTTCGTCTTTATTATAGTCATCATGATGTGTGACTGTTCCTAAGACAATGCCCGATTTCGGGTAGACTAAAACTAATCTACACGTACAGAATTTGATAAATTAACTCCAGAGCGGGCAGCACTTATCTCGTTGTAGCTAGTGCATATTAAAGAATTGAATGGTTCTAATTTTCAACGTCCCTAAAATACCGCCGCGCTTCCTAATTGTCTTCTTCTCTAGTCCTCAGATTTACTGTAATATTCTTAACTCTCAGTTAAAAAATTAGTCATTTTTATTTGTTCCATTAATTAATAATATATGTTATACGTGTGTAATGAGCCTTATTTAGCGTAGCGTACTATTTATCAGGTGGCATAATTACTTTATTTCACTGTTTTGTACTAGTAGTTGAGATGGTGCAGTTATCAGTGCCTTTGATTCCGTAGCGGAGAGTCGTCGGCTTGACTCGTCAGTGAGGTTTGCGTTTTGTTTACCCCACGCAAAAAAAAAAAACAAGTAAAGAAATTTAAAACATTAAAACAATTTTGGTTCAATGCTGGCCATATTACCTTATCTTCATGCAGCACCAGTTAACAATACGTAGTTTGACCTACTTCTGACGACTTACGACTAACTCCAAAACTTGTCAAATTTATTAAAAAAAAGTGATTCCCAATTGCAATACACAGGACAAACATGGTTTACGAAAAGCTCTAAATTCTAAAAATAAATATTAATCGATTGCGCAATAAACTCACTACAAATTATAAGATTTTGCACATTAGCCATCTTAAGTTATAATTAATGAACACGACGTTTCGACTTCTATAGAATTATAGGTCGTCTTCAGGCGAACAATAAATTAATAGAAGGGTATGTCTATCATTAAGAAATTGATATGTTAAAATTCCAAAACTTGGTTACATAAATATAGTGTTTAATAATAATAATAATAATAATAATAATAAAACAGTACTCACCATTTCATCTAAGAAGGATTCCTTCGGAGGTTGCAACGCAAACAGCAAAGCTCCCGAGGCAGGCTCTACTAGGTACTGTTTTCTCCTTCTTCTGTAGAAAAAAGAAGAAAAAAAGTACTCAGAAGAAGAAGAAGAAGAAGAAGAAGAAGAAGAAGAAGAAGAAGAAGAAGAAGAAGAAGAAGAAGAAGAAGAAGAAGAAGAAGAAGAAGAGTGAAACAGTACTCAGGAGAGCCTGTCTTCGTAGCTTCGCAGTTTACGTTCCAACCGCAGGAGGAATCCTTCTTTGATGGAATGGTGAGTACTTTATATAAATATTATTATTACTATTATTTTAGCACTATATTTGTAAAACTAAGGTTTGGAGTTTTGACGATGTTTATTGGTTAGTGATAAATCTATCTTTGTATTAATTCATTGTTCGCCTGAAGAACCTCTGATTCTTTAGATGTCGAAAAGTCGTGTTTATTAATTTTAACTTACGATGGCCAATGTCCGAAATATTATAATTTGTAATAAAATATTTACCAAGTCTACTTGTATAAACTATAAAATACGAGACGTCTTCTTGACGAAAGTGGTTTACGATTAGCACGGGCGCCCGTCTGACCCCCAAAATTCCACTCATTGAGAAACAACTGTAAGGCTAAAACGCCGTCGTAATTTGTTTAATTTTAATTATTACAAACCTAATTATGTAAACTAAAATTAGGTAAATTAGTTTAAATATAATAATTTTAATTTATGTTTATTACAAATAAAATATAATTTCCTTTTATCATCATCAGCCGTGGGTGTACAACCCTTGGTGGGTCTTGGCCTGCTCCAAGAGTTCCGTTCCTCCCTATTGCATGCTTTGGCTTTCCAGTTTCTTATGTTCAGCTTTTCAAGGTCCTCCTCTATCTGGTATTTGACTCTACGTCGGGGTCTTCCCCTTTTTCTACTACCCATTGGTTTCTGGTAGAAAATATTCGTAGTCTGTCCTTTCGCCATTCTCTCTATGTGTCCCATCCACTTTAGCCTGTATATTTTGATTATCCTGACAATGTCCATCTTTGTAAATGTGGTATAGTTTATAATTATAGCGCCTGCTTCACATTTCACTTTGTTGTACTCCTCTAAATATTGTTCTTAGAATCCGTGTTTCATAGCGACCTAGAAGTCTCTCGCTATTTTTTGTCATTGTCCAGGTTTCTGAAGCATATGTCAGCATTGACCTGATACGTTTTTTGTGGATTTTGCTACAATTTTCTTTAGCGGTCCAAATTTGTTTGTAAGAAATATTTTCCCTGATCTACGCACCTTACGATTAACTTTAATATTTGAATACTACGGTATTAAACTGAGAACGTTTAACTCTGATTATAATTATTTGTAAACATAAGTAAACCTTGAGTCCAGAAAATCCGTTTTATACTCCGAAAATCTAAAACGATAAACTAGACACTGGTAGTATAATCAACGGGATTCGACGTGATTGATACCGGAAGGATAAAGGATATTTTAGATACTGAAAGGAGAACGGCGAGTGAACGTTGCGTCTGAATGCAGTAACAACACAAAGTACAGGGGAAAACAAGAATGTTAGAGGACTGAAACCGGCAACAATCAATTGATTATTGCAATTTGTACAAGTAACAGTCCTTCAGAAAGTGAAACAAACAAATTTTAATTCCTATTTGCTTTTTGTCGTTTCTCGCACAACTAACTTTCAATTGAATTACAAACGTTGCTGGCAAAAACGAGAAAATGTGTTCAACTACCAGTAGTTTAATCAAACTTTGCTACACAGAAAACCAATCGCAAGTAATTAACAACACTTCACTGCAGACTTGTTTTTAAAACTATAGTTTAAACTGCTGTTCTGATTTCTGGGTGGTTGGCGTTTTACATTTGCGTTTTGTGTTTACCAGAAAAGCTATCCATTTTGAATTCATAGAATTTCATATTTATTTACGGTAGTTTTATATTTACGTGGACAGGATTTTTGGATATATACGTAATTTGGCTAAAAACGTAAAAGCGGTTTTACTTGGTTCAAAAGCGTAGTTGAAAACT
The DNA here is from genome assembly GCA_034769895.1 of Magicicada septendecula. Taxonomy (NCBI): domain Eukaryota; kingdom Metazoa; phylum Arthropoda; class Insecta; order Hemiptera; family Cicadidae; genus Magicicada; species Magicicada septendecula. The sequence goes on from CM068371.1 coordinate 469,090,716, forward strand.
ACAGTAATGAAGAGGTAACATTAGAAATAGGAAATGTCATTATCACCTTATGTATCTGTATAATTGTCTGAGATGTGGAAGTAGTTTTTACAGTTTATTTAAAATATTCCTACGACAGTCTCACTGATCATCATATGGTATAGTGGAAAACAAAATAAAAGACACCAATTACATCACTAATCACCAGCTTTAATTATCACAATTAAACAGTTTGTAGCCAAGATAGTCTCTTACACCAAATCAAATGAAAATTGTTCACTTCACACGCAGTAAATTGTCAACTAGTAGAGTCCCCCACAATTATAAAACACATAACACTTCGCCACAATACTTTGAACCGCACTGGAATAAATCGCCACTTAAAATTGACTTGATCTTCGCTGAATGCCCACATTTATACCTCCGCAGATATTCCAGATTATTATCTGTCACTTTGAATGACTTCTTAAACAAACAGCCGCTCTTGGGAATCCACTAGAAACAGTGTCCTTGAACACACTGCGCTGACCGGTACGATCTGGAACAGACTCGACCGTTCACGCGTGATTGTCCTCCACCGCAAACTACCGGCAATATGTATGCACACACACATTTCAGCTGGAATAGTCCAGATACTTGTAGATCGTTCCGTATTACGCAACACTTTTTCCGCATTACGTAACAATATTGAAGACAGTACAAATCTATTATAACATGAAAAATATTTATTAGAATTACAATAGAATATTACGAGTACAATATTTAATTATTAGAATTCGGATAAGTAATGGGCAACAAAGTCCAAACTTTAGTTACGGAAAGCACTCCGTTCAGTCACACACACCATGTCACAAATTCATTGAATATTTATTTCTCAAATAATTATCTTTCCTATATTTTTTTACGTTTAATGAAGAAATTTGTGTTAGTGGTTGAAATCACAAGCAGAATGATCACTGTTGCACACCACTATATAAAAATTATCCCGATTAGCGCTTTCAAGCTTCACAGCTCATCGTCAGATCGGAATTGAACCAAAAACCTAAAAAAACCCGTTCACTCACATCTCACCCCACCCTACTCACACACAACAAGCTATAATTAAATGTCCCTTCCCCACTCTCAGCCCTGTCCCACCATCTGTACAGTTACATATTTTTCTAGCAAATTCCTTGTGTTTCAGTGGTATGTGTGTGTGTGTGTGTGTGTGTGTGTGTGTGTGTGTGTGTGTGTGTGTGTGTGTGTGCATCCTTTTAAACTTACCCTCTTCCTCTCCACAAACGTGGGTCAGTCACACACCCTTATTTTAAAACATCCAATTAGTACTATGCAATATAATTCTTAATCTTTTCTATCTGTCCTCTATCATTTACTTCTTAATTATGTTATAAAATATTTCATCATTATCAAATTTAATTTTAATATTAATTAAATTGTCTAACCCTTTTTCTCTTTCTGTCAATACCCTTTTCTCCTCTCTAAGCTTCCTTTCAACTGTGTTATTTACTACATTTACAATTTCGTATCCTTCCAAAGGATTATGGATTATCTTCTACTTATGGAACGTCTTCTACGAAATATCTTGCATATGGAATTTGCTAGAAAAATATGTAACTGTACAGATAGTGGGACAGGGTTTAGGGGGTGGGGAAGGGGCATTTATATTATAACTTGTTGTGTGTGAGCAGGGTGGGGTGAGAGGGGTGAAGGGTTTGTTTTCACATAATTTCAGTCAATTCCGATCACACGATGAGCTGTGAAGCTTGAAAGCCCTAATCGGGATAATTTTTATATAGTGGTGTGCAACAGTGATCATACTGCTTACATTTTTTTACTGACAAATGAATCTTGGAAATCTTTCTGTATTTCGAAATTGGTGGAGACTGTCAAAAACATTAATTCGAATTAGCGTCTTATTCAAAAATATTCTACAAAGGTCACAAAAAAGGAAATCACACAGAGACAGGTCTGCAGATCACAATAGCTAAAGAATTGGACCAAATCTTGAGATCATCGGATTCTTGAACACAGGCATCAACACATCCCTTGTGTGTTTCTGTAATGTGTGTAGCAGCTCCATCCTGCTGGAACCAGTCCGAGTCAGTATCAATCCTTAGATCATTACACAAAGGATGAAAAACTTGCACAGCATTTGCAACACATCACTCTGAGTTCACACTGACTGATTCCTACTATCGTCTGATATAATCAAGTCTCCATGAAAGTTTTGTTCTTGGTTTTTGAATCACAGTATTTCGTTACAAACATCAATTCATTTGTTGTAATCACCTTCAATCAGTGTTGAGGTCACTTTAATTTTTATGAATGGAAATAGAGATCTTGGTGCAAAATTCTTTACAGAGACCCACTGGAAATCTGCAATGCCACAGCATTCTTCCTGGCAGTCTTTTTTCGACTAATCGTGGCAGCTGCTCTTACAATTTTTATATTTCCTGGCAAGCACACTTTTTACATTTCTTCCAATTTGTTCCTGTGTTAAGGCACTGCTAGTAAACGATTTTATCAAATTCAATATTGTTGAGCGCTCTAGAACTGTTTCATGTTTCCCAAAGTTTAAATGATTTCTAAAGAGTTTTGTGTTGTTATATATGAATCATTACTTTAAAAAAAACCCTTCTACAACAAACATATGATATTTAACTCTTGTTTGAGCTATGTTTACGAAACAGCATAGTTTAAATGAGGTTATAAAACAGTCTGTTTATTTATTTTTGCCACAGTAACTAAAGAGGAGCTAACACAAATTGCTGTGTTTTCATTACCCTACCCATTACATCGCGGTAGAAGTAAATACCGAATAAGGGCCTAATAGGATAAGCGATGTTGACGGGTTAAGAACAAGGAGATATTGACAAAGGACGGAAAGGCAGTGTGCCCATTACAATTTTCAAATATATCTAATCTTACTAATCATGGTCATTACTAAAAAAAAAAAAAATACAAAACGTGCTAAACATTGGGAAAATATTAGTAAAAAAGTGGTACGCGTATATAAGGTGCCTCTACTAAGGCAAAAAGCAATCTATTATTTGCCCTGTTACACAGAAGGAAATAGTAATTGAAATACTTTTTCTATTGTTTCTCCCTCTTGTGGACTAATTTTATTTTTACTTGTATATCTAACTCTTTTTCGTGGCGGAAATTAACGTTGGCGTCCGTAATTACCCAACCCAGTGAACAGGGTTGAATAAAATACTAGCCAAGCTACGACACACAGAAAAGATACATTGTTATTAAAAGTGTCAGTGTGTTAGAAAAGAAAGTTACAAAGAAACACAGACATATTAAAAGACAACATTGTTACACACCGAGGGGGAAAGTTTTATATTTTAAAAAATCTTCAGCTTTTCAAAGTTCTGTAAATAATATTATACAGTCGATTTCGCTACACAAGTAACAGTTTTATGAAGCATTGTTTTGCCACCGTCCTCTTCTTTTCCTCTTTCTTCTTCTTCTTCGTCTTATTTTACTTTTTACGAACTAAATATATTGTTGCCTGTTCCGCATTCGTTACTTGTTTGACTCATTTCCTTGCTTGCTTTTATTGCTTGTATGATTTGCTTGAATTAACTTACCCTCATCCCGACGAAGGTTTAAGTACCACAAACTCAAGTCGGATGAGTAGTTAGTAAAATCATTGCAATCATTTGTTTCAAGACCTAGGATTCACTTGTCCTATTCGAGCGACCCACCTTGTTCTTGATCGTTTCAAACAACGCCGCACTCTTGCAACGTAATGCAACACCATCCTCGCTATGCTGGTAGTTCCAAATATTTGACGTTTGTCGCAGTTGGCCGGCTATCTATTTATTCTATATTTTTTATTTTATTACACGGATGATCTTATACCTAGTGACAGCTTAGGGATATCTCATTACCGCAGCCTGCATACGCTCCTAGCCCGTTTTAGCAAAGGTCCACGTTTCACACCGACAGAGATAAGCACACGCTGCCATCTATATCTATAAAAATGAATGTTTGTTTCTTTCTTTGTCCCGTATGCGTTCCTATACCATTCATCCGATTGCGATGAAACTTCGGTGAGTTGTTGTGCGCACGCCCGCGAAGGTTTATGAATTTTTTTCGATGGGGTCCTTTGGGGGGTTCTTGGGGTCTTCCACATCTCCTCCTAAACCACTGGACCGATTTCAACCAAGCTTGGCACAAATATTTTATGCAACGGGAGAACCAACATACGGTAAGTGTTTTTTCGATGGGGTTCTTTGGGGGGTCCTTTGGGGTCTTCCACATCTCCTCCTAAACCACTGGACCGATTTCAACCAAACTTGGCACAAATATTTTACGCAACGTGAGAACCAACATAGGATAGGTGTTTTTTCGACGGGGTCCATTGGGGGGTCCTTTGGGGTCTTCCACATCTCCTCCTAAACCACTGGACCGATTTTAACCAAACGTGGCATAAATATTTTACGCAACGGGAGAACCAACATAGGATATGTGTTTTTTCGATATGATCCTTCGGGGGTCCTTTTGGGGTCTTCCACATCTCCTCCTAAACAACTGGACCGATTTCAACCAAACTTGGCACAAATATTTTACGCAAAGAGAGAACCAACATAGGATAGGTGTTTTTTCGATACGATCCTTTGAGGGGTTCTTTGGGGTCTTCCACATCTCCTCCTAAACCATTGGACCGATTTCAACCAAACTTGGCACAAATATTTTACGCAACGGGAGAACCAACATAGGACATTTTTTCGATACGATCCTCGGGGGGGTCCTTTGGGGTCTTAAAAATCTATTAGATTTGGTACTATGGCAACCCAATAGAATAGATTCTGTTCTAAATATATTATCGCATTAAATTGAAGACCACGTGAACGAAGTCGTGGGCAAAAGCTATTTATTTTTAAGAAACCTACTTTAATTGAACTTTATTAATTAAACTAACATTTTCATTACGTACAACGTGAAACTCCGTAGCGAAGCACGGGTATTCTGCTATACCATTCATCCGATTGCGATGAAATTTTGCACGCTGATAGCAGGTACCCAACGGAAAGTTTTCCACTTTATTTGATAACAATAGGTTAAAAAGAACCGAAGTTATTGCAAAAAACGCATTTTTTTAAACCCGCGGCTTCGATCGCGAATATTTGTATATGATTGTTGTGGTAACTGTAGAGTTGGTAAATTGCTAATGGTAAATCTATATTAATAATATTCTTATATTGTAAGTTGTGAATATCCAAAAGCAATAGATCCATCATTCATGTTTCCTCGATACGTAAAATCAAAATTTGATAATTTAGTAGATATTTACAAACATGCAGTAACACAATTAGATGAAATGTTTATTCGTATAGAATAATACAAATAGTGTATACATAAGTATATTGATATCAGTTAGTCCATTTGAATATTTACATTTTAGTAGGGATATGGAATTCTTATAAACAATACAATAATTAGTTGTTTGATTATATTGTAACATTGATTATAATTATAGTACACGTTGATTCTGACAAACCATACTCTTCGACATTTGAATATTCAGTAGGCCTATGTGCAGTAGGAATAATTAATTGTCGAGAATTATACTTAACCTACTTCATCGAGAATTATGCGATGAGCGTCAGTGATGTAGTATCAATGCCTTTTTTCGTTAAAAACGTACCTAGAAATACGGTTTCTGAATTAGTACAACCATTTTACAATAGGTGGCGCGCGAGTGTACCACTTCTGAAACCCATTGTTTAGTTTAAAAGGTAAATATTCGTTTTAACAAATAAGTGTATTTCATATAGTTTAGCGGCAGTTCGTGTGTTTTCGGTGTATGAGTGCGCACGCTTGACAGAATTGAATTGAATCAAATACAAACAGTGACATTTCAGTTCGTAACATAACATAACAAGTGGTGTTGATTGTGAAATTCCAATTGCCGGTCGACATTAGATAATAGATATCACATGGATTTTCTTTGCTTTTTCCAAGTGAATTTGTAATAGTCGTCACAAAGCATTACTTTCGCTCTCAAATCAATTATGTCACCCAAACGACAAGCGGTTGGTCGATCTACACCTCAAGCACGAAAGAAAAAGGCATCACGAGCTTCAGAAACAGACGAGCAACGGGATGCAAGACTGGAAACCGCTCGAGTACGCAATGCTCAAGCCTGTTCGTCTGAAAGAGTCGAGCAACGGGATGCAAGACTGGAAACCGCTCGAGTACGCAATGCTCAAGCCTGTTCGTCTGAAACAGTCGAGCAACGGAAAGCAAGACTGGAAACCGTTCGAGTACGCACTGCTCGATCCAGACGAACACTGCACGCTGATTTAAATCTTGGTGCATTCCATTACGATGCTAATTATGATTACAGTCTTCATCCAAGTGTGGTTATTGGAAAAATGGATAAATTATGCGTGTATTGCAGTGCTCTCAAATTTAAGAATGAAACACCAGGAATGTGCTGCGCGGGTGGAAAAGTGAAATTGCCAGGATTACATTCACCACCCGAACCATTATCAACGTTGGTATCAGGTGACACAAGCCAATCGAAACATTTCTTGGCAAACATACGCAAGTACAATTCATCTTTCCAAATGACATCGTTCGGTGCAACAAATATCGTGCGCGAGAATTACATGCCAACATTCAAAGTGCAAGGGCAAATTTATCATCGTGCAGGATCACTACTACCACTGTCGAACACAGATTACAAATTTCTTCAAATTTATTTCATGGGAAACACTGATGAACAAATCGATCAACGTTGTCGATTCAATACGGGCACTAAACGAGAAATTGTCGCTGCATTACAAACTTTATTCGATCAACACAACGAATTAATTCGATTGTTCAGAACTGCCCTTGAACAAATGCCAGCTGATGACTACAAAGTTGTAGTTAGAGCAGACAAAACACCTGTCGGCCAACACGAAAGACAGTACAATGCACCAACAATTGATGAAGTGGCGATCATTATAGTTGGCGAAGAATTTAACTCGCGTGATATAATTCTTCATCGCAGAAATGGTGATGTTAAGCGAGTCTCAGAAACTCATCGCTCATACGACGGATTGCAATATCCGATTTTATTTTGGCAAGGAGAAGATGGATATCATTTCAACATCAAATTGAGAAATCCACAAACAGATGAGGAAACGAATAAGAAAGTCAGTGCCATGGATTACTATTCATATCGATTGATGATTCGTGAAAACGCTGAAAATCATATCTTGAAATGTCGACAATTGTTCCATCAATACATTGTCGATATGTATGCAAAAATCGAAACCGAACGACTCCTCTACATTCGATTAAATCAAACCAAGTTGCGTTCCGAAGAGTACATTCATTTACGTGATGCAGTTGTTAATGATGGCAATGTGAATCCCAATAAATTGGGAAAAATGGTCATACTACCGGCCACATTTACAGCGAGTCCACGGCACATGCATGAATACGCACAAGATGCAATGACATATGTTCGCGCATATGGCTGCCCAGATTTGTTTATTACATTCACATGCAATCCTACGTGGGATGAAATAAAAGAACTTTTGTTAACTGGACAATCATCATCGGATCATCATGATATTTCCGCGCGTGTGTTCAAACAAAAATTGAAATCTTTAATGGATTTCATTGTCAAGCATCATGTTTTTGGAGAGACACGCTGTTGGATGTATTCCGTTGAATGGCAAAAAAGAGGATTGCCACATGCACACATTTTGATTTGGTTGATCGAAAAAGTCACACCAGATCAAATTGATCAAGTCATCTCAGCAGAAATACCAGATGTCGACATTGATCCAGACTTATTTGAAGTCGTCACCAAAAACATGATTCATGGTCCATGTGGCTTACTCAACAACAATTCACCATGCATGTCTGATGGGAAATGCACGAAACGATACCCAAGAGACTTACTTGCCGAGACTATCACTGGCAATTACGGATATCCACTCTATCGTCGACGATCAACTGAAGATGGCGGCAAATCCATCACTTTAAAAGTACGAAACAATGATGCTGAAGTCGATAATCGTTGGGTTGTACCTTATTCACCGTTACTCTCGAAAACGTACAAAGCACACATCAATGTCGAGTATTGCAATTCGGTGAAATCGATCAAGTACATTTGCAAATATGTCAACAAAGGAAGCGATATGGCAGTTTTTGGAGTGGGAAATGCAACTGCATCTATCAATGAAATCGACCAATATCAACTGGGACGCTACATTAGTAGCAATGAAGCAGTATGGCGCATTTTATCATTTCCAATCCATGAACGACATCCAACAGTTGTTCATTTGGCAGTGCACCTTGAAAATGGACAGCGTGTGTACTTCACAACAGAAAATGCACGTGCAAGAGCATTGTCACCACCGCCAACAACGTTAACTGCATTTTTCTCATTGTGCGGGGATGATATATTTGCAAAGATGCTACTTTACTCTGAAGTGCCAACATACTACACATGGAATGCATCAGCGAAAAAGTTTCAACGTCGCAAACAAGGTAAAGCAGTTGAAGGACATCCCAACTTATATTCGACTGACGCGTTAGGCCGCCTGTACACTGTTCATCCAAACAATGCAGAATGCTTTTACTTGCGATTACTGTTAATCAACATACGTGGACCGACATCCTTCCAAGAATTGAGAACAGTAAACGGTCAAGTATGTGCCACTTATTGTGAAGCTTGCCAAGAATTAAATCTTCTTGAAAACGATGCACATTGGGACACTTCACTCGCTGACGCATCGAATACTGCTCAACCACAGCACATACGCACGTTATTTGCAATCATATTGACAACGTGCTTCCCATCCAATCCAAAAGATCTTTGGAAAAAGTACAAAGACTACATGAGTGAAGACATCCTACATCGTTTGCGTGCAACGAATCAAAATCCGGACATTCAATTCACACAAAACGTGTATAATGAGGCATTGGTTTCGATTGAGGACACATGTTTGGCAATCGCTAACAAAGCACTGGTACAATTGGGAATGGCTGCGCCGAATCGATCTGCAAACGACCTTTCCGATCGTGATTTGCAAAGAGAAAAACACTTTGATATCGACGAATTGGGTACATTTGTTCAAACGAATCTTCCGAAATTGGTTCCAGAACAACGCATAGCGTATGACAGAATTATGCATGCAATTACAAGCCAAAGCGGGGGATTGTATTTCCTAGATGCGCCCGGAGGCACAGGCAAAACTTTTCTCATTTCACTTATTTTGGCAACCATACGATCACGAAAAAATATTGCACTGGCAATCGCATCATCTGGAATTGCGGCAACTTTTTGGATGGTTCAAATTGCCGTTGAATATACAAATCACTGAGACACCCACATGCAATATCAAAAAAAATTCTGGAATGGGTAAAGTACTCCAATCATGTCAACTCATTATATGGGACGAATGTACTATGGCGCACAAAAAAGCATTGGAAGCGCTTCATCGTACACTAAAAGGTTTGAGAGGAAATGAACAGCTCTTCGGTGGCGCACTCATTTTATTGTCTGGTGATTTTCGACAAATTCTACCAGTTATACTACGTTCAACACACACTGATGAAGTTAATGCATGTCTCAAATCATCAGTTTTATGGCGACACGTACAGAAATTGACTTTGAAGACCAATATTCGTGTACAGCTACAACATGATGCATCCGCTGAACGTTTCGCAAAACAATTGTTGGATATTGGGAATGGGAAAATGGCAATCGATGAATCCACACAATGTATCACATTGCCAACAAACTTCTGTAAAATCACAACAACCACAGACGAATTGATTCACAAAGTTTTCCCAAATATCGCACAGAATTACAAAAATCATCAGTGGCTCAGTGCACGTGCTATATTAGCAGCCAAAAACAACGAAGTCAATGCCATCAATTTCAGCATTCAAAACGAAATACCAGGCGAAGCGACAACGTATAAGTCCATCGATACTGTAATGAATCAAGACGAAGTTGTCAATTATCCAACTGAATTCTTGAATTCACTTGATTTGCCAGGCATGCCGCCGCACGTTTTAACATTGAAAATTGGCGTGCCTATCATTCTTCTCCGAAACATCAATCCACCACGACTTTGCAACGGTACCAGGCTTTCAGTGAAACAGATGATGAACAATATCATCGAAGCTACAATTTTCAATGGAAAATTTAAAGGAGAAGATGTACTGTTGCCACGCATCCCAATGATTCCGACAGATATGCCATTCGAGTTCAAACGTTTGCAGTTCCGGTGCGACTCGCATTTGCAATGACCATCAACAAAGCACAGGGACAATCGCTACAAGTGTGTGGACTAAATTTGAAAAATCCATGCTTCTCACATGGACAGCTGTATGTGGCCTGCTCACGCGTCGGAAAACCTTCGGATTTATTCATGTACGCACCAGACGGAAAAACAAAAAATATTGTGTATCCAAAAGCACTTCAATAAACAGAATTAAAACACAAACACTTTCTTTCTTTGAGTGGCATTGCAACGCATGCCGGGTACTCGCTAGTCAGTTTATAAAACTTACTAGTGCATTCAAACGTTTTTAGAGTGCTGATAATTGTGCCACACATAGGCCTATTTTGAAATTTGGTTGTTTTATTTCCCAAGTCTTAATTAAGATAAAAATTTACCAGATAGACTAGATAATTATTAACAATTACTTATTCAACTGATTACTATCCCAAATTCTGGTCCGTCATATTGCACATTTCTGTGATAAGAAATTAACTTGTTTTCTCAGTTCAAATCGTCAGATTGTACTTCCTAATAAAGTTTTTTAAATTATGAAAGGATTTCTCTCAAATTAGTTGATTTTCAGAACCTCATATCATTACTTGAACATCTAAATGTAAAATAGAAGATACCTTAAACTTATTTTGTTTGAAACCAGCTATCATGGCTAATAAGTTAGATACCTATACGGGAAAACGATTGCCAGTGCCAATTGAGACAAGAGTGGAGTTAGACAAGGTTATTGTATTTCCCCACTACTTTATAATATTTATTTTGACAATGTCATTGAAAGATGGAAGAAAAATTTTAAATGTGAAATTAAGCTTTCTCCGCAATGTGCACTTAGTATTATTTTATATGCAGACAATAGTTTTATTATACAACAGACAGAAAATAACTTAGAGAGGGGAGTATGTATATATTGCAAAGTGACATGCAGTCACACTATATGTGAATGTGTAGAACATAATTACGACCAGCTGTAACGAGTGTCCAGAACAATTGGGGTATTTTTGAAAGTAAGAATATTGTTAAAAATTAAGAATAATTGTATAAATTAGTAATAAGGCATTATAAAGACTATGAAGCTCTAGTTTTATATTTGAGCGAAACGTTATGTTGTGCGTGTATCTAAAAGAAGATTAAAGTAATTTATTCATATATAGTGAAACGTGTTCTAGAAAAATCAAGAAGACGGATGTACAATTTGCTGCACGTGGCTTGTCCAGAATGTACTCTAATGTAGCATGGAATGTATTCGAAATGCGTCTGTGGGCAGGTAGTGGATGACGTCACACTATATCGTTGCAGCTTCATTGTACAGCAGTCTTCAAAGTAGTCTTCATGTAGCGCTCAGCGAGAGCAGTCTTCATCTAGCACTCAGCGAGAACAGTCGCAGTAGTCTTCGTTCAGTCCAACATCCATTCCAGGCAGTCCTTGGGGCCCGTGGAGTCGAGGAAGCACCAAGTGTCGGCAGGGAACAACCACGGTGTAAGAGATATTCTACTACCGTTCCTGACCTTCGTGTGCTGATTGTAGCGACTGAAATGGACACCTAGATGGAGGCAGTTCCTGGAGGCGGTGGCTAAAACGTGGAACACGGATGACGGATCGCTGGAGACCGGGATCGAGATCTTCGACCGGGACGACAACGAAGACGACAAAGCAAGAAAGCAAAATTTAAACTAAAATTGTTTTCAATAAAATAAAGCTTAAAAAAAAAGAACTTGTTGAACTTTAAAATTATATCATTGTTTAAATAAAAGAAGACATTTATTTAAATTATATTAAAGACGAAGATTTTGAACATTGAAAGTTATATCATTGTTTAAATAAAAGAGAACATTTATTTAAATTATATTTTGAAAGAAGATTTAAACATTTAAAGTTTTAATTGTTTGAGATAAAACAAGAAAACATTTTGATACGAATTAATGTAAAAAAAGAGACAATAAATGTATGTAAGTCACTAATGGAGCATTCTTTTCTCCAAGTGTGGTTCGGCTAACAACCTGTTACCATGCAATATATATATATATATATATATATATATATATATATATATATATACCACACAAAGGCACCATAATGAACATTTGGGAAAATTTACAGATTTACAAACATAAAACACAAAACAAATTAATACCAGAACAAATACAAATCAATACAAAACATGACACAATATTCAAAGCACTCAACTTCGAAAATACACAAAATACAAAAACAGATACCACAACCACACACAATAATGCAACTTTAAAGGACCAAAGACCAACAACAACAAACTACCTCAATAACATCCAGAAGCCAACACACAAATACTTCACCAGAAACAAGATGGCGAAGGCTGAAGATGGGAGAACAAGATCTCCCGAAACATGTTCCTAAAGGAAAAAAGTATATCTTGAGGTAAATTTAGTCATAAATATTATAGTAATATATATATATATATATATATATATTGCATTAATATTTATACTAAATTTACCTCAAGATGTTTTTTCTATTTGGAACATGTTTCGAGAGTTCCTGTTCTCTCATCTTCAGCCTTCGCCATCTTGTTTCTGGTGAAGTATTTGTGTGTTGGCTGCTGGATGTTATTAAGGTTGTTTGTTGGTCTTTGGCCTTTTAAAGTTGTATTATTGTGTGTGGTTGTGGTATATGTTTTTGTATTTTGTGTATTTTCGATGTTGAGTGCTATATTTTCGATATACCACAACCACACACAATAATACAACTTTAAAAGTCCAAAGACCAACAAACAACCTTAATAACATCCAGCAGCCAACACACAAATACTTCACCAGAAACAAGATGGCGAAGGCTGAAGATGAGAGAACAGGAACTCTCGAAACATGTTCCAAATAGAAAAAACATCTTGAGGTAAATTTAGTATAAATATTAAAGTATTATGTACATCAAGAAACGGACTGTAGCAGAAAGTGATTGAAATATATATATATATATATATATATATATATATATATATATAAAATTTGTGATGTTTTCAATTTGTTTCTTCTGCAAGTAGATAATATTGTATATTCTTTTTAACACCTGACGCACGTTTCACTGAAAAATATCAGTATCATCAGAGGTTTCTAAGTAAATTCACTTAGAAACCTCTGATGATACTCATATTTTTCAGTGAAACGTGCGTCAGGTGTTAAAAAGAATATACAATATTATCTACTTGCAGAAGAAACAAATTGAAAACATCACAAATTGTATAATTACTGCAAGAAACATCGAGTTACTTATATAGAAAATGATGGATATATATATATATATATATCTTTGTTGCTATCTCCACATAATAAAACGTAGTGGCTTTTAGAGGGAAGTATCCGGTAAGAACAAACATAGAGGTAAATGGAAATATCTTGGAGCGGGTATCCACTTTTAAATAGCTCCCGCAGTTGATTGTGATGTCAAAAATATACTTAATTAATTTAAACATATACTGTATGTGGGGCAATCTATAGAACGTTAAAATACAAAACTAGGAAAGACACTAAGCATAAGTTTATAAGGCTATGGCTGTACCGGTAGCGCTGTATGGGAGTGAGACATGGTAATTTCACACAAAGGCAGAGGGATGGTAACATCTGCAGAAATGAAATTTTTCGGTTTGGTCAAAGTGTACACGTTACGAGAAAGAACAATTAATGCACAGAAAACGCGAGAATTACAAATTTCTAACTTACAGGATAGAATTACGAAATACAAGGCCAACTGGAGTAAGCATTTGGGAAGAATGCAGGAAGATCGCCTTCCCAAACTTGCCTTGGATTAAAACCCACATACAGTATATCATAATGTAGGGCGTCTGAAGACGAGATGGGTTCCGGAACAGGCAGGGCAGCCCAATCCGTAAAGTGGAGATGATGATGATGATGATGATGATGATGTTAGATACCTATGAAGTATCATACAATTTGTATGTCTTTGTGTTTCCTGTAGGTAACTTTACACCTGCGCACAGAAATTGAATTACGTAAAAGTACAATGCAATGAGAATTGAAAAATGTTTCAGAAGTTATTGTGGTTAATTTCATTTTTTTTTTTGTATCGGCCATCTAATAACTAAATGCCAATTTCATTTCTTTATTCTTTGTTCTTTCTTTTTTCGAGTATTCTTTCATGTTTTTATTCTGCCTCATCTTCCCGTCTTCAGTCCACTTTGAACCTGCGTTTTTCTCTCTCCTACCCTGGACTCCTTCCATTTTTACACTTTTGCCCGACAAACTTCTTTTCAAATTGCCTGTTCTGCGTTTATATTATTTTTTTATAAATCCTTTTGGACTTCTTTTATCCAACTATATTTCATTTTATTATTTTATTATTTCATTTTATGTATGGCTGTGTTGTATTGTTATGCTGTATGCTGCAATAAACTCCAATACGCTGAGAATCGTATAAATTACGTTTCACGAAATATTACGCAACACATATTTTGAAACTTAGTTGTTTCTTTCCCAAGACTTAGTTAAGATAAAAACTTACCAGACAGACTAAATAATTATAAGCATTTACTTATTCAATTACGTAGTTTATTATCCCACACTCTGATCTGTCCTATTGCACATTTCAGTAATAAAAATGTAACTCGATTTTTCGGTTGAAGTCGGCAGATTGCAATCCCTAGTAAGGATTCCCAATTTGTGGAACGATTTCTCTGAAATTAGTTGATTCTCAGAACCTCATATCAAGAAGACTTGGTCATATACATTTAAAATAGTAGGTAACTTAACACTATTTTAATCGAAACTACCTATATTGCGGCTTGTGAAGTATTATACAATTTTTATCTCTTTGTGTTTTCTGTAGATAAGTTTGCCCCTGACCATAGTCAATAAATAACATAAAAGTACAATGTTCATGGAAACATGACATAAATTCACCAACCCTCTTGGAAGTGTTGAAATATTAAAAGTTAAAAATAATTTTAAAAGAAGTAGGTTATATGAAGAGTTAGAAATTTTAAAAGTAAAAAAGAAGAACGGTAATATACTAATGAATATACAAACTGAATTTATTAATAAATAAATATTTTATCATTATTTTCAAGGGTGAGATATTCGTATACCGTCAGAGTTTTAGGTAAGCAGACAAAGCTGGGTGTGGCTTAATAAGATAATAGATGGAAAGAGGAAGCTTCGTAGTAACTAGCAGGGGCGTGGCTTAACGAGGCTGAGCCAATAGAGTAGTGACAAGTAGACTTGTTTACAAATTGACCTGCCGTGAAAACGGATTCACGCGCGTGCGCGTGCGTGCGTGCGTGCGGGTTCCAGCGGGATATTTTTTGTTGTTGTTTAGGTCTTGAAAATGGTGGAAACCCTGAAAGGCCTTGTTCGGAAAATGACATGTAGCAGTTTAGCAAGTAAACACGACAAAGATGTAATTACAGAGACTGCTAATTCAAATAACAAGATGATCAAAGTACAATGCGTTGAGAATTGCAAACGTTTCATAAATTATTGGAGGTAATTTTATTTTATTATTACATCAATTATGTATGGCAGTTTTATTTTTCTGCTGTACGCGTAGGACAGCTGCGCTGGATCTCTAGTATTTATTACTATTATTTTTACCTGAGAAAAGGCAACACCTAAATTACTGTATGCTTGTGTGTGTGAGTGCGCCCGAGCGCGGCGGTGTCTTAAGTGCAGTTATGTGATTTCGTCACCGTCTCAGGAGACGTTAAGACATAGTAGCTCAAAGTGTTATTGCCCCAGTGCTGCGTACTACGTGAGTTAGTCGGCGGCAGTGGAAACAATTTTTCTGCCTGTTGTCACTTTGTAGACGCTCGGGAGCGATAACGCCGACTTTGCTGTGAAAAACTTTGCGAGCGCGTGACTCCAAAGTTTGTAAGTCTCACACCAGCTTACACTTTTACAATCGATTGATGCAGGAAATATTTTACAGAGTGGTTTAATTAATTTTTTAAATGAAAGTTGCCCCGTTTTATGATTTTGACTGCGCCAATTTTCTGTATCGTTTTTTCTATCTGACGTTACGACATAGAGCTGTCTTGTGGGATCGAATTGTTCCAAACGTTAAGACAATGAAGCATGAACTATTTACAAAAGTTGTGTGTTCAATTACGGATGAGCTGACGTCGTACTTACTCATCAGCGACAAACTAATTAGTCAGCAAACGTAGGTACAACATTTCTGTGAAGTAGATAACGCAAGGAGCAGTCGAAAAGGGGAGAATAGATATTGAAATCCAGTCGGTCATAGTCTGTCCTTCTTCTCCTTCTTCTTCTTCACGGCTTAGAAGTTTTAGTCTGTTCGGCCTCCAAACTGGTCGGAGCATCTCTTCTTGGACCTTCACAGGTTTCTCTTTCCATTTTGTTAATACTATAAGGCTACCTTGGGGAATCTGTCAATGACCATTCTTCTAATGTCGCGTTTTCAGCTCATAGGTAAGACTAGAATAGTGCAGTCGTAACTCACAGTACAGAAGTAGGCCTAACTGGGCAATACTGATTCCTAGCCAATAATACCTTTCCACCTGGTGAAACAAGGAGACAACTCTTACAGTCTTAGACAGAACTCCAAAATTTATACGTGTTTGACGTAGTAGTGCGTTATTGAGGTAACACACTCTCTCTCTCTCTGTCTCTCTCTCTCTTTGCACCAATTAATTTGTCCTACTAATAATGTGACATCATCATGTTCAGTCCACGTAGCTGAGGCGATGCAACAATTCGTATCCCTTAACTATACTAGGTAATACAAAAAAAAAAGAAAAAAGAAATTGGTTAGGTCATTGTTTAAGAAGAGACTGCCTCCTTACAAGTGCCACCGAGGTTTTCCCATAGAAGTAGGAAAAAGAAAAGAGCGTATAAGAATGAAGTTAATAGATAGCATTAAAGTCAGAGGGTGTTGCGAAGAAACGAAAAGACTGGCATGCGATAGGACAGCTTGGAGAGCTTTTGCCATTTCAAGACCTGCCTAAAAGCAGAACACCAAATAAATTATACTACTATCGAAGGTGATAGCTTATCACGTTCTATGAAGCAAACCTTCGGTGTGAGCCTTTAAGTGATGCACATAAACATATCGACAACACAACCATAGGTATATCTATAAATTTATTTACAATTAGATTCCCGTCGTTAGCAGTTGAAACAAAGCAGTCATACTCTCTGTGTTTTGAAAGTCCTATCGTTCGACTGAAAATCATCAACCCTGACACAAATTTGAGTCGACACGATTTTTACAGCGACACCTTGGGACACTAGTAGGCCTAAATTTATTTTCCACAGCATAATCATATGCCAGTAAACTTACGGAACACTGCTCTTTTGAGTAAAGCGTCGTGTTCTATCCTTGTCCTCGAGAGACTTTAACAAAGCGCTGCATCTATTAAGAAATTGCCTCCTGCATAAGGGAGGGAGTTCATATTATTCTCTTAGTTTCAAACTGTCGATGGTTTGAATACAAATAGCGTTAGTTGTGTAACAACATTTGTATATTGGTTATTTACTTATAAATTTAAAATAATAATCAACAACAACATCAGAGAGATATGAATGAATATAAATATAATTTGGAAAGCCTCAAACATGAGTCAACTCAGTTCCTGTACAAACCAAGACAAGCTACAAAATGACCAAACATAAGCAAATATAATGTAAATGCAGAGCAGTTGTATGGACAACTAAAGGTTGCATACATGAAGCGGCGAAAGAATCTTTAGGTTATAAAGGAAAACAGAATAAAGATAATCCAGGATGGTATTCGGAAAAGATAGATGACCTTGTCAAGAAGAAAAAGAAAGCTTATAACACCGGGCTCAGTACAAATAGAGGAGAAGATAAAAGAGCATACGCTCGTTGGAATAGAGAGGTTAAAAAAGAAATAACAAAGAGCAAAAATGAAACGTGGGAACGGAAATGTGAAGAAATAAACAGATATGTAGGAGGACAAAAGTAGCTGAGGCGTGGAAAAATATAGGAAGTCTAAGAA
Organism: Magicicada septendecula; assembly: GCA_034769895.1. Lineage (NCBI taxonomy): Eukaryota > Metazoa > Arthropoda > Insecta > Hemiptera > Cicadidae > Magicicada > Magicicada septendecula. The sequence continues at coordinate 469,108,922 of CM068371.1, forward strand.
AAGAAGGAAAACACAGCAGCAACTTAAATTTGATAAGCTCGAAAGAATGGGTAGACTATTATAAAACATTGCTTACTGAAAATAGAAGAGAATTTGAAATGACTAAGATAGACATCGAAACAGCCAAAAATGACAAAGACATTGAAATAACTGTGGAAGAAATAATGGAAGCTTTGAAAAAATAAAAAACCGGTAAGTCTGCAACGCCTGGAAACATCCCCATTGAATTGATTAAATTGGACCAGCTGTATTGCTTGAAATTGTAACAAATATATTGAATAAATGCTTGTTACTAGGTGATGATATCCCAGAAGACTGAAACATAGCATATGTTAGCTCAATTTACAAAAAGGGCGATTAGAAGGCATGCCAAAGTTATAGAGGCATAAGTGTGACAAATGCAATGGGGAGGTTGTACGGCAGAAAACTAAAACATAGAATTGAAACGAATATAGAAGACATAGAAGAGCAGTCTGGATTCCGTGCAGGACGTTCATGTATTGACAACATAGTTGTATTACAAAAAATACTAGAAAATGGAAAGTCTCGCAATATGTCTACGCACCTCGTATTTGTCGATTCAGAGAATGCTTTCGACAAAGTGTTTGGTGAGAGCGGGAAATGTTCTGTCAGAATTGTTTCCTACCACGGAAGGCCTTAAGCAAGGGTGCAGCTTGTCGCCCATCCTGTTTAAAATATATATCCAAGAACCCATCAGTAAGTGGAGAAGAACAACTTCAGGAATGGGATTCCTGAATTCAAATGGATGAGCAGTGCTTAACTAATCTCTTATTTGCCGACGATCAGGTAATCATAGCGTGTGACGAGGACGACATAGACTATATGTTTAGAAAATTGAAAGAGGAGTACAAGAAATGGTGTCTAAACATAAACGCTACTAAAACAAAATATCTGAAAATAGGAGATATGCAAGAAGAAGACACATATCTTCATATCCATAGAATCGGAAAGTGTAGCGAATTCAAATATTTGGGAAGGATTATTTTAGAAGATGGAGCAACAAAGAATGACAACAAAAATAGGATAGAACAGGGAGAAAAAGCTATTTGTTTGCTAAACTCGTTACTTTGGTCGAACAAAATGAAACTTCAAACTAAACTGATAATATACACAATTATTGTGGAGCCAATTTTAACTTATGGCTGCGAATGCTGGCAACTTTTAAATAAAGTAAAAAAGATTATAGAAACTGTGGAAATGGACTTCTTGAGAAGAGCGTGTAATATTTCTAGAATGCAACATGTTAGAAACGAAGATGTAAGAAGGAAAACAGGGCGCATATTTACAACAGCAGAAAGAATAGAATCCAGACAGTTTCTATGGTACGGTCACGTAATGAAGATGAAGATATAAGAACAAACCCAAATAAAAACAAAACAAGACGATCTATTTAAAATTATAAATTTACTAAAAAATAAAAATAAATGTGAATAAAATACTATATAAACAAAATTTCAAATATAACCGAGAAAACAGCTGCTTAAGAAATAAACATTAAAACAATCGTTAACTAATCAACCTAAATCGATTATCAGTTATTTTATTTTACGTTAAAATCGATACAAATTCGATTATTCGTTACTTTTATATTAATAGAATTATTACAATTGTTATTAATTCACTTAGAAACCTCTGATGATACTGATATTTTTCAGTGAAACGTGCGTCAGGTGTTAAAAAGAATATACAATTTTATCTACTTGCAGAAGAAACAAATTGAACAAATCATCACAAATTATATAATTACTGCAAGAAACATCGAGTTACTTATATAGAAAATGATGGATATATATATATATATATATACATTTTTTTTTTTTATATATACTGAAGCATTTTCAATGCCCTTCTCTATGCATTGCATTTGTGCAATGCCTGTAAATTTTTGATTTAATGTAATGGATATTTATAATTATTCTAAAATATTCTAAAATAGTATTATTCTCTACCTGAACAACAAACGTTTTCCCTTCCAATCTCCTCGTTGCAAGCCTGTTACCTCACTTCGTCCCGTGTGTACTTCTTTCACAATCTCCTTTCTCCACCTGCTTCCGTCGTCTAGATTAAATCCACTTGCTTAGGCCAACTATCATCAGGCATCAATTCCACCTGTCTATCCCAAGTGAGATGTTCGTATTGTTATGACCTTCCCACGGAGCGTCGTATTATACACTGGAATCAAAATACAGACACCAATGAATTGCCAGATTTAATTAGTCACAAATAACAATTTCAAATCAACAAGGTATACTCGGATACAATAATTCAAGTTAAATTTGTCCACACGCAATAATAATTGTCATCTAATTAAAAGGGTTTCTCACTAAATATATCATAGTAATCACTTTCCACTGTCACTAGATGCCCACTCTACAATCTCGCCGGATGTAACTAACTAACTTAGCCGCTGTCGTTTATGTACAGCACGCAGAAGTTCAAGATTATTTTTCCATTCTTTTGGGGGCGTGCTTGAAGCATTATTTTAGTAGTTACAAGCACTAGAACTATCTGGATTGCTACACGAGTGGACGGCCTTGATACAGACACCGGACGCTAGGCTAGATGAGTTGTGTGTAGAACGACGCTCTCGTCTTTTAACATGAAAATATTTTTAGGCTGGGGGTTATTCCACAAAAATCGGCATCAAAAACCGTAACGCTTCCACACTTTCGATTCCCCACAGTCTAGAAATTTGATATGTAAACGCATCAAGACAGAAATAATCGCTGCTGACATTGAGTTTAGCAAACGTTTTAGTGAGAATAAATTTGGTTTTACATGCTCTGTTTGCGATAGTCTGTGGTTTGGAAATGATTTACGTAATCCACCAAACGTAATCCACATTATACGTTTCGAAAGCCTAAAAATATTATTATGCTTAAATGTTTCGGTTACGTCGAAAATCTTTGAATATGTAGGTGCATAAATAGAGAGAGGGTAAGAGGGGGGAGAGGGAGAGAGAGAGAGAGAGAGAGAGAGAGAGATAATTATTTGAGACGCCCGTATCTGGGCGAAACGGGTCGACAATTTTGCCAGAGATTTAAAGAACATAGGAGGGGTGAAGGAGAGTTAACGACGAATTCATTATACTGTAGGCATTTTATAGAACAAGGATATAAATTCATAGACCCAGTCGTAAATTATAAGATAATAAAAGTGGTGAGTAAAGAAAGAGAAAGAAAATTAAAGGAAGGAGTGGAAATATTAAAAATCAGAAATAAAGATGAAAACGTCTAATGAATATAAAAACCACATTTGAAAATGAAGAAATATTTAGCAGCTTATTAGACAAAAAAAAAAGAGTAAGTTAACGTAAATTGTAACGGCTACAAAATTGGTAATGTAAGACAACCCACTATGGGTGGAGCTAAGTAAGACGTTACTTCGTCAGGGGGCGGGGCTAGATAGGTCCTGTGAAACGGTACATAAGAAGTTAACAGTTTCATATTTCTCTGTTGGTAAATGACCTGAAGATGGCTTGACTGCCGAAAGTGCTCGTCAATACCAAAGACAACATAGTGGTTTGTATAAAATTACTAGTAGAAACGTTATGTAGGTGTCGTAGCAGTATTTATGGTGTTCAAAGTTGGTTCGTTACCACAAAGTAAAGTCTCTAAATAAATTGTTTAGAGAAGGACAAGTCACTTTTTGGATTTTTTTTTTTAACTTTCTTGTCGTTAAACTCGATTTTCCAAGCACTCTTCCAGCAAACACAAACAAGGTTCAGTCCGACAGTTAGTGTGACTTCCCATAACCTGTTAGCAACGCTAGTAAACGTCTTTCTTTACCACGTGTAGCAACACTTCTATTTGGTAAAAACAGTTAATCCAAAAAAAAATAATGTCAACATCTTGTTCCTCAGTTTTGTGTTTAGTTTACCGCGCAATAATTTTTCTTTCTATTGAGTGCTTGCTTAGCTGAAGCAGGTCTGTATTGCATCTCTTGGATGTAAACTCATGTCTTCTGTAAATAAACATCAGATATATCTAAAAACTGCCACTTATTCAATTTCATCATTAAGTACTTTAATCAGTTCCGTCCTGCTGATGTTGCTTGTGACCATGGTCTTCGTTTTCGTTCTATTAATTTTCATTCCTAACGCTTTATCAGGTTCTGATAAAAACACTCAGCTGTCCACTCAATGAGCTTTCACCGTCGGCAAGCTTCACCATGTCTTCGTCAAACCTGGTGCTCTCCATCCTCCAATCACCGATTCCTCTTCTACCGTCAAGACAATTATTTTTAATTTCTGTCACATTAAAGAACAAAGGAAAAAACAACAGCCTTTCGTTTCAGGTTTCTAGTTTTCATTTCCTGTAGTTTTCAAATATAGATAGCCCAAACTCACGGTCACACAATGACAACCAAAACAAGAGAATCTTAAAGCCCAAATGGATTTCGAGCGCACAGCTTTAGGGTTATTTATTCTCTCAAGTTTGTAATTTTACATCGTTTCCAGAGCAAAGTGGTCCATGTTTCAGACTACGGTCCAAGGTACATTGTGAACAGACAATTCTGGATAGTTACTACCCAAGGAGAAAACGTAATGTCAAATAAAGCGTAGCCGGAAATTTTATGGAGCTTTTACGTGAACCTCGGAGGCACAAACGCTTTGCAGATATCTAAACTTTTTGAAACCTACTGATTAATGATTCATGTTTTTGTGACTGTAGTTCTTATCACATTACGCAAATTGCAAGGATGCCGTGTATTAACAGTACAGTAGACTTAATTAGCTGAAAACGCCGAGGTAGTTACAAAGAAATTTAATAGTATTTTTCATAACAAATAAAAACAGTCGTAAACAATAATATTTCGAGTTTTCTTTAGTGGAACGAAGAAGAAGAGCGAAAGGAGGAGGAGGAGGAGGAGGAGGAGAAGGAGAAGAAGAAGGAGGAGAAGAAGAACTAATTACTGTTTTATATATCACGTTTCGCTGTAACGACAAATACTTAATTATAACGCTAGTATCCTTATGCTTAGCCTACTGTTTATGCTTTTGAAAAAGAATTTGTCAGCCTTGAACTTGTTTAGAAAAAAGGCCAAGGCCGACTGACTGATAACAAACAGAAAAAAGAAGCAGGTTCATAAAATATTTATTGCCTCGCGCAACTTCTTTATTTTGTTACAGTCGCAAAGATGAAACGGTGATAACAAGGTTTTACAACCACGCGTTGTAGCTCGTAAAATGTTATCAGATGAAGTAAAACTTGAATAAAAAAAACAAATCGTCCCTTTAATATTGATATTAGTGTTCTCTGTCTCTCTCTTATTCACTCCCAACGTCTTCCACACACACACACACAAACGCGCGCGTATAGGCCTATGTATCTCGTTTGTGACATTTGTCATTTCACATTCAATTGAATTTGGGATTTTTTTGTCTCCGTCAGTACAGAGCGGCATGTCAGCTGTAATCTTAAATTTTATCATATTCTGGTGTCTTGGAACTTGCAATGTAATGCTAGCTACTTTCAACTGCTCCTTTAAGTAAGACACAATGCTGTAAGTTAATTTACAACCTCTGTGGTAGTCTTCTCCTCTTCAAGGACTAGGTTATATAAACCTGGTTCGGCACCCATCTTATCCTCGAACGACTCACGTCTCTTCTACCATTGGCTTTATTGTTCTGTGCCGCTTTTGGCAATCGATCCTCTGTCATCCTTTGCAAATGATCCCACCATTGTCTTCTGTAAATTTAAATAATTTGAAGTTTAATTAAGAAAGTTGTGTTAGTGGCTATAATCGCAAACAGAATTATCACTGTTGCACACTACTATAGAAAAACTATAGAAAAATTATTCCGATTACCGCTTTCAAGTTTTTCAGCTCATCGTCAGATCGGAATAATTTTTTTATAATGGTGTCCAATAGTAATAATTCTGTTTAAGTAATTTGATTTTTGTCCTTTCCTTATTCCATCTTGCAATGTATAATTTAAAGTATTTCGAAGAAAATGCATTTCAGCACTTAGTATCTTGCCGCTTTCTTTTTTTGTCATGACCCACGCCTCACTTGCATCAACGTGGGTAGTGCAATTGTCATATATAATATTGAATCCTCGTGCTGTGCCTTGCTTTATTTCTAAGATTACTATGAATCTTACCACAGATATTTCTAAATTTATTTTTCTTCTCTGTTATATGATATTCAGATTCATCCCTTACTGCACAGCCGAGATATATGAAACTGCTCACTTTTTCTAAAGTGCTGTTGTTTATAACTATTACTACACCTCGCAAAGCAAGACTAAGTGTTGAATATTCCTTAATATTAAGTTTTACGTTGTAGTGCCAAATACTACAACTATGCTCTCAAAGCAAGGGTTACTTCTAAATATTAAATAATATCAATGTGATAACTACTGACTGTATGTTATAAGTTACCTTATATTTCACTTATTCTATCTTTAGGGTACTTGATCTAGTTATACATGTCTAATTGTTGGTATTCAACTGTTGAAGTTAGCTCTTACTTTGGCGTAGCGACTCTTCTAATTGATCTCAGGGTGTAATAATTAATAAACAAATATAAATGCGACAAATTGTAAGTTTAATACTCTTCTTAAATTTAAAGATTGCATTACTAACATCAATATTCAATTTCTTATAATTATTCTCTTTTTTAATTGTGGGTTCTTTTTAACTTTTTGAGTTACCAAAAGAATTGTACTTTAATTACAATGTTAAAATTAATGTTCATATAATTTTTACTTGTTTGTTGAATTCCGTATTTACGGTGCGGAGTGTCTCCTCAAACGTCGTCGGTCCTGTGATTCTACGGTCCACTGCTGCTAGGTAGATCCCCGTCAGTCGCACTCGTTCATTCTTTAACTCTATATACACTAGTTTCACATGCACCAGACACAATTCACCTTTTATGATTTAGTGAGAATACAACGGTGAAGTGTTACACAATATTTTCTTACACGTAGTATACAAGTTATTGGATATAAGTGCTTCCAACACGGACACGATAGGCTGATACAGTCGGATTAATTAGTACACGACAAGTTCCGCTATATAACTTCTCAGCTCACCGTAACTTTACACTTCGAACTACGATTCAATCTCAGACGAATTATGATTGCTTCGATAAATACTTAATACTTTATTAGAATAATGATTAATGTTTGAAACTTCTTCAACGATTTACTTTAATGAATTTCTATTACTTCGGTGATTCAAATACGACTGTTAATTTTACTGTTTTGATAACTTCACTGTATACAATTTACTACGTTTGCGAATATTATCTGTTTAATTTATCAACTAACTAAAATAATAATTCCTTAACACACCGGTTACGAGTCTAAATAAATGTACTATCTCCGCAAACTGCCTGAACTTTTTTCAACTACTTTTTTTATACCCGACTTAAAACTACCCTCACCAAATATTTACAAAATACACTCTGATTGGTTTCACGTACCGTGAAATACAAATTTACCCAATCTACCCCGAGAATTCACGCGCTAAAAAAATGACGCTTTACTCCATTCATTACGACAACAGCGCGTGTGGAAATAGTGGGAAAGACGCGTTACTCAATTCTCTCTGTCTACGCTCTCTGCCTTACATAACGGTATTTTATTGTTGAAAGCACTTAAAATTCACCAGCTTTCACCTAATTTTTGCCAGTTTCTAAGTATAATACATTTTTATGATAGCCAGCCTTCTACGTGAATTTTTTGTACTTTCTGGCCGTCTGGCAGGCGCCAACTCAAGGTTTTGTTCCTTTTGAACACATACCGCTCTGGTATCTTTTTAACTGCATTTACTTAACATCGTTTTTTACAGATTTATATTTGGTATCTATGACATATGAATTAATCTTCGTAAAATTCCATCGTATTCAATTTTAACGTTATAATATTTTGATCCTCACCGGATATTTACCTTTAAAGACCATGGTTTTGGTATTTGTTACTGAAATTGTCATTGAGTACTCTCTTGCCACTTCTTGTAATTGAAACATAGTTCTTTGTAAATCATCCTCGTTTTCTTGAATAAGAACTCTGTCATCCGAATATAGCAGGGAACCCATACAAATTGATTAGTTAAGCTTTATTCCCAAAGTCACTTTGGATTTCCATGGTCTCGACATGTCGTCAGTATATGTCGTCTGTGACAGTTTCTCGTTAAAATATTAAGTACCGTATTTTACTATATCCCGTATATGCTTATAACTGAGACGATTTACAGTAGCAAAAAAAGTTGGACATTCTGTGAAAATTATAGAACAAAATTTACGCATGAATTTACCTAGTTGGCCAGCATTACTACAGCAATGTGAGGGGACAGAAAAGCAACAGAATTAAATTAGTGCTAGGTAACAAGTTTTCCAAATAATTATTATTTTTGTTTTCATGTATATAAGAATGTGATAAATTCTTGAAATCATATGTTTGGAGGTTTGCTTTATATGAATGCTAAGTATGGACAATATTTAAAGCATGAAGAGTGAAATAGAAGCAAATAAAAACTTCTGCATGGAAAGTGAGAGTGGTCTAGAATTAATGGTAGAAAGGATACGTTGGCGTACAACAAAACTATGTTGAGATACGAAACACTATGATGGGCAATTCGTTAATGTACAATTCAGCAGGTAACGTAAAAAGCGTTGAAGGCAAGAACTACAGAGCGAGGTAGAGATTAGTAGAGAGGATAGTTGGAGGTAAACAGAATGGCTCAAGTTTTTATCAAGGAGATAAAAGTGACAAGGTAAAAATGGGACACGATGGGAGAGACAGGGATACCGAGAGGAAGAGAGTGAGAGAGAAAGAGAGAAAGAGAGTAAGAGAGAAAGAGAGAATGAGAGAAAAAGAGAAAGAGAGGAAGAGAGAAAGAGAGAGACTTGCCAGTTATATTGTACAGACGCATGAGTCGCAACTCTTTGTCTTATCATTGTTGCACACCACTATAGAAAAATTATTCCGATTAGCGCTTTCAAGCTTCACAGCTCATCGTCAGATCGGAAATCTGACAATGAGATATGAAGCTTGAAAGCGCTAATCGGAATAGTTTTTCTATAGTGGTGTGCAACAGTGATAATTCTGTTTGTGATTATAACCACTAACACAACATTCTTAATTAAATTTCATCTTCGTCTTCTTCTTTTCCTAAACCCAAAGGTTCGAGAGCTTTAACTGTCTTGTATTTCAAATTTAATAAAATTTAACACTATTAAATAACAGAAATCGTACTGCCGAGCGACTGGAAGGCATTCCGAAAAATGCCTGGTCGAAATTAAAATAAATACTCATCACTTTGTCCGTCTGTTTTGGACATTGTGAATAATGTACGGGTAATTTTTGGATAGTGCACTTTTACTCAATTCGCCCGTATTGTATAGGCTACAAGCGTGCACAAAAAAGTACAACCTCAGGTTATAGCAATTACAAATTATAAGGTTTCGGACATTAGCAATCGTAAGTTAAAATTAAGAAACACGACGTTTCGACCTCTATAGAATTAGAGGAGAAAACAAAAAAATAATACAAAGACAAATCTATCACTATCAAATAGATATCGTCAAGTCCAAATCTTAGTTAAACATATATTGCTAAAAAAAAAAAAAAAAAAAAATCATTCCCGCAAGAATAGATTCCTTCTATGGTTGCAACGTAAAACAACGAAGCTGCCGAGGCAGACCTCCTTATGTAGAGAGTGGCGGGGAGAGTCCATCCAACCACTCACCAATCCCCAAGAGGCGTGGCCAATCGTAACACTAATCCTTGCTCAACCACAGACATCACTTTGTGTGTCTCTCAACATACCTTCGGATATTCCTATACCAAATTGTGGAAATATCTTTACTCATTCTCAGCTGCCATAAACGATGCCTCCACAATTTTCCTCTTTTACATATAGCCTACTTTCTTTGGCAACATATTCAACATTATCCTATAATACCTTGTGGCGCTCTTCGCATACATGTTCAGCCAAATTTGATACCTTGGACCTTCCTTCTTTAACGTCACCAACAAGTATGGCTGAATACAAATAACCCCAATTAATTAAGAAATCACTCGTTACAGACGACTGCAGGCAATGATCACAAAAATCACTTACACTAAATGTCTGTAGGCACACGCACTAAATTGCAAAGTCACTACTACTTAAAAAACTCTAACACCTTTGATAGCTTTACTGCGCAATCCTAAGCCGACCGATTCCAAAACAAGTTGGCGTATTACGTGAAAAAACTACCCCGCATGACAGTCGAATAGCCAGTCGACCACAATCTGGAAGGCACGTCTGGAGAGATAAAGAACATGCGAGAGCAATGCGTAATCATGCCGCTCATACAGCGCGTGGAAAACTTTTGTAGCCAGACATGTTATCAACCTACTTACCGTGGCATATAACAGTGTTCGTGAGAAAGCGTTTAACTTTCATTAATATTATTGAAGTGAAACTTCTTTTGGCACGGTAGGAAAATTTTTCGTTACGCGTTACGCGTTACGCGTTATGCGTTATGCGTTATATGCATGGAACGTCTTTGGGCACGGTAGGAAAAATGTTCGTTACGCGTTTCGCGTTATGCGTTATGCGTTATATGCATGCATGTTTGTGTATATGTGTTTAGTAGTATAACAAAATGAAGAAATGTACAGTTATATATAATTATTGTTACGAATATTTTAAGTTAACGATATGTAAAAAATAATCTACCTAGTCCTACATACTTTAATGATATATATTGTAACAAGACCTGTTATCTGTAGTTACAAATAAAAGAAAGAAAAAATTTTATTTAAAAAAAATTTGTTGAAAAAAAAAATTTATGTTTGTTTGTTGTGTATATAATTTAGAATTAATCCTGGTTTTATGTTTTATTTAAATTTTTAAAATTCTGTAAGGTACTTTTGGTTTAATTTGCACTTTTGGTAGAGTTTAACAAAATCTGGAGTTAATCAGATTATCTCCTTTCAGCAATCGATTCATGATCTTCAGTGCTGCTCCAGTATCTCACCTTTCGTTAATAATTCTCGTCTTCCAGGAAGTCTCGTGGTTAACTAAACACTTAAAGTAAAATGTGAAATAATTTTAGAATTCACACAGTTGAAATAAATTAATTTATTGACAGTTATTAATAATAATCGATTTTAAATCGATTTAGAGCTATTGTTCGACTCCGTAACAGGGATATATCGATATGTGAATACAGGTTAAAATTTTATATAATTATTAAAAAAGGTTCTTTCAACGATTATTTTATAATAGTCAGAGAAGGGCAGGCCTAGAAAGTATAACATTTACAAGAAATAATCTTAAATAATTAATATTTAACAATTGTGAATAATATATAATGTTAATATATTTGATTTTTCAAACCAATGCTGCAGGCTATGGGATCAGTCAAGGAAGGTGGCAGTGCATCTTGTTTCCATCATGGCGGCTAGCTGAATTGATGAGGTTATACGTAATATTCGTCGCTAGAAAATCTCACAATAAATTCACTTTTATAATTGTTTTATGGATCTCCGAAATTGTGTATACAGTCTATTATGTTGTTTGAGGTATTCTGGATGAGTGTTCAGTGTCCACAGGTGTTAATTGTTTTCTATTAGAGGTGTTCACTTTGTCTGTTCGTTACGAAGAATTGTTACTCTGTTGTAAAGTGAATTATTAATATTATGTAGTTTCAATGTTTTAAATCACTTGTATTATGTGGTGTATTGTTCGTTTTCACTGTTGTCGTGGAGTATTTCATTAGTTTTGACTCGAAAAGTGTTAATTTATGTAACTCCCGTTTTCCACTGATTTTAGGCTTAACCTTTGAACTCTATTATACGGTTTTAAGAACGCGATTCCGCATCGACTGTTCAGTTTGAACGTTAACAAAGAACTAACTTACTTCCTCCACTTTAGTAAATATCTTGCCAAGTTAATATTGGAAAAGTATTGTTAAAATAATTTTCACTTCCCATGCACATAATTACAAAGTACATTATATATGGAATAATTTTAGTTTATTGTTCGCTTTCATGAACTATTTAACCATATAATTGGTTCATTTATCTCATTCTGTTTAATTTGATATGTCATAGTCCATATTTGTTGAGATTTTTGTTAAAATTACCAAATTTCTGTCTTTTTGGAAATCTAGGCCCAAAAAACTGTTTCCGTCCTTCTACACTTTTACTGCCATTTTAAGTGTTATTAATTTAATTATAATAAATTTCAAATTGTCACAAATCCTTTCCTTTCCTTAATGACTTATAAATTTAACATTTGAACTGTCTTTTAGTGATAATTTCATAATTTACCATTCCTCTTTAAAAATAGTTATTTTATACATTTCAAAAATTTTCAATAATTTAAGATATTTTTCTATATTACTCTTTTAAATCATAGGTTCATTTACAGTAGTTGTTAATTGACCTACCTTACCTAAATCTTGTCAGTTTACATGGTTCATTGGTGAATTAACTGGTTTATATTAATTTTTGTGATTTCATTATTTGGCCTAGAGTTTAGTATTTTACATGTATGGTTTTTTCAAATAAATTTAATTCTACTCCTCCTCTGACTCTTAATAGTTAACATGACATAAAGAAAATTGTTTACGTAACTATTGTTATGTGTAGCATCTAATTCATGCTACTGTTACAAAAATAATAATTAACCTTAATCAGCATTCTATAAAGTTGGACATGTTTGCTGAAACTGTTTTGAACATACATTTAACTCATTTGTAAATTAATACAGCATCCATACTGAAACATTTTAATTTGGATGTATGCTGTGATATAACTAATACAACTTACTCTAAACATATAAACCTTATTTTATTAGAACTCTTTTAAAAATATGGAGTTCATGGCTTTGAACAATATCAGCCATTTAAACTTCTTAATTCTATTAAAACATAAACTATTACCAGTCCTTTCTGATTTTACTACTGTTATCTAACATCCCCTTACAGTAAACATTTCCACCCATACTTTAGTTATTGTCATTCCTACGAATGTCTTGAGATAACACAGTGACCTTATTTAATGAAATATTGGAAATATTATCCATTTTAATATTTCATTATTTGTTAACTATAAAATATAAAAGTTATTTTATAGCATATTGCTTAAGCTATAGATACACTACAACTTGAAGTTTATTACATTTCAAAACACTTACACTAGTACAACTTCACTGTTGGTTCTGACTTATATTTGAGTTTTATTATTCTCAGACCAGACCTTTAGTCATAATGGACTGTGAAAATTTGTTTATTCTTCATCATATAATAACTTTAGTTGGTGCACTTCTTATCATACTACACAACACTTTTGTTTATAAATAATTACAATTTCATAAGGTTTTGGGATGTTATACTTTCTTTAATGGTATCAATTGGTTTGGGGTTAATGGTAGTTAATAATAGGTTTTTATGGTGGTTCTTCCATCCTATTTCTTCCTTTCTTCTCGTCTTCCTTCTTGTGTTAATTCTTGGGTAAACCAAGGTACTCAGTGTTATCTTGTCTGATGGTTGGTTCGGAGTATCTTCTTTATTATCTGATACTGACTTTATTCTTCTTTCTTGGTTTCAGGGTATCTTGTTTATTACCTGATATTAAACTTTACTCTTCTTTTTTCTTGTGTTTGGGGTATCTTGTTTATCACCTACTCCTAATACTATTCTTTTTTCTTGATTTTGGGGTATCTTGTTTATCTCCTGCTCCTATTCTCCTGGGTATTCTCCTGATTTTTCAATATAAGTTTTCTTTAATTCTTTCTTTGACTTTTAATTGTATTTTTATTATTTAATTATTGTTTTTCTTTTATAGTGGTGTTTTCCTTTGAAGTTTAATTGAATTTTATTTGACATTCTTTGAGTATATGTAATTTAATTATTTTTTATGATCTTAAATGAATTAATTATTGGTGGAATATCTGTCATGCTACAACATGTTAAAAATTGTTTATGAATACGATCGACGTCATTCTCAATCATTATTATACGTTGCTTTATCACGTGTGACGAGTATTGAAGGATTACATATTACGACACAGAACAACGAGAAGATATTCTACCATGGCCGAAGACGATCATCATCAACAGTTGATTTGCAAGAGGAATTTAAACGACTTTCGCTTAACAAACTAGAAACTATAAATGAAAATTAATTAATTTCATCAATAACAGAAAAGGTTTATCAATATTCACTTTTAATTGCCAAAGTCTTACAGCTCATGCTGTTGATCTAAAAGATATAGTTGTGAAAAATTCAAATGTCATAGTCTTATCAGAAACTTGGCTAGCCAATGAAGATGACGTATCTGTTCTTAATTTCAACTGCATTGTGATATATAAACGACCAAATATTAGAGCGGGAGGTGTCGGGATATTTCAAAATTCTGACGATATTATTAACATTATAACTCCATCCATGGATTTTTCCGTTACTCAATCTGATGTCTATGGTTCAATGGCATCTACAGTTAGCGATTTGTGTATGGCTGAATGTAAAATGGAAAATGGGCAAAAAGTTGTGATTGTAGCAATGTATATTTCTCCTAATAAAACATTAGATGATATTATTGATTTTCTCCATCGTTCATTATTATCGAATACATCACAATGTGCGGCCATACTTCGTAAAGGTTATCATAAAATACCTATGATTTTAAGTAGAGATTTCAATGTAAATTTTGCATTAGACAAATCTATAAAACTGGTTGAATTTTTAAAAGATAATTTAAACCTGTCTATACAAAATGATAAAAAAATATCTACGACAAAATCGAATACGACAATTGATGCAGTATTCACAAGGTTTCTGGATAATATTGAATGTAAAACATACATTTCTTATTTTAGTTACCATAAGCCTTTGGTTACAAAAGTGTATGATGAAATATCACTAAATATTAACGAAATAGATTATTAATAATAATAATTTCTGTAAATGTATATAATAAAATATTTTTAATTTACTAAAAATGAAAATTTTTCTTATACAGATACCTCTCCCATCCTATTAAATTTTAAGTATACCGTTAAAAATAATAATAATAATAATAATAATAATAATAATAATAATAATAATAATAATGGATAAACAAAAAGTAATAGATATAACCCAAAGAAGTTTCACTTCTTCCGCGTGTACACACAGGTACACGCACCCAAACTTTTTTCAGACATCAGCCACATTAGGCAATTGTCGCTTCTGCACACTGAAAAAATACAAGGTGCAATGTAACAAACTTTGCGTCTGCATCCAGATTGCACCGTTACATTCTGTTTTACATATGCAAAAATAGATTTAAATAAATTTATAAGGATTAATGCTTGTGACAGAAAATTTTGGTCCGGTTTCAATCCCCATACCTTTAAATACCACAATTGGACGTGACGTAAACTCTCCTGAAGCACTACAAACTTGGCACACTAATAGTAATACTAATAGTGGCACAATAATAGTAATAGTATTACAAATAGTAATGTTTAGCTATAGCGGTAGTAACAGAATTGTACGTAAATTGAGCATGCGTTTGTATGTATGGAGGTCTGTGTTCCTTCACGCAATCGGAGTGTGGACAGATTGCGATGTAACCGTTGGATACAAACGGTTGTACTGTGCTCCGCGCCTTTACATATTGTTACGCAATACGGAACACTCTCGTACAGTCGTCTGTGTATCTGTGTATCAATGCCGTCCACTCACGTAAGGGTCAGGTAACTTCCAGTATAACTTTGTCGAATTTTGTTGCTTCTCTGCAAGATACGGAAGCACCTGTTGTTGTAGGAAGAACTTGATAATGGTTGCGAAACCGAAAGGCCTCGTTCGAGGGAAAATTGTATATAGCAGAGAAGCAACAAAATTCGACAAATTTGTTATGAAGACTGCTAACATAGAGAAAATAACTGATAACTTCCAGAATGTTCAAGAGCACTTGTAGGTTTAAATACTAAGTATGCGGCACGCCGCTGAAAGGGCGAAAAGTTACTCTGGAACCCTGAACGACCATATAAAAGCAAAAGCGTCCGGCTTAGTCAGTTCAGTTACCGTTGAGCGATTTCTTAGTGCGGATCGAGTGGTGGTTGAAAATTACTGGAAAATGTTTATTGTGTTATAACTAGTACGGAACTCCTAATAGTTGACATTATTACTGCGAGTGGTCAATTTAACTTGAATAATATGACACACAACAACGAGAAGATATTCTACCATGGCCGAAGACGATCATCATCAACAATTGATTTGCAAGAGGAATTTAAACGACTTTCACTAAACAAACTAGAAACTATAAATGAAAATTTAGTTAATTTCATCAATAACAGAATAATTTCATCAGTCTCAATGTACGAGACTATGTTGCTGGTTTCAATCTGTTATTTTTGATTAATTAAAGCTTGTAATTAGTGATTTCCTTGGTGCCTGTATTTTGTTTTTAACAGTACCGTACGACGATCAGTTGAGACCGTCTTAACAATATGTTATAATTAAATTTTAACTGTGTGAAGTCAAGAAACCCATGTACGTATTGCAAACGTCATAAGAAAATTTCATATCGCACATGAACTGCAGAGAAAGGCAGAAAATTAACTACACTCCTCGCTAATATTTTATGCTGTCCAAACAGACTGGCTACGAGAAACACGCAAACATGCGCCCCGCTGAGACGCAGAGGTCGTGTGGGTCGATTGAATAATTTACACGAAATCCCAATGCGAATAATAATTAATTTTCCCCAACCCTCAAAAGGCGCATTTGCAAAGTTGTAGAAGGCCGTTGACGTAAATCATCAAACAGATATTATTCAAACAGACCTGTTACAAATGACAGCAGTAGGAAAAACTCTAACTTATATAAATTACGTAAAATTAAACTGCTTGTAATTTATGCAGCAGAAGAATTAATATGATAATATCATTAGGCAGATGTTATAAAATGTCATATTCATTAAATAAACAAGGATGTTATACTTTTATATTTACAATTTTCAATTTATTAATTTGATATTAATAAAAAAATGTCTTTGATAGTGGGGAAAATTATTTAAAAAAATTTACTACTTAAACCAAAGAAACATACAAACTGGTAATTACTACAAACTGAATAAATTTTTCTACAAAGTTTTGATTTGTTTTGTCCTAAACAATAGTGAAATTATGTTTCTTCCTTCACTTTTTGGCGAAAACTGCGTTCTCGGAAACTACTAAGGATACATTTCTTAGACGAAATAAAACAGTTTCAGGTTAAAAAAACATAAGAACAATTTTATCCCATATTTTCTGTGACAAAACGTTTTGTACTGTAGAAATATGTTTTTACGTTATTGCCAAAAATATTGTGTAATTTTTGCTTGACTTGATTTGACTCGCCAACAAAGCGTTTTCAGATCTACATTTATATAAACGTTTTATAACTTTTAAAAGTACAACCATTTCTAAATTATTTCCGTTTCTTTGCAAATTTCTGTAATTAAAAAAAATCAGAAAAGATTTAGTAAAGACAAGTTTCCTGTAAAGATTTAATCGTGAAGAAAATAAACGAACTGACAACAGTACAGTCAGTACGAGGTGAGATTTTAAGATACAGAAACGGTATACCAAACTTTACTATATCCGAAATAAAGATTTATGGCAGAAACGTATCTAGAAGAGAAAACTAACAACTTGGAAAAGGATGGTGGAAGATGTTGTTTACCGACTGGATATTATAAGCATACCTAAAAGCAATGGTTGATTTCTAAAATTATAGGTGCCGGAACGCATCAATTCAAAAGTTGTACACACACAAATATAATTATATTTTATATTAGCGTATAAGTTTACATCAGTTTATTACAAAGGAGGTCTACATTTTTAAAGCCTTATAAAATATGTAACATACTTATAAACTTGTATCTAAAAAGATAATAACAGTTTAATGATACTTATAAAGAGCTTCGTCGTCAGGTTAGCCGCACGACAATCGAAAATATGTCACTCGTGATGGTGTCATCCCGGAACCTCAATCAAACGCTAAGTGATGGTTTTGGTGGTTTGGACATTCGTAAAAAGTTTTCATAGTTTCATCATTGTGTCGTCATATTGTTGGTTTCATGACCTTTCCTTGCTCTTATTGTCCAACGATGTATTTTTGGATCCAAGAAGTTCAGGAACGCAGTTCCGGCGCGTTCCCCCTGAAATCAAACCCTGCCTAAAGGGTCTACAATACAAACCTAAAGGAGACTTTGTAAGTATGACCACGGGGCGAGGAGCCTGTTCGAATATTAACCTGACTCACTTAAAAGGTATTGAACTTTCAGGAGGTCTTGAATTCTTTTAATTCCACTGATGATGGCAGCCAGTGGTTCTGGGGAAACGTTTAGTTTGTCATTAAACCATGGACCACGGCCAAACAGCCCAGTAAACTCTTCTTATACAACTGACACCGGCCGCGAAAGCCTTAGGATAATTTTTTTAGTCCCAGCTTTCCTCTCCTCAAAACATCGCTCACACGATGTTACCCGAAAGATTTCCTGTTCAATTTTTCTCCAGCTACAATCTCAAAAGTTGGTCTCATCTGTTGCGGACGAAAAACGTTTGGTTGACATAATTGGTAGCTCCAAAGCAGTACAGACAATCTTGTGACCCTGTCTTTTAAATATTTTTTGTTTAAGACTGAAAAAACCCGGGTCCACCTAGGAACTGGTTAAAGTTAAAGTCTATCTGTTATGCTTCCTCTCCGCCAATGGCTGCATCTGCTTGCTGAGTCAAGAGACATTTCTCTTCCTGCGATCAACATCTCTTATTGCTAGTTCACCACCATGTGGCATCGAGCAGCTTCACCACTCACTTTCGGTAGAAAATCTTACGTTTCTTTGCGAGTACGTCAATCGATATTACTCCAGCAACGACTAAGTAACAACATGAACAACAATAAAAATGAGAACAATGATAATAAAAATAATAGTGGCACCTTTTTATTGTATACGCAGACTATGTAGTACTGAGGCAGGCATGACTGTCTCATGTGATCTCTTAGATACTCATAATTATGTTAGCGCAAAGCCTCAACTGTCACAAACACCTGTGAATTGCGCCTCCATCTGCCTCCTCCTTCACACACCTGGCTACCAACTACATAATGCACACAATTGCCCCAACATGCTTTACTCTTCCTTCTACGCGACCCCACCTTCTCAACGGCCGGTCTGCAATGGCGTACGGCTCCCCACAATTCCCTTACCAGCTGCCTGAAGAGGGATTGCCCCAGACCAGCCCGACCCTGGCCTTATCAGGACAAACAACCCCTCCCCCAAAAAGCGTCAACTGTCTATTATTACCCCGGGATATTAATCGGATACAAGTTTTTACAGGCTGAGTCGACCTGTGAATGAGTTAGTTAAAATTTTATCTACTTGCTAAGCCCGAATATAAAATTAAACATAAACAAAATTAAACATTCTTTTAAAATTTTGTTAAAATTCTTATTTATCTCATAACCTAATTGCTAAAAATATTTTACATTTTGAAAATTTTGACCTTTCTTATTTTTAGAGAGAATCAATTTCAAAAACTATAAGTAGTGTCAATGTGTTGAAAATATGAATATGAACACGCATGCTCCGATTTACGAAAATCAGCTGTTGCGTTCCAAACGTACCGTGACACACACGCAAGCAGACTGACAGTGAGAAAAATAGATTGACGTATAGAAACATTCTAAACAAATCAGTTAAATCTGAGAACTCGGTGTGCTTATTCAAATATTTTCCCAGTACTCTTTTAACTGAACACTAAATCAAGCTGTAAGCTTCAACTTAGTAATAGATGTAATATACAGATCATTAAACAGGTTTTTGTTTCTCAGTGATGTCAAATATGTATAGTTACATAATAGATAAAACGAAGCATCTGAAAATGACATCAAATAGGGATTTAACTTTGTCAAAATTTAGAGCTGGTTTTAAATAGTTTCGTAAAATATCTTTGGAGGAAGTCTCTTCGCATTTTTTCAAACAGTTGTCGCGAACAGTAAGATTTAAATTGTACTGCTGACTAACTTAGTTGGATTTATACATTATTTTTGTTGTACTGAATGTATGTTCCCAACTTTGGGAAATGATTCTACTCGTTAAACTGAAGGCAAAGTATCCAATAAACGTATGAAAAAAATAGATGTTTACCGTCTTTATGATTTTAAGAAAAAATTAACTACTGTTGAGTGATACGAGATGTAGAGTCAAAATTTAATATACACAGCATCTTAATATTTCCTATAAATACAAAACAAACCAATGTGTTAACCTAATTTTTTTTTAAACAGGCAAGAGAAGTGAAATGTGTAATTCTTAAAATCATAGGAATCGGTATCTTGTTCATGGAATTTGGGTAAAAAGGCAAATAGATATTACGTTTTTTATATCTCTTTTGTAAATTTTTTAAAATTTAAAAAATTGTTTTATTTTCCTCATAAGAACCGCGTATTTGAATTTAAATTATTTTACCACGATTGTATGTATAATTAGTATTTTGACCTTGCTTTAGTTTGTTTAGCATGATTTGTCGATTTTTAATTGTGCTGTATGTAGTCCATGTGGCAACCCATTTATCAAACAGATGTTTATTTATATTTATTAATAGAGCATAAGTATCTACCCTACGGGAAATATTCTTTAAAAAGCAAGTAAACAAATAAATAGATATAAAATTAAGTTTATTTTACGATATCAATTGATGACTCGTTGGGCACTTGGTGAGACATATTAATACAAAGTTTTTTTTGAAATAATATATAAATACTTGGTAAGTTTCACAGTTTTACTTTAAACCTGACAGCTGTTTCATCTTGTTAAGCTATTTTCAAAGAGATAAGTGACCAACATCTCGCTTTCTGGTTGTTCACTGATCTCTTTGACAACAGCTTAATAAGCTGAAACAGCTGTGAGAGTTAAATAAAAACTGTGAAACGTACCAAGTGTTTGTGTATTTTTTTGAAAACCTCTGTACTAAATTTATTTGGTTTAACTCTTACTAATCGTAAAAAATAATTCAGTCTCTATAATCTGTAAACACGCAGAAGGCCAAATGTATGGTTAGCAATGAAGTGTAATAATTCCATCCTTTCTAATGCAAATTACGCAAACAATATTTCGTTGGGTGAAAAAAAGGGTAAATTTGACTTTCTTCTTCTTCTTCTTCTTCTTCTTCTTCTTCTTCTTCTTCTTCTTCTTCTTCTTCTTCTTCTTCTTCTTCTTCTTTTTCTTCTTCTTCTACTTCTTTCGCGCCACAAAAACCCATTACTGAGTCAAGGCCTCCTTTAACAACCTCCGCCAGTTGGTCCGGTCAAGTGTAGCTGCTCTCCAGTTCCGGGTCCCAAGGATGTGACACGCATCATAGTTCACACTGTCTTCCCAACGTATTTTGGGTCTACTAACTCTCCTGATGCCACAGATTTGTTCTGTGAGTTCCTTACTGGGTATATAATTCTCCCCCATTCTGATCACATGTCCAGTCCACCTGAGTCTACCAAGTTTTATAATTTTTACAATATCTGGTTCATTCAGAAAAGTATTCAGTCCTTGGTTGGTCTTTTTCCTCCATTCACCTCCCACACATATTGGACCAATAATGCTGAGGAGGATTTTGCATTCATTAACCAGCAGGCTTGACTCAGACTTTCTAAAGGTGGATGATGTCTCAGAACCATAGTTAAGAACTGGGCGGATCAGTGTTTTATACAGGAGCAGCTTAATACTCCTGAGAATAGTTCGGTTCTAGAAATTTGACTTTATACAAATATTTTGTTTTATAAGTATTGAGTTTTGTAAAATTTGAAAATAACATGTTTATTCAGCCGCTATTTTAAAAATTTCAAGATTTCAAGACATTTATTTGTTAGATACTTACAAGAAGTAGTACTCTTACTGTACCTGTCAGATTTGAACTTTTTATCTCACATGTCCGGCAAGAATTAACTAAAAAAGAGAGGTTAAACATACATTTAGAAAACGAAACACGTTCCGCATATGTTTATTGAAAGTTTTCCATTGGTTTAGGATGAGTAGATTCACTTCCCAAAGTTAGACACCATCTTGTGGCAACATTCTGTATATTTCGTAAACAGACAGAGGTCCTTATTTTTTGCCAGGGGCCTACTGCCACAGTTTCCAGTCCTTACTCCGAGGCTGCTTTGGATAATACAAGTATTTAAAAGTTTTACATGAGCAGATTACTGGCCTGTTGCACAACCCTCTACCACAGTCTCTTCTGTCAAGGTTACCATGCCATAGCCGAAAGGCCTCTGTTTTGGGGGCGCAAGAGATCCTCTCTCACCCATCCCCTTCTGAGATAGGAGTTGGTAGCTTTGTATCAGTTATTCTGATAATGAAAGTTTCTTAGTATTTCCAGTGCTCACCTATTGGCATCAGCGAGCACTCAAAGATCCTAAGCCACCTAAAATTAAAAAATTTGAATTGAAAAAGAAAGACACTCTACCCCTCGATTACACTAATAGCGTCGGGGTCAGAAAAGAGGAAAAGAGAGTCAAAGGAGACAAGGCATAAAAGACTAAGGGAAGGGATCTCACCCAAAGCCAAGTTGAAGCAATGTGAGAATTTAGCTAGGGCACATGGGTATTGCCAAAACCGTATACAAATGATGTGGACCCCTGATGTACTGTTTCTATTGCCGAAAGCGGTAATGAATTATTAGTTGAAGAAGAATGAATTATTAGTATTGAACCCATTAGTTGAAGAGACATGGGTCGTCCGAGGATGATAAGGGAGCCGGAACGGGTTTAAAATAATCTAATTTTTGAAAAGGAGAAGAAGAGGAAGAAAAAGAAGAAGATGATGATGAAAAAGAAGAAGAACTACAAGATGCAGAAGAAGAAGAAGAAGAAGAAGAAGAAGAAGAAGAAGAAGAAGAAGAAGAAGAAGAAGAAGAAGAAGAAAACAGGGGTCATAGTGTTAGACATTAAGGAGAGAGATACAAAATATGCGTTGCGACATAAGGCAATTTCGAAAGTGTGAAGGTACTTAAAGAAGCTCAAGTGTGTTGCATACGTAGTGACCAGGGTCTACAAAAATAGTTTTAACGATTACTGCTTTTACTTATACTTGTATACGTATTTTCACGTGAAATATCCTTGTAATTCAAAAAGTGAAAACATCAACACAGTGAAACTTAACGACGTTTATTCAAGATTTTAATCTTCAATATCTATGTGACGTAACGCTGTTAAAAAGATTTGAAGAAGAATAACTTACAAGAACACAATATTTAAGAAAGATTTATGAAAAAACGGGTGGCTCCCAAAGTTGTGGGGGGCAACCCGTCTACATCCCGTCTCGAGCTTCGGTAGAGTTTCTTTGTGGGGGCGGGGGGCATTGAACAACATCTAATTAAACGTAAGTGTCTGGCAAGGTCTAAAAATTCTTTTCCACTCCATTCTTATAACAATTGCTATAAACTGCGGTTACTTAGAATTTGTTTTATGTATGAAAGCAGCAATTCTAGAGGCATGTTTAGAAATGTTTTGTTTATGATAGGGTTCACTGATTCTAACATGAAACACAATTCGTACATCTAACATTCTAACACATTTGAGCTTATAAGGCGAATATGCACAAAAGGCACCTTACACAGAGCCATGCGTGCATGTAAAGTATTTGAACACTTAAAGCACTGTGAAAACAAGTCGCCTGACTTGAGACCATATTGTATTTCTGCGCAGGTGTCAATCTTTATGGTTTTTTCGTTCATGGTTTTTACCACGTATTCTATATAAAACAATATTTCCTTATTTTGATTGTGCAAGAAACTAGTATTATAACCATCTGCCTATAGTTTCCTATATATATATATATATATATATATATATATGTTGATTTACGGAATTTTGACCTTAATTTTTGAAGAGTATTATGACCTGACCGCCCACCGATCTTTCATTCTGTTATCTTAGTGAAATGAGTGTTGATTTCTTTTCTCTTTCCTATTGCTCACAGACACTATGTCCAACTCAACCTTTATATATTTATTTCCCTTCAAATCTTTAAGCCGATAATATTTTAATCGCCTTAGAAATGTCATTTCATTTGTTCGAGTTAGCCACTTTCCTTTACCCGGTTTCATGCAGGTATCACTACATTAATAAGTAGCTACACCTACCGCTATTAATGTTTCGGATGTCGTTTCTTATCTTTTAACATGATAATGTTTTTAGGCTGGGGGTCATTCTACAAAATGCGTGATGCAAAATGCGTAACGTCATCGAAAAATGTAACGCTCCAGGTGATGTTAACACTATATTTTTTCCACACTTTCTATTCCCCAGAGTATAGAAATTTGATATGTAAACGCATCAAGACAGAAATAACCGCTGCTGACATTGAGTTTAGCAAACGTTTTAGTGAGAATAAGTTTGGTTTTACATGCTCTGTTTATGATCGTCTGTGGTTTGGAAATTATTTACGTAATCCACCAAACGTAATCCACATTATACGTTTCAACAGCCTAAAAACATTATCATGCTTCGATGTTTCGGTTTCGTCGAAATTCTTTCTTTTTTAATTTTGACTTATCTGTTGATAGTCAACAGACTACAGATGGAGATACATTTGTTAAATCGAATCTGCAAAGACTCTGGATTGCAGATTACCAAACGTAAGACCAAGGTCATGGCTTTTCGTCTAACTAATCCCGTACGGGAAAATTGTTATAGATGGTACTGTCCTGGAACAAGTTAGCAATTTTGAATACCTGGGCTACAGTGTGTTTTATAATGTATGCAACGACGCTGTGAATAAGTTGGATAAGTTCAACTTTATGTGTGGGACTATTAGGCGAACCCTTAAGTCAGCAAGTAAAGGAACACGCCCAAAATTCTACAAGGTGATGGCCCTTCCCACACTCTTTATGGGTCTGAGAATTGGACTTTAACAAAAGGCCAGACCAGTTGGATCCAAGCGGCTGAAATGAGATTTCTCAGGCACCTGGCAGAGTATATTCTCCATGATCGTAGAATAAACACAGACATACGGCAGGAACTGAATATTATGAATATATTCGACAGGATCGCTCAGTATCGGCTGAATTGGTGGAAACATTTTTGCCGAGTGGATGACTGCCGCATCCCCAAACAGCTCTGGAACTATCAGCCGAGTTGACGGAAAGGTGTGGGACGTCCGAGGAAGCGCTGGAGTGATCAGCTCTAATATTTGCCCATTTGAGACCGGAATAAACGATCCTTGGTTTAATCCGTGAAGGTGATGATGATGATGATGATTATGACTAATCTTTTGAAATCTACATTCATGTTCTAGAGAGCTGTTGAGAGTTTCGAATGGTTCAAGCTTCTATGTATATGCCTTTATATTTCTAGTCAAATGCCGGGTTTTGTGTTTTACAACAAGCCGGACTGTATGCTGTCAGCGGGTTTCCATTCAGAGTCAACATTTTGCATCACGTTCAACCCGTAAACAAATGAACAACTGGATATCCCAATATTTCAGACGATATAAACACACACACACACACAAATAGGCGAGCGCACACACACCGCGTGCATTTACATAGAAAGCCGCTGAGACTTGAGTTAGTGTAACCTGGTGTGTGTTTAAACAAACTCCCAACACAGAAAAAGGAAAATTATAAGTCTGCAGCACGAAACCTCTACGGGTCGAGAAGGCTTAACATGTAACAACGCAAACAAGAATAATTCAGTAGCCTTTAAAAATTTACAATTTTTTACAATAAAACGTTTGCAGGAAGAATTGTTTTCATTAAGCTTCAAAAAAATTTAAAACGAAATTAAAATATTCCTGTTATAAAGTAATAACAATAATATTTATTTACATTCTCGACTTTCATTAACAGAACTTAAGGAGGAGCAAGAAGTTTCTACAATGGTAAAGGTTACGTTGATGCAATCTGTAATAATATGTAGATATGACAGAAGGCTCTTGACACTAATAAACCTTTATACATGTGTGCTGAAGATTTAACAAGACGTTGGATAGACTAAAACAACAGGATATCACTTACGGACTTATAAGAAGGAAGATACTGCAATAGAACAAATCGCAGTATCTGTTTGTCGGAGAAGAAACAATATATTTAATCTTCGAAAACAACGATCGTAGAAAAAAGCAACAGCTACAAACACTTTGGAATAAACTTTAATGAAGAAGGAACAGATATTGTTTAAATAAAATCTAGAATAAACAAAGCAAAACTAATTATTAGATCATCGAATGGGATTCTATGGAGCACAGAAATTGTAAAAGAAAGGAAAACAAAACTATACGATAGTGTGATTAAAAGCACGTTGATGTAAGTATCAGAAACACGGATAATAAAGAAACAGGTAAAAAGGAATTTATAAGCTACAGAAATGGGTGCTTTTATACAAGGGGTTAGAACTGCAAGGCTAGAGCGAATACAAAATAAAAAGATCAAAGAAAAAATGAGCATAAAAAGACATTCATCGACTGCATTGAAGAAAAACAACTAATCTGGTACAGACACGTACAAAGAATGGGACAAAACTGACTACCAAAGAAAACAATGAGATGAATAACTAGCGAGCACAGAATGTAGGAAAGACCCAAGGAAACATGAATGTAGGGCATAAGAAGATCAATGAGCGATAAAGTACTAAACAACGATGACTGAAACGACAGTCAACAATGAGGTTTAGGCATCGGACAACGTCGTAGGACGTTTGGACCTCGAATAAAAAAAGGTACCTGCGAATAAGTGTAAGCATCATAAAAGACATCTATGAATTTAGGACCATGGGAATATAAAATATATTGGGGATGTGGAGACATAAATGCAGAAAACATCATGTAAAAACAATAATGGTTTCCGTTTACGTATGATTCAGAAATACGATGAGAAAGAGGAACAATAGAAAGATAATGAGAGGAAACATGAGAGAGTGAGACAGATAGCAGATAGACAAACATACAGGCAGGGAGGCAGAGAGTTTAAATAGAAGGACGGTTAATTTGACTTGATCTGCAGCTTTCATTCCGAATGTAGAACAAGCAAACATTAGGTATTAACCATTAACGGCAAGGAAACAAGACATTTCTTCTCCGGACAGAAGAAGATCTTTATAGTTTCTTTGAGTGCCTGCCACGTAATACTGAAAAGATTTATATGTCACGTAAATTCTGTTAGCCTCTTACGCTGATGATTACACGGGCTTCCATCAGAAAACGAATTATGCTTTCTGTATGAACACCCGTGGGTTTGTTTATACAATTGAAAAACATAATTTTGACTAAACGCAGTAAAAGAAGTTTAATTATGTTTGTTTTATCTTTTCATATTTACAAATAATCACGCCAGTATACATTATGAATATACTCCACATAATTGTCCAATGTTGGCTGAATTGGTGGGGGAATTTTTGCCGAACGGATGACTGCCGCATCCCTAAACAACTATGGTACTATAAGCTGAAGTAACGGAAAGGTGTGAGATGTCGGAGGAAACACTGGAGTAACCAGCTCTAGACTATTTGACTCTTTAAGACCGGAATAAACTGTCCTTGGTTTTTTCCCTGCAGATGATGACGAACAACTAACCACGGCTGTATAAAGGATACGACAATGTGCTTTACTTAGTCTCCTAATTTCTGTCTTGGTAATGGACGAAGTAATAAGAGCCATGACACATATGAACGCATACAAAATGGCTAATACTAGTTTTAATATTATTCGCTACGCTGACGATGTGATAGATGTCAAGTTACGATGTTACCATATCGACGATGTCGATGTAGTAACATCGTAATCGACATCATTATGGTGTCGATGTGTAGGTGCGATGTCGATGTGACGATGTTATAGGTGTGACCGAGTAAGGTCTTCAAACGCTTCTGTACAAACTTAAGAACGCTTGTAAACAACATAAGACAGGGATCTCTACAGGTAAGACTGAAGCGGGGACTGTTGCTGCAAAGCCAGTGCAGTAGACAACAAAATTGTGGAAGTCAAGTATGTAGAGGTAACGATAACAAGCTATGCGTAAATTGACAAGCAGTTAAGTTACCACATTACAAAAACAAACTGGTATCAGGAAGTATAAGTAATTTTACCTGGAACAAAATGTTTTTATGTTATGAGAACGTCGGCTTGCCGGGCTGTCTAAGGTTGTTTTGGTGCAAACGTTTCGGCCATTTTCAGTGCAGAAGACTACAAAACAGTGTCCAGTGTCCAAGGTTTTGTACTCAGTGACCAATGAACTGTGGTTAAGGCTAGTGGCTGTGAGGAGGAAACCCATATTTATAAACGTTTTTGAAGTCCGAACGAAGTCGTTGTCAATTATGTCACTGAAGATGTTGGAGTTCTGCACTGAAGATGGCCGTCAAAGGCACGGCCAAAACTTTTGCATTAAACAACCTTGGATCGCGGCCTTTAAGCCCGCCAAGCCGAAGTTCTCATCACATCGAAGCCGCGGCCGTGAAAGCCTCAGACAGAATTAATAAATATTTAAGTCTGTCAAGCAGAGCAGAGAGGTCTACACATAAGCACAGTGAGGCCTATCCTTGTGGACGGTGCAAAGACAAGATCAGAAACCGTGACAACTTGACGACAAACACAGGTTGTTTAGATAATGTCATTGTGAAGAATGATAGGCAGTAGACGGCGAGGTAGAATAACAAATGTAGAATATTCAAGAAAAATACCGTATTACAGACATATTAGACTGATACAGGAAAGGTGACCAGTGGTGTATTTAGAATTTGGCCTTGTGTGGGATTCCCGGTCGAGTCGGCCTCATACAGAAGAAAACACAAGTTAAGACTAATCAGTATTACTATCTTTAAGTGGCTGAAAAACATCTGATAACACCAAGAAATTCATCATATTAACGTAAACGGTAATACAATAATAATAATAATACGCCCTCTTGAAACTTGTTTACAAGATATTTATTGACTCCATCGATATAGTATAGCCTATAGTTAAAACGTATACGCAAAAGCTGATGATAAACCTGTTTGTATATTTAAAAAAGAATTACTGCTATGTTACACATCCGGAACAGTAATAAAACACCATCAAATTTAAGAGGTTAACAAAATTCCTTGTCTACTTTTTTCGATCCTCTGTGGGGGGGGGTGTCCGGTCCACCCCCCCCGGAAACACTCCCATAAATGTAACAACTCTAGAGTGACTGTGTCAACAGAATGGTTGATGATATATTAATCAAAATTATTTGGTTATTCGTTCAAAAGTCCAAAGACGAATTGGTCGACCACGAATGCAAGCGAGTGATTGTATTAAGTGACGTAGTTCATTAAAAACAGGAGAATCCCTTAAATGATGACAAGACGAGGAAGAAAAGGACATTTCTTAACGAAAGAATGCAACGGGCAGAAAATGTAGAAGTGATTCACAGCTGTTATTTTATAAGAGATCAGTGATACCAGCGCCATTTTGTGAATGTGAAACATGGATGCTAAGCCTAAGTCAACATACTAGTTATCAGTCAGCAAAAATGATATTCCTTTGATCTGGTAAATACTAAACAAGTTGACATTGAAATGATGTTGTTCGGAAGGAGCACAGAAATTTTAACCTTAGTTGAACAAGTGTACATTTATCGTAACCAATAGCATGATCGTATGTTAAAAATGTCAGACTGAAAGCTGCCAAACGTGGCTTTTCCGTTTGCACACTTTCTGAAGACAGAGTGTCGGCCTTGCTAGGTAGATACGGTGTTATTGGGATACAGAAACAATCACAATGTCCAATCCTTGAAACTAACGACTACACTATTATGTCTCCGTTAAAAGGTTACGTATATCATCCAAAACACTCCATGATTATTTTTTTAATCTCTCACCGTACTACATTCACTTTCACTTTGTTCGGTATTTATTGTACTGGCTTTTTATATTCTTTGTGTGCACAAACACTTTCGCAGTTTAGAAGTAATCTCTATAACTTTATTTTATTTTTTATTCACTCTAGATATACCTGATTACTAAACTTGTAGAGTATGAAACGTAATGATGTATATCATCTTCTATGTCAAACTATCTTACCAAGTTCCAAATAAATGCTGCTGCTGTTAATATAATCAATGCTAACAAGCTAAAAGTAATTAAAACAACCTTTATCAAATTAACAAAATCAAATCTTGTATTCATTTTTGTAAAAAACACGATCGCTATAATCAATGTTATATGTATATAACGTGCATTTAGTATATAAATAGTAAAATAGTTTAACTTTTTCTTGTCCGTCTGGTGGCCTTTACCCTTTATGTAAATCTACGCGTTTCGGGACATATGCCCCATCATCAGGAATATCCCTTGGTGAAGTTCGTCAATTATTAAGATATTAAAAACACTTTATACACAATTTTACACACATAACAATAAATATAAATACAAAAAACATACATAAAATCCCCAAACTTGAGAACACACGCGATATCGTTGGTGCGCACCACGACATGCTATAGTCGACTGCAGTGTTCATGTTGTTATATGTCGTGCACTATGGACCTTGTTCTGTATTCTTATCGCTGTGTCATATAGTAGATTTGATTGGAAATTCAATTGTTCGTTAAGGATGACTTCTTCTGTGTTTTTATTTTTATAAGCCTTATATATTTCGTACTCTTCCACAGCATTCATATAACTTCCTTTTCTGCGTACATGGAGGGGTTGAAAGTTCGTTGTGAAATCGGTATAACTATGGTTTTTGTCGATCAGATGGCGCACGTAATTTGACACTGTTTTACTAAATTCTTTTTTAGGTAAATGTTCTCTGAAGCGTTTTTTGAAAACGCTTTTTTAAAGCGTGCATTTAGTGTTTTTTATTGACCTTACATACATCAGATGTCTCAGAATAAAATTGTTTATACATTGTGTTAGAAATTACATTAATTTTGTGTCAATTTAAACAAGAAGAACTACATCAAAACTAAAAGAGTGTAATTTCGACATCAATTTTTTAACATTTACTACACGTTTCTAAAAAACATCTCAAGATACAGGGTTCCGGAACCCTGTTTTTTCAATTTCTTGGGTAAAAAACCACATGGAACTACTAAATTTAACCTTTAATTTAAGTTTCAGAGTTTCAGTAGGGCTTCGTTTTAGCTTTTAAGCAGATTTCAAGGCGACATTTTTTGAAAGCCTTAAATCAAACCAAACCTTTTTCCGGCCTGTGTTTATATACAATTTCTTCTTTATTTCACCGTGCAGAATGCACCCCCGGAGTAGTCTATATCCCATACTTTATTAGAGAACCTGTATGTATACAATAAGGTAGGTAAAAGACTACAACCCAGTCTCACGCCTTTATAGAATAAGGAATTCAGACATAAGAAGACGCATGGAAATCAATATTCATATACTTGAAACCATCGGAGAGAGACTGCATGAGATTGACGTGGCGGGTTCACGTGTAGACGACCACGAGAGCCTAAATGAGCAATCGAGTAGACCCCCTAAACAAAACAAACCTAAGCTGATAGAGGAAAAGATGGATCACAGAAGTGAGCGTTGGTTCATAAATTAAATGATTTGACTATGGTAAATATACATCGCGAGCTCTGGAAGCTAGGATGCTACAACCGTAAAAAAAAGCACATACAGTGTTTTCTTAACGACCAATCATCACAAAATTTGCGGTCTCTACTTGTCACCTACACCTACACCGTCAAACTACTTGTAATTCAGTCTGTTTTTAAGTTAAATTTTAAAATATAAAGTTAATGTAACAGACTTTACATTAACTTACATCAATAGAAAACATAACAGAAGCAATTAGAATAATAAGAGTTTTTTTTGGACACTTAAATAGAATGGACGACAACAGTTTAACAAACCAGATCTTTAAATATCTGTGGGGGAAAAAGTCGACATCCTGTTGGATTAAAAAAGTCCAAAAACATTTAGAAAAAAGTAATATAAACGCAGAAGAAGCAATTTAAAGAGAAGTTTTTCGGGCAAAAGTGTTAAAAATGAAGAGAGTCCAGGGTAGGAGAGAGAGAAACGTAGGTTCAAAGTGGACTGAAGACAGGAAGAAAAGTCAGTGAAAAAATGAAAGAATATTGGAAAAAAGAAAAGAACAAATAATAAAGAATTTAAATTGACATGTGCTATTTAGATGGCCGATAAAAAAAATAAAGTTAATATAAACTTACATTCATTGTAATAAAAAATATAACGTATAAATCATAATACTTCATGTTTACAGCTGATTTTTCAGAAACACGGATAAGGTAGAAAGATGGAAAGATTGCGAGAAATAGACATAGGGAGTGAGAGAGACACACAGACAGGCAGTAAGAGGGGGAGACTGAGAGCAGAAGTAAAGGACTCTTAATTCAATTTGACTCCCGTTTTTCATTCCGAATGTAGGGCAAGCAAACACTATTAACCGTTTTACGGCAGAGAAACAAGACATTTCTTCTCAGGGGCAGAAGGAAGCTCTCTATAATTTCTTTGCGTGCTCCCTCCCCCTAAATAATACTGAGAAGATTCTGTAATATGCTACGTGAATTCTGTAAGCCTCTTACATTGACGAATAAACGAGTTTCATTCAGGAAATGACAAATGCTTTCTGCTTAGATGCGGGTCGGTTTGTTTATACAATTGAAGAATTTAATTTTAACTAAGTGCAGTAGAAAAAGTTTACTTCTGTTTGTTTCATTGTTCTACATTTAACGCATGTTTCGTATTACGTACGGTACTTTCAATAATCAAAAAATAAATAAATGAGAAACAGAATACAAACCGATAATAATAAATCAAGGAAATCAGTTACTAAATATGTAAAATTACAACAAATCACATAATTTATCAATGAAATCTATTGTCTATGAGAAAACGTTTTATGAAATTACATGTTTATGCGCGCACGTGCACTCACAAAACACCTCCGTAAATTTGGTTTGTATGTAGTAAAACTTACATGTTCTTTGCGTAGGAAGGCATTTTAAATAATTTACCTACACATGTTACATAGTTCCTCTCTTCGTAAAGCCCCAGTTCTATGATTCGGAAAAACGTATTTTTGGAAAACTGATTTTGTAAATTTCAGATGTTCATATTTTTGGGGTATTCCAATCACCTAAATATTCAGACTTTGAAGTTTCGTTTATATACTTACACCGTTAGTATCATTATTATAGTTAGTATCACATCATGAATAAATTAATTTAATAGAATATTTCAAAATTAATTAGCGTATCAATGCCTCTGAATACCACTCTTTCTATTACCAAATAGAAATTACTAGATAAAAAAGAGAACGGCAAATACTGATAGAAGAATCATTTAAGTATGAGATATGAGGTACAGTATGAGGCACAGAAAGATTTAGAGGAAGGTCTGGCGGATTGCTGAAATGTAAAGGAAGAATACATTACGTGACTGTTATAGTGTTTGCAACGTGGAAAACAACAGTCTTTAAGAGAATATTTTTGTTTTAAAATTAAAGCAAGAAAGTGTCCTTTTCCTGTCATATATTAGGCATAACAGACGCCTTAATGAAAGCTACATTATTTAGTCCACATAATTAAACGGAATTCATTTTAGAGTTAAGAAACAATACAATTAACAAATACGTATTACAAAACTGTTTAATTAATTTTTACTTTCTTCTATTATTTTTAGAGTTTCTTGTAAGGAAAGTTATTCAAGGTGCCTACACAGAAGCGCGTTGCGAGTTCCATATTATCACCAGTGGTTCTCCCATATCCGACTTTGAACCGCGCCATTTTAAGGGTAAGTAATATTAAAAATATAGCATCTCTAAATTATAAAAAAAATCTGGAATTCTCCAAATGACACAAGGGTGCCTTAAGTCGAAATATTACCTTTACCTTTACCACTGACTTTATCTTAAATTTAGAGAATGTACTTTTATAGTGAATAAAAATTATTGGGTAAGTCACATTTCTCGGTTAAGAATAATATTTCATTAATAGCGCCTGTATTTTCATTAATTAGTATTAGCGTTCTGTTACATAAACCTAATTACATAAATGATCACATTGTAAAGTTCAGTGGAGAAAGCTAAATGAATGAATCTCAGCTCTAAATAATATTCACAAATAATAATTAGATTCAAAAATTAGAAAAGAGAATATAAGTAAATAAAAATACTGAAATAACAACATGAATTTACTGTATATTACATTTGGAACTTGTAAACATACAAGATTTGTAATGGATACTTTATTACATGATATTCTACATTTATTTGTCTACTATGCTGTTAAAATCCCTACCTAAAAATACCCAAACTAACTCAGTTTGAAATTGAACAATTAATTCCTGGTTCAGTGTAGTTCGCCGTTCGTAAATCACAAATGATTAGTAATCAGATACAACAGTGTATGTTTACTGTTAATTGCTAGCACGCACATAGTA
This sequence comes from Magicicada septendecula, assembly GCA_034769895.1. Lineage (NCBI taxonomy): Eukaryota > Metazoa > Arthropoda > Insecta > Hemiptera > Cicadidae > Magicicada > Magicicada septendecula. The sequence continues at coordinate 469,143,303 of CM068371.1, forward strand.
TCCGGATAGGTTTTCAGTGAGTTAATTGGAAGTTTATAATCTAAATTATACTTTTGGCTTAGAATGCCACTCATAAATACAGTATGTTGAAAAAATTCCATTTGCAATAGGAAGACCAAGCATAACTCCTACTGTGGATTTGATCATTGTATAATACGACAAGCTTTCCCGTTGTCACCTTCTGTTTTTAATTTATATATAGACTGTGTCATAGACAATTGGCAAATGAAAATTGCAGGGCATTCTATGATTGGTAACTCTGTAGTTGGTACGGTGTTTTTCTCTGATGCTATACTGTCGAAGTGTAACAGTAGCTTGCACATGGTTCTACACTTGTTACATTACTGGTTTCTAGACTGAAGACTCTAGTGATGGCACATCTCGTGTGCTCATCATCGAATTCAGGTCTGCCAACAAATCCTACTCTCACGTCCTCGTGTAGAGATACACGTATCTCGCGCAGCTGCTGGGTACATGGCATACAATGGGTGTGTGTTATGTAGCAGACGAGAGAGGGTGAAGGGCGAGTCTCAGGCGCCCTACAAATGTCTGGAGCATATCAGCTAAGGGAGAAAACCCCTATAACCCCCTAATCCTGGCCCTTCAAGTCTGAAGGTTGAATCTACGTCCAAGCGACTCGTCATTCGTAAAAAACATAAAGTGTTAAAAGTTTAGACAAATCGACTCGGAATAAGGATGGTTACAAAATGTTTACGACTTATGGTAAGGAAAAGGACTATGAAATATGCGACGTGGAATCTACAAAGCTTGAGAACGAAACAAGGAGAGGTCTTCCAAGACTGTGGAAATGAACAAACACGGTCACCACATTGTAGTAATAGGTGTATATGCACACAGCGATGATGCCGATATAACAATAAAAGATATTTTTTATGGAAAACTTACAACCATACTTACAAACAACAAAGACGTTAAATGAATATTTATATTAGCAGATTTGCGCATATTTACAACAGCAGAAAGAATAGAATGCAGACAGTTGCTATGGTATGTTCACATAATGAGGATGGAGGAGAAGAATTGACCAGTGTAAAATGAAATTTCTTAGAAGCGAAACTACTAGGTTAATCTGAGTGAAACTTTGCAGGCTTATAGTGGCTACTTAAAAGAAGATTTCAGACTTCGTTCATTTTAGTATCTCACAAAAAGGCCCGAGCTAGACGAACTAGACTAATCACCAGCAGAAGTGGTTATGGGTTTAAGTCCCACCAAGATATGCAACATTGTTAACACCAATCAAGTGCATTGCTTACATAAACTATCTATGCCACATTTTCAGTTTTCTCTCCCAGCTTTACCCATTACTCAAGTTATTAGGAGTAAATATTAGTTTATTATGAGTGAACAGGAGATTAGTGAAAGGGAGAGCTCATTTTCGGAATAATCCTTGCAGAAAATGATGTTGATGATGCTATTCCAAATTCGAAATCACGTTTAGATTCCTGAACGTCATATTTAACTTTCACTCTTGTATAACAAAGCTTAAGGTTTTTTATATAATCTGAGGTATAATATATTTTTTGGAAAATAAAAAAATAAATGATGAAATAACACAAGGATACGCAAAAGTTAAAACCCAATGATATTTCACTAATAGTACGAGTATATAACGTCATAAATAATGAACGAAAAATAAAACAGTTTACAATAGACGACAGCACCTTTCACAGGTGTAGTTAATGGCCGTTCATCACATATAGATCGCGATTAGAAAGAAAATGATACTATCTTACAACTTATGTGTAGATGAAGTTAACTTGTAACTTTCTTCAAATTCGAGAGTTTGCCCTACGCCCCCAATTTTACAAGAATTTTCAATCAGCCACACAGCAAGAATTTCTCTGAAAGATTATATTTATTTTCTTGCCTTTGGTTGTAACAAACCAGTTTCTCTCACAATGACAGAAATAAGAGACTTCAAAATCCATGCAATTAAAACGGACAACAAGGTGACGGGAAGAACGCGTGAAGTCCAAAGATACTAATGTCTCGCGCATGTTTCTTCATACTGCAGTTTTCTGCTCCACATCCGTAAATCAAGTTTCTATTTTTCCCGTAAGTAAATGCATGATTCTTTCGAGCTTTACACAGTCAGTTGATTTTTTCATAAGCTTCCAGTCTTCAGCACAGTTTAAAGGCCTCTAATCAGTATATAATTCATTAATGAATCTATACTATTGAAATCCATTTCGCTGTTCAGTTTACCGCTTAAAATTGTATGTAACAAAACGCACTAGCACTGGAATACACATTGTAATTTTAATGCTCTACCCTTCAAGAAAACATGATGTTGGTAGAACTAAACAGAGACTAAATAGTTTTTTTGTTACCGAATATTTGTGCCATTTTTACACTTAATTTTGTAACGAGAAATATAAATTTAGGGTTTTGGAAATCTGTACAACGACTGTACAGTCACTGTACAACGACTAAATAAAATGGCATTTAAGAAATTAGACGGATCACGTTGGTTGGGGATTCCTTAAATATGTATTAATAGACGACTTTCTTAGCTGCAATGAAAATACACAATAGTTCAAAAGTTGCTAACGTAGTAGGCTGGTAGTCTGATACACTGGGCCCTGTAAAATTTCCAAAACCATAAATTTATATTTCTTGTTACAAAATTAAGTGTAAAAGTGGCACAAATAATCGGTGAAAAAAAGCTTGTATACTTGATGGCTATATATATATGTTTGCCCGAGACAAAATACTGGAGAGATATACTGGGACTGTCGCAGGTTACGAGCGGGACAGTGCCGAGCAAGAGCTATAAACGTCGACAATAATCATGCTGCAGAAGTAATCGTGCGGATAAATGACGTTCGGGTGAATGGATTCGGGAAACAGCTATTCGAACAAAATGATTCGGCTAACTCGTCGTTCGAAAAAATGTCCATTCGGGAAAGTGGATTCGGTTAAGTGTCCGGGTACCGTGAATTGCGTCAGTAAAATTAAAAAAACAACGTAAAACATGAAATAATGTATAAATTGTGTGCTTATTTTACATGTAGTTGTGAAGGAAATAAATAAAACAATATTTTAATATTTATCGGCGAGGAATCAAACTAATAAACGGCATATTGAAGTCGATATAAACGTATGCATTAACAAAAACAACTGAGGCAAATAAAAACGTAAATTTATATATAACCACAAAAATTACTAGATGAAAAAAGAGAAAGGGATAATGCAAAAAAGGGTAGAGTTTAAACATGTTTAATCTTACACGGAAATAGAGTTGTTTGTCCAATTCATTACCAACTGAACCGCCCCTTGTGTGTAACGCGTTGCAGTCATTGGTATCACCGTTTGGGGAAAATATTCAAATTTATTTTTCCTGAAATTTCTGCCCGAATGTCGTATAACGCAGTGTGTAACATTTAAAATTTTGTCGTTCTGTCTGCTTTTATTTTGTTACAGGTTCCTACTATCAGTTTAATTTGGTAATTTAATATTTGTTTTTAAAATGTTTTTCACAGTGCAATATTTTCTCATCATTGTACATAAAGGTGGAATGTGGTTGTTTTAGTATGGTTGGCTGAGTGTGTTTTCAAAGTATTTACGCATTTTTAAAATATTTTAACGGCTGCCTGCGTTGTTTATTATATTAGTGCAATTGTATTCTACTATAGTGTTATTACGACCACAGGGACCGTTGTCATTACACGGTGAAATGGAATAATTTAATACCAGAAAATTGTACTCACAACTTCAATAACCGTATTAGAAAACACAAACACTTGTATACAAGAATTATTAATCTTTAAGTTGACCGAAACACAATGTTATCGTCTGCCGTTTTTGTTTTTCTCCTCGCGTTTCTTCTTTCTTTTCTTAATTTCTTCATTTAGAAAATGTAATATAATGTTCTATATTAACCAGTACAATCATCCAATCGCATTCGTGGTAGTCCATCTCGATTTTTGCCTTTTAAACGATTATCACAAACTGTCTGTAGCCTATCATTATAGCCCCTCAAAGTACTGGAGAGGATGAGTAATGACTTATGGTTTCGTTCCTTGATGAAAGAAAATATTCAGGCGCACCTCTAACTGGTGGGGGACGGGCAACACCTATGGGTGGCTAACGCGGCTCTGGAGACCGAATGACAGCCGGTATAAGCTGTCCATCCTCTATTTGTCATTGTCAAGTAGAGGTTAGGGAACCATCTTTCCTTTGGTGTGAGAAATTGCCCCTAAAGACGGATGACTTTCCATTAGTCGACGACGTAGGATGTGGGAGGCAAGGAAAAAGCATCACATTAAAGATCCTTATGGATATATCAACAGGGATAACTGGTCTCTTTAGTCTGGTAAGACAGCCAGTTTATGGGAGAACACCCAGACAGAAAATCGGGCTGGACGTTAAGCCTGAAGGTGGCAGCCCCATCATACATCTTACCCTGCGATATGATAGTAACATATCCAGGGGACACATTCAGTACTAAATTGCCTTAAATAAAGACTAGCCGGACGGATCGGCCAGTACCGCTTGAATTGGTGTAAACATCTTTGCCGAATGAATGACTGTCCCATCCCCAAACAACTCTGGAACTGTAAGCCGTGACGACGGAGACGTGTGGAAGTCGGAGGAAGCGCTGGAGTGACCAGCTCTAATGTTTCCCATATTTGAGACCGGAACAAACCATTCTTGGTTTAATCCGTGAAGATGATGATGATGATGACTTATCATCATAGGTCTTGTCGATATGGTCATGGACAAATCAATTGAGGCACGCTAGAACCAAACTTTCAGGTACGGCATTTGATAATTTTCTCCTGCCCATTACATGGCTTAAGTACTAAAGTTTTCTTACTTTCAATTTCTTTCTTTAATTCTTTTGAGTATCGTATCGTTTGTAAATCTAATTTTCCAACAAATTTTCAAGATACTTATGTAGGCACACATTTTGAACGCGTCTGGTTTCATGTCAGTGGTTTTGTTTAAAGTCCAGACTTCTAGTCCGTGAAAAGGATTTGAGGACGCGTATCGTCTCAACAAGCTGATTTTGAGATTTAGACTAAGGTGTCGGTTCCATAGCACTTTCCTCGGTCGATTGACGCTCCTCACCAATCCTAGTTTTAATTTTACCTCTTTCGTATAGCTATATTATTGTTGTTATTAACTGCTGAAGTATCCAAAAAAAGACTATCCTTTTCAACGCTTTCTATTTCTCCAGCCTTAACGGCTACATTGTAACTACCACCGAATACAAGATACTGTTAAATCTATCTCCTCTGAAGTGCGTCTTGTTCACACCTCTGGCGAGGTTGAGACCTACTTCCGAAATCCTCCTGCTTCGGCTTCGACCCATCAAAGTCTCTCTTGCAAAGGGATTTTCATCGGGTATTGCCACATACCCACATCTACCCGCCATCTATTTCTGTCCTGTGCATTTTCTTCTGCTAAGTTATGATGTTCCATCGCCTTTCTCATGTTTTCATACTAGGAGAGTTTAGGTCTGCCCCTTTTTCCTCTGCCTGGGGGCCTCTACTGAAATATTTTCCTCTGCCATCTCTGTTTATCCATTCGGAGTATGTGACCGAAACATTTTAGGCTTCTTCTTTCTACTCTGTTAATAATTGTGTGTTCTGCATGCATCCTTCTTTTGATCTTCTCTCTGATTATTCTCTCCCTTCTTCAGACTCCTGCACTTCTACGGAGATAATCCGTTCCCACGGCATTCAATTCTCGTATCATTTCCGTGCTCAAGGTCCATTCTTTACAGCCGTAAGACGGAACTGATTCAACAAAAGCTTTTCCTATATGAATCTTTGTGGCTCTCGAAATACGTTTGTCCCACCAAATAGAGATCAAGCTTCATAGAACTTTCCTGCTCTGTTCTATTCGTTTTTTGATTTCGGGTTTTTCTAGGCCTTCCCGTGTTATTAGTGCCCTTGGTATTTAAATTCATCGACCTGTTCAATTGACGTACTATCTTTAATAAATACTTCAAATCTGGCATCGGAATTAACGATTAGATATTCTGTCGTATCGTATTTATATTAACATTCAATCCCCAAGTTTCATATGCCTTGTATAGTCGGGTCAGCATAAATTTCAGGTCATAAGAATCTTGTGCTCTTACTGCTTGGTCATCAGGAAACTGGATATAAAGCAAGCAGTCTTCTCCGATAGTAATACCCATTCTACCGCAGCTTCTTATCCACTCCCCATCAAAGTCGCTAACACTGAATCCCAGTCTACCATGACTACTCACTCATACGATGTCCGACAATGAATTGCAGAAGAAACCACGAAACCATTGCCTCTGACGTCATGATTTCCCATTGCCAAAAAAATTATATTTTAATACAAACAGCTCTGACATCTATCATTCCCAGTCCCACAGCTCTTACACCGGCAACCCTCCGTACAAATCAGAGGTTAATAAAAGTCCGCGTCTTACACACTTTAGTGTAAAACAATAAGTTAATGATAAAACGATTGCAGTACCGTCGTCGGTTTATGGGCGTGAGTTAATGGGCTCTTACTAAGACATAAGATAACAGCATACGAGTAGTAGAGATTCAGTTCTCAGCGCTGTGAATGGATGTAGAACGGCATACAACATAAGGAATGTCGATGTAAGAACAGAATTGCAACTATGCCGTTTTAAGGGTAACATAACAGAAAATAGAAGAATGTGGGTGGGCCATATGGACAGGATGACGCAGCCAGACTGACAAGTCTGATATGATACATCAGAAGGTAGAAAAAGTCTTGGAAGCCTACAGATGAGATGATTGGTGTACAGGCAAAATTTTTGTTTAATAGTTGAAGAAGATTATTTGCATGTATTTATGGTTTGTACTTAATAATTTTCAACTACTTAATAATAATCTAAAAATTCTTAAAAAACGCCATTTAATGTATTTTATTATATCCTTTGACGTTACACCTTAGTCAGTGTATTACAGAAATGCGTTTTTAAAATTTCTCACTTTTCGTAAAACGCTTGTCAGAATAGTGGATTTGAATCCACGTGTCAACAAAATCTTTTATACTACTTTAAATATATTTTGAAGAGAACATCTTTTCCTCTTTGATTCACATTATATGCAACAAAGTAACATTTTTAACAATTTACACAAAGGTATTAAATTTTACCTGAAGTACCTGCCAAGAAAATGTTCTGTTTTTCTGATACCAAGTTTACAACCAAAAATTATTAAAGTCATGTTAATTGAAAAAATTCCAATTAACTTTATAAACATAACTGTCTTATTTAATGCCTTGGCAAGTGATTTTTACCATACTCTGTCTAATCCAATTACCTAGAGATGACAGTACTGTGCCGAACTAGCTTCGGCAACGTAGTAGATTATTAGTATTTTAAAAACGAGCGCCGCTGACGTCACGCACTGCCACTCTGTTAAGATTGTTTGTTGTCTGTCGGTTATACACACAAAAGGTTGTGTGGCTACGCAATACTGCTGGCGCTGCCAGCCAGCTGTGTGTCTGTACATTCCTGCTTTCGGAGGTTACTTGGCTGGAGCGAAACGTTGATTCGCTCTCATTTCTGCTTCATCCTCCAAGCTGTTCATCTGGTCTCGGCTGGCGGCGAACTTCTAACCAGGACTTCCGTACCTATCACTATGATAGGCTAGATAAAGCGTGCTCCAGGTACGTGCAAGTCTGTGGGTTCTGAAAATATTCTAACCCCAAATATATTTTGCGTTTCAGCTTTCATTATGAGTTATGCCTGTGTGTGTGTGTGCGTATAGAGCAGTTTTTAATCTGGGCATTAATGCTATTACAAAATCAAATTAAATTAAATTTAATTAAAATTATGAATGTGAGAGTCGTGGGTCAAGTTAATTTCAATAGAGAACATGTTAATGTATCTTGCACTCAGCTGTTTTGATGTAATTAATAACAACGATAGACACAGCAAATCAATTTGAATATCTCAATGAAACATTAAGAAAATAATTGCTAGACGAGCTTAGTACTGTTTAATCTGAATTAGTGGCGATGTGTGTATGCGCTGTAGCTGCTTAAAGTTAGTGTTGGTATTTAATGTGGACGGCCTAAGTGGCGTGAATTTCTTTATGACACCCTCTACAAGTATTGTTTGTCCAGGTGCTCGACCAAGGACGAGATGGGTGTCAGGGGCGAACGAACATCTGTTCCCCCTAATAGCAGAGACGATCTTTAGCCACAATGCCGTCAGTCGAGGACTTTTCGATGCTAAGCTGAACCAAGAACTTTTCCAACGCTAAGCTGCACTAGGGACGGGTGATATGACTATGACATCACTGATCCTCGCCTATACGAACTAAGTACACCGGACTATCCAGGTGGGAAAATTCTGTTTATCTATTTCTCTCTCTCTACAACATGTGAATGCACAGAAGCCGCCAGAAGCTCACTCGTGAAGTTCTGAAAATTAGACTCTAGCACAAACTCTCATGTTCAATTATGTGTGATCATCATGTTATTGCATGTGTGAACATTACCACAGTACACCTAATGAAGTATCTTATAACTGTATAATGTGTAAGAAGTTACACACATACACACACATCCGCAGTTTACTGTAAGATCTAACTTTCATCTAATTAAGACCATTAGGGAGTTAATTATCTCGTGCTATCAAGTCATCTGGTCATGGCAGAGTTTAATAACGTAGCTGGGGGTTGTCTGATGCTGTTGATGAGAAACGATTTTCTTTCACACACATACTTAATGCTTAATGATTAAGCTAAAGGTTCGTTTGGCTGTTTGAGTTTCGGGGCGGTCACTTACATTCTCTGGTGTGAACTATGCTTGTGAATATGCTGGCAAATCTATGCTTAGGAGCTGAGATATTCCATTTTACGTTGTTATTTATATTTGTACCTAGCTATACATATTAGGCTTCATTTATTTACTGTAGTGGGAATCGGTTTATGTGGAGGTTAGTGTTGAAATGAGGGATGTTTTGTTATTCATGTCGTATATGTGTTTGTGTGTGTAATTTTACTATATATATATAGATATATTTTTGGGGAATATGTAACTGATTTAAAACAAGAGAATAACCATAAATGTGCTCGCTGAGACAACAGGCTAGCCTAATTGATATTATACAACACTGATAGATTAGTATTGCTTAATGAATGAGATTATTACCAACTTTGACTCATACATGATCAGGCAGAAATTTTGCAATTAGTAATATCAATTCATTTACTTGGTGACATTATGGATTAATGGAAATACATAGATATATATAATTCTGCCTTAAATGGTGTGCTCACACAATTACGAACTTGTTATTTATGTAAAATCTTACAGGTCGAATAAAGCACACGCTTGTTGGTTAAAAGAGTTTTTCATTTGCAAGTCCTGTCATTCACCTGGGGGGACATGTCTGTAATTGTATTTGGGCCTTGCACACTTTTGCTTCCTCTAGGTTTCTCTTTACCTAGTTCTAAATATGATGTCTCTCCCCTTTTACAAAAAAAACTTAATAAAAATAAAATTAAATAAAATTCAAAAAAAAAATTTACAAAACTTAGAAAATAAAAGGGGGGTTTCAAATGGTAGCAGAGCGTGGTTTTTATGATTCTGGATGGATAGTAGGTATGATTTCTGCCTTATTTTCTCTGCTGAACTTGAGAAATTTTAGAATCTGTGGACTTATATTTATTTTCTTAAATGAAACTTAGTGTGGCTACAGACGTGTCAGCTGGTGTTAGGACTTGCAAATTACTTCAAATTATTTTTGATTAGAATCCAGGTGTTGTAAGAAAACTTAATGATAGTGTAATAAATTAACAGAATGAACAACCAGAGAAAAAGAGCACATTTTATAAAATGAATAGGGGGTTAATGAAGTTAAAATAATTTAATATGTGTTAGTGTTTAAGTGATTATTTTGTGATGTTGAGTGTGAGATGAATTTTGAAAAGGGGTTATGAGAATGTGATTAATTTTTTTTAATGAATGTGTGCTGATTAGTTGCACTTGCACATACCCTGGAGCTCATACGGAGTCTGGACATGATGAGGGCCGTCGGTACTTGTTGAGTTTGATTATGACTTGTCTTTTGGATTAGACAAGGTGTTTGGTAGCATCCCAGTTATATGGTAATTGTTTATTGAGGGCGTTGAGTTGCGGTATCGTATTTTGAATGCGGTTATGGTCCGACCAAGGGCATGGATGTGATACTTTATATTTTCGTTTATATCGAATTTTATGTGTACTTGTGTGTTGCATTTAGTGAGTTAGTTTGATTGTTTTGTGTTGTGTTCTCTTCTGGGCATTTTGCATGGCTGTTTCTCTGCTTTTATGACACCCATCTCGTCGTATCGCTAGAGCATTCTGGAGCCACTTGAATGATCAAGTTCTTCCTTATGTGTTGGTATTAAATTGTTGTCTGTGATGTATGTTGTAAATTGTATAATTCTGGTGGACACTGAGCGAATTTAAGTAATAAGAGGGGCGTTCCAAATGAAGAAGGAATTCAGATGAATTTGAGTTAGGATTTTTTGTGGGGGACCTTGTTTTTTTAAAACGGGAATTTTAACGCTAACTGCACTAAAGACAATAGATGTTAGAAAGAATGAATTAAATATTAAACCAGAATCGATGCAATAGTTTTGAACAGTGATACAAACTGATCCGAAAGATAACCTTTGGCCAGCTGATAGCCGCAGCTGTAACACTATTTCAAGCCTTGCTGCCTGCTTATCTGATAGATTGTGTATCGTTATATCTGGCTAAATTCAAAGACCAGTTTATTTGTTTTCTGTCTGATCAGCTGTTCGAGTGATATAAAATGTAGGTCAGTTTTTCAATGTGGATTAGTGTTTGGCCCGAACCATGCCGCATTCCGGGTTGATGTCCCCAGGGTTGTTTGGGCGTCGGTTGTATGGCTGAGTGTTGGCTGTCCGCAGAGAAGTTACCCCCCTCCTCCTTAGATAGAGAGATAACTATTATAAAGTGGAGATTGGGAGATTGATGTTCGCGTGCCCTCAATGCGGTCTTCTCGCCCTTGCTAATCGGGTCCGTCCGCCCTAGTGTAGGGATGGGGGCCAGTCGTGTGTCAAGGATTGATAATGCCTTGTTTTGCTGCACACGGCTGGTCGGTCCACGAGCTGGACGGTTGTAGAAATGGTACTCACATATCAAGGTTGTAGCACCTTGTTAGCCTTCGGGCGTGAATATGTGAGTACCAGGAGAGTTAGGTGGTGGTCACCGGAGATGGTGACGTGTTGGGGCGGTCCCGAGAGTTTGGCATGGAGGAGAGGACTCGCGTGGGGGATGGTCGCAGTGGGGTGGAGATTTTCAGTCCTGGGAAAGGAATATTGTGTTAATGGTCCTGGGGCTCAGTTGTTGAGTTTGGGAGGCCTTGGTGGTCGGTACTCAGAGCTGGCGCCTGCGATTCTTCTCTTTCTTCTGTTCTTTTCTGTCTCTTATATCTGCATGCGGACCAGGGCCCGGCGAGCATGCAGGACTCACACTTACACCTTCTCTTTCAGACACACATTCACTGACTCACACCTCTTCCTTCTGCTTTTTCGTTTTCCTGTGTTACTGTACTCACCAAGAGCGGTTTTAGAATCTAAGATTTTCCAGGTTTCCCGCAGCCGTCGTGCTTGAGGACTTGTTTGTTTTGGGTCAACCATGTTGCCCTTTTGGGGTGAGGGTGTGCCGAACTGGCTTCGGCAACGTAGTAGATTATTAGTATTTTAAAAACGAGCGCCGCTGACGTCACGCACTGCCACTCTGTTAAGATTGTTTGTTGTCTGTCGGTTATACACACAAAAGGTTGTGTGGCTACGCAATACTGCTGGCGCTGCCAGCCAGCTGTGTGTCTGTACATTCCTGCTTTCGGAGGTTACTTGGCTGGAGCGAAACGTTGATTCGCTCTCATTTCTGCTTCATCCTCCAAGCTGTTCATCTGGTCTCGGCTGGCGGCGAACTTCTAACCAGGACTTCCGTACCTATCACTATGATAGGCTAGATAAAGCGTGCTCCAGGTACGTGCAAGTCTGTGGGTTCTGAAAATATTCTAACCCCAAATATATTTTGCGTTTCAGCTTTCATTATGAGTTATGCCTGTGTGTGTGTGTGCGTATAGAGCAGTTTTTAATCTGGGCATTAATGCTATTACAAAATCAAATTAAATTAAATTTAATTAAAATTATGAATGTGAGAGTCGTGGGTCAAGTTAATTTCAATAGAGAACATGTTAATGTATCTTGCACTCAGCTGTTTTGATGTAATTAATAACAACGATAGACACAGCAAATCAATTTGAATATCTCAATGAAACATTAAGAAAATAATTGCTAGACGAGCTTAGTACTGTTTAATCTGAATTAGTGGCGATGTGTGTATGCGCTGTAGCTGCTTAAAGTTAGTGTTGGTATTTAATGTGGACGGCCTAAGTGGCGTGAATTTCTTTATGACACCCTCTACAAGTATTGTATGTCCAGGTGCTCGACCAAGGACGAGATGGGTGTCAGGGGCGAACGAACATCTGTTCCCCCTAATAGCAGAGACGATCTTTAGCCACAATGCCGTCAGTCGAGGACTTTTCGATGCTAAGCTGAACCAAGAACTTTTCCAACGCTAAGCTGCACTAGGGACGGGTGATATGACTATGACATCACTGATCCTCGCCTATACGAACTAAGTACACCGGACTATCCAGGTGGGAAAATTCTGTTTATCTATTTCTCTCTCTCTACAACATGTGAATGCACAGAAGCCGCCAGAAGCTCACTCGTGAAGTTCTGAAAATTAGACTCTAGCACAAACTCTCATGTTCAATTATGTGTGATCATCATGTTATTGCATGTGTGAACATTACCACAGTACACCTAATGAAGTATCTTATAACTGTATAATGTGTAAGAAGTTACACACATACACACACATCCGCAGTTTACTGTAAGATCTAACTTTCATCTAATTAAGACCATTAGGGAGTTAATTATCTCGTGCTATCAAGTCATCTGGTCATGGCAGAGTTTAATAACGTAGCTGGGGGTTGTCTGATGCTGTTGATGAGAAACGATTTTCTTTCACACACATACTTAATGCTTAATGATTAAGCTAAAGGTTCGTTTGGCTGTTTGAGTTTCGGGGCGGTCACTTACATTCTCTGGTGTGAACTATGCTTGTGAATATGCTGGCAAATCTATGCTTAGGAGCTGAGATATTCCATTTTACGTTGTTATTTATATTTGTACCTAGCTATACATATTAGGCTTCATTTATTTACTGTAGTGGGAATCGGTTTATGTGGAGGTTAGTGTTGAAATGAGGGATGTTTTGTTATTCATGTCGTATATGTGTTTGTGTGTGTAATTTTACTATATATATATAGATATATTTTTGGGGAATATGTAACTGATTTAAAACAAGAGAATAACCATAAATGTGCTCGCTGAGACAACAGGCTAGCCTAATTGATATTATACAACACTGATAGATTAGTATTGCTTAATGAATGAGATTATTACCAACTTTGACTCATACATGATCAGGCAGAAATTTTGCAATTAGTAATATCAATTCATTTACTTGGTGACATTATGGATTAATGGAAATACATAGATATATATAATTCTGCCTTAAATGGTGTGCTCACACAATTACGAACTTGTTATTTATGTAAAATCTTACAGGTCGAATAAAGCACACGCTTGTTGGTTAAAAGAGTTTTTCATTTGCAAGTCCTGTCATTCACCTGGGGGGACATGTCTGTAATTGTATTTGGGCCTTGCACACTTTTGCTTCCTCTAGGTTTCTCTTTACCTAGTTCTAAATATGATGTCTCTCCCCTTTTACAAAAAAAACTTAATAAAAATAAAATTAAATAAAATTCAAAAAAAAAATTTACAAAACTTAGAAAATTAAAGGGGGGTTTCAGTACATGCATGCAAAGTAAAATGATTCCCACTGTTTAAAATTAATATGTCTAAGCTTAGGTGAATATACACAAGTTCTAAACCGTCATTATTGATTATTTAAAAAGATTGAAAAATTTTGTTATTATAGAACTTAGTGATAATCAAATCATATTGGAATGTTATGTGACTGACAGTAAGTAAAGAAATGTTATTCTACATTAATAATGTAAGAGTCTGTATGACAAACGAGTTTCAAAAAACGCTTAGAACTACATGTATCTTATATCTTTGAAACTCCTAAAAGATAGCCGATTTGCGTATGCTAATCTCTTTACTATGTTACACTAGTATTTTTTCACTTTTAGAGTGTAGAAACCGTCTTAAAAAGCTAAAAAACGGGAAATATTTACAATAAAAATTATAGTAGTTAAAATAATCAATATTTCACCATCGTCATCTTCTTCTTCAAGGTTTTAACCATGGGTGGTTTGTTCCGCTCTGGAAAAGCAAATATTACAGCTGGTCACTCCAGCGCTTCCTCGGACGTCACACACCTCTCCGTCCCCTCGGCTTATAGTTCCATAGTTGTTTGGGGATACGGTAGTCATCCATTTGGCAAAGATGTTCCCACGAATTCAGACGATATTAAGCAATCTTTTAAAGTATACTCATAACATTCAGTTCCTGGCGTATATCTGTGTATCTTCTATGATCATGGAGAGTATACCCTGCCACGTGCTTGAGAAATCTCATTTCGCGCCGCTTGGATGCGAATGGGCTGACCTTTCTTTTAAGTCCAATTCTCAAACCCATTAAGAAGTGTGGAAAGAGCCATCATCTTGTAGAAATTTAGGCGTGTTCCTCTACTTGTTGATTTAAGGGTTTGCCTGATGGTCACGCATATACTGTAGGCCTAAGGTTGAACTTATGCAACTTATTCACCACGTCGTTGCATGCATTATAAGACACACTGTAGCCCTGTTATTCAAAATTGCTAACTTGTTTCAGGACAATACCATCTCTAACAATATTTGCCCGTACGGGATCAGTTCCACGAAAAGCCATCAACTTGGTTTTATTAAGTGTGGATATTTGCAATCCGGTGTCCTTGCTTATTCGATTTAAGAAATCTATACCCATATGCAAACTGTTTTCAGACTCCGACAGAATAGCCTGATTGTCCACAAACAACTAAGTGGCAGTTGGAGAGTGACCAATCATAAAATTTTCTCGAAAACACATCTGCCAGTTTTGTGCGACATCGTCAATATATAAGGAAACAATATTTAAAATATAAATTCTGGTCTTAAGAATGTAAATTCATAAACTAGAATAGATCAAACTATATTGTAGGAAAAATCTTTCTTACTTATTGGGGTAGTGAAACTCTATACTCTATACAAAGGACCTAATAATAGGGTGTGAACAGCTAATTTTCTGTTGTAATTATACTCCAGCCTACCTACTAACGACTGCGCTCTCTTATCTCTCATATGGCTTAATCTTACATTAAACAACAATTCAAAATTCGTATGAAAATTTCCAACATCGGACTATGAAAACAGATTGGAGATTGGGATAGATTTGTTAAATCGAATCTGCAATGACTCTGGATTGCAGATATCCACACATAAGACCAAGGTGATGGCTTTTCCTGGAACTGATCCCGTATGGGCAAAAATTGTTATAGATGGTACTGTCCTGGAACAAGTTAACAATTTTGAATACCTGGGCTACAGTGTGTCTTATAATGCAAGCAACGACGTTGTGAATAATTTGCATAAATTCAACGTTATGTGCTGGACCATTAGGCGAACCCATAAGTCAGCAAGTAAAGGAACACACCTCAAATTCTACAAGGCGATGGCCCTTCCCACACTTCTTTGGGGTCTGAGAAATAGACTTTAACGAAAGGCCAGGCCAGTCGCATCCAAGCGGCTGAAATGAGATTTCTCAGGCACGTGGCACGGTATACTGTCCATGATCACATATGGAACAGAGATATACGGCAGGAACTGAATATTATCAGTATCCTCGACAGGATCGCCCAGTATCGGCTGAATTAGTGGGAACATCTTTGCCGAATTGATGACTTCCGCATCCCCAAACAACTCTGGAACTATAAGCCGAGGGGACAGAGAGGTGTGGGACGTCCGAGGAAGCCCTAGAGTGACCAGCTCTATTTTTTGCCTATTTGAGACCGGAACAACCATCCTTGGTTTAATCCGTGAAGACGATGATGATGATGATGATGAATTTCCAACATTGTAACATTGTAACTGTTATTTCCCACCTACTAACGCATGTCTCTACCCTGATGATCTTTCAACGCATTTCTCAAAGTATCAACCATTTGTAAAAAGGTTTAAAAAGCACCAGCTTTTGAAAACTTGACAATTTACGTTGTCAAACTACCAAGAGTTTGTGTTTTTTAAACCTTTGTAAGTAATATATTATACAAAGTACTCAACGAGTCGGGTTCAAACAGTTACAGAAACATTAGTAAGTTAGATATAACTTGTATATATACGGTTGACATTACCAAAACATAACCTTTTTACGAAACCTTTATAGCCTACAAATATATTGAAGTTGTTTATTATTAGAGAAGGTATTGGGATGTAAAGTTCACAAAGAAACTATTGTGCCAAACCACACCACAGCACGTTGTGTTAGAAAGTAATCTAACGTCAATATGAGAACATCAAAGAATCTGATTACCTGAGGCCAGTATTGTATAACAGACGGTCAGCGCACTCAAATACGAAGCGAAGCGAGACACCCAGCCCTGTGCCGGTTTGACCGTCTTTCCAGGAAAATGTAATAGACGCGACATTCCTTGACTACATTATCATCTTGTTTGTTTGTGACACGTGGCTGAGAAAACTGTTTTGTAGCCAATTGCTTGCGTCAAACTCAACACAAGAACACATCTGCGCACGCACGCACACACATACACAAAAATTTCTAGAGGATTACGGAGCGGACACACACACATAAACACAAACCTTTAGGATGCTAAAAGCAATCTACATCATGCAAAGACGAGAATTTATTTACTTATTTTTATAAAAGTTTGATTGAAAAGGAAACACACATTTTATATAACAAACACCCAAACACAAATATATAAATCATAAATGATTAATTTAAATTTGCAAAGACTTAATGTCGGAATTAAAAAAATGATTGTAAATAATGTAATATAAAATTTTAATAGCACCTTTGAAACCATCTGTTATTTAACTATGTTTTTGGATGCACATTGTTTTATTTAGTGTAAATTTTAATTTCTTAAATGTTCTACACTAATTTTTTATAAATTAATTTATTTATTACTCTTTTGCCAGCTATTAAATATAATGTAATCTTCTTAAATTTTAATCGTATGATAATATAAGCGTTTGGCCTGTCGAAAAATGACATAACACGGGAATCGCTTGCAGGCAGTAATGATTTGAAAATTTATTTAATGGATAGTTTGTATTACATCAGCTATTGAAACCTTTAATTTTTACATAGATTATGGAAACGCGATTTTATCCTCAATCACTATATTGTTACAACAATTTCGTTCTTCAAGCTTCTCGACTATTCCAGCGTGAAGTGTCTGTGTCAAGGCCGTGAAGAAAGGACTCTCCACACTCCTCGGGTACTTGTAACGACGTAAATTATGTTGGGATGCTGTTAAATAATGTAAAATTATTCTGGAACTTCTGCGCACTCTATGTTACAGTGGTCGGCTTAGTCAGTTAGTTACACCTGGCGATATTGTAGAGGACGATAAGTGGAAATTGATTATTGTGTCATAATTAGTCCGGAACTATAATACTTGACGTTATTATTGCGTGTGGACATATTTAACTAGAATTTATGTATAAGAGTACCTTGTCGACTTAAAATTGTTATTGTGACTAATTAAAGTTGCTAATTAGTGCCTTCATTGTTGTCTGTATCATTGTTTCCACTGTTCATTACTGTGAGACCGTCTTAAGAATATTATTCAAGTACATTTATACTATAAGAACACACAAAAATTTGAAGTTTTAGTTTCCTTTGCAAAGCCAAATATTAGGGAATTTTTTTATTTTACCGACGAGGGAAGTTGTATTTTTGTAGACATAGTATTCTTTGATTGTAGGTAAAATAATTTATTAGAAACTGAGAGGAAAAATGAGACATACGAATGTGTTTCTGAATGCGCTACATAAGTTGATTCTAAACTATTCCCAACATCATTAAAACTTTGTGAACGCTTTTGCATTGTGGAAGCGTTTTGTAAAATAATACTGCCCGCTTAATTGGTAACCACGAAGATACAAAACAATAAAGAGAACTATAATATCTTGGCATATATATTGACGACATGTTGAGAGCATGGATATCCAGAGTGACTTTGCGAATATAGCAAAAGAAATCAATTTATATGGATTAACTGCAATATGTATATGCAATAGTTGTTATTCAAGAAAATGAGGGTAATTTACAAAAACCTATCTTTCGTTTGCAAACAGTAACAAGAGAGTACTCACTGACAATTTCAGTGGTAAAAACTAAAACCTTTAAAGGTAAATGTTCGGTGAGGACTAAGATAAACAACTGCACATTAGAATAAATTATACACAACAAAACAATTTAAAGGGTGAAGAGTGTCAGAACAATTTAGGCGATGAGAAAGAGACAGAGAACTAAAGTGTTACAAATGTGGGAAACATGGATTATTTGAAGAATGAAGTACAGAAACAAGATCGTAAACGCACAAGTTGGAGAAATAAAGCTTAAAAATGCACAGTTCTACGCTTCCTAATACTAGTGGAAATTCTATTGCGGATTTCCTGTAGCTAAACCAACATCAGTGTGAGTACTGATTTCAATAATCTTAACACATGATAAAGATTATTTTTTACTTCCATGTTCCGTAAGAAAATGGAAGTATGGTGATCTAGGAAAAAGTCGTGTTCAAGATAAAGGCTGATTCTGATTTTACTATCCTCACAAAATGAAAAAAAAAATCATTTTCCAAAAAGTGCTTGTGTGTAGAGTTTTTTATATGGCGAACGATGACTGCCGCAAATTCAAAGAGAATCAAATAAATTTAGCATATGTGCCCGAGGTGTAGAAGACTCGAGGCATGTTGTTTTTGGTAAAGAGGTAGTGGAAGGAGTAGTTTACCTGCACCGTTTTACGTTTTAACAAGAGCAAATTACTTAATTTTTAAAAATAATGTATTCTGAAAAGAAGGCCATAACAATCCACTGTAGAAAGGTAGATGAAATTTTATTTGAATTTTATTTTTAAAAATAGATACACTATCATGTGTAGCCTATGTTTATTTATGTGTATGTGTTATGTGAATGCGTGTGCGCATACTTTTGTGTTTTGTGTGTGTGCGTGCGCATTTTTATATTTGATCATCACCAATCATGATAAACTTTTACCCAATCTATGGCACATACTGTTGTGTCTACTTCAAAATTACAATCCTCTCTCTTCCTCTCTCTCCCCTCCCATTATATCACACCCCTCTCTCTCTCACTCACTCACCCTTCACTATAGTTCAACTTTCAGATTCGTAACGGAACCTTCCACACAACGTGCATATTAGTATCTTTTGAAACTGTAGATTCATACAGCATAAAACCATAGTAATGGAAAACGGAAAGCGGTACTAGTTCTGCGAGTTTTATTCCATGCTAGTACACTATAACTTTTAATGGAATAATGCAAACCAGTTATGGTAATGTGGAAGAGAAGCCGATGAAACTTAAAGATAATGGTGTGTTCGGAAACGTTACAAAAAGTCTCAATTTTACAGTTGACTTATTAATGTTACTTCTTAGGGGAAAATAATTAATCTCTTTTTGTAAGACACTGAATAAAAATGTAGATCAATATTCAATGGTTTTAAGAGCCAAATGAGTAAACTTTGAGCCAACTAATTTGGTTTCTTTAAAACTACTCTAGAAATGAAAAGACATACATTTTTTCAAAAAACAAGTGTTAAAGTGTATATAAGACTAACATACTATAAGACTGGTTTCTCCATCAATCTTAAGCTACCTGAAATGCAAAGAAATGTCATGTTAAGAAATTAAAATCAAAGCTTCTAGTACAACTTAGGTTTGTATTTAACTGTGACAATTTCTCAACACTTTAAAGCCAATAAGAATACTATAGCGATGGTTAAAATATCTGAAAACATAACTCAATATTATAAATCGGCCAATGTTAATAAAAACAATAAAATATTTACTATTCTAATACTAATTAAAATTAAAAGAAATCTGTTTAAATTGTATGCCATAGGTTCATATTTATTTAACTTACGTATCAAAATAAAACTGTCTCTTATCTTGATTTCCGTAAAAGAAGTCTCATATAATTTTTTTTTACAAATAATTATGTTGAGGATTAAAGTTTAAAACTCTGTAGCGGCGGTTGTCTTTTGTGCCATTTGAAACACTGAATTTGAGGTTTGTGGTAAATTTAGTTAAACTTATTATGATTATAGTTATGATTATATTGATATAAAAGACTACCGAACCTTAAAACCGTAATTAAAACAAAGCAAATCCTTTGCTTGTGTCGTCTCTTGCGTTTGTTTAACTGCACAGCAGGCGTTTTCCTTACCAGGCTCTTATCTTTCCATTCGATTACATTCTGTACTAATTAGAACAAAGGCTGGGCCTCCGTGTCTCTGATACACGGATAATTATGAATCCGTTTGTACAAAATAAAACATTTTAAAATGCATGTTGGTTCTTGGTATCCAAGTCACGTAGGAATATAGATTATAGATAAATAAATCACCTTGTATCCGTCGTGTGACTTCGTTACGTCGATTAAAATGACGCGTTTCGGGACATCTGCTCCATCATCAGATTAAATCACTCTATTGAGGTCGTTAACAGTTAAAATGGTCATTCAATATGAAGTCTCGGCTGTTTATGTTATTATATGCTTTGTATATTTCGAACTCTTCTATTGCGTCCATGTAACGGCCTTTGTTGCACACATGTAGGGGTATCAAATTAGATTTCAAATCGGTATAATTATGATTGTGTAAGATTAAGTGGCGGGCAAAGTTGGACTTGATATTATTTAACAAAGTGAGATTATTTAGGTGACGTTTTGGTGTGTGCTCTTTAAATCGTTTGAGGAAACCTCCCCGTTTGACCAATGTAAAAACTGTTGCAGTCGTTACATGATAATTTATATATGCCGGATTTCTTTTCTTAAGGTATGGGTTTTCTATGGATAGGATCCATGTAATTCTCAAAATTTTTCTGTAATTGTCTAAAAGGTTTCTAGTTTCTTTTAGGTAGTTGTCATTTCAGAGAAGATTTCTAAATAATGAAAAATGTTGAGATCACGTAACACCTCATCATCATCAGCCGTGGCTCTCAAATTTTGGTGGGTCTTGGCCTGCTCCAAGAGTCGATTCCATTTCACCCTATTCTATGCCTTGGCTTTTCAGTTTCTTATGTTCAGGATTCCGAAGTCCTCCTCTATCTGGTCTTTGAATCTACGTTGGCGTCTTCCTCTTTTTCTACTACACATTGGTCTCTGGTAGAAAATATGTTTCGTAGGCTGTCCTTCCTCCATTCTCTATATGTGTCCAACCCACCTTATCATGTGTATCCTGATTATCCTGACAATGTCCGGCTCTTTGTAAAGATTGTATAGTCACATAATTATAGTGTCTGCGCCACATTCCATTTTCTTGTATTCTTCTAAATATTGTTCTTAGAAACAGTCTTTCACAGCCACCTAGAAGTCTCTCGCTATTTTTTGTCACTGTCCAGGTTTAGCGAACACCTCAATAATCTGATTTTGAGTATCAGACTGAGGTCCCGACTGGACAGCACTTTTCTTACTCGACTGGAGACATTCGTCGCACGTTTTATTTTGTTTTATTTACCTGTTTCGTATAGTTATTTTTTTATAACAGTTTGTACATTTTTATTTAATAAAGTTGTGTTAGAGGTTATGATCACAAACAAAAATAACACTGTCGTATACCAAGAAAGAAAGAATTTCCGCTTAGCGCGTGCAACCTTCACAACTCATCATCAGATCGGGAATATGTTTTGAGCTGCGATTGGGTCTGACATTAAGCTGTGACGTTTGGAAACGTTAATCGGGAATTTTCTCTATAGTAGTATAGAGAAATTTGATACCACTATAGTGCAACAGTGTTATTTAATTTTGTTTTTTATCTAATATTTCTATTTTCTCATCCTTAATCACTACATCATCATCACGGATTAAACCAAGGATGGTTTTTCTGGGCTCAAATAGGCAAAGATTAGAGCTGGTCACTCCAGCTCTTCCTCGGACGTCCTACATTTCTCCGTCCCTTCGGCTTATAGTTCCATAGTTGTTTGGGGATGCGGTAGTCATCCATTCGGCAAAGATGTTCTCACCAATTCAACCGATACTGGGCGATCGTCTCGAGTGTACTCATAATATTCAGTTCCTACCGTATATCTGTGTTTCTTCTATGACCATGGAGAGTATACCCTGCCACGTGCCTGAGAAATCTCATTTCAATCCCTTGGATGCGACTGGCCTAGCCTTTCGTTAAAGTCCAATTCTCAGAGCCATAAATAAGTGTGGGAAGGGCCTTGTAGAATTTTAGGGATGTTCCTTTACTTGCTGTCTTATGGGTTTGCCTAATGGTCCCGCACACAAGGTTGAACTTACGCAACTTATTCACAACGTCGTTGAATACACTATAAGACACACTGCACACCAGGTATTCAATATTGCTTACTTGGTACAGGACAGTACCATCTATAACAATTTTTGCCCGTACGGGATCAGTCACGAAATTTAATAACTACATTTCTACGTTATTGTTTCTTTGAAAAAATCATGACCTATGTTTTTCCAACATTTAGTGTTAATTTGAAATTTTTGCTGGCCTTATAACACTTAATTGATATCTGTAGATACTGGATGCAGTCGCTTTTTGTTCGCCATTTCTTGTATCATTCGCAGAGTAGATTTAGATGCACTTGTAGGTTCTCAGAAGTAACTTGAAGATTTTCGTTAACTGATACCACTGCAACATCATCGGCAAAAGATGGAATGGTCGTGGAGTTTGTTTCAGGTAAGTCGGCTGTGTAGATGAGAAAGAGTAGATGTCCGAGGACGCTGCCTTGAGGAACACCTGATTGAACAGAGTATTAGGTGGACCTTGAATTGTATTTGACTGAGAAGGTTTTGTTATTTGGGTACGACTTTAGCAGAAGACGGTAGTTTGAGGACACTGTGCTTTTCAGTTTGAAGGGCAGACCAGGATTCCATACCTTATAGAACGCTTAGAAGATGTCAACGAACATTCCATTGCTGAACTTCTTTTCTTCCAGACCCTTTGAGAATTCATTAACTGTCCTGTGGACTTGTTGGTCTGTCAAGTGGCACTCCCGAAATCCAAGCTGATGGTTAAGCAGCAGTGTTAGAATATCATGATCGCCTTAAATTGTTTTTAAGGACAGTTGCTCAAACACTTTATTGGATATGTGGAAGAGGCTGATAGGTCGATAGGACGTTAGTTCATGAGAAGGTTTATTTGGTTTTAGGATCAATATAATTTCAGCGTATTTATATATTGTGGGAAAATTATTTAAGCGTAGCATACCGTTGACAGTAATTGTCAAAAGGAGAATTGTTTTTCTACGTAACTGTTTCAAAATTAGGCCTGAGATCATATCGTAGCCTGGTGCTTTGCGGTTTCCCTACAAATGCCATAGTTTTTCTTTTTTGGGGGGATGTTTATTCTGTGCTTTTGTAGACTGTGTTATTCATGTTATTTTCGACATTTGTATTTGTATTCCACATTTACTTAGGCATCAAACTATGACTTTACAGTCAAACTGAACTTACTAATAACATGAAATGGTAGGTAAGGTACTTTGTCAATACTGTACATGCTGTACACATGTGTTCACCTGTGCGTTATGTTGTACTTCTTACCCTTGTGTAAACTACAGAGTATAATCACCAAGGGCGGTGGAACTTCGGAACTTTTTATGCGATTTAATTATGGCTGGCGCCGCCTCTCGCATCCTAGCTTCCACTGGCGCAGGTCTAAACAGTCCTGTTCTGTAAGTCTTCTTGCATTCATTGCATCTTTGACGCCCATTTTCCATGAATGTTTAGGTCTTCCTTTTTTTCTTCTAGAGGGTGGAGTGCATTCGCATACCTTCCTTGTCCATCTCTTATCCGACATTCTTTTTAGGTGTCCGAACCAATTCAGTCTTCTTGCTTCTATTGTCTCTATAATATCAACGTAGATTCCCATCGCTTGGCTTATACCTTCATTTCTCACTCTATCTAATCTTGTTAGTCTACAGCACATCCGCCAGTAATCCATCTGCATAGCTGTTATTTTGGATTTATTTTTTTATTAATTTCCCACAGTTCTGCTCCATATAGGCCTATAATTTTGACTATAGTTTTATATCGTCTGATGTTATTGTTTTTTGTTATTCGTGGACTCCAAAGCAGACTGTTTAATTGTTTTGTTCCAGTCTTAGCTTGTCCTGTTCTTACTTTTATTTCTTGGTTGTTGTCACCATCCGACGTCATTGTTACTCAAAAATACTTAAAGTTTTTAATATTTTTTATCACCTTTGTTCCTAGTTCGAGGTCTTGACCTTCACCGCCTACTATAAGGTACTCAGTTTTTGAGGTACTTATTTTGAGACCATATTTTGGATATTCTTTTGATAGCTTTCTAAGCATATAGTTTATACAAATTTCGTCTTCTGGAATTATAGTCTGATCATCTTCAAAGTGTATTACTTTGAAACTAATAGGATTAGTGAAGCTTATGTTTATAAAAGTCTGCAGAAACGTTCCCTTACAAAAGGCTTACGTAATGCACAATAATAGGATGATGTGCGTTATGATGGATATAAAATACTTAACGACTTTGTGTGCACAACATTAGGCTGGCCAGGCCAGGCGAATCTGTTACAGTTACAGCATCATTGCATCAATTAGATTAAATGAATTAACGTTGTGTTTCGTCTTTATCTTATTATCAAATAAACCCTGTTACGCATTTCTCTTGGCTGCTTTTAAATGACAGCAATTTGTATAAAAGACTAACGCAGAAACGTAGAAATTTCTTAATATGTACTGATGTTAAGAAATGTAATATTGTAAGCTGCAATGTAATTATTTATGTGTGTGTGTTTTGTTGAGGATATGTATAAATAATTTCTATTTCTAAAAAACTTGAGAATTTCTCAAATTCCTAGCAGTTATGTGAATATTGAGTTTATATTACTGAAAAAGGAAATGAAGTGCTGAAAAATTATGAAACAGAATTTTAATTTAATTTTACAAACCGTTACGACTGGAAAATACTGGAGAATATTTTGGCCTTCTCTGTGAGATTTTCTACGTCTGCATCAAGCTAAGAATTATTTTTTATATTTTATTTAGGTACTTTAAATAAGAGATGAAATTTACGTTGTTCCATTTCAACTATTTATTGATCTTTTAATATGCCAACCAAGTGAATCTGCTAACCTTAGTATACTGTAGGCCTGTGGATGTTGACCACATTTATTGGAAATGAAATTTTGTTTTGATTACTTTCATTATCAACCTACCATTACCTTATGAAAATTAGTGGTTTATTTATATCTAGCCTATGGCATTATTGACAATTTTGAATTATGCTTTAGTTCATTACTGACAGTGCAAGTAACTCTTAACTCTGGGAGACGGCTGCGGTCGTTCTCCATTAGGTTTTCTGAAAGGCGTTTGTCCTTCATACTGGAAGCGTAGTCCTTCTGTCCTTTTCTATATATCTTTTACCTTTAAGTTTAAATTAACTACAAGATTCTCTCTTATATACTCCTTTTCAAGTCTTTACATTTTGTTATACCCAGGAAGAATATTACAAAACTCATTTTAACCAAAATATATTCTACGAAAAATTTCCGAACATTGTAACCAATAAAAAATTGTATTCTGGACTTTGTCTTTAGTTAGTGCCATCAATACCAGATCACCACCTAATAGTAGTATGTTGACGAAGTAGCTTTGATTAATTTTGGTCCCTATAGAATCACATGATTCTATTCTATTATCCTTGGTTCACATAAAGATTAAAATTTCTGCTTGATCTTTTAAAAAAAAGCGACCTTAATAAGACAATTTTACTTTACACATTACGTGTTGAAGTCGACTGTTTGCAATATTATCGCCAGGGAAAATAACCTGAAAGCATAAAAGTGTTTAACTTGTTTGCAAATACTGCAAATAGTATAGTGCCTAAAATAGCAAATATATTTGTAAAATCTGCTAAACTACAGTAAACATACTCACCTTTAAACCTAACTTTTGACAGTACGTTAACAATAACAGACTGGTTAGGTTACAAAATTACTATCATTATAATTTATTGGCTGGGCTAATAATACCGTTATTTTGAATATATAGGCTACTGTGTGTCTTGTAAAGCAAGCAACGACGTTGTGAATAAGTTGCATAAGTTCAAACGTGTGTGCGGGACTATTACGCGAACCCTTAAATCAGCAAGTAAAGGAACACGCCTAAAATTCTACAAGGTAATGGCCCTTCCCACAATTTTTTATGCGTCTGAAAAATGGACTTTAACGAAAGGCCAGGCTAGATGCATCCAAGCGGCTGAAATGAAATTTCTCAGGCAGTGCCAGGATATATTCTCCCATGATAATAGAAGAAACACAAAAATGTACGGCAGGAAGTGAATATTATGAGTACACTCAACAGGATTTCCCAGTATCGACTGAATTGGTGGGAACATATTTGCCGAATGATGACTCAAACAACCCCACACAACTATGAAACTATAAGCCGAGGGGACGGAGAAGTGTGGGACGTCCGAGGAAGCGCTGGAGTGACCAACTATAATCTTTGAGACCGGAATAAACCATCCTTGGTTTAATCCTTGATAATGATGATGATGATCATCATAATTTAATACACCACGTTTCGACCTTTAAACAATTTGTGTTCATTGTCAGGTGTAAGTTAATCTAGGGAATTAAATACAAACTTAAGCCTAAAAAAGATTCTTACACTGACAAGCGTGGACCGAAAAGAATTAATAAAACACCACCATCTACAAAGTAAAGGCAACTATATAAAAATGAAACCGCTACTTACACTTTATTTTTTTTGTAGTTTTTATATAGTTGCATTTGGTGGTCTACAGTAATACATGGTGGTGGTCTATTAATTTTTGGCGTTTAACAGATGGTGGTGGTTTATTAATTTATTTTTTACTCTGCACTCTTGTTAGTGACCAAAACTCGGGTAGGCTTAAACATTTGTGTTTAATTTACTTTCACCTTAAGACAACCACAAAAAGTTAGTGGTAAAAACCTTAAGTGATAAATTATAACGATGCTAATTGTCCGACCTGTCGCTTATGGTAAACATACTCTTATATTTTTTTGATAAATCATCATCATCTTCTTAACGGTTTTAGGCTTCAGCGGTCTGTTCCTATTCCACAGTGCACCTTTTATTAGATCTACCATATTTTCTTCTGCCTTTAGGGTTGTAATATTTTGCCATCTTCGCCATTCTACTTCCTCCCATTCTATTGTTGTGTTGAATCCATTTTCTTCTGTAATCTTTAATCGTTTCATTAACTGCAAAAATATCTGAATCACTTATTATCTACTCATTCCTTATATGATGT
Source organism: Magicicada septendecula (assembly GCA_034769895.1). NCBI lineage: Eukaryota > Metazoa > Arthropoda > Insecta > Hemiptera > Cicadidae > Magicicada > Magicicada septendecula. The sequence goes on from CM068371.1 coordinate 469,170,894, forward strand.
TGTCTATTACACCTTTTATCTGATCTCAGAAATTTCATATCAGGTGTTTGCATCTTCTTTTCATCTTTCCTTCTTTATGACCCAAGTTTCAGAATCGTACAGTAGTGTAGGTATCGCCATTGTTTTATAAACGTTTATTTGGGGGTTTTCTTGATAATAAGCGAAAACATTAATCACGCAGTGCCCGTGTAAGCCTCACAGACTTGTAACTTTCAGTAATGTTTGATTTGGCGCATAGTACATAGTAAGTTCTGAATCTAGTGTGTAGTATGAAGGTCGAGAGCACACGCTGAAGAACGACAAAATATTCAACGAACTAGATCGTTTGAATCTCGTTTTTTAGTTTACTTTAACCGCGCTTCGAACGCTAAACTAAAATAACGATATGTCTGTAAATCGTTTCTGTTTAATGTAACGTACAACATGCTTCAGCAGAGACAAAACTGTATAAAGTAAGAGACTTCAATTGCATAAAGTAAGAGCTACAGCAAGTAAGATTATATGGGCGTGTAAAAACGCTGGAGGACCAAAAACGTTAATTATGTTACAATGTAGAAACCACATGGAAAATAGCAAGGAAAAGTTCATCGAATAGACGGGTTGATGAGTCAATAAAATGTAGGAATTATTTATTCATGTACTCAACAAAAATGACACATTACCATGGTTTAAACTAATATTTTGTAACATCAATACATTTAAAGAAATATCCACGTTTCTGCATTTTATACAAATTTCTATCATCAAAAAGGGACCAAGAGGAACACATAACAGGGGATATTTGATACTAAGATAAAGACGAAACCCAAAGCTAATCTCATTCAGTTTAATTGATGGAATGGCGCTGTAACTGAAACAGCATTGCTTGGCCTGCCTACTGCTGTATACACTCAAAGTCGTTAAGTATTTTATATCCGTCATAACGTAGGTACGTAATCCTATTATCGCGTGTTACGAAAGCCTTTTGTATAGAAATGTCTTTGAGGACATTTGTAACCGTAATCTTTACTAATGCCGTTAATTACAAAGTTCCACCGCCCCTGGTAGTTATACTCAGCAGTCTACACGCGGGTATCAAGGACAACATAACGCGCAGGTGACACGTCAATGCAGCACATATTGACAATGTACGTTACCTACCATTTTATGTTATTAGTAATCTCAGTTAGTCAGTGAACTTATAGTATGATGCCTAATTAAATGTAAAATGCAATACAAAAGTGGATAGTTAAACAAAATAGCTTTCTATAAAAGTATAGAATAAAGATCACACCTAAAAACTAAAAATATGGCATTTGTAGGAAAACAATGAAAATGAGCTACTTATCGAACTACTAATTTATATTCCGAACATAAAACCCACAATGTTCTAACTGAAGAGACAGCTGTTATTAGGATCAATAGGAAATTGATAAACAATCCGAGCTATGCGGATGATATACTGCTGAAAGCTGAGTGCCTTGAAGATTTACAGCGATTAATTTATAGTGTTTTGTAGGAGAGTAAATATAGCAGGCTGACACTAAAAGCTGGTAAAATAGTGTTCGTTATTATATCTAAAAACAACAACGAGGCAATAATAGGGAGAGAAATTAAGGAAGAAATAAAATTGGGCGAGAAAATAAGGAGAGTAGGGAAACACAAAATGTTAAAAAAATAATAACACTACACAAGACATAAAATCAAGAATATAACAGGCGAGGAGTGTCTTCAGTCGACTGTGAAAAGTGCTGTGCAGCCAAGACCTTCAAATCTCTAAATCAGATTGTTGACATGGTAAATCTGTTTACAACGCTTGCTTATGCCTTGATTTTACAATAAATAAATCGATATAACGTATAGTTGAGGTTGACAACACTCCATGTAATTCTCAAAATTTTCTGTAATTGTCAAAAACGTTTTTACTTTCTTTTCGAAAGTTGTCTTTACAGAGAATACTTCTAAATCATAAAGAACGTTGAGAGCACGTACACCTCAACAATCTGATTTTGAGATTCAGACTAAGGTCTCGGCTAGACAGCACTTTTCTGATTCCACTGGAGACGCTTGTCGCACGTTTTATTCTTGGTTCTACCTCTTTCGTATAGTTTTTTTTTATTGTTAACATTTTGTATATTTTTATTTAATAAAATTGTCTTAATGGTTATGATGACAAAGAAAAAGAACACTGTTGCACACCACTGAAGAAACAACGATAAAAATATAAATGATTTTTGAGATTGATAGAAGGATTATGAGAATCAGATGGCGGTAAAGTGTCACAAATTTGAGGTACTGAAATGAACGAGGAAGAAAATGGACGTAATTGATATTACAAAAGTACGGGACTTCATCATCAAGGTCATGTAATGGGAGCTGAAAAATACCAATGTCTTCACTTAATAATCAAAGAAATTCTAATGCAGAAGGCACATTGCCTGGTTGTGTAACAAACGACGATGCTTTCAATGTACCTCAATCGGTTTACTTGCATTAACTGAATATATAATCCGGATTTGCATGATGATTGCCAACACTATCACAGGAGACGTCAATTAAAGAAGAAGAATGAATTAACACTAGAACTTAACTATCCAATAACTGGTAACATCCAGTTACACGTTCAGTTTTTAACGATTAATAAATCTGGTTCATTATTTTTATAAATAATAATCAGCGTTATAATTTTTTTTCTCTTTGTTCGTACCATCTTAACATTTATCAGGCTTCTCCCCATCTCCTTCATTACCAGTTGCACTGATAAGTATTACACCGTTTGGCCTGTTGCAATTCGTAGATGTACCAGTCTTCTTTTAGTCTAACAATATTTCTTGTTTTTTGTAGTTGAAAAAATACATTTAAAAAATTGTTCTCCTTCTTTCTGTATATTCTTTCTACCCTTTCCTGTATTCTTTGATCATTATGTTTAAATCAATAATTTAAATTAGAATAAAAATATAAACTTTGCGATCAAATGTTACAAGAAGTCTGCGACATTACTTGGTGTAGTGGCGATAATGTCTCTTGTGATTTATTTTTAAATGAATATAAAATACTGTTAAATTATTGTTCTCTGTTTATCTGTTCTCTCTCTTTGTTGTCTATGTGTTGTGTGCAAATCACAATCTATGAACTCGTGAAGTACAGAGTGTCAAGTATGCCTATTAACAACATGTCCAACGATGCTATCACAGATATGTCAGTGTGTGTGTGTGTGTGTGTTTGTTCTTGTGCATTCATAGATGTGGGTTTAACTGTGTACAGTGTTACAGTACAAGATGTAAGAGAAGATTTACTTCACACATAACAGTCGTTTACGTCACACCGACTCGGCAAGATCTACTTCAACTCTTATGACAAGCTGTACGTGAGTTGCTTGTAAATATTGTGTTAGCGTCCTTGCACTGTCTCGCGGGAATTCACACGTCACAACGATTCCGGTCACAGAGCACCAAGTCTGTTTTATGACAATTTTAAATGACAACAACCGCTAGTAAACACAATTGTACGCGCTGAGCGTTTTCTTCAAAGAAGTGTCAGTCACAATATTGTACTCATTAATAAAGGAACATCGTGACCAACAAACAGGATTTCAATATAATCTGTATGTCTTGCACGCTATCGCACCTCGCTACAATCCTTAATAGTCACCTGGAATAAATAATAAACAATTCCTGTGATTGGAGAAGACTTGGTAGGATTGATGGAAGTAGCATATACTGCGTCAAGTTTGCGTCAATGGTTTTTTTTTTGCTGTGAATGAAAAAGCAGTAAATAAAATGTTGAAGGATTTTAAAAAAATGTGTAAAGTGTTTGGAATGACACTTAATGTAGTACATACAAACAGTATGGTCATAAGCAAAATGAGCAAGTTTGTATAGATTAAAATATCGAGTGAGAAAATTTTGCAATTGAGACCTTTTAATTATTCGGGATGATTACTTAGGAAGGACAATCGTTGTAATCAAGATGTAAAATGAGGAATTGCATACTGGTAGCCCTTAATAGTTGGAAAATATTATTGTGCGGGCCGCCAGACATAAATCTGGGAGAGGGGATGGTGAAGTAATTTATTTAGAGCGTGCTCTTATACGGGAAGAGCATATTCGGGTTCAGCTAAGGACAGGAGAGAAGAGTTTACTGGGCTCAGAGGTGTGCATGAAGAAGGATGGAAAGGATATTCTGGAAGGTTGAAGTGACAGATGAGGAGGAGTTTGGAGTGGGACTGAAAACGAGAGTGTTGAATACCATTAAAGGCAGGAATTGAAATTTGTTGGGAGACTCAGTGCTGCAAACTGTAGGTAATGTGATGGTAGAATCACTGAAGGAGCTGGTAAATGGAAATTCGAATTGAGGACGGTGAAGAAACCAGGTGGTAGACTATATACGTACGCAATATCAGGAAATGAAGAGACAAGCCCATGGTAGGAAAGTAAAGAAAAACATCCTCTGAGACCTGCTCTTAGGCAGGAAGCAAATAATGATATTCTAATAAAATATATTCCGAGATATAACTTGAAATTTGTATATAAGATATAACTTGACATCTGTCACATGTTCGGCTTTCGGGAGTATTAGTCAATTTTGTAGCGCTATGATGAGACGTCTCGCTTAGATTGTTAGACGGTTTGAAGTCTTTGATTTAATATTATTTGGAATATACAAGTATCAAGGTTTTGTAGAAGGGTCTTATAAATTATATTATTAAAAATATTAGTTATTATATTTATATATTTATTATTCAGAAATATTATAAATTATTCTATTTATAAATATTATATTTATAGCAATCAGTAATTTGATCTACTGTATTTGGACTAACATTATGACATCTTTGTAAGAGTATTTCCACGTAATCTTATATACTTTAACTAAAAACTATGAATTGCTACCAGCACGAATAGAAAGCAGAGAATAATTAGGGTGATAATTTATTAGGAGTTCTATATGTGTTAAAGGATTACGTTATATCATCAGAAGCCTGGTGAAAAGGTCACAGTGTTAAATAAAACTAATTAATTTTGATGTAAATACGTTGGAGACACATTTACTATAGCAAGATCTAGGAAATAAAAAAAATAAGTTGATGAAAATTTGTTGGAAATATTTCTGGAGTTTTAAAATTAAAATCTGAAAAAAAATTTAAATACATAATCATGTCACTTTCTAGACGTGAATAGGAAGTATAAAGACAGCAAATAAGATATTTCGATGAGTAAGTAACATAAAGTTTTATGCATTGTTTTTGACAATAAAAATAGAATAAGGTGTGTGATTAAGGAAAGAATTCATGCGTGACTTAGGGCGTAGTTGGCAAATATGAGAACGGTATGAAGCAAAGTATTAACTGATATTAACAAAAATACAAATTTATACAACCTTACGGCTCACTGTGGCCATCTACATGGTTCTAACGTGTACAACGCCAAACATACTAGATCAAAATATAATAATCATTATTGTTTTACAATGGCTGACAGCAAAAAATTTGAGAAGAAATTGGGCCCGACTAATAACAGGAAAAATTGTGAAACCTGAGTAAATTATATGAGTGGAGAGAGGATAGTAAGATTATTAAAGTTGGAAACTACCGGGCTGTTGGAATGTGCTCCATTCCTTATAAGGTATTTTCGTAAACGTTTCGGCTGCCCAACGGTAGCCTTCTTCAGTAGAAACGCGTTCAGTTCATCTAACGATGGCAGGCCGAAAGCACCACAAAAAGATGTATATAATATGTAATTCATATTTCACTGCTGACACCTCTGCTTGAGGTGCGTTATGCCTGAAATCCTTTGTTAAACGCGTTACTACTGAAGAACGTATGCGCTGGGTCGCCGAAAACTTCAGAAAAATATTAACGACTTTAAATCCAATAGACGAGTGCCCAACAGCCCGGTAATTTCCAGTTTTTATAATGTTACTCCGGCTGTGACAGTTTGTGCAATAGAATTTAGTAAAATTCCTTAAAACTCAAAACTGGTGTGGCTAAGTAAAGTAGAATGAAGAAATGATACTCTTCTACTTAAAAGTATTATGAATGCCAAAACGTTTTCCATATAAGTGGTGAAGGTAAAAAAAGATTGCAATGGACGAATGTGTGCCGCGGATGGAAAACCACCGCGGTTTTTTGGTTCCGTTACGTTGAAAACCCCTTTGTTGTTTGAAGTTATGGAGAGGAAGATGTTGGAAAGTTTCTATTACACCTGAACGAAGATTTTGTGAACACTTGAACCGCCATACATGATATATACCATGATACATGGTACGGGGTCAACAATTCCAATCTAAAAGTTCCAATGCAAAATTTCCAAAATTATTAATTTTCCAACGCCCTTTTTCCAACATAATTATTTTTCCAACTCCCCTTCTCTAACATAATTATTTTCCAAATATTATTATTTTTCCAGTTCTAATTGTCCTACTATTGTTAAGTTTTCGAAAATCATTTTGTCGATAATCATCGATTTCCATAGTAACAACTTTATATTCTTGCTATATTTTTGTAAACTGAATCGCAAAATTTGAGGTTCGTTAGAGGCTACAATTTATGTAATAATTATGTAATCAGCCATAAAAATATTTTATAAGTGATAAATTATTTCTACAACGCTTTTACACATTATGCCTGAAATAATAAAATCTGGAAGGATTAGATATTTACACATAGATGGATTTTTATTTTATAAACATTCTCATAACAAAACGGTGCGCTACTGCAGATGCAAAAGGCAAAGTCAATGCTCGACGCGAGCTATAACAGACGGCGATGGAGCTACACTTCCAATTCGTCATCATTCGCTCAACGATCATTCATAGGCCTCTAATAGAGAAGAGGTTGAAACTTTGAGGTTAGTGACCGGTATTAAAAGGAAAGCTCCTGAGCATCCTGAGCCCCCCCCTCCAAATTACACGAAGTTTGCAAAACGTGCCATCATGTGTATTGGCTGAGATCCCAGACCGCGAGAATATCAGGAAATGTTTACTGATAGTATATTTATTGCTGCGGTTATAGTTTATTATAGGTGATTAGGTTATTTCGAGATTTTTTTTATTAGAAATGTTTGGTTGTTTAAGTTGGTTGTTTAAGCGATTTGGACCATGATTAATGTAGAGAATGTTTTAAAAATGACAACTTTTGTAACGTACGAGGGTGGTCTGAAAAGTTCTCGGCCTAACAATGAAAAAATAAATTTATAATTTCAGAATCGTTTTTATTTTTCAACATAATCTCCCTTAAGACTAATACACTTGTTCCAGCGATGCTCTAATGCCATTATCCCATCTCTGTAGTGATTCTCTGGGAGGTCCGCAAAATACCCCTGTACAGCTGCAACCACCTCTTCATTAGAAGAAAATCGCTCTCCTGCGAGGAAGTGCTTGAGTTTCGGAAAGAGATGAAAGTCAGAGGGAGCCAGATCTGGAGAATAGGGTGGATGCTCCAGCAATTCATAGCGCAGATCTGTCAATTTTCCCATTGCCAAACATTTTTGTGGGCGGGTGCATTGTCGTGATGAAAGATGAAACGACCAGGTCTTCTCCAAACCAGGTCTTTTCTCACGAATTTTTTGTCTAGTTTGGTTAAAGGATTAGAATAATATTCTCCGGTTATTGTTCTACCCTTTTCGAGCAATCGATTAACAAAATGCCTTTAGCATCCCAAAACACTGATGTCATGACCTTTCCAGCTGATGGGACCGACTTTGCTTTCTTTGGCGCTGAACAGCCAGCTTCTGCCCACTGTTTTGACTGCTGTTTAGATTCTGGTGTGTAACGGTGAATCCACGTTTCATCCATAGTAATAAACCGACGTACAAAATCAGTTTTATTTTTGTAAAAACGCTCCACAGATTTTCATGCGAATGCGTTATTGGTCTGCTGTGAGCATGCGCGGCACCCATCTTGCGCAAAGCTTTTTCATATGCAATTCTTCATGCAAACATAGCCTACACGTTCTTTCGAAATGCTCACAGCTTCAGCAATTTCACGCACTTTAATCTGTCGGTCATCCAATACTAAATCGTGTATTTTTGATACACGAAACTCGTGATGATTTCTGATGTTGTTCCACTTTTTGGGCGTCCCTCACGTGGATCATTTTCAAGGCTGGTACGGCCACGTTTAAAACTCGGCAGGCCATTTCTTAATTGTCGAAAATGAAGGAGCAGATTCCCCATAAACTTTTGTGAACTTCGAATGAATTTCATTTGGCATAAAACTTTCTTTGTACAAAAAAATGTATCACTGCCCGATATTCATTTTATCCATTGTACAAAATATACATAATTACGCTATATTTCAAATAGCTGTACACAAAAAACTACGTGATAGATTTACTCGCAATTTCACATGAATTGTTGTGACAGGCATACCAATCTAAAAAAAAATCTTGCTCATAGAGTTGATGTCTATGATCGAGGCTGAGACCTTTTCAGGCCACCCTCGTATGTAGAAATTCATAAATTTTAATACGATTTATATCCTTTTAGTATAGGATTTAACAAAATTTTTGGATGCTGTTAGCATAATAATAATAAGGATTTTGTTGAATATGCCAGTCCGGAGTAGTAGTAACCGGTCAGAGATATTGCAAGTTGACATTTAGGAACAAGTATACGTAAGGAAATAATTACGCCGAGACATAAAATATTGATTTGTTGCCTATAGAACATAATTACTACCAACAGAAATACGTCACGTCAAGTAGTATACAAATAAGGTTTCAATGCCTTTGATGGCTACAGAAACCTCTGTAATATTTTTCTTCAATTACCACGACGTGGAAAGTATAATTAATGTTGCTACTTACATCATGAAATAATCTGTATAAACTTTTCTACTAGACACTCAAATTAACTCCTTGTATAATTCTCATTGCCGCTGACAAGTATTTAAACTAAAAGAAATGAATGTGGAATTTGTCTAGCTAAAAGCTCATAAACTATAAGTGAGTACTTTTCGTAGAATTTATCTATATTTTGGATACTAAATTCAACTTACATTTAACTGCACCCATCAATTAATTTTTTGTATAAGTTATACTATTTTGTCCTAATAATTCTTTAAATTATGTTTAAATTCCATGTTATTTATGCGAACTTGGGCTAGCCGGCCTGTAAGATCGTGGTCCAAGGTTCTTTGGTGTAAACGTTTCGGCCGTGCCTTCTTCAGTGCAGAAGGCTGCAAAACACTGAATATTTTAAATATGCGTGTCCTACACACAGCCACTAGCCTTAACAAGAGTTGAGTAGTCACTGACTACAAAACCATTTTCAGTATTTTGAAGCCTTCTGCACTGAAGATGGCCTTCAACGGCACGACCGGAAAGTTTGCACCAAACAACTTTGGAATTGTTATTTAATCAACAGACAGAATTTCATTGTTATTTACTTCGTAATCTCGTAACAAACAGCGATGAAATAAAAGAACGAATAAACAAAGGGAAAAAAGTAATAGGATCGTTCAACTCTGTTTTATCGGATAAATCAATCACAAGAGACACAAAAAGAGACTGTTCAAGAGCATCTTCCTAAATATAGGAGTAGGACCTAATATTAGGTCACACATGGAGCCTAAACATGGGATATGACAAGGGAAAACCGAAAAAAACTCTTAGCTACTAAAATTGATTATTTAAGACGAAGTTGTAGAAATTCGAAACTGGGAAGAGTCGGAGATGAAACAGTTAGACAGAGTATGAACATGACGAAGAACATACCGTAGTGGAAGAAATTGAATAAAAGACAATTATTATGGTTTGGACACACGACAAGAATGGACGAAACCAGGTGGCCCAAGATAATTTTAGAGTGGATACCATATGAGAGAAAGTAAAGGGGTAGGCCAGAAAGAAGTTAGCGAGAGGGTATAGATGAAGCTGTGGAACTTAGAGGCCTGGAAGAGGATATGTGCTATAATAGGAGAGAATAATAACTAGGGACGGAGAAGCGGCCTAGGCCGTAGAAATCCCTCACACACACACACATATATTCAATTTCGTAATAATAAATAATTGCCACCCACTGATTAGTTTCTATTTGAGAAGGACGTATTTTAAGTGCGGGATTAATAGCCGAATCCTTAAGTTAGCAAGTAAAGGAACACGCCTAAAATTCTACAAGTGATGATTCTTTACACGCTTCTTTATGTGTCTGAGAATTGGACTTAAACGAAAGGCCAGGCCAGTTGCATCAAAGCGGCTGAAATGATATTTCTCAGGCACGTGGCAGGGTATACTCTCCATGATCATAGAAAGAACACAGATTTACGGCAGGAACTGAATACTATGAGTATAATCGACAGGACGTTTCTTGGTTTAATCCTTGAAGATGATGATCACGCATTTTAAGGCTGTCTGTCAATAATAATGTAATCTGTAATACCATTTGTCTAATTGTTAACAAATCAAAATATTTTGTAATGTCTTTTAGTTTAAGAAGGCGGACTTTACTTATAATACACCAAAAGTGTTAGTAAGATGAGAATTAAAATATAGTAAATCCTGAAACACAACTAATATTAAATTATGTTTAAGTTATGGTGTAATATTTTTGACACTTCTAATTGAAGTAAATTTTATTCTCCGCAAACGGGAGCAAAACAGCTATTTCTCAACAGTGGCACATTTATTATTGTGGTATTGGTACGTTGATACACATGAACGATAATGTTACAACAGTGGATTTTGAACGGAGAAAACCCTCTATTCACTACCGCAGTAACACTTTTATAATATAAAATATTACAAATGCATCATTTCTATTTATGCAATTGTCCACTACATTCTATTGCAAGTAACAGTAAGTACCATAAAAAATATTGCAACGTAACAAGAATATTTTAGACGGGAAAATACTAAATTACTCAGTCTAATAATTTTGGGAATTAAAAACCACACAATAGATATCGCAAATTGTAAAACTCACTGAATCACAGAACTCAACTAGTTACCGTGGTGCTATGTTGGTGTATACTCGGCAGCGATATTCGTGTGGTGCACAGAGATTGCAGCTGTCGAAGTATGATATAAATGAGCGGGTTTTAGGTGGGCGGGGAAAACGCTATGAAATTCCAACCTGTGTTTTATATTGAATTCTATTACGGAATCCCAACAATTCCATGGAACGGTATTAATTGATGACGCGTTAAGCACTTGGTGAAATATATTATACAAAGGTTTTTTAAACAATATATAAACACTTGGTACATTTCACAGTTTATATTTAACTCTGTCAGCTGATTCAGCTTATTAAGCTATTGTCAAAGAGATCAGCGAACAACAAAACTAAACAAAAAATATAACGGTGGTGAACATATGTTTAGGGCGTGTATCCGGACATGTGTGGGGTGTGAATAATGGAGGGGGTGGAGAAGCTAGTCGGAAGGTCAAGTGTTTGTAAAAACTAATTACTATAAGCGGAAGGCAAAATATAAAAATTAACTAAATAGAAACTTTTAATAAAGGGCATACACAGAATTCAGTTTGTTTGTTTGTTAAATTTTGGTTACTTTCGATTGATATTCTAATTTCTAGAATTTCTAAGAAATCCATTTTCTTACCTTTTTGTATGTTGTGCACTAATAACTGTAAAACGTGCCAAGTGTTTATATACATATTTTTAAAAAATATGTGTATTTCCGTGGAAACTAATCCATTTTAGTTGGCTGATGAAACATCTACCCTGGCCGCCTGCATCTTAACATTTGTTCCCTCAACTTTAGGATGTGTGGTGGTTTTCAAAATATGTGAGTGGTAGCTGAAACACTCTGTTGAAAGATCAAACAACCATATAGTGGTTGTACTTTTTAAGACTTCTGGAAAACCTGTTTTTTGTAAACATCATTTTTATCAGTCCGTTCAAGTATAAGTAATGAAACCAGTGACATGGGTGCGGTGTCCCACACAACTCGTTGACAGCCAAGTGGTTCTAGTGAATCTTTAGTATCAATAGTTATAATATTAGACGAGTTATACAATTTTGTCACAACCGGAAATTGCGTAGCTGGAACGGTGCGTAAACGTGTTTTGTCTACACTTCCTTTAAGTGAACCAATGCTGTCGACATTTTTTAACATTTGTGTGCTCTAAATTTGTTCTAACGTTAGCGGTCAAGTTGAAGTTGGAACTCAAACGTTATTCAACAAAACGTATCGATGTAAAATATGTTTTACAGAATTAATATAATTTGCAGAATTTATGTCCCACTGTTTCTGACACAAATGTTTAATCTGACAATCGTTGTTGCCAGAATTACACAAATTATTTTAATGCAATTATTTACATTGTAATAGGCGATTAAAAACTGATGTGAAGAACTACTAACTTTTAAATATTTTTATACTTACAGATTGAAAAGAATGTACTACAAGCATAAGTATACCAAATAGCCCAGGGCCAGCGTTGTTTTTCAAAAATATTTACTCTGCATTAACGTGGTCTTGACAAAAATTCAAAGAATGCCTTTAGGCTATTTGATCCTACTTTATGGAAAATTCAAAAGTATGTTTTTATATAATTGAATTATGTCTCGGTGTATTCAGGAAAGTCTGTCACTTCCGAAAGGCAGTCATATAAAAACCGTTTCCTTCTTAGTAAAAAATTCCCTTTCCACATAACTTTTATACGTCGCTCACGGAATTACGACCTATGCAATTTAAGACTGTTTTCACTTACGATCGTTACATCAGTGTTAACTAAAGCTCTTAACGGCTTGATAAAGTAGATCAGAAAACAGAAATAGAGTCTAAGGTTTATCGCCGGTTCACCATACTGTACACTCTGCTAATTTTACGAAAAGATAATGTAACCAACATTTTAGACAGCTGTCCTTAGAGAAAACTACTCCTGTTCTAACGCTTCTAGCCACAAACCCATGCAGATAACTTCTGATGCCCCGTAGACACAAAATAAGAGATTGTCATTATGGGATTGTGGTTCACAATTGCAATCTCACGCAGGACTTGATAACTTTTTCCCGCTTCACTGAAGATAGCCGTCGTTGGCACCTTGTTATAGTTGTGATATTGTTAAATGCATCGTAGCTTATTGTCTGTTATTATTAAATTTTAATGTTGTAGGACGACGGATCTAGAGAAGGAAAGCGCGTGCAAATTGGCATCTATATCTTCGAAAAAGTCAACAACTTTGTTTATTTAGGACGCAAAGTTAACTCCGATGGAGAAAAAAACAGACAAAATATAGCGAAAAATCGCCTCAACTAATGAGGTGCTTCTTTGGTCTCAGACCCCTGTACCAGAGCGGAACAATTGCCAGGAGCATCAAGCTGCTTCTGTATAAAACACTCAACCTCAAAGTTCTCACCTATGGTTCTGAGACTTGCACCGTTTCTAGAAAGTCTGAGTCAGGCCTGCTGTTCATGAACACAAAATCCTCCACAACATTTTTGGTCCAATATGTGTGGGAAGCGAATGGAGGAAAGTAGGCCTACCAACCAAGAACTGAACACTCTTCTAAATGAACCGGTAATTGTCAAAATTATAAAACTTTGTAGACTCAGGTACGCTGGACATAAATGAAGGAGAATAAAATACTTATAAAGGCACTCACAAAACAAATCTATGGCACCAGGAGAGTTTGTAGACTCAAACTACGTTGGGAAGACGGTGCGAACTATGATGCGCGCCATATCCTTGGGATCCGGAACTGAAGAGCAGCTTCCCTTGACCTTGCGATGAGCTTATTATAATTCTTCTAACAAATTTTTTACAAATTCTGCAAATAAATTTATTTATTTCATTAATAATGTGACCATTTATTTGTGTAAATTCGATTTAATTTTATCTTGTATTAAATCGTTAGTACAATAATGAAAAATAATGGTTTTTGGAAAGGGTAAGTCGACTGTGGATACATTGTTTGTATTACGACAAATGGTAGGGAAAAGGCGGGAATATAACCAGGAAAACATATCGCTTTTGTTGATCTGGAGAAAGCATTTTACAATGTAGACTGTCAAAAGTTGTGTAATATAATGAATAGAAGACGATATCCACAGCATTTAATAAATTCAATTAACATCTTTTAATCCTTTAAAACCCTTTAGGTACATCTGTATTCCTGGATCTGAATGGTAGGCTCTCAGGTGATATTCCAATAATTAAGGGAGTTGGGCAGGAATGCTGTGTTTCGGAAGCTTGTTTAACATATAGATCGACTACATTTTGAAAGCATCCAGAGTTACTTCGGGAATACAGCTTAACAAATCACATTCTATCGGCTCCCTGCTATATGTGGATGACATAGTTCTTATTCAAGAAAATAAAAGTGATTTACAAACAGCTGTGTTTCAATTACAAGAAGTGGAAAGAGAGTACTCACTGACAATTTCACTGTGTTTCAATTACAAGAAGTGGAAAGAGAGTACTCACTGACAATTTCAGTAAGAAAGACCAAAACCATGGCCTTCTAAGGTAATTATCCAGTGGGAACTCAGACAGTTATAAACAACAACACTTTAGAAAAAGTACTTTGTTTTAATTATCTCGGCTGTACAGTAAGTTATGAATCTAAATAAGATATAAAAGAGAAGATAAATAAATTTAGGAATATTTGATATACGTTTCATAGAAATCTTAGAAATGAAACAAAACACAGCAGAGCAGAACTCGAAGTAAAGAACATAAATGAAATTATTTCAATTTACAGAAAAAAATGTTGGGATCATTTGCAAAGGATGACAGAGAATCGATTGCCGAAAGCGTCATTGAACTATAAAGCGACTGGTAGAAGAGACGTGGGTCGTCCGAGGATGAGATGGGTGCCGAAACAGGTTTATATAATCTAATCCATGAAGAGAATCCTTGAAATATAAATTACGTATTAGTTTGTGTGTGTGCGTGTGTGTTTAAAATGTTTGCCGAGGAGTGTTGGGTAAGTAAGCGCTATGACCAACCACATATTTTAATTCCAAATTTTAATGTACAAATTTAAGTAGAAATACATTTTTTCAACACGTGTCCAGTAATATCTTTAAGAAATTCAAGGCAAAAGCTTTAAAGCCCAGAAAATTCAGATAAGATGATCAAAAATGAAGAAACAATACCATATTAGGTTCTTCTCTATAATAAATAAGTGTCCTTAGATACCAAGATGTTAAAAACGCAACATAATTTAATGCATGTTTTTATTTTAACAAATTCTCAAATACTGTATTTAGTCAATAATTTTCAACTGGCAAATATTAATGTTCGACAGGACATTACTTAAAAAATACCATATAACCTTTCTCTTTTCTTCCAACAAATAATAAAGGCTTTAATTTTAATTGCAGGCCTACTTTTATAAAAAATATTAACAAATGTAATAACTAAAAATTTTAGTTTTTAAAAACATACAGAACTATAGGAAAATTATGAGAATAAGTAACTCTACCTTCCCTTTAGTCACTCTTTAAGTTGGGCCGATTTGCATTAACATATTTCCAAATTATTGAGCTCGCCTTCTTTTTAATTTTTTTAGAAAACTTTTAGTTTCTTCAGCCCTGAGAAACACTTTTCATTCATCGTATCTTCAGCTACACACTACTCAGTACATTTTCCCATATAACTTAAACAAAGGCTTACGACACGACCCGGAGGGACGATCTGGTGCAGCTTGTGAGTGCTAATTGCTTTCGCATGGACTAAAATAGTCCATGTCATTTTACTGATGTGAAAATCTGATTGGCTTATAAACCCAGCCCTAATTTTTTACGAACGCAATACTTTGTCCTAGAGCTGCAAACGTAAAAGTTGTAACTGATTCTACTCTAAGTCATTTTATACTTTTTACTAAATATCACCTGATTGGCTGATACAGTTAGCTCTGGCTTTCTAAGAATTTATTTCTACTAGTAATTTTGTACAAACCACTATGTTGTCTTTGGTATTGACGAGCGCTTTCGGCAGTCAAGCAATCTTCAGGTCATTTACCAACCTTCAGGTCGTTGGTAAATGACCTGAAGATGGCTTGTCTGCCGAAAACGCTCGTCAATACCAAAGACAACATAGTGGTTTGTACAAAATTACTATTAGAAATATTTGAGACCACTAACAGTCTAATACAACAATAAATATAAGAATTTATTATTTCATCTCAAAGCTGTAAATATAAAAGTTGTAAATGATGCTACTGTAACTCTATTTATACCGCATCCTACGACATGTAATAACTCCGTAGAAAGAATCAAACACTTTTTAAACGGCCAAATTCGATATACTGATTGTGCGTAAAATAGTAACTAATAATTTCCGTACCTAAAAAAAACGCGAATTATTAAACTTGTTTAAACATTTTTGACTGCTTATTTGTCCATTACAATAGTTTCTTTTAAGAAGATTTGTGTCTAAAAATTTTAGAAATTATGCCACTAACCCCTCGCTTAGGTAATCATTTTAGCTGTAGTTAAATTAAGAACAAAATTGTTGACGAAATCTGTCGTTTCTCAGAATGTAGAAAATGATAAAGAACTTACGACCACCGTCAAATCCAAGGTGCTTCTGTGTTATACAATCTGCTTTGACAGGTACACTATGTGTGCACAATTTAACAAAGTTTACCACCGTATAGTAACAACATTTGTGTACAATTAAAGTAAATTTGGAGTCTGGTAAATGAATGTTACATTGACTTTCTCAAGAGAAACACCTTGTTGAAATATATTAATTAATTTGAAATAATAGCTGGAAATCGTTTAGTACTAAACCTTATGACACGTAAATAACTTATAATAGCAGGAAACTTGTTCATGTTAACAAAAACGTTGTCGGAAAAGACTAACTGTACATGTGACATGGAAATTCCCGTGTACCAAGTAAATAACATGTGCACGTGCAGACATAATTTACGTACATTAAAAGTTCGTCTTTGACTAATGTTCAGCACTGCTTCCATAATTATTTTCTACTTGAGATTAACGACTTTAATAAATGACATATAACTGCCAACAGCACACTTATAAAACTAGTTACAGAACTCTGTTCTACCAACTTTGTCAAACACATGTAGCAAAGGTATGTGGTGATCTGTGTCTGCGACCTCACTTTACGCTACTTTGCATTTACTCTTTGCTTTCAACTAATTACCAAAGAGTAAAATTAAGCACACAATTACCATTCATTAATAACAAGTAAGGAAGCGTTTCTTCAAAATTACTCCTTATCTTTTGGCTAGCAGGCCAACACGATTTTGTTCGTCTGCGCCAAAGTCTCTCTCCTGCGTTTGATTACGCCGTTATTAGATTTGTGGAGCATATTTATGCAGCACATGACGAATATATTTGTAAACTTATATATAAACATACATTATTTTTGTTTTATAATTTATAAAAAAAGTCGAATTTAAAATTTTTTGATACATGAATGTATTTTTATTGTTTTATAATAAACTGTATTATAATACTGTCATGTCAGAATTATAATATAATACATCGTTAAATAAATAAACGTTAAAATAATTGTTGCAATATAGGCATGTGTTTTACATTTACACCAGGGTTTACATTATTAATGTATATACAAAAATGAGTATGTAATTTTAGTGGTTTATAATAGAAGTTGGTATTGTTGTTAACTTGTTATCCCGGGTTGTTCGGCCTTGGTCCAGTGCAAAGATCTCTAGCAAACGTTTCGGTAGTGCCACTGACGTCATCGTCAGTGAAAATATGAGCTAGCGCTAACGTAAGATGGTACACGTTAGTGACTGCGGTACTGTGGTAATGGTGAAACATTAGAAGATTTTAGAGAAACCAGAGGCCGAGTAAACATTGGAAAATTTTTTATTATTTTATTAAGTATGTGTATATTAAGTATAAGTATATTTAATTATTAATAAAAATTTTTTATTAATTTTAAAAATGGTATTGTGCTTTTATTAAGTTGTATTTGTTCATTTATTGATTACTTGTTTTACGTTTATAAATTTCCATATTTTTTGAACAAGTAATATTATTGAGAATACATACCAGGTGAAGAGTAATATTATACTTATAACACATTCATCCCAGATAACCTTTTTACAAAATCGCAAAGAAAACGAACACTATCATTTTGTCTTCATAACTGAACATTTAAGGGTTACACGTTAATATGTGGCATTAACAATGTTGATTTTCAAATAGTACATCTTAAAAGTAAACAGTGTAAAACAAACATTTACTATAAAACTTTATTTGACGTTAAGTACTTCAAACTTTATTGGGTATCGGCCATTATATAGATGAGAGTTTGGAGTTGTCAAGATGGCGGCTCTGGCTGGCATCTTTTAAAATGTTTCAAATAAACTGAATAGTAATAAATTATTAAGATAGTAATTTAAAATTAAAGCATTTAATTGAATTATACCAAATGTTGGTTTGTAAATTTTCTTTTGCATTATATGTACTACATGCTCTAAGTTATTTGGCATTCTACATGTGCATGCTTTGAAAAAAAGCCTAATTCTAATTGACCATATTGTTTTTTTTTTTAAACAGCGGTAGTAGCAAAATGTGTATACATAGTCCCGTTCCAGTTTATTAGACAATAATAAAATGTTTCAGTTTTGCTTCACTAGAATATTCCTAGAAATTTTTTTTAGTATCTAGTAACAGACACGTAAGTTTAGATATTTAATTTTCTATTAGTTGTCTTTCATGCTTCATAATCATAGAGTTGTATGCGTTTTACATTCAAATTATAATTTCTGATGTCACTCTTTAAATTAGTTACAAATGATAATGTGATGTATTTATAATATACACACACTTATTGTTTACTAATAGTACTTATAATCTCAAATTTCTATTGTAGTGTATTTATTGTTCATAGCCTAAACGTGCCATACATATGATACCTTTAGGCTATGAACAATAAATACACTTCAATAGAAAATTAACCTTAGTTGTTAACTTTATTTAATGTGTAAATGGTAGGCCTAATTGGGCTTTTCAACGAATTTTACTAAATTTTTCTATGTAAACACGTATATTTATACAGTTGTTAGAAATTTCTACATTATTCAGTGCTTATCTATTGAAGTCATTGTCACTTATTTTAGTGAGTTGATCCTCATTAGAATCTTATTTTTTCATTGGTTCCCAAGCCGGTTTTACAAGAAAATTTTACACATTCTCAGGCATTTATTTAATTGTTTGGTATTTTGCACATAGTAGAAGATATCATCAGCGTAATTCGGATCTGTTAACGAACACAATGTGTTACAACGTATTTTTATTTTTCCTAGTTATCCGTTGGATTTGTTTACTTTAACGCGCCCGGTTGTACGTTTTAGAAAATTGTTTCCTTCTGCGAACAATCTTTTTCCTAGTTCTTCCATCAGAAAATTTATGCGGACTAAATTTACGTTAGACTCTGCAAAAGTGTTGTTTGATTTAAATCCACAAATCAATGCCACATGTTTCAATTGTATTGAAAATTAAATAAAGTTAAACTGGAATTTGATTAGACAACCACAAAATCAATTAACTCATGTTTTTCGGAAACCAACACACGCAAACAAATACCGAAACTATCATAAATGTTGACATAACCTCAATATAACACTTCAATAGAAATTTTAATAAGCTCAAGAAATGTTTACATTCATTTAAAAAGTACTTTATTCTGACCACATTTTTGCAACTAATGATATTTTTTTCGCATTTGTTAATGGCAACAATTTTTTTGTTTATATACTTTTAACATTATCGTAAACTGTTGTTACAAAAACTGAAATCAGCCGGTATTGTCATTGATTGCTTTTCCATTTAACTAAACAATCGGTGCAGAGGGTGCGATTTGGAGATCAGTAGGCTATAGTATTGGCCTTGAAGTCACACGTAGTATCTCGCAACGTTTGGTATTAGCTGCAACCCTGTTCTTAATATTTATTAATTACTTGATTGCCCATAGTAGAATTATAGCCTTCGCTGACTATTATTGCTTTTCAGTATACAGACAATGAAAGGCTAACGATTTTAGCAACAGCAACGATATAGCTTTGTTAGGCAAGTGATGTTCATGGAATGGTAATGGTAAAACTGATAAAATCCAAGACTGTAAATACTGATTAATCTTACACGGGACGGTTAACCTGATTTGTCGCATGTATACTTTTCAAAATCGGGTAACAGGTGCCTGTCCGTCTGACGAACAAGTCGACGCATTATGGAGTTAGCAATTATTGTTAACAACATGGAGAAATCACATAGAGCAACTAAAAGTATAAATCAATTAATTATTTTATTTTATACAGTATGTATGATATTTTGATCGGCTAAAATCCTTAAATTTTGATTCTCGTTAATTTAAGTCATGAGTATGGTACGGAATGATGCCCTACTTAACGGTTTTGGATCCTCGATCACGACTCACTCTACATATCAGACTAAAACGCCCTCGGGCGACTCATGACGACTCCCGCCCTCCGTAAGTCAACCTCGTTGCGCTATCTCAATAAGCCCCAGCATCTTCCTTTCTTTCTGTTTTACTTTTGCTCCTCAGGGACATTTTCACCTAAGCATGTCTTTGGCACCACACTGTTTTGCTAGTCACCATTTGCCACCGACGAAGACGTTCTTGCCTTGCGAACGTACCAGAAGCAGTGCTCGCCTTAAAAAAAAAAAAAAAAAAAAAAAAAAAAAAAATTCCGGCACTTCTGCGGTTAACCGCGTTCCCAAAAATTAGGCACCTACCTAATGAAAGTGCAGCACCGTATTCATTTTGCAGTTATGGGGCACGTCACGGAAGCTGCACTTTAGCCATGGGTGCAAAGACGTCAACGCAACAATCGCGACCATTCCAAACATATTTGCTACAGCGGTTACTGGTTGAGTTTGTATTAAGGTGTGAGAGTGACTATGCACGGGAGTGGGGGTACCCACTCATGGCGTGTGAGTCAGTGTGGAATGAGAGACGTTGTGTGGACCTATGTCTGGAGACTGACGAGCGTGAAGTCACTCGGGTAACTTCGTTACTGTTCGTCCGCCGCTATTGTCTAGTCTCTCGTCAACCCGTTCACTCCACACTTACGTGTATAATGAAATCCACGTATTTTGATCCAAATTGGGTTTTGCATATGTTCATAGCGGATGAATTGAATATTAAAATGAATATTGATTGTGGTCACAGTTAAATATTAAAATATAATATAGAATTAATTTAACCATATCGTTGTACACTCCATTTATTACCCTGAATTGTAGTTTTTGTTTTAACCTTTGTTTCCTCCAGAAACAAACACAATTTCACTGACTCCCCAGATAAATATGAACCTTTTGACTACATCGTCGCATTAGTATATGAAATATACGTTTATTAAGAAAACTTATTTTATACTGTTTTGCAGGTTTTTAGGTTCAGTTTTTCGTACTCACAATGTTGGTTTTGATATATATTGCTGTAATCAGTTATGGTAAAACTCCTCTTTACCTGTGAAATAACTTCGGAGGTTGGTTTTGTATTTATCTGGAGTCAAATTAATCAATTATTTTTGTTCCTGGAGGGATAAACGCTGAAACAAAATATACAATTCACGGTAATAAATGTAAGGAACGATACGATATGAATTAATTCTTAATTGTGTTTATTATTTATCTTTGAGAATTATATAGCTTCGTTTATGCATTTACAATCAACATTCATTTTAATATTAAATATATATTTTCTCTGTAAACACAGAACTGAACGTTCTGGAGTTGCAGACGATAACGAAAATGATGACCAATCAGAACGCAGGAACATTAGCTGCTGGTAAAAACCCCTTTGGGACAAATATAGGTCAATACGCAAGTGTGTGAACTAAGTCTGAGTAGCAGACAGTATGTGAATTATTGAAGTTTGAAGAAAATGAGCTGCTTTCGTATTTACAGTAAGATTAATTTCATAATCGAAATAAAAAACATCTTTATACTAACTTTTCCAGCAATATTAAAAATTAGGATAACTCACAGAAACATTCTTACTTAATTTATTACGATTATACAGTAATGTAGACTTACCGTAGTTATAGCAGCTTGTATGTCCAGTAATGAGAGAGCGTTTATTCCTTTGTCCACCCAGTTTTTGTTCAGTAGAAGAACTTTGTCACTTGCAGGGTTGATGATGTAGCAACTTTAGAACTAATTTCTGTTACGATATAAGTCTTGTCTTGTCTGTTTTTACAACATTACGATTTAAAGCTGTACTATTTTACAGCTTTCATAACTATATAATCTTTTACACTTGACGGCAGGCTTTAGAAATACTTGATTAATACACTTTGCACAGAAGTCCTAAATTCTCAAAATAAATAGTCAACGCTACATTTAACAGGCAGCAGTAGCCTCTTACTCGCTCACTCTGTTTTTTTTTCTAGTAATGTGCACAGTTTAAAGGAATTTAAGTTATTTTTTTATTTTACACTTCCGTTCATTAAACAGAACAACACTTAAAGAATTCTTAACGTTAAACATATTTATATTCACTTGGTTATTACACTTAAAGACGTTTTGAAAGCTTTAAACAGTTACTAGTACAGCAACAAGGAGGCAGCAATAGCTTCTTGCTCGCTCACGCTAGGTTTCGATATTGATATCGACTTCTTCTTGGGCACTTTAGTTGAAAAGAGCCGTCGTTGTGGTTCAAACTTCATTTTTTTTTAACACGACGGTTCCGATTCCAGAGGAAGAGCTCGTTTGAGTTTCCTGGCATCTAATGTAGGTATAAAAGGTGAAGTAGCCTATTAATACTTCAACGTCTTCAGCAGATTCCAATTTAGCAAGAATAGTTTCAAAATGCTGTCTGAGTTTAGCCTTACTTTGCTCCATGTCTTCATTGTGTAAAGTATGTCTTAATTCCTTTATTATTGCCTCTTCTGTTGCAAAGTTGGGATGTTCTTCTATTATTAAAACTCCTTCAGGATCACTTTTTAGTTCTTCACAGCTCTCATTTATTTTCGTTCTGACTGCATGGATATGTTTGCACATATTAAATTTTATGGCCGAGTCGGGACAGCTGCACGCATAAGCGTCAATACATACAGATTAAAATTAATTTACCTTTTCTTATCCGTTGTGTGACTTCTTATTGTATTTATTTAAATAACGCGTTTCCAGGCACAAGGCCTCATCTTTAGATTTCAGTCCCGTGTGGACGTCGTTATCACATTAAATTTAAACTATTTAAAATGTTTTACAACATTTAACTATTAAATTAAACTATTACAATTAAACTTATTTTAATGTGTAGTAGTTTAGTTTAATGTGTTAATGACGTCCACATGGGACTGACATCTGAAGATGAGGCCTTGTGCCTCGAAACGCGTTATTTAAATAAATACAGTAAGAAGTCACACGACGGATAGAAAAGGTAAATTAATTTTAATCTGTATTGAAACGTGACTTGGATACCAGAGAACATGAGTGAATACATACTTTGCACTCGGTAAACCCCAGATCGAATTTACAGTGCAGTTGTTGTTGTCTCTCTCTTATTTCGTAGACCTTGTTTCTGCTTGTCGACTGCAATTTCCACAGAGTTCCATTAAAAAACAATTTCTTCTGTAGAACGTTTTAGCGACTCTTTGTGTCTGTAACGAAGGGCTAAAATCTTCCTCGTTAATTTACCTCTGGTTAGGTAAATTAATCTGTCGTGAAGCTTGTCTCTTACGAAGCGCATTAACGTATGCAGTGCAATGTCAATACGTTTGGGTTTTTTCCCGCTCATATAAGTATGTTTTAGAACACCATTCATGCGTTCCAAGTGCATATTGGTGTTTAGACCTGCATGAAGACGGAAGCAATTCGCCCAGCTCTTGACAGTATCTTTGTATTCGTTTTCAAAATACAAACCAAAGTCTTTTGTGTCCTTGTCACTTTTCATTTTATCGATAACTTCTGGAAGCATGCGGTCAAATGCAGCTTGGTCTCTTTCTTCTAATAACGTTCGAATCAATTTGTACGTCTCTGCTTGAGTCTCGCGACCCTTGATTTTGATCAAGTTTTTCCGCCAGGCGCGGTCCACATGCCACGAACAGAAGAGTCTGTATGGAGGAGCCGGCATAAACTTGACCCAGGCATTATAAAACACCTCAGCCATATCTGACGTAAAAACATTTGTTTGAATTGGTGATTCAATGACATCTACTATCACAGACACAAACACTTCAAAAACCGCCGAATCTTGCGTGTACCTTATGAAAACTGTTACACTAAAAATAAAATGACAATTAAAACTTTAAAATGAAACATCGAAATGCTTACAGGACATGTATAGGTAGGTTAGACACGAATAAAACTGTATACGAATACACACAGACACTTGAATACACGAAAAATTTACACTTGAGTTTACGTATTTGAGACCGTGAACTCAATATAATTATTGTGGTAAAATAAATACACAAAACTTTAACCGAAAGTTTACCTAACTCACATCTGACAACAGATATAGAGGGGCATAGATGAGAACGAAGGTGGCCGAAGTTGCCCGAGTGGCTTCACGCTCGTCAGTCTGCAGACTCAAGTGTTGTGCGGTGTAGTGCAAAATACAGTCCACTTCAATCTTATTACGACTACAGTTTTTATTATCTCCTGCATCAAACATTGGTCCTACGGGCCGGATCACGAAACGTACATTTTATTGTGCAACAGTGGTGAGCGTGCTTAACTGTTATTTAAATAATTCAAGAAATTAAAACGGTACAGTGTGTGAAGTCTCATTGAGAAGTGCAAAACGGATTGTTGTGAACAGTGCATTACAGCTCAACTTGGTATGCGGTGGCCTTAAGCTCAACGTTGCACGTAGTGACGCAATACGCAATTACGTCTTCAACTGTCAAGACAACGCTGTGACCTTGCTACCAGTCGGCAAACACCCAGAAATAATTCCACACTCAGATAAGTGTAACAGCATTCATTCAGTCTCTTATCTCTTGTGTTACTTGCAACGTTAATTACTTGCCTATATATGAATACCTTCCATTCATCCAGCTGTCAACAGTTTCATTTGTATTACACAAAGACAACAAACTATCTATATTTGCATCTATTCAATTCAATCTAATCATTTAACAATTTAAGACTAAAATGACTAGTGATAATATGGAAGCGCTTGAATTAAAGGCGTTAACTGTAAAAAGAAGTGTACTTAAGGGACAGTTGACTAGGTTCGGTAACTATCTCAAAGACCCATCAGACATTAATTAGTTAAAACTTAGGTTAGTGAAATTCGAACAATTATTGCCAGAATTTGAAAAAATTACAAACTGAAATTGATGTCGTAAATCAGTCGGACGAACAGAGTGAAGAATGGTCAACCTTTGAGAATAATTATTTCACATTATTGTCAGAGGCTAAAGCGATAATTCAAAGTGTTACCGATAGTGAAGTAGACAACAAACCAAATTTAGCAGAAATCAATCCAAGCTGGACGCCAATTACACTGCCGGCTATTAAGCTACCTACATTTTCTGGTGAATATGATGAATGGTCATTATTTCATGACACATTCCTATCCCTTTAATAATCCGAATCTGACAGATTGCCAAAAATTTCATTGTCTCAAACTGTCGTTGAAAGACAAAGCAGCTAGCATTCTACAGTCGCTTGAAGGTTCAGGAGAAAATTACAAAATCGTTTGGGATTTATTAGTGGAGCGATTTCAAAATAAGAGATAATTAATTAACGAACATGTTTCGGCCATTTTCAAGTTGAACAAGTCAGACAAGGAATCAGCTTCCTACTTGAGACAACTATCAGATGAACTTCAAAAACACTTACGTGCTCTTCATGTCCTGGGCCAACCAACAGATCAATGGGACACCTTAATAATCCACATAATTACTAATAGCTTGGATACCAAAACTCATCGTGAATGGGAATCGGAATTAAAATCTGATGAGGTGCCAGCGTTATCAGACTTAATTAAATTTCTACAAAAAAATGTCAAGTCTTAGAGGCAGTAGGGACAAAACCATCGCAATGGCCTAGACACCCCCCTCTTCACACAGAAAAATTTCAGTCAGAAAAAAATTTAAAATCAAGAGTAATACATTTTCATCCAATTAGGTTGTGTCAGCTAAGAGCTGTTCATTGTGCAACAAATTTCATCCTATTTACATTTGTGACAAATTCAAGTCTCTTTCTATTGCTGACAGGGAAGGTGAAGTACGAAAGTTAGGATTGTGTTTTAATTGCCTTTCATCCAGTGATCATAAAACTTCTAACTGTGGTGCAGGTTCATGCAAACTCTTCTGCATTATCCTCAGAAGCTGAGTGACAATCGTGTTTTGACTACTGTTGAATCCAACCCGTCAGGTTATAAGGATGAAGGTGATCGTAAAAAAAATCTGTCACGTCCACTGCACATACCTCCTACAAAGGAGGTGTTTCATTCATTTTGTTGTCTACAGCCGTAGTAACTATTCAGGACAATCGAGGAGGTCCACAGTTGTGTAGAGTGTTGTTAGATTCAGGCTCTCAGTCGAATTTCCTTACAAATAAGACAGTAAAGAAGTACTGAGGCAAGATTTTTTTGTGGAAAGGTTTGTCAAATAGTGTCAAATCTTTATAGAATTCAAATCCAACAAAAAGGTAACTTCACTTGTCTTAAAGTAATTAAGTTATAGTTCTGACGCTCACTTTTCTATCTTGGATAAAATTGTTTTTATAACTCACTGCCTGCTAATACTAAAAAGATAAACAAAACTAAATTATTATCAAATAAAAGTTTAAATTTTGTTGTTGCCAGACATAGATGGCGCTCCGGTAGGAAAATAAATAGTACCGCATCGTTCAGTTCCTGCGTGACTCTTGTCACACGCGGTGCTGTTCCAGTCGTTTTGAGATCATTCTTCGCGGCTGAGATACGTAACGTTCTAGAAAATTAAAGATTGTCCATGTCCCTTTAAGATATTTACTCAACTACGCTCTCAGCATCTAGGCTGCTTTCTCACTACAAGGCAAGGCGGACGTGGTAAAAATACTTAATTACGCAGCTTCAGATTTCAGTTATACCTGGCGATTTTAGAAGTGCGGTTCGCAATGACTATTGCGGTTTACTGAGAAATTATTATTGTGTTAATCCGTGTAAATCTATGATAAGATGACATTTATTCGTGGAACAAATTTAAGTTTAATTATTGCATAAGTTTTTTTTGTTGATTTATAAACTGCTGGTTGTGTCTAATTAAGATTGTAATTAATATATTTACTTTATAGGCATGACTTACATTTTCAATTGTAATTTATTCTTTATGATCGTCGAAACAATAGTATTGACGATTTTATAAAACTAGGAGTGTATTGTTCATTTGATATAACCAGAGCGCACTATCTAAAATTTTGGATTGACTGTTAACCTTGTGTTTATTCTGTTCAATTTTTTTACTTCTATGTTTATTTGTGATTTGGGATTACACACTTTCATGAATAGTTCTGTTTATTTCTTTAAACATTATTTTTTGTTTATTTAGTTGTATAGAGCTAATGTGGTATTAAACTTAACACCATCGCATTGCTAACGCATGTATGTCGTTGGTTCTCTTTGTTCGTTGCTTACTCACAAACTCGTCTATTACACTAGGATATGTAATCAACAATTCATTTTATAAAAATTTTATTTAAATAAAATTTTGCTAACTATTATTTGTATAATAATAATGGCTCCCATGTGTACCACCGAAGCAGCTTAGGCGTCGGGCAGGGTAGGCTGCCATATGCTAGCCGTACGGCATACAAGGAAGGCAGTGTGGTCAGCATTACGCTTCAGCCGCCCATTATTATCCTCAGGATGTTATCATAGGTACTTATTTTCAACAGGCTGAGTCGACCTGTGGGCTGCAAAACGCACCTTGATTTTATGGTGCGGGCCCAGGGAATCGAACCCGGGACCTCTAGATTAGTAGCCAGATGCCATACCCACTGGCACCCACTGCCATATCCACCATCACCTTATATATTTGATGTAAATATTTCAAATAATTGTAAACTTTTTGAACTACACAATTGCATACACAGACGAGTGCGCCCCGGACAACGGGACTAACCCTTATTGTCTAACTCAAAAATGTACTACTGTCAAACAAATTGTAGTAAATTTTCTCATAGCATTCGGCGACAATTACCAGATAAAATGGAACTGATTTAACAATTTGTAATATTATTTGCGACACTGAAAAAAATGGTTACGTAATACACAGCATACGTTTCAACACTAACGATGTAGAGGGCGCTCGAGCATTATCGTCTCAGACCGACACAACTGCTGTAAGCCACATAGTCTCCTGTAACGACCGTCCCATCCCCGGTCCAACGACACTTATTTCAACACAACCATTTCTCGCAGCCATCGTAGTCATAGAAACTTTAAAAGTACGACGATATAAAAAATATTAACTAAATTTTATAATTTTATTTACTAGAGAATAGTATTAATCATTATTTTAAATATAATAAAATTAACCTCTACAACGTGCAGTTTACTGACAAAGTATTCTAATATCCATTAACGATTTTGATAGAGAATATGACGTAGTTTTTTTGAGTAAACATAATGTCTTCTTCTTCTTCTTCTTTTCCTTCTTGTTTGCTTGCTTGCTTATCAACATTTAGCGTCTCAGCCTGTTTTGGCTTCACACTCGATCCTCGGTCCCCCAACATTTCCCTTCTTCCGAGGTTTATAGCTCATAGCCTGCCTTAGAATACTATCGTATAGGGTGGGCCGAAAAAACAATATATATATATATATATTTTTATTTGCTATACCGCGGAAAACTTGCTTTATGACAAATAAGTAAAATAAATAAAAGAAATAAAAAATCCGTTAAAATATTCGGGGTGTGCATCACCCCCCCCTCAAAAAATAATTAAAATTGAATAATTTTAACAATATTTCGTATTTAAAAATATCGGTATGGAGAACCATACATGACTTCCATGTTCTAAGATTTATATTTAAAATCATTTTCGAAATGAAATATTACCATAGAAACTACTTCTTTCTACTTACTGCTTCAGCCTTAACCACAGTACTGTGGTCACTAACGTATACCACCTCACGTTATCGCACTCGATTTTCACTGATGATGGAAGTCGATGGCATTGCTGAAACGTCTGGTTTTGTAGAAAACATTGGACTACGGCCAAACATCCCGGGAAGGAATTTTAACAAAAACTACTTCTTTGTTGCCGATAACGTTGTACAATATATATAAAAAATTGCATAAAATTAATGGCTTGTATAAGTTAATGTTTGATCTCCATTAAGTAGTGTTCAAGTTTCCAAAGTTTTAATATTATGATATCCGTAATTAAAACATCAGAGCAGGTTTAGTGTGTATGAGGGTACACCGTGGACAATAATTTTCAACATTTCCTATTGGGCGTTGCTACAGTGTTCCTAGTTGCAGCGTTCCTATCAAGCTGCGAATCTACAGTGTATGTTTCACAGAACAAACACGCGAAAAAGAAGGAGCGCTCCGAAGTCACTCATGGACACTCAGCATCTTGCAGATGGTTCATTCCCTAAAGACGGAAAGTCTGTCTATGAATCGTTCCTCTGTAAACACGTGCAGTTACACTGCCCAGCGATCCACAGGAAGCAAATCGCTATCCACGCTGGACACTTTTTCGGCTTGCACGCGTTATGTTGGTATGGGTTTCGGCACTTACCATTTAAAAAGCGTGCAAATGTAAGAAAATATACATGAGTGAGGCCAAAAATAACGCGAATTGTGTGTGTGTGTGTGTGTGTGTGTTCCCTGCCTTTTTATTGCGGTAGTCATAATAATAAAATGGAAACGTAAACATTACATAACTGAGATATGCTTGCCTGCCACGAACGATATATTATTTTATACATGTATTAAATTAACTCATACATAATTTACATTAAAATGAAAAAATCATAATTTTATTGCCTGGCAACAAAATTATTTTTTTTTAACAATTACCATTGTTTCAAAAAGTTTAAAATGAATTTTCAAGTACTTTACTGTTGTTAAAACGTAAAAGTTTGCTGGTAAACTACCCTTTGCCCTTAACCGATCTTCACCAAAATCGAAAGTCATTGAGACCTCTACAATTCAGAGAGGTATGCAAAAAATTATTTGATTCTGTTTGAATTTGCGGCTGTTATCGTTTTTCTGTTTGAATTTGCGGCTGTTGTCGTTTGCCATAGAAAATACCCGTTAAAAAAACGTTGCAGGTAAACTACCCCTTTCCCTTAACCGATCTTCACCAAAAACAATAGGTCTTGAGAACTCTACAATTTAGGGCTGTATGCAAATAATCTTTTGATTCTGTTTTAATTTGCGGCTGTTATCGTTTGCTATAGAAACTACCCTTGTTAAAACATAAAACGTTGCAGGTAAAGTACCCCTTTTCCTTAACCGATTTTCACCAAACTCAATAGGTCTTGAGAACTATACAATTCAGGGCTGTATGCGAAACATTATTTAATTCTGTTTGAATTTGCGGCTGTTATCGTTTGCCAAAAAAAATTACCCTTGATAAAAAAAAACCGTTGCCGGTAAACTACTCCTTTCCCTCAACCGATCTTCACCAAAAACAATAGATCGTGAGTACTCTAGAAATCAGGGCTGTATGCAAAAAATTATTTGATTCTGTTTGAATTTGTGGCTGTTATCGTTTGCCATATAAAAAAAAATCTACAGACAGACAGACTGACACACAGACACACACACAGACACTTTTCGAAAAACGACTTTTTTTCGTGTTTTGAGTGTAGTACAATAAGAATCTGTAGTAATCTCGAACACGATTTGTTTTTGCCATCACCATACTACCATTTCCTTAAGGAACATGGAACTAAAAACCAAATTTTTTCCATGTACGTCAACGATAGAGCTTTGGATAAGTAAACAATAGCACATGGAAGGTAAATACATTTAAAAAACAGATATTACATCTTTATTGGTGGCGCATTGCACCTGGAAACACATTTTTAACATTAAAATTGCAAAATGTACATTTCGACATAAAATAGTTGATGATAAATGTTACGAGATATGGCATTATGCCAATATTCTTTTACTCATTCTTTTTGTTACTTGCTGATATTACAATCCGATTTGTGTGAAAAACGTGGCATGATGGATCGTGAAAACAGCGTCCTTCTGATGAACCCATCCCTGGACTTGGCACCAACGACTTTTGTTACTATTCTGTCACCAGTTTCACACACCATCTCCATTGCTAGCGTATGACATTTGCCAACATTCTATTCAGCTGCTGTTCCTGATTTTGTTACAGATGATATCTCCTTATCGAAAAAAATTAACAAATTTTTTCGGCCCACCCTACTGTCCAAGAACGTAAGAACGTACGTGTAACGTGGTCTGTCCTTCTTACTTTATACAATATTATTTCTGTTATTCTAAAAATATTGTAAACAAATAGACCCGAATGAGAAAAAAGTGGACAACTGTAGACAGCAGTATGGCGTATTGATGAAAAGCAGCAAAAAGAAAGGTTACATAAACAAGAATAAATTTAAATTTACATAAATTCGTACATATTTTTATTCTTTGCTATGGCCCAACTGCCACAATTTCCAGACCTTATTCACAGGCTGCTTTGGTAAGGTAACCTTATTCGGAGGCTGCTTTAATAAGATAACACAAACTATGGTCTTAAAACGTAAATATCCTGTGAGGACTAAGATAGTTATAAACAACAGCACTTTAGAACAAGTGAGCCGTTTCAGATATCTTGGCTTGCAGTAAGCTATGAATCTGAATATGATATAAAAGAAAAGATATATACATTTAGGAATACCTGTAGTACGATTCATAAAACTCTTATAATTGAAACAAGAGAGAGCACAAGGATTAAATTTTATAAGACAAATGCAATACCCATGTTGATTTATGCAACTGAGGCGTGGGTCATATAAAAAAGGAAAGCGGATACAGAGTGTTGAAATGTAGTTTATTCAAAATACTTTAAATTACACATTTCAATATAGAATAAGGAATGAACATATGAGAGCAGAACTTGAAGTAAAGGACATAAATGAAATTATTTACAGAACACAACAGTGGGATCATCTGCGAAGGATGACAGAGGATCGATTGACAAAAGCGGCACTGAACTATAAAGCCATTGGTAGAAGAGACGTGGGTCGTCCGAGGATGAGATGGGTGCAGGAACAGGTTTATATAACCTAATCCTTAAAGAGGTGAAGAAGAATGTAAATAAATGCAGTTTATAACATAAACGAATACCTGAAATGAATCATATGATCTTATACTTTATGAGACCTAATAACTGGAAATGAGAAAAGGTGAAGACGTAGTAGCAGGGAACGCCGCTGTAAACAAGTGGGATAATAAGGTTGATCTTACGTAACGAGTGTAGGGTAACAAATGAATAACGCAACACGGGCTCAGGTTAACGCACACAGAAGCAATGTTTGTTTACTGAAGGAGCCATTCGTGACGCGCTGTGAACAGTAACACGATTACAGGATAAGTCAAGGCACTGTGTTACGCATAAATCTTGTAAGAATTCCGCGGAGAAGCGCTCTACTCACTGGCGGAAAAAATATTCATGTTTTCCTCCCTGTAAAATGTTTGCTTGGCCTAGATAACAATGAGAAAGCTGACATGACGACGAAGGGTTATAAATTTTTCCCTTTTTCGCATTTTTCAGTTTTTATACTGAGCGTTAACGGCAAAGTCACGCTTTTAATTAAGACGAAACGTCATGTAATTAAGAACGTAAAGTCTAAAGTGACATATTATTTATGTACATGGGACTAGTGCTGAAGTACGGTCTTATTAAATGAAGCCCGCTGTTTATGACAGTCAATTTAGTCAAGTTCATATTAAGATAACGGATAACATTTTTTAACTTTCCTTCTTCTTCTTCTTCTTCTTCTTCTTCTTCTTCTTCTTCTTCTTCTTCTTCTTCTTCTTCTTCTTCTTCGTCTTCTTCGTCTTCTTCTTCTTCTTCTTCTTCTTCTTCTTCTTCTTCTTCTTCTTCTTCTTCTTCCCCCTAACCAAGAGGTTTGTGGGTTTCCAATTTCGTCTCTCCTTTTCCCTTCGGTTCTCAAGAGGACAGTCATTTGTTCACTGTTTCTGAAAATGGTAATCTCAAAACTCTTCTCCAGCATCACATCTCAAATGCTTCAACGTTGTTGTTCTCAAATCTTTTTTAAGGGAAGCTTATATGTTTCAGAACTATATGTGTTTTTCCTGCAAATGAAACGTTTGATAAATTTCTTCCTGCTGTCCAGGGCGCCAGAAGAGATCGCGTCTTGAAAATTCTCACGTCGCTTTCATAAAAGTAATACTCGTCTCTCATTGTAATAATGCTTCAATTACTGTTATCACTTTGGGTCACAAAAAACGTCCAAGACTAAAACCTTTCAGCGAATGTGCTGCCAATAGTGTTCGTCTTTCTTTCAGGAAATGCAACGAAAATTGTATACGTTATAACATGAATAACTTCAAATTTTATTGTATAATTTACTTCTACTCATAATCTTGACCCTTATTGAGAAAGTTCAATATTATAATGTGTTACAATGTACTGCAACAGAGGCAGTATTGTTGCTTTCGTGCAGGAAGGAGAAGCAATGTACCCCTACCAACATAACGGAGCAAACTACCATTGTCGCTACAGCACTTGCTTGACGGAAGTCATAAAAATTAATTCACTGCAATGTTTATGCAAAGCACTTCCATTGTTGCAAAACATTGTCGGCACTTGGGCTAAATTAAACGAAACAAACATACCCTTATCACAAATATATTACCTCAAATTGGTATGAGACTTAAAAAGCAGTTAAAACTCAATGAAACACATTTCTGTATTTCAATACGAATTTTTAATAATAATCGTCTTTTAGAAGAAATAAATTAGTGCCTAATAAAACCAACTTTCTTAGTCTTACATGACTCTATCAGTTTGCTGCCTGTCTATTATATTCTTACTTTCTCATTTAATATATTTTGTGGAAGTTTGAAGAGTACAGTGGGAGTACAACAGTGCTGGCCGCAATAACTTCCTTGTATTCCGAACGGATCACACAAGGCAGCAAAACCTGTTTACCTTGTCAACTGATAGGGGTAAATTTATGCCATTTTTATTATTATTTTATAAAAAATGCCAGTTCGTTTTGAATAGGCTTACAAATGCAAGAATCGATGCTTTGCCATGACCTTACAATCAACATGCAATTTGACCCTATCGGCAAATTTAACCTCGTGGAAATTAGTGTGTTCCTGAGATAACATATAGAGAGGAAAATAGAGGACTAATGTGTAATAATTTAAATGATCTTTTCTTAGTAAACAATATAGCTGAAGCTGGCAGTCTGCTCTCCGACGCGATTTAATTCGTTCAAATAGAAATCTGTTATTAGTTTACGACACAGAGCTTTCATAAAGTCACGCTACCAATAACACATACTATTATTAGATGTGTATCGTTCTTAGTTACAAGATTCTTATAAGGTGAGTACTTTGCTGAGACTCTTAAAGTAAAGAAAGCCACACTTAGTTCACGTGACGAGTCATCTTTCCATATTTTTGCAGCTTTGCAACAAGCAAAATTTTTTTCAAGCTCAGAACAAATTTTACAAGTAGAAAAATTTTACAAGCAGAATTTATTGTAAAATATTATTTATTCACAGTTAAATCCAGAAAATTAAAATTATTTTGTGGTTACATTTTCTCACTATGCAGTGATAAATTGACTATTTCTAGTTTAGTGTTTATATTTTGTGAAACACGAAGTGCTGTTGACCATCTGTCGGCTTTACAAAATGCCACTGTACGCAACATTTTTCAATCGCTATTGACGTTTCCAGAAACATCACTGAGGAAACAATGTCAACATAATGACTATTCACTCGGTGTTATTTACAACGATATAAAAATACCAACGTGAAACGCCCAATCAAATTTAAATCGTGCAAAGGTCTGGACAACCTTTGATACACGAGCTGTTTACAGTAAATGGTTAAGAACTTTCGTTCGATAAAGAATGTATGTTTTAAAAATAGTGTTTCAATTATTATTATTTTACATGTTGTTAATTTAATTATTTAATAAAGTAGTTCTTTTACGTATAGACAACACAATTTTTTTTTTAATCAATTATTATGGTGATTGATTCTAGGTAACCGTGTAACAGTCTTTAGATCAAAATTTTAAGAGTGACTGAGAATCAGGGAAGAAGAAGAAATGTATACCAGGAAGAAAAAAACAAACAAAGTAAGAACTCTCTAAAAAGCCTACAAGAAAAAATTTGATAAATACATCTTATTTACCTTGCACGGACAAAGGAATCAA
Organism: Magicicada septendecula; assembly: GCA_034769895.1. Lineage (NCBI taxonomy): Eukaryota > Metazoa > Arthropoda > Insecta > Hemiptera > Cicadidae > Magicicada > Magicicada septendecula. Next base: position 469,206,145 of record CM068371.1, read on the forward strand.
CGGAATTGCAAATAAATTTAAAATTTAAAAACACAACATAATTTTAAATTTAAAATCAATAATTCATTAGTCAACATTTTACACAAAAGCACTAAAAGTATAGACAACTGCACCAAATAATATATATAAAATAAAAAGATTAAATGATTGCATCAACATTTTGTAGGCCAGAGTATAAAGTCTAATAAAATATTTAACAACTGCATTTCATTGTATGATCATTGTATTTATAAACTGCATTTTATTGTATGATCCAATATAGAATAACGCTTACTGAACAATAGGCACAGTATACTAATGTAGATAGTAATTTCAAAAAACTGCAATAAAGTTAAAAACAATGTCCATGTGGGAAGAATTACACGTAGACACATACACACACACATATGAGTGAAAAAACATTTGGAATTAATAAATTGCCAAGTCATTTTCCGCTAAAACATAATTATGTAATAATTTATTTTAAAATTCACCAATGAGATAAGAGATAATCCAATACGCTTAAATGAATCAACGTCTTGGAGACAATAGGAATACAGAAACTCATGTATTTCATCTTGATTTATAGAACTTGATTCTCAAAATCTTTTATTTGGTTTAAAGATGGTTGGTTATACACTTAACCGAAGTCGATCGTCATAATTGTTTGAATTTAAATAAGTCTGTTTGTTAGAAGTAACCAATTTTTATAGCACTTAATGCTTTTTAGGTGAACCTTGAGTTCATAATTCCGGAGATATTATTTTCTAATAAAACTATTGTTTATAGAGTTACGAAAATCCTGAACTTATCATGGAATACCTTAACGTTCTCAGCAAACTAGCTTGTCCTATGCAATATCACTACGAAGTAAGGCGTACCTACATTTTTATTAAACCGTTTGGTTCCAAAAGTTATTACTCAATTATTTTTAAGCTACGCAGGGTGTAATTGTAATCCAACCGTCCTACAAGGTTAAAATCAAAAATACTAGTTACAGAAACACTGATCCTGCATGCCAGTGTACCAATTCACTAGCTTAATGTTACGTAAATTTTTCTGCTGAAAATGGCCTTTACAGTGTCTGTTAAAAAATTTTTCATAAAAACAACATAAAATTAATGGGGTTTTGGTGATTACGTTGCCAACGAAGGTGATGATACAGGAGGTCACGATGCAGTCGGTCACTGAAAATAGTGATGTACAAATAAAAAGGAAAACAAAGTCAGTAAAGTGAAACACAAGGAAGGTCGTGGTGAATAATTGGAAGAGCCAAGAGAGTTCTTTGTTTGTTTAGGGGTAAATCTTAACATGCCTGTTGACACTTAATCCCGTACATCCCTATTGTATTAAATTAGGGACAATTGTATGAAATTGTATCAAATTTTGAGATTGATCCTACTTCAAAATAAGGAGACGAGTGACATAAATGTGATGGATAGGCCAAAATTGCAAAGTAATTGGGAAACTCTATTTCAGGTAACAAATTAAAGAGAACGTAGTGTTGAGTTTAGAAAACTTTAAATATATTGGGCATCACAGCCTAAAAAAGCCTTAAATTTTGGAAGATATCCAGTTCAGTTATAATTACACGTCCTGAACCTTAAAAAAATTAAGAAAATATAATATTTCTACGGCATTGTTTTAAATTTACTGGCACCATAAGCTAAAATATAAGTATTATGTAGTGCCTTTAAAAATCTATGTAGGGAATTTATAAGACGACTAACGTACGTTAAAATACTATAACACATCTGTTTTGAGGACTTCAAAATTATAGGTTATATCCAATTGTTTCTAGTAGTAAATATATTGGTGCAGATTGTTCTCACTTTCCTGAACCGTTTTCTATGTTCCCACATAAACAACAAAACAACCATTATATACTTTGCTGAAGAAAATGTTGATCTTTAATGTCGTTAAATAAACGCACCCAATAATTTAAAAAATTCAACTTGTTTTTACTTCCATATTCCTTAAGGAATGGAAGTATGGTGATGGCAAAAAAAATCGTGTTTGAGATTATTGCAGATTCTGATTCTACTACACTCAAAACATGAAAAAAAGTCGTTTTCCGAAAAGTGTCTGTGTGTGTGTCTGTCTGTGTGTCTGTGTGTCTGTGTGTCTGTCTGTAGATTTTTTTTCTATGGCAAACGATAACTGCCGCAAATTCAAACAGAATCAAATAATTTTTTGCATACAGCCCTGATTAGTAGAGTACGCACGACCTATTGTTTTTGGTGAAGATCGGTTGAGGGAAAGGGGTAGTTTACCTGCAACGGTTTTTTTTATCAAGGGAAATTTTTTTTTTGGCAAACGATAACAGCCGCAAATTCAAACAGAATCAAATAATGTTTCGTATACAGCCCTGAATTGTAGAGTTCTCAAGACCTATTGTTTTTGGTGAAGATCGGTTAAGGGAAAGGGGTAGTTTACCTGTAACGTTTTATGTTTTAACAAGGGTATTTCCTATGGCAAACGATAACAGCCGCAAATTCAAACAGACTCAAAAGATTATTTGCATACAGCCCTAAATTGTAGAGGTCTCAAGATCTATTGTTTTTGGTGAAGATCGGTTGAGGGAAAGGGGTAGTTTACCAGCAACGTTTTTTTAACAAGGGTATTTTCTATGGCAAACGATAACAGCCGCAAATTCAAACAGAATCAAATAATGTTTTGCATACAGCCCTAATTTGTAGAGTACTCAAGACTTATTGTTTTTGGTGAAGATCGGTTAAGGGGAAGGGGTAGTTTACCGGCAACGTTTTTTTATCAAGCGTATTTTCTATGGCAAACGATAACAGCCGCAAATTCAAACGTCCCTGAATTGTAGAGGTCTCAAGGACTTTCGATTTTGGTGAAGATCGGTTAAGGGGAAGGGGTAGTTTACCTGCAACCTTTTACGTTTTAACAAGAGTAAAGTACTTGAAAATTCATTTAAACTTTTTGAAACAATGGTAATTGTTAAAAATAAAATCATTTTGTTGCCAGGCAATAAAATTATAATTTTTTCATTTTAATGTAAATCTGTACATAGTATAAAGTAAAGTCGGTCCGTTCTCTCTCTGTGTTTGAAATCGCCAATCTCAGGAAGTACTGAACGGATTTTATTCAAGTTTTTGCCAATAGATTGTCTATCGAGGAACATTTATGTGTATAATTAATACATATATGTTGTACATTAGCTTAGCTATCACGGTTTATGTCAAGTAAGTGGTATAGTTTACATCTTCTTATATATAAAAATGAATGTTTCTTTGTTTGTCCCGTATGCGTTCCTATACCATTCATCCGATTGCGATGAAACTTCGGTGAGTTGTTGTGCGCACGTCCGCGAAGGTTTCTTCCACATCTCCTCCTAAACCACTGTACCGATTTCAACCAAACTTGGCACAAATATTTTACGCAACGGGAGAACCAATTTAGGATAGGTGTTTTTTCGATGGGGTCCTTTTGGGGGTTCTTTGGGGTCTTCCACATCGCCTCCTAAACCACTGGACCGATTTCAACCAAACTTGGCACAAATATTTTACGCAAAGGGAGAACCAACATAGGACAAGTGTTTTTTTCGATACGATCCTTTGGGGGGTCCTTTGGGGTCTTCCACGTCTCCACCTAAACCATTGGACCGATTTCAACCAAACTTGGCACAAATATTTTACGCAACGGGAGAACCAACATAGGACAGGTGTTTTTCCGATACGATCCTCTGGGGGGTCCTTTGCGGTCTTAAAAAACTATTAGATCTGGTTACTATGGCAACCCAATAGAATAGATTCTGTTCTAAATATATTATCGCATTAAATTGAAGACCACGCGAACGAAGTTGTGGGCAACAGCTATTTATTTTTAAGAAGCCTACTTTAATTAAACTTTATTAATTAAACTAACATTTTCATTACGTACAACGTGAAACTCCGTAGCGAAGCACGGGTATTCTGCTAGTCATGTATAAGAGAAAATATATCGTGCGTGGCAGGCAAGCATATCTCAGTTATGTACTGTTTACGTTTCCATTTTATTATTATCACTACCGCAATAAAAAGGTAGGGAAGACACACACACACACACACACACACACACACACACAAAATTCGCGTTATTTTTGGCCTCACTCATGTATATTTTCTTACATTTGCACGCTTTTTAAATGGTAAGTGCCGAAACCCGTAACAACATAACGCGTGCAAGCCGAAAAAGTGTCCAGCGTGGATAGCGATTTGCTTCCTGTGGATCGCTGGGCAGTGTAACTGCACGTGTTTACAGAGGAACGATTCATAGACAGACTTTCCGTCTTTAGGGAATGAACCATCTGCAAGATGCTGAGTGTCCATGAGTGACTTCGGAGCGCTCCTTCTTTTTCGCGTGTTTGTTCTGTGAAACATACACTGTAGATTCGCAGCTTGATAGGAACGCTGCAACTAGGAACACTGTAGCAACGCCCAATAGGAAATGTTGAAAATTATTGTCCACGGTGAACCCTCATACACACTAAACCTGCTCTGATGTTTTAATTACGGACATCATAATATTAAAGTTTGGAAACTTGAGCACTACTTAATGGAGATCAATCATTAACTTATACAAGCCATTAACTTTATGCATATTTTTTATATATATGTGTACAACGTTATCGGCAACAAAGAAGTAGTTTTTGTTAAAATTGCTTCCCGGGATATTTGGCCGTAGTCCAATGTTTTCTACAAAACCAGACGTTTCGGCAATGCCATTGACTTCCATCATAAGTGAAAATCGAGTGCGATAACGTGAGGTGGTATATGTTAGTGACCACAGTACTGTGGTTAAGGCTGAAGCAGTAAGTAGAAAGAAGTAGTTTCTATGGTAATATTTCATTTCGAAAATGATTTTAAAAATAAATCTTAGAATATGGAAGTCATGTATGGTTCTCCATACCGATATTTTGAATTAGCAGTCTCTGTAATTCCAACTTTGTCGTGTTTACTTACTGATCTGTTATTTGTCATGTTCCGGACAATGACAAGTAGTCCAAAACATAGCAAGTAGCAGTTTAGCAAGTAAACACGACAAATTTGGGATTTAAAAACTACTTTGATTTTTTTATCAGTGTTACTTATTTTACATTATTAATACGTTTTTCGTTCTTATTCCATGGGAATTTCAATAAGTACCCTCATAACACAAGAGCTGAAAGAAAATCATATAGAGCGAGAGCAATGAGAAAGAAGAATTGTATATAATATTCAAGATCAATTCCAAGGTAGGACGGGTAAACTGTAAGAAAAATAGACTTTCAGAGAAGAACAAAAAAGTTAATAAATTTAGAAGAAGGAATGTAATCTCAAAAGAATGTTTAGGGCAAACCAATACACTACGTTTATTGTGTAGTGTGAATTTTCATGATAAAGCAATTACAGAATGAGAAATATTTAACATTAATTTTGAAAATTACATACATTTAAAAATTTAAATAAGAAAAATTGATTCGAAGATTAAAAATACAAATAAATTTACTTGTATTAAAGTCTTAATTTAAATAGACAAAGTATAAACAGCACGTTGCGTAATTAATTTTTCTCGGGTGAGTTTAAGTAAAGTTTAAGTGCGTATACCTTATTTTACAAACATTGTTGATTGTAACAACAGTCAAAGTAGTTTTCCGTAGTAAACTGTAGGTATAAATACATTAGTATCAAATGAATCGTGTTTCAAAAAATTGTTAAACAATATTTTTTTAAATATTTATTTATTTCCAACTTCGTCGTGCTTGTTTGCTAAACCACTAAATGTCATGTTCTGGACGAGGCCTTTCAGTGTTTCCACCATTTTCCAGTCCTAAATCACGACCTATTTATTTATTTATAAAGTCGCTGCAGCAGCATCGATTATTAGCGACCACACAAATTATAAACATGAATTTGTAAATCATACAGAAATTCACATACAGAATTAGTAAAATATGTTAAACTATAAGGTGCTTAGTGTAGACAAACGTTGCAACAAAATACACAAGAACTGCTATGATTTAAAAACTATGTTAGATATTTGTTTAAATACCAGCAATAATGCAATATAAAATGATAAATATGGCCCCACACAACACAAACGTTACAAATACACAGCATGCAGATGTATAATTATTAATTATGTAATATTTATACATAAATTTACCTCAAGATGTTATTTTTCTATTTGAAACATGTTTCGTGTACTATCTTGTACCCATCCTCAGCCTTCCGGTTTTTTGGTCTGGTGAAGTACATATGTGCTGTTGGTTGACTATTATTATTGTGGCTTCCTGTTGGCTTCTGGTATTTCAAGTTGGTTTTATTGTGTGTGATTGTGGTGTATGTGTTAGTTTTTTGTGTATTTTCAATGTTGAGTGCTTTGAATATTGTGTCATGTTTTTGACACATACACCACAATCACACACAATAAAACCAACTTGAAATACCAGAAGCCAACAGGAAGCCACAATAATAATAGTCAACCAACAAGACATATGTACTTCACCAGCAAAAAAACCGGAAGGCTGAGGATGGGTACAAGATAGTACCCGAAACATGTTCCAAATAAAAAAATAACATCTTGAGGTAAATTTATGTATAAATATTAAATGTATTATATACATCAAGAAACGGACTGTAGCAGAAAGTGATTGAAATTATTAATTAATAACATATTAAGCTTATATGTATTAATAAATAAATGTAACACGTAATAACATATGCAACGACAAACAATAGGCCTATATAACAATAAATGTAACAACAAGTTACATAATAATAAATATGTAAAATGAATAAAACAGTATCATTTATACTTCTAACATCTGAAGGGATATTAAATTTGGTGCGCAGATGATAAAGAGCACGGCACTCTGAAGTTAAACAATTAGTACTCACAAAACGGCCTTTAAATAAAATTGTTCTTTAATGCCTTCTTAGTGAAGACGTTCCAGATGTGTTTGTAAGAGTGCGTCTAGTTTGTCGTAAGTTAAATAACCGGCAACCGGGAGCAGCGAATCGCATCGTGTCACAGTATACAGCACAGTATTTTTACTGTAAAAACAACCTCCAGCCTCTCATTTACGTGTCCCCTCTGCCTACGTCTTACCTGTGTTTTCATTGCTGAGATTTTTTACATTTTGTTTGAGCAAACACAGTGCACAAAGTATGTATACGCGTGTGTAAGAGTGTTTACCGCGGCTTCCACCTTCTTGATAATACTAAATATGGAAGTCAGCAAACAAATCTGTTTACAGAGGCTAAAGTTTAGGTTGAAAACAGATGATGTACTCTGTATTCTGCTTACTTTACTGTCGTGTTTCGCAAAAACAGTTTAATAAAATAATAATTTTGGAACATTTTTAAAAAATAAAGTCGATACAATGTTTTTTACAACTAACGTTAAGCGTTTACTTTTTATATCTGCTGGCTCGTATGTTCATTTGTTGTGTAATGGAAACTTGTAATGACGTCGACGAATTAAGTTTCCCAGTAAAATTTGTGTTTAATTTTAATATTTGTGAACACTTAGTTAGCCTAGCCACCGTCTTCTGACTTTTTTAAAACATTCAATAACTACGCGCTTCAAGGATAAATCATAACAAAGCCGTCTTTCTCATAGACTCAACTGCAGCGATTCAAAACGTGACCTCAAACGGTGACACAAGCTGCTCCCTGACAATTGAGTGTAGGCGACAACTGCAGAACCTTGTACAATTAGGCTGGCAGATTGAACTGCAATTGTTACCCCCAGCTATGTCAACATCATGGGAAATGAAAAAGCCGACATCCTCGCCAAAATGGGCGCAGCACTACCTCAGCCGGAGACCCCCTGCCATATACATCTGCGAAAGCATGACTAAACTGCTCAATAAGCCCATGGCTAAAAGAAAAACAATTAAGTGCCTGTGTGAGAAAAAGATGAGCAACATTAGTTACGGACGGCCCCATCAACAGAACTCTACCCCGAGCAACTAGTGTTGCTCTTTTTAGAACTACAACCGGTCATGACTACCTGGCCTCCCACCTGCACCGCATCGGCGTGTTGTCGTCTCCTGAATGTGTTCTCTGTGGATACGCTTCCATGAATGCGGATCACCTAATTACATGTCCAGCCTTGCTCTCAGACACGCAGGTCAAAGACGAAGATGATACGGCAAGGCTCTCACGTCTCTACTGGTCAGCGCGCCGCCTAATGGCCCAACAGCCAAGGGTGGGCTTTGGCTAGTAAGTAGTAAGTAAGTAAGTCAAGGGTAAATCATCATCGTCAGGTTTTATTAAAATAACAGTCCTTCTGGAGAAGACGTCAAAACATCAAAAATTTTTACCAAATATCACAGTATGTATGCCGTCACACATTATTGTAGCACTTCAGGCCACGTCGGGACCTGGTGCGCACCATTACACGCGATTGACGGGTCGGGACGTGGCCTGAAGTGCTACAATAATGTGTGATTACATACGTACTGTGATGTTTGGTAAAAATTTTTGATTTTTTCACGACTTCTCTAGAAGGATTGATTGCTGTTTTTATATAACCTGATGATGAGGATTTATCCTTGACACGCGTAGTTATTGAAAGTTTTAAAGAAGTCACAAGACGGTGAGTAACCACGTGTTTACAAATATTACAATTAAATACTTATACACTTGACTTGGAGGGTATAATATAATGAATAAAATTTGTAGGTAGATTTTAACGGTAGGTGTTATTAAATTTGTGGATCTCTCAGTAACAGATCTAAAATGACTCACTGCGCACATGAGAGGATAACAAATTTGGTTAAGAGACAAGTTAAATTAAATTTAATATCATATGGAAAATATGTTGTTGGTCACCGTACCGTAATTCCAGAGCTCATGTTAATTCGGCATAGATGTTCTAACTGTAAGAAGACTCTTTCTGTATTAGCTCCGCTGCAGGTCTCTTTAAAGCAAGAATGAGTAGAAGGCCTATCTCTTATTCTTCCTACTTATTTAAGAGAGCGGCAGTTTCAAATTGATAACGTTCCCAGTGAATGCTTCCATTAAACGTTGGGGTATTTGCGTAAACTGGCCCTAATACTGAAAATGGCACTGTTTTGTTACTCTTAGTTGTTGGATCTTCTTCAGCGTTTTTAATAGCATTTTTTATAACTATTTCTTTTACCAAATGTTTGACTACCTTTTAATTTGTTTTATCGAATTTGTAATAGAGTTTTTTGAAACTTGACATATTTTCTTTTCATATTTGACACAGATTTTTCTATTTCATATATTCTGTCGAATTGTTTGTTTAGCTGTCGCCTCGTAAGAGGACAAACTTTGGAGTGGTATCCTATTGTACGAACGCGTGAAAGTCGTCAGCATGGCGGCTACAATCTTCTTTTTGCCGTCTCTCTGAGGTTTCGTTTTGACGCTTACGTTTTTCGTCTTGCCGTTTTTCTGCTTCTTCTCTTATCCGCCTTTGTTCTTATTGTTGTTCCCGTGTTTGACGTAGCATTGTTCGGAATGCTTCTATCATTGGCTGGGACCCATGTTACCAGATAAATTACAACGTACACTATTCTTCTACAAAGTCTGCTCTGTTTCCACTGTTAAAGACTCTACTGACACACTGTTACGACGGTCTAACCCATCGTCGTATGGTACCATGGAGAACAAAATACAGACACCAATGAAATCACTAATAACCAGCTTTAATTAATCACAATTTAAAATTCATAATCAACTTGTACAATAATCCAAGTTAAAATGTTCACAGGAAATAATAATGTCAAATAATAGTGTTCTACACTAATTATAATACAGTAAACACTTCGCCACAATACTTCGAAACACATTTCAATAAATTCCCACTTATAACTGACTTCCAAATGACAGCTATTGGCTATTATACATCGTGCAGTGTTCCATAATATGGGTCCTTAACAAGCACTCGAAAATTCTGGAGGAAATTTGGGCGCGGCCTTTGCAGAAAAACACACCTGCTCGGCTGGGCGGGAATCACGCAAAACGACACTCTCCATAGATCGAGACGTTTCCTCACTGCAATATCTACTACTAAAAGTACCTACAATTCTCAAACTTCCTACAATTTTGAAATGTTTAAATATGCACATTGTTCATTTATATTTAATGTGATGCCTCACTCACTTTTTCATTTTTTTCAGTTTCTTTAATATTTTAATCCAAATTTTATCCCTGACGTCCAAAGAAATAGAAAACCTCGAAACTGAAAACTTTACTCTGACTGTAATTAAAATTCTCTAAAAACTTGATTGCCTTCATTGAATTTATATAATTTTTTTCAACTTTTTGTCCCATGGCTCCTATTTTTGAGGCTATCAATCTCAAAAGCAATACGAGTCTTTGAGATAAAAGTATAGAAACACGTGTTTAGTTGTAAGTAGACACATACAATTAAGTAGACAAGCTGACATATAAAAAAATGCAAAGCGGTCAAGTTACAACTGAGCATTCGCTTCGCTCATTCAGCAAACTCTCAGAGATATTGATTGTTTGAACTCCATTTCGTAAAGCAATCATAGGAATCTCACAAGTTCCAAAGTAGCGCATTACGTAATCAAATTAAAGCTTCAAATGGATTACACAAAATTATTGCTAATATGTAGTCATACAAGATTTTAAGCACTAAATTCAGCAGTTTCTTATATAAGCGGTATGGTCATGATTGAGTTTAATACGCGGTAATAAACTCGATTCAAGTAATGTCGAACAGAGCCAATCAGCTACAGGCTGACGCTCAATGGAAGGCAATAAACTGAGACTTAATAACTCTGTGGTGGCAATGATTTAGTAATTAACTGGTTACGACTTTGTGTGGGTTGTAGACGGACATTAAATACAAACGCTGTTTCACTTTGTTTGTCACAGTACACTGCAGAAAATGAATTGTTTTCAAAACAAACAACAAAGCAAACAACAATATATTATACTACAACGAAAACAAAACAATATGACGTTAAGTACGAAATAAGGTAAACTTAAGTTTAATTTAGATTTGAATGAGATAAACACGGATATTTTGAGACGAAGTCAGCATATTCAGTTTACTATTTAATAACAAGGAGTTAGTTGCAACTGACAAATAAAAAAACACAGAAAAAGCATCTAACCAATGTCTCAGTGTACTCGTAATTATGATAAGGTTTTTAAAACAGCATTAAAAATTGTACAGTTTAAGTTATAGTAACAATTTTTTTTGTATCAGCCATCTAAGGACCATATACCAATTTTAATTCGTTATTCGTTCTTTGCTTTTTCTAAAAAATTATTCATCTTTTCTTTGTGTCACTTCTTCCTGCCTTCAGTCCACTTAGAACCTGCGTGTTTGTCTCTCCTACCCTGAACTCCTACCATTTTTAACACTTTTGCCCGAAATCTTCTCTTTCAATTGATTCCTTTCTAATTCATTTTCTTCTGTCAATATTATTTTTGTCTAAATCTTTTTGGACTTCTTTAATCCAACTTGATGTTAGCTTCTTCCCCTACAGATATTTGAAGATCTGATTTGTTAACCTATTGTCGTCCATTCTATATAAATGTCCCAAAAATAATCTTCTTTTTCTCATTGTTTCTGTTATATTTTTAGTACTCCGATATATTTCATCATTACTTCTTAATTTACAACCCTCTGAAGTTTTTCGTGGGTCTAATAGTTTCTAATAATTCGTATTTACAATATTTTTATTTTGTCTAAACTATAATTCAATGCTAGACATTTACTTGCATATAACCATTCTGGCTTCACTACTGTACTGTAATCTCTTATTTTTGCGTGCTTAGAGATGCACTTTTTATTGTAAATATCTTTAGTTATACCATATTATGCTCTTTCCATTTTATTAATCCTTTAATAATAGTAGTAACAAATTACAATAAAAAGTGTAATTACCATTAGGTTCCAATTTTCTTAAGTATCACTTTTAACTTACAAAATTATTTACACACAGAAGACACATCTTTCCTATTAAACTTAACACAAGAGATAAATCCTAGGGTAAAACTACATTAATTTTAGAAAATATAGTAATAAAGTAATGTATCAATTAAACGAGACAATATTCACGACATTTTAAGAAATTAAATATTGTTCCTTAAATACTAAAACTGGTAAAAATTTGAAAGACTAGAAGAATTTTCTTGCTTGTGTAAGAATACCGCAGTATGCTTGAACAAAAAGAATGTTAAGTGCAGACTATGTTTGGAACGATGCGGCATGTGGATGCCAAACCAGGACCACAAAGACACTTCAGACACGAAACAGGGAGAGCAATTATCAAGATATGTTGATACAAGAGATTGCTATGAGTACCAGTATAAGACTTGAAATAACGTTCTCTCTTCTTCTTCTAGGTTAGCACCTCATAGGCTGGTTGGCAGCAGCTCGTCAGTCTTCAGGCTTCTCTGCTTTTCTTTTCAACTCACAATATGATGTGCAGTTCATATCGACCGTAAGCTGTTTCATGTAGTCTAAACGGGATCGACCTCTGTGATTCTTCCCTTCAATTTTATTGTTCTTTCTCTTATTCTCTTAACCAACTCATTGCATCGTAGTATATGCCCTATAAACTTACCCCTTCTGGCTTTTAAATTTTGTAGAAAGCTCTGGTAAAGTATTCCCCATTCGTTATCTTCTCCCTCCAGCTTAACTTGAATATTCTTCATTAGCACCAGATCTCAAATGCTTGGAGTCTTTCCTTCTCACTTTCTCTAATTGTCCAAGATTCACTCCCGTATATGGCAACAATCCACACGCATGACTTTACTAGATTCTTTCTTAATTTTAGGCTGATAGCGTTTGAAGTGAAAACGTTTTTCTTTTTTGTTGAAAGCAATTTTAGCCAGGTTAATTCTGCTCATAATTTCCTTACTGCTACCTCCATCAGTTGTGATTTCACTTCCTAGATAGTTAAATTCTTTATTTCCTAGAGAACATTATTTCCAAGATTTATTATGACCGGATCTTCTTCCTTCCAAATACGGACTAGGACTTTGGCCTGTTGTTCATTTATTTTCATATTGAATTAATTCTTCATTACTTGATAAATTGTGTCAAGAAATCCTCAGGCTTCCCTCAGTCGTTTTTCTATTATCTGTCTTAATGCTAAACTTGCCTCCCTTGTTCCCATATATTTTATGGCTCTCTATGTTACATTCTATTTTTCGAGGGATGATTCGGGTAATTATTTTTGATGCATAAGACACCAGGCATAACGTTCTGTAGTTCTTGCATGAGCAAGTATTCAATCTTTTAGGTATTGGCACTAATGCTGTTTATAGTCTATTAGAATGAAGCTCTAACCTCAGGAAGGAATGCTGTAATATGGGTATACCAGTTGGAGATTGGAGGCTCTTCACGTTACACTTTATTGACCATTATGATATAGGCCTACTGGCCGAAGACGAGACGGATGTAAGTTATATGCTTGGCTAGCTTTCAGAAGAATAGATGAAATGGGGCCTCGAAGTAAATCCATTCAGAACAAAGTACTTAGTAATAGGTGGTAGAGGCCAAGACTTAGAGTCAGGAACAAAAGTTATAAGAGCTACGAGTAATTTCGAGTATTTACGAGTAACTATAACATCTGATACTGATAGTAAACAAGAAACAACACCAAGAAAGTGGCGACCAATATCTGTTACGGACAACTGAATAACATAATATCGAGTTCCCCAAATACAAATCATAATTAGATTGTGTATGATACATACGCGTAAAAATTGGTATGGAGAACCATACATGACTTCCGTGTTCGAAAGTCTATATTTAAAATGATTTTGGATTTGAAATATTTCCATAGAAACTAATTCTTTCTTCAGCATTAACCACAGTACTGTTGTCACTAACGTACACCACCTCACGTTAGCGCACTCGATTTTCACTGATGATGGCAGTCGACGGCACTGCCGAGACGTCTGGTTTTACAGAAAACATTGGACTACGGCCAAACAGCCCGGCAAAAAATTCTAACAACAGATTACTTCTTTGTTGGCGATAACGTAGTACACATATAAGAAAGTATCCCGTCCCCTTCAAATGTCATTTTCATTTATAGAAAATTACCACCACCTCTTTCAACTACCTTTTTAATTTATAGATATTTCATCTAATTTTCTACAGTGGATTATTATGACCTCCTTTTCAGGATTCTTCAGTTATCAAAATTACGTACTTTACTCTTGTTAAAACGTAAAACGTTGAGGTAAACTACCCCTTCCCATTAACCGAACTTTACAAAAATCAATAGACCTTGGGTCCTCTGCAATATAGGCATAGATGCAAAAACTTATTTGATTCTGTTTGAATTTTCGCCATATACAAAATTCTACACACACACACACACACACACACACACACACACACACACACACACACACACACACACACACACACACACACACACACACACACACACACACACACACACACACACACACACACACACACACACACACACACACACACACACACACACACACACACACACACACACACACACACACACACACACACACACACACACACACACACACACACACACACACACACACACACACACATTTCGGAAAATTACTTTTCTTCACGTTATGAGGGTAGTACAATCAAAATCAACCCTTATATCGAACACGACTTATTTCGCCATCACTTTACTTCTATTTCCTTATGGATCATGAAAGTAAAAATCATAGTAGAGAGCACAAGTTTACCACATGAATCAATTCTTCCAAACACCAGTCCGCGTAGGCCTTTCAACGGTTATCGCTAAGCGTGTTTGCTAATATCTCGGCGTCACGCTTGGCTTCAAACTAAACCGGCGGCGACACATCAAATGAACCACCAACCTAGCCCGTAGACGAATCCGGAATCTGAAAATCCTCAGCAGCAATAACCGTTGCTCCAGCGTTACTCTCAGCAAGACCTACACTGGGTACACTGGGCCCTGCCATGACCTACGGACATCCGATCCTACTATCAGCCGACTCCGCCAGACTGAAACCCTGCAAAATAGCAGTAGCTTTTGTAGCTAATAGGGGGACGGGGCTCAAGGCCCCTGCATGGTAGCAGCGCCCGGAGTGACTCGTCCGATGACTGCTAGTATCGAACTCTCTCAAGGGCTGGGGTAATCAAGGACTTGTGTTGGGATGGTGTGCTCCTTTTTGTTTGGGTAGGGGCGAGGATCTCTGCAAGTGAGGTGCTCAGCCTACCCAAAGTATGGGTTGTCTTGTGCCCTGAAGCCAGCGGTGACAAAATAACAGAACGGCAAGCCGTTCGCCTCAGTTACCGTTGTTCCCCAAAACAAAGCAGTAATACTGCTCTGTATTCCTTAACTAAACACTTGACAGCCCTGGATTCCTTTCTTCACAAATTGTACTGGAAATATGCCTACACCGCCAAAACTCATTCCTCCGTCCAATCTATTGTAGCAATAGAGCAACCAAGAACACTCAAAGACCCACCTTACTTATTAACCGCATACTGTCTATCGCTAACGAACCACGAAACAGAAACAGACACAGAAACAGACACAGAAACACAAATAGATAATCAACTAAGGCCACTAATAACCAGCCTGCACCGATCCCGTAATGCAATAATTCCCCATAACTACACACCTAATTGCACACCCTATTACATGAATCCTCCGCCTTTTCCTTGACGCCAATATGACGCTACTCACTCGGTCTAAAGTCCATCACTATTCGGCCACATTGCCTGAGTTTTCTAGTTTAACATACACTGATGCCAATTTCCCACAAAACCTATTCGGCTGTGGACACTATATTCACACACAAGCACACATGACCTCCTCTAACCGTTACTCGGTATCCCCACCTTCTCAGCTACCGTGCGTTCTCCAAAACCCAAATTCCAAACCGGCTGATGGTTGCTAGTGTCTAGAATAACCCAACCCGAAGAAAATGTATGACAATTAATACCAATTTTTATAAATTTTAATACTATTATTACAATATTTCATTATTGGAATAGAATTTAAGCGGCTGGAATGAGATTCCTCAGGCACGTGGCAAGGTAATACTCTCCATGATCAGAGAAGAAACACAGATATACGGTAGGACCTGAATATTATGAGTATACTCGACAGGATTGCTGAGTATCAACCGAATTGGTGAATTGGTGAGACTTTTATTGTAATCATCAGGACAACACATCATCACAGTTGTGTGTTTGGCGTCAGCAATGATGACAACAAACACTGTCAAAACGTCGACTCAAACAAATTAAAAATTTGTGTTATTTTTGACCGATCCTCACTAACTTCCACTGAAAAATTCCTTGATTGACGGTCACTACGAATTTAAGGATTTAATGTCTAGAATAATCGTCCATAAGACAAAAGACGACTTGGACGACAGCAAATGCGATGGAGTAATTTATTGAGGAAATCTTCTAAATAATGAGACGAAGAGTAAGAATAAGAATAGACAATGTTGTCTACCCACGTCCATTGTTTGGAATAAACGTCAAGCAATTCGGCCGTGCTCTACTGGGGTTGTTAATTTCAGACGTTTTGTCCTCAACTCTTGAGGCCAACGTCTTTGTAACAGTACTGTGGTTACCTAACGAGCATCGTGTCATTTGAGTGAATTGTAAAAATGGCCTCCGGAAGTGAGGTCGAAGCGTCTGAAAGGAATAAATTCAGCGGATCACGGCGCAGTAGCCCGAATCTTATTCCCAACACTTCTGTTGAAATCCTGAGCATTACACATATAGAATACGTTTGGTATTATTTATCTTAACTCAAATCACTAGCGGTTATTTTACTGTCTTCGGTATAGATTCAGTTTTACCATTATGAAAAGTTGTTTGTCGCACAACAATGTTCAGGTTTTCTCTCGTAACCTAAGTTATTAATGTCTGAGACTGTTTTCATATTGCGTGCTTGCAGCGGTACGGATGAAAGTTATTATTCATGTGTAGACGTGTGTAAATAATTCAGCGAGAGGCCAGTCTACGGTTACGGTTTGTTTGCCTTTCTGTACATTCCGAGACTCTCTCTCTCTCTCTCTCTCTCTCTCTCTCTCTCTCTCTCTCTCTCTCTCTCTCTCTCTCTCTCTCTCTCTCTCTCTTTCCATCTGGAATTATTAATTACAACTACATTTGCTTACTAAAACAATTGTACATACGCATATCAAAATCAGTTTGAGTGCTTGTCGTCTGACTCTATGTGTACTGTTCAGCCGCTGAGAATTTGTCGGGACTTTCATCTGTTTCAACTGGTCCGTATAGTTTCTATAAAAACTATTCGATAGATATTTCCAACTATTTTGCGTAGAGCATTTGACTAATAAATCATCCTTTGACAAGATCGCTGACGAAAAGAATTTATACAATTACCCCTGGGCAACAGTGCGTCCTATACATTGTGAATAAGTTGCATAAGTTCAACCTTATGTGCGGGACCATTAGGCGGACCCTTAACTCAACAAGTAAAGGAATACGACTGAAATTCTACAAGGTGATGGCTCTTCCCCACACTTTTTTATGGGTCAGAGGATTGTACTTTTACGAAAGGCTACTTCAGTCGCATCCAAGCGGCTGAAATGAGATTACTCAGACACGTGGCAGGGCATACTCTCCATGATCATAGAAGAAACGCAGATATACGGCAGGAACTGCCTATTATGAGTATTCTCGACAGGATTTCCTACTGTCAGCTGAATTGGTGGGAACATCTTTGCCGAATGGATAACTACCTCATCCCCAAACAGAAATGATACTACAAGCCTAGAGGATGGAGAGGTTTGGGGCTCTGGAGTGACTAGCACTAATCTTTGACTATTTGAGACCGGAACAAACCATCCATGGTTTAATTCTTAAAGATGATAATGATGATGAAGTTGAATTGACTCGTTTAGAACTGACTTTTAAACAAAATTAAAATTTACTTGGCAAGACTACGTTTACAAAAACAGCTCGCGGTTCTTAAAATCTGCTTTAAATAAATATATTTAAACACGGAAATGTGCCATAAATAGAAATATATCCCGTCGACATCACTGAATACTATTATTATTTAGTAAAAGCTCTCCAAGCTGACCTATCGCATGCCAGTCTTTTCGTTCCTTCCTAACACCCTCTAATTTTAATGCTATCTATTAATTTCATTCTTCTACGCCCTCTTCTTTTTTTTCCTTCTATGACACCCTCACTGGGAGTTGTAACCAAGCAGTCTCTTCTTAAATAATGACCTAACCATTTCCTTTTCATGTTTTCAATTACCTTCAGGATTATTCTCTCTTCCCCTATTCTTCTTAAAACTTCAACATTCCTTACTTTATCTATCCACCTCACTTTTTCCATTGCTCTCCAAACCCACATCTCAAATGCTTCTAATTTTTTCTCATCCTCCTTCTTCAGTGTCCATGTCTCTGCACCATATAAAGCAACGCTCCACACATAACACTTGGTTAACCTTTTTCTTAAATTCTTATTCATTTGGCTACACAGCAGTCTTTTCTTCCTATTAAATCCCTCTTTCCCTATAGCAACTCTTACTCTAAATTCAGGAGTGCAGGATATGTAGCATTCCTTCACTTCTTCTGAGCATTGACTTGCTGGTATGTACACCTGAATTATTATTAAATCTTTCTTCATTTCTTTCATCCTCAACAATATTAATCGGCCATCTATGTACTCTACCTTAACGACATTATTCTTTAGCTTCCTTTTTATGATTATACCAACATCATTTCTTCCGTTTTCCTCTTACTTAGTACTATAAAACCTGTTAAATATTGCAGTTTAAAGTGAATTTCGATAACGTATAAAGTAAATTTAGTATAACGTTTTTATAAAACATATGCAGTGTTTCGAATTTAAGCATTTAAAACGAGTAAGACATCTTATGCTTTCTACGAAACATTTTTTTTCTTATATCAATCGTGTTTTTAAGAGATATAATGATGTCACATCAAGTACAAAACCGAGTATTAGACAATAATGTCAATTATTTGAAAACCAAACCTGATTTGACAAGTGTAATCATTTTATTTAAAAATTTAATAGAAAATAAAAAAGAGAAAGGTGGTGATGAGGAGGAGGAAGAAGAAGACAAAAAACAAGAAACAATAAGAGAAAGAAAAGATTGAACCCTTTGTAAATGAACTTTCAAAGAAGGTTGTGTATAGAGTTGAAGCTTCAGTACGTCAGAAGTAAAGATAACTGATAGCAAATCTCTGTAAAGGGAACAATTTTAGTTAGGTTACCATAAATTTTAAACCAGCCAATGGTGTGGGTACCTGCAAATAATTCCTGACCGTCGTTGTCTCCAAAATTGTTATTTGGATTTCAAACAAAAGACAAAACAGGATATACTCTAGGTTCAAGGTTCAAGGAAAGAGGACATACACGATGAGATAAAACAAAGAGGTAGGCAACAATAGAACCCTTTTATTGGCGGATTACACAAGAGACAGCTGTTGTTTTAGAACCATTGTTCTTTTACACGTTGACCGATTGTTTCTATAAGTACATTATTGGTTACGTGAGGCTAGAAGCAATAATAGTTCTTCTGTGTGAATATCATTTTAGACTCGTTAGTGCCGAGTTGTTTATAAGAATTTCTAATTGTGTACTGCTGTTCATAGTGTGCAGCGTATCAAAATAAGTATTGCATAGATAAGTATAATAATAATATAAAAACAAAGTCTATATCTGGAGGTAGGAAATTTATTAACTAACACAACTTATACTTCTATATTATTAAGTTTTAAAACACAAAGTTATTTATTAATTATTACGTCTTCTAAATAAAGAGTTTACTGATTCTTTTTTACAGCTGTTAGTTTACTTGGGTGTAGAATTCCACACTAACGTCGATGTCAGTCTATCAGCTGTTGATGATCCGGTGCCCGTTGACCTTGGCGTAGTCGACATTCGCGTTTCACACACACGCCGCGGTTATCTATCTGTTATTAGCGTTTTCGTACACGGGTAATTATATAGATCTGGCTATTATACTTACACAATCCAGACTCTTCAAGTGTTCTCGCGTCAATCGGCAATACCCTGGTGGATATTGCTGTCCTAAGCGGAAAAATCTTGTACTCAAGCGGAAAGCACTTATATTGATCTATTTTCAATCTTGTTATAATTTGAGTTCTGCGATTCTAGACATCGTATACGGGAAACTCGTATCGTGTATCTATCTTCTACGTCACCTATAGAATATACGCGTCCTGACACGAAAAACTCGCGACAGCCAGTACCACCTTCTATGACGAAACTACGAAGCGGATTGAACAAACAGTTCTCGGCAAAAAACCGACTCGAACCATTTTTAGAACTTCTGTTTAGCGAAATCATAGATACGTCATAAATTTTTATTATGATAGACTGACTTCAAGTTAAAACTATGTGCAAGTCTGCAAAGGCCTCTCTAGATTTAATCTACAATTTTATTACCCTCTTGCAGATAACAAGTTTAAAAAAAATTAATTTTATTAAAAAAAAAATATTCAAATTATAGTTCTGCAGTTCTGAACATTCGATAAACGTAGCATTCAATATGGTTCATACTCTGTCCACGTTTCATGAAGAAACGTTAATTATTAATGAAGTTACTCAATAAAATGTGGATCACACGCGCACTAACATTGCACTCGAAATGATAGAGCATACAATTATGGGTATTTTGACATAACTAATTTTTTTACTCATATCTTAATTCAAAACCTGCATCTAATTCACAATACAAAAATATAATAAAATAAATTTACAAATGTGTCTATGATCGTCGGAGAATGTGTTACACCACTGACATCCCCACTCGATGGCTTTCCTTGCACGAGTTACATTGCAAGTGACACTTACAGTAAAAACGGTATACAACTAAAAACCGTTTCTCGTTTTGTAAATACAGCCTGGTCATATATTTTAAGCTGGTTTTTTGGGGAAGTGACAATTTTTTACTAAATAAAATACTACCCTTTACTTAACTTAATGAGACATCTTCTTAGTACTTTATTCATTAAAACAAAGGAAAGTGATATTTTTAAATTCGTAGAGGATACTAAAAATAAAACTCTTATTATAAGCGTTCATTGTAACTAGAAATGTACTGTATAATCCTCCCTATCTCTTCAGCAGCCATTTAATCTTTTAAAAGGAAATCTTTTGTATTAAACTGTGGAGAATATGAGAGGTACCGTTTTTAGAAACGTTCCTTGTAACTGCAAATGTTTAATCCACCCAACCTGTTTAGCAGCCGCCTAATATATTATAAGAAAATTTTGTGTGTAAAACTTTAACTGCGAAAAGAAATAACATTAACGTACATCTTTGTTACGCAATACAAATAACATTTATTTAAATCATATGTTACTTTTGTGTTTTAAAATTTGTATAGAGATTAGTTTTATAATCATCATCATCTACAAGCATTAAACCAAGGGTGGTTTGTTCCGGTGTCAAGCAGCCAACGTTTAGAGCAGGTCACTCCAGCGCTTCCTCGGACTTCCCACACTGTTCTGTCCCTTTTGGCTTATAGTTACATAGTTGTTTAGGGATGCGGCAGTCGTCTATTTGGCAAAGATGTTCCCAATAATTCAGCCGATACTGGGCAAATGCTGTCGAGTAAACTCACAGTATTCAGTTCCTGCCGTATATCTGAGTTTCTTCTATGATCATGGAGAGTATACCCTGTCACTAAATTTTCTCAAGTAAGATTAGTTTCATTTTAATACCTTATTAATTTAGAAAGATCTAGATTTTATAATTTTTACACTATGTTAAATAGTACTTTACTGAGTTTCTTGGGTTCGATAATGTAACGTAGAATGAGAAAAAATTGCCTACGGTGATTGTAGCGGATCAAACAGTTAGTATTCGAGGAAGGTTATGAGTTCTGGGAAATGAGATGTAAGGGGCATAGAATAAAAACAAACGCAGAGGAAATAAATGGATGAAAAGTAAATGATAAGGAGGCTTTGAGTGTATAAATAAATACAATCATTTACAATATACGTACCACAAAGTTTTTGGCAGCAATTACATAATATTTTGATTGTTGTGATATTGTTCAATACGGCTTCTTCAGCAAGTAGAGTAGTGTGAATACTGATTCAGACTGTCAGCGTCTGCCACAGTACTGTGGTGTACTGACGGACTTCTTGTCAGTGCGTCAAGTCTTTGTTACACTGAAGATGGCCTGCGAATGCGAGGCCGAAACGCCTGTTCAAATTGACACATTTCGACACGATGAAGCTGGAAGAACATGTGACGATTTAAATTGTAATAATAATCAAAATAATAAAAAATTTTAAAAATTAAGGTTGCGAGCTCTTAAGCCATTTAAATCTCACTGTAATAATATAAAAAAACCTGTATGTACTCAGTATGAGAGGAAGCAGTAATTAGTTAGTAAGAAGATACTCTAATAAAAAGATAAATTGTAAAGAGTTATTAATATCGTATTTAACCCTTTGCTTGTTATCAGGCGCTGACCTGTTGATTCCAGACTCGACATGTTTTCCGAGTCTTGTGTAAGTTAGAATAAGATAAAAAACCTAATTTTAATAATTAAAAAATCTGAAGACACGGATAGTCGCTAAATCAACTGATTTAAATTATGTATATTTGTTTAGGGATAGTTTGTATAAATAAAAATGTTAACATAAAGAGAGACAGGGACTATATTCTCGCGCAGTAATTGCCCCTCTACCATTTTGTCCAGTATCAGGCGAAGAGAGCAGAATTTCTCTCTCTCGCAATGGTGACTTCATACAGTACAGACGTAAGAGCTATGCTCTTACACTATGTTACCGATATTTTCGTTTACCTTAATGTGGTATACAAGAAATAGCTACTTAAAGCATATGTATGTGTTAACTAGTATAGTTATGTAAAAAACAAGAGATTTAAAGTGTAACTCGGAACGTAAAAAAAGGTGTAACACAAGATGACTTCGAACTTCAAGAACTAACAACACTTCCAACATCATACCTGGAGATGTGAACTATCAGAAGCCACAAACTCTAGTACACACGACAGAATATGCAGATCAGAACATCCGAGAATCTACAAGTACCATCGTAGAAGGTTCAACCTGCGGACTTTGGAGCCCTTTACTGACGAAGACCAGACCGAGATGACGACGTCGCTATTCCGGATTCCCAAGACGGACACCCCAGGACGAGTTTTCTGCATACCAATTAAAAGGTGACTCGATAGCCTGTCTATCGAGGCTTACTAATATTTGTTACACAACACACCTTAAAAGATACTTTTCAGAGACTATTAACTTTGTAAAGATTAATAAATTAAATCTAAGAATTTAATGTAACTATTCAAACTTCATACGTTGTAACAGTTTATATGCTAATGTATAGTAATATTATTCAAGTAATAATACCATTCTTTCAATGGTTAAATAAAAGAAAGTCTTGCAAGCTAATATCATGAAGTGAGTATGACTAAAAGTTTTAATGAATAAATACCGAAGGTTACCCGGATCCGAGGTATAGCTAAATAGAATCAATTTTGATCCCATAGTTTAAAGAAAGCATTCAAATAACTCTAATAATTTAATTAGTAATGTCATGGGATCTGTGAGTAAATGTTTTTAAATGTTAAATAAAGAGAAGTCTTCTTGTTACACACATATGAGGAGTGCTTAAATCAATAGTATACCTTCCCATTGTTTCCTTACACAGTTAGTAAGTAATTTGTCATATTAATTATTTGTGATACATTCTGTTACAACGTAGGCAGCCCATCTAATTAACGGAGTTTAATTACGATGGGTTCCCTGGATTTGTAACGCGGCGTACAGACGTTACAAAATTGCGCCACTCTGCTAATTTATGTAAGAAAGGGTTGTTAAGCATCGCGACGCAAACAAAATTGCGTCACTCTTTTTAAAAAAAAAAAAAGGAAACAAAGGAAAGAGTTTTATTTGTGTATAGAGTGTCACAAACAAAATTGCGCCACTTGTGACATTTTAACAAAATTGGATCACTATGCGTAGATAATTTGTATGATCAATAACTGAATATATATTATTGATCTATGCACTCAGAAAGTTACCTTAATAACTTTAATGTTCAAAACATATTTAATAGTTTATTAAGTTACGTAAATAATAGTATGTATAAGTGAAATATCCTTAGCGTGATACAATGCATATAGCTTTTGCATTCTATATGCCAGTAGGAACCTGCATTACTCTATATAATTACTTGCATACATGAATCGTGACCAAACATAACAATTTTGGTCAACCGAACAATCTGTAACAGGTTTGTTTACGACAATCCGTGACCTGTTGTTTCCTGAATCATTCTGCACAGTGTATGTCCAACAATATAGCTTACATACACTAGTATGTGTTATAAAAGAAAAATTAATTAAAAATAACTTTGTTAATAATAAAGTAATTAAGTAGAAGTTCGTGATTTAAAAACTTGTGAACAAAATAATTAATTGATTTAATTGAGAAGAGTATATGAATGAACGGGGTCAAAGTGTTGTCGAGCGTAATAATAATAATAGATTTGTTGAATAAGATTGTGCTCCCCTTCTCTTGTTTATACCGGTAGTTGTGTTGTTCAGTCGCATTGTGTAGAGAACAATAAGAGTAAAACCCCCTTTTCTCACTGACACACGCTCACCCTTCCTTTGTTAACTAAATACAGAGGGTGACCTACATTCCAGAAAACAGCTGATCGGCTATTTAACTTGATGAACTTGATAAATATGTGTGTGGAATTTCTGTCTCTCCCTTAGAAGAGAAATGGTTCTTTTCTAATTTGTGTAAATTGATTACTTAAGAATTTATTATATATATGTGTAATAAATGTGTAGTATTGTAGAGCAGTTTTTAACCAGGACGACAATTAAATAATGTAGTGACTTAATAATAAATTTGTTAATAATAATTAAAGTGTGCTAAATAAATATGGTGATTAGATAGTAAATAATTCTAAGGAAGTTTCTGTAATCTCCCCAAAGTAAACAATAAATAATAAGTGAATAATAATAATTCCTTTAAATACTAAAGCTGAATAAATCTTGATTTAAACTAAATTGTGTGAAATGTAGAAGTAAATAAGGGAAAAGAATAATAATAATAAAAGTACAGTTACACATTGTAAACACACCGATGTTGGCCAGTTAGAAGAAATAATGCGTGTTCAGTATTGTAGTCAGCAGGCACGCACCCTCCCTCTATTGTGATAAACAGGTGCTAGCCTAAACAATTGAAAACCACCCCTCGTGTGCATTACAATGCATTGTGTAAAGTACCTCCCCTTCCGCATAGTTTGTTTAAATATTGTTAAAGATATAAAAGAGAATCATCTTCGTGAGGTTCCGCTTATCTCAAAACAGTGATCTAAAGTGGAGTATGGGATCCTCTTTAGATTACATTAGAAATAAGTTTATGGTATATAATCAAGAAGTGATTATACATGTAACGTAACAGATCACAACGGCGCCGACTGGAAAGTGTAATGATAGGGCAGAAAGGTGCCAAAGATCATTAATAAATGCTGAAAGCTAACTTGAGTAGTTAGAGTAAGCTGGTGTCAGTCGGGCCGCGATGTTGTGAGTTACGGATAAGTAGGGATCATTCCAATCTAAGGTTTGGAAATTAGTATTAAGATTAAAATGTAAGTTAGTACTTAAGAAGTGAGAAAAAGGGAATTTCACGAAGGCGATCATTTAAATGAACAAGGTCATTTAAAGAGAATTAGAGAAAACAAACTGTGCACTAATGATAAATAACTTCACACACCGACACTAAACATACTCCCAGTCCCCAATTGTGAGTTAGACTAAAAAAAAACCAAAAAACCGTAAAGTGCAAACTAAGCGGTGGAGTCTGTGACGATTTAAATTGTACTAATAATCAAAATAATAAAAAATTTTAAAAATTAAGGTTGCGAGCTCTTAAGCCATTTAATCTCACTGTAATAATATAAAAAAATCTGTATGTACTCAGTATGAGAGGAAGCAGTAATTAGTTAGTAAGAAGATACTCTAATAAAAAGATAAATTGTAAAGAGTTATTAATATCGTATTTAACCCTTTGCTTGTTATCAGGCGCTGACCTGTTGAT
The DNA here is from genome assembly GCA_034769895.1 of Magicicada septendecula. NCBI lineage: Eukaryota > Metazoa > Arthropoda > Insecta > Hemiptera > Cicadidae > Magicicada > Magicicada septendecula. The sequence goes on from CM068371.1 coordinate 469,232,195, forward strand.
TCCAGACTCGACATGTTTTCCGAGTTTTGTGTAAGTTAGAATAAGATAAAAAACCTAATGTTAATAATTAAAAAATCTGAAGACACGGATAGTCGCTAAATCAACTGATTTAAATTATGTATATTTGTTTAGGGATAGTTTGTATAAATAAAAATGTTAACATAAAGAGAGACAGGGACTATATTCTCGCGCAGTAATTGCCCCTCTACCATTTTGTCCAGTACCAGGCGAAGAGAGCAGAATTTCGCTCTCTCGCAATGGTGACTTCATAAAGTACAGACGTAAGAGCTATGCTCTTACACTATGTTACCGATATTTTCGTTTACCTTAATGTGGTATACAAGAAATAGCTACTTAAAGCATATGTATGTGTTAACTAGTATAGTTATGTAAAAAACAAGAGATTTAAAGTGTAACTCGGAACGTAAAAAAAGGTGTAACACAAGATGACTTCGAACTTCAAGAACTAACAACACTTCCAACATCATACCTGGAGATGTGAACTATCAGAAGCCACAAACTCTAGTACACACGACAGAATATGCAGATCAGGACATCCGAGAATCTACAAGTACCATCGTAGAAGGTTCAACCTGCGGACTTTGGAGCCCTTTACTGACGAAGACCAGACCGAGATGACGACGTCGCTATTCCGGATTCCCAAGACGGACACCCCAGGACGAGTTTTCTGCATACCAATTAAAAGGTGACTCGATAGCCTGTCTATCGAGGCTTACTAATATTTGTTACACAACACACCTTAAAAGATACTTTTCAGAGACTATTAACTTTGTAAAGATTAATAAATTAAATCTAAGAATTTAATGTAACTATTCAAACTTCATACGTTGTAACAGTTTATATGCTAATGTATAGTAATATTATTCAAGTAATAATACCATTCTTCCAATGGTTAAATAAAAGAAAGTCTTGCAAGCTAATATCATGAAGTGAGTATGACTAAAAGTTTTAATGAATAAATACCGAAGGTTACCCGGATCCGAGGTATAGCTAAATAGAATCAATTTTGATCCCATAGTTTAAAGAAAGCATTCAAATAACTCTAATAATTTAATTAGTAATGTCATGGGATCTGTGAGTAAATGTTTTTAAATGTTAAATAAAGAGAAGTCTTCTTGTTACACACATATGAGGAGTGCTTAAATCAATAGTATACCTTCCCATTGTTTCCTTACACAGTTAGTAAGTAATTTGTCATATTAATTATTTGTGATACATTCTGTTACAACGTAGGCAGCCCATCTAATTAACGGAGTTTAATTACGATGGGTTCCCTGGATTTGTAACGCGGCGTACAGACGTTACAAACATCGCCCTACAACCAGGAAAGTAGTAATTTTAATAATTATGACGCTGGCCGAAAAAGCCTAAGAAATAGGCTTACGGAACATGTTTAACAAGGGGTGAACTAATGAACAAAACGAATAGCCAGAGCGGAGGAAGCGTTCGATAGAAAGAAAGCAATTTTGTTTAGCCAAATAATGTTGGAGGAGAAGAAAAAATCTGAAATTTTTTTATAATAAAAATGACTTATTTTTTCACTGCCTAATCAGTCTATGTCTTATGCATATATTTTCTCTGAAGCTCTGAAGACGAAGATAAAAATGAAGAATGAGCGGGACCTGTTGTTCATACGGCACAACTTCGTGTAATGACGACGATACTGCATAACACTCTTCAGTTGTTTGGAGAATACAATAAAGGTGACTTTAAATACTGTGGAGTGAATGTACATTATTAGCCTCATACCTCCGGCTCAAACAGAATTAGCTATTAGCGGTTTGTACCAATGCCACTGTAGTCATTAATTCAATATGCATATGGCGATGCTTAAGTGAATACTAGATGTGTTGCCCTACTTCGTGTAGGCATATTGCAGTAACCAATCTTTACAGGCTGTGTTGTGAATGTGAAATATATACAGTGAAATATTCCGTAAAATATGTACAGTGAAACAAGAACGATTTAAAATACAAGGATGGTGACTAAATATAATATGCGGTATTATGTGATTAAATATTATTAATTATATAAATAAATAACAATGCACTTTTGTATCTTTATAATATAGTATAGTTGTGTTATACTTGATTATTTTAGGCGAAAGTCTGACAAAAGGGGAGGTATGACAGAAACACCTCAAGACAAGGCACAGCACAAGGATTATAAGAATTGCAATATCAACATTGATTTATGCGAATGAGACGTGGGTCATGACAAAAAAAAAGGAAGCGACAAATTTTAGAATGCTGAACTGCAGTTTCATCGAAATACTTTAAATTATGCATTGCAATATAGAATAAGGAATGAAGACATCAGAGCAGAACTCGAAGTAAAGGACATAAATGAAATTATTATTGTCTCCCACCAGAAGGCATTGGTGGGATCATCTCCAAAGGATGACAGATGATCGATTGCCGAAAGCGGCACTGAACTCTAAAGCCATTGGTAGAAGAGACTTGGGTTGCCCGAGGATGAGATGTGTGCCGGAACAGGTTTATATAAACTAATTCTTAAGAAGAAGAAGAAGAAGAAGAAGAAGAAGAAGAAGAAGAAGAAGAAGAAGAAGAAGAAGAAGAAGAAGAAGAAGAAGAAGAAGAAGAAGAAGAAGAAGAAGAAGAAGAAGAAGAAGAAGAAGAAAAAGACGAAGAATTTGGAAACCACAACTGCATACGCCTCTCCTAAGTATAAAATAAAAAATATATAAGAAGATAAACCTAAGGCGCTAGAAAGAGTGCGGGGAGACAGGCAGATACCAAAACGCGGCACACTGTATCAGGAACGATGCAAACCGGCTGTGTAAAAACTCAGGCTCTCGGCTGTTATAATATTGTTTTGGTGTTGTGAAATAGACGATAGACGAATAGTACTATCATTTGCTTCTTATAAAAACTGCTGTTGGTAAAAGTGAAAAATGAAGAGATGCTGCAAGTCCTTTCAGGATAAAGATAAGGTCAATGCATAGTCTGAGGGGAGAGTGTATATACGGCTATTAAATTAACAATTGAGGCGGCTCAGTAGACAAGTGGGCATGACACCTGGCTACTAATCTAGAGGTCCGGGGTTCGATTCCCGGGCCCGCACCATAAAATCAAGGAGAGATTTTCAGCCCCCAGGTCGACTCAGCCTGTTGAAAATAAGTACGTAGGATCGGGGATAATGATGGGCGGCTGAAGCGTAGTGCTGGCCACACTTCCTTCCTTGTATGCCGTACGGCTCGCACAAGGCAGTCTATCCTGCCTCACTCCTAAGCTGGTTCGATGGTACACATGGGAGCCATTATTGTTGAATTAAGAACTAAAACAAACATAAACAACAAATATAATGTGTTTCGTAGGTTTACATTGCAAGGAGTCAATGTTTTTAAAATTCCTTCCCGGGCTGTTTGACCGTGTTCTGCAAAACCAGACGTTTCGACGCTACAATCTACTGCCATCATCAGTAAAAATCGAGTACGTTAACGTGATGTGGAATACCACTAACCTAACGTGAACTCGATTATCACTGACGATGGCACTGTCGAAACGTCTGGTTTTGTTGAAAATATTGGACCATGGCCAAACAGTCTGGGTAGCAATTTTAACAAAAGAACAACGATGTTTCTGACTTTCATTAATTAAATTACTGACTTTATTTAACAACAATTTCACTATATTTAATTAATGAACATAAGACAAAACCTATGTGACAGAGCAGAAAACTGGTGAATAGTTTAGTTCAAAGAGTTCTAATCAAGTAGGCCTACTTCTTGCAGTTTTCAAGTGGTTCATTAATTCTATTATACAGACAAACTCAGTTTCGACTTTCTTACAATTTTTAATTCTTTTTATGATATCTTCAGTGAACAGTGATCAAACACAAATTTAAATTGTATTAAAAGTATACCATTTTTGCTTAAGATTGTAAAAGCGCACGAGGGTGTATTTGTGTGTGTGTGCGTGCGTGAGTTTGTGTGTGTGCGTGTGCGTGAGTTTGTGTGTGTGCGTGAGTTTGTGTGTGTGTGTGTGTGTGTGTGCGTGTGTGTGCGTGAGTTTGTGTGTGTGCGTGAGTTTGTGTGTGTGCGTGAGTTTGTGTGTGTTTTACTCAGAAAAATATATTATAACGTTAACGCCGTTTATTAGCAACATTACTTACGCTATAAAATTGTGACAGGCGTAATCGTAATAATAATAACACAACGTGAAATTGTTTAGAACCATAAATAAATAGGAAATAGGAAAAAGGTAATAAGAGAATAGAACGATTCAACAGAACTCACAAGTTGCAGAAATTTAATGTGGGAGAGAAAGTATTATTAAAAACAAATCCAGTTGGAAAACGTATTGACAATACTGCCAAGAAATTCTTCAGATTGTATGATGGACCTTACACTTTGCTAAGACGAACTGGCAAACAAACTTTCATTGTATATGATGACACAAGACAGAAAGAAATGGGCAAGTATCACGCGAGCTCTTTAAGGAAGTTCTACGAATGAATAACTAGGTCACTGTGACAGTTAAAGGAGAACACTTTACTGCGAAGCGAGCACCAAGTCAACATGTATGAGAGGGGAATAATTTTTTTCAGTCCACAACACATAAAGGGTAAATTGAATAATAGTTTATTCATTATTATGAGCATAATGTAAATAAATATTGTATTGTTAAAATGTACTGTACTATTTTGTCTAATGTAAAAAGGCAAAAATTTAATAAACAAGTTCATTAAATTTTTTTTATTAAGCAGGAAAATAATGCAACAGTACAAATGTATATGGTACTGTGCATTGCACAATTAAATAAGATAATTAATATATTTAAATAAATAATCCATATTGTTCGTAATAATAATTCAGCTTTCAATCTGAACTGTAAAGGGACAACCAAATTTCATGCTTGCAGAGGTTGATTACGCCACTCAGCAGTGTCTGTGTGTACACGTGTATTTTACATGTGTGTGTGAGATCAGTTGATTCATGTAAAGCGTCACCCCTAAATAAACGCTATTAATTATACGAATTATTTAAATTGTAAAGAGTGTGTGCATAATATCACAAAACCAAATACGCCACAGTGTGTATAATGTAAAGACGCACGTGTGTACAAAAATTAGTGCGAAAATAATAAAAAGTGCGAATATAGTGAAAATAAATATAAATAAAACTCTTATTAATTAAGATAAAGAAAACAGGTTATACACAGTAAACACGTAAAAATTATCGACAAGATGAATATCGGGTAATTTGCAAAAAGACTTCGCATGTTGCGAAGATAAGCGAAATAAGTGTGAAAATAATCGTGTTCAGAAAGGGACGGCAACGACAAACTGATACCTGCAGTGGATTGTCGAAACATGATTTTTGCGCCCTAGGGTATAAATACTCGAGACACACCAACTTATTTCTCTTTCTCGTTCAACTACCGTGGCAGCCGGAGGCTCTGCCCAACGATAACAACTCTTTCTCGTTCAACTACCGTGGCAGCCGGAGGCTCTGCCCAACGACAACAACTCTTTTTCGATCAACCACAGCGGCAGCCGGAGGCTCTACCCGACTACTCATCACTTTCGTGAGAGCACCTGCAGCCAGAGGCTATGACGGAAGACGAGGCAGCTGAGGTTGGGTGTCTGAGGTAAGAGTTCTCCTGGATGGCGCTGATCACCCTGACCAGCTGATCGTAGATATTGTACCCAAGGCGAAAACCTCCCTGCGTACTGGGTAGGACGTTGAGGATTTTCAGATGTTGACGGAGATTGCGGGGTTTAACGATATGGGCCTGTAGTTCGATGCTAGTCTGGCAGATTTCGATGGTTTGGGAAATATCAGGATATAGGCATGTTTCAAAGCTTGGGGTACGTATCCTAGCTGTAAACGTGTTGTATAAAGCTGGGATAGTGCGTCAAGTGGTATGTCAGGGAGAGCTTTCAATACTTTGTTCGGAATGCCATCGGGGCCTGGCGCTGAGTTACGGCATTGTGGGAATTTGTATTTTATGTCGTCGGCTGTTATTGGCTGCTCCAGTGGATGTTCGTATGGGCCAGTTAGTCTGTCGTCTGGTCTGAAGAGTTCTCTGTGGGTGTGTATGAAAGTGTTAATTGAGTGTGCGGCGACTCCGTCAAAGTCGGGGCTGGTCGGATAGCCATGAACCGACTGGAGTGTATCCCGGAAGGTGGCCGCCTTTTCACTATCGCTAACGATCAGACTGTCACCCACCAGGGTAGGGGTAGTTGGTTTTGGAGGATTGTGGATGCGCTTAACTTTCTTCCAGAACTGCGCGGGGTCGGTATGGAAGGTGTCTTGTACAGAAGTACAGAGGCTTCGAGCCGCGTGGTCCGGTGTACTCTGATGGCGGTTTTCACCTCGTTCGAGAGTCTTCTGTATTCCGATTGGAACAGCTCGTTTTGCCGGTCTTTATTTAAGAGACGGCGAATCCAACGTTTCCTACGGATCAGTAAAAGTATTGGAGGGGGTAGTCTTTGTTAGGAATATTTGATGTGGTTCGTGGGGATGGCCATAGCTATCGCTGTCTTTATGGCAGTCGTTATATAAGAGAAAAAGTTAAACAATAGTGTATACGATTGGCGCCATTTGTCCGGTGAAAATATACATATATTCAATCACTTTCTGCTACAGTTCGTTTCTTTATATATATAAAATATTTAAAATTTATATTTATTTTTTCACAAAATGTTATTTTTCCCTTATTTGGAACATGTTTCGAGAAGTCCTGTGTTTTCATCCTCAGCCTTGAAGATACGAAGGCTGAAGATGAGAACACAGTATTCTCGAAACATGTTCAAAATAAGGGAAAAATAATATCTTGAGGTAAAATGAATATAAATTTTAAATATATATATATATATATATATATAATACTGTGATATTTTTCAATGTAGTTTCTTCTGCAAGTATATATATTACACTAATCGTTCGAAGAAACTAATCGGTGCATTGAAAGAAGACAGTTGGTATTCGTTGTGTAAATGTTCTAACAAACTCAGATGCATCTCGATTTTGCGCATTGGGAAATCGATCGTGTTGAAACATCGAAGTACATCGCAGTCCGTTTTGTACCACATTATTTACAACGTGCGTGAAATATTCTGTAAAAATATTTAACGTCGACAAAGAGGCCACTTGAGATACGGATTAGCGTTAGCATTAAGTGGCGTGCACATTGAGGATGCAAGATTTCTAGAAGGCATGCGTTACCTATAAAAAGCCATAGCAACCGGTTTATGAATTAAGCGATTTTTACCGATTTCTTTAGCGCGGATTGAGTGTTTGTAGCGAAGTTTTGTGCGGAATTCTTATAGTTGACATTATTATTGCGTGAGGACAATTTTTACTTGAATTGTTGTAAGAGACTATCTATTTGATTACAAATTATTAATTGTGCCAATTAAAGCTGGCTATTAGTGATTTTATTAGTGTCTTGTATTTTACACTGTAGGCCTACCATACAACGAGCAATTAAACCGTAGTAACAATATAATTGTTCTTGTTATTACTATTATCTTTTTATTTTAATATTCATTTTAAAAGTATCCAAGTCACTGTATTAAATAAATACTTGCTTATCTAATCCGTCGAGTGACTTACTTGTAATTTCGCTTGACGCGTTTCAGGGCATATGCCCCATCTTCAGAATAATTCCTCTTCACAGAACGTCAGACATTAAGATTAAAATGCAATAAATTAAAATTAAAATCAATGGATAAAACATTAACTCGTCAAAATATTAAAATATACTAAATGCACAGAGGAGCACGCACTATCACAACATGAGTTCACTTCGCGTTATAGATGGTGTACACCGCCGCGATGTTACTCGCGCACTGACTGTCCGAGTAAACTGTTATCTGTGCAACGCATCTTGTAACCCAATGGCCGTGTCGTACAAGGGATTTGACTTGAAGTTGAGTTGGTCGTTTAATATGAATCCGCCGTTTTGTGAGTTGTTCGTCTTTTTAAATTGTTTAAAGGCCTTGTAAATTTCGAATTCTTTTAATGTGTCCATACATCTGCCTTTTTTGCAAATGTGTAATGGTTTAAAGTTGGTGTCAAAATCGGTGTAGTTATGATTATTATTTAAGAGGTGACGTGCAAAGTTGGATTTGAGAATATGGGTGTCGTTTTTTGGTAAATGTCTTGGAAGCGTTTTTTGAACGCTTTGCCGGTGTGTCCGATATAGAAGCTGTTGCAATCGTCACATTGGATTTTATAGACACCTGTCCTCTGTTTTATTGGTTTGGCAGATTTATGGTGAAGAATTTTCTTAATGTTGTTATCAGTCCGGAAAGTTAAAGTTATATTCAATTTTCTAAAAGTGTTGGTTAATGTATGGGGTAAAGTTCGGCCGTTAATAGAAGTCACGTACGTGCTGTCTCGGTTACTACTCGGTTTTGTTTTCTTGTTATGTAACTTTTCCGGTGTTTTTTGATCAAAGCATCGATCATAGAGCACGTATATCCATAGGCCTTAGCTATGTATTTAATGGTGTTGACTTCCTCCTGAAAGTCACTGATTTCTAACGGTATGGTGAGTAATCTATGTATGAAACTGTTATAGGCGGTCATTTTTTGCGGAAGAGGGTGATGGGAATCCGCGTGTATCGTGGCGTCGGTGGTGGTAGGTTTTCTATATATTTGGTATTGGAAACTATTGTCAAACCTTGTTATTGTTAAATCGAGGAAATTAAGTTTATTTTCTATTTCAACCTCGAGGGTAAATTGTATGTTCTTTTTTATATTATTTAAATAGTTTTTTAAATTATTGATCTGTCTATGGTACCGTTAAAAATGATGAAGGTGTCATCTGCGTAACGTGTATATGATACTATCTTGTTATGCCATTTGTTTGCGCTGATGAACATATGTGTGTTTTCGTAGTGGTTCAGATATATGTCCGCCAATAATCCAGAGAGTGGGGATCCCATCGCTAAACCTTTCTTTTGTATATAGTATTATCCATCAAATATAAAATAGTTTTGATTTAAAACAACTTCCAATAGAGCGGTTATCTCATTAGTTTCATCAGGACTGCGCATGTTAGCTACAATAAGATTAGACTTGTGAATATTTATTGTATCCTGGACGGGTATATTTGTATAAAGGTCTACTATGTCGAAAGATGCGATTCTGTAATTAGGTTTAAATTGGATGTTTTTCAGTTTGTCGATAAATTCAGTGCAACTTTTTGTGCTATGGTTATTCTTTAAGCTTATACTGTTCTTTATTATTTGTACTAGTTTTTTACTGATTTTGTAACTCGGAGCAGTGGTGAAGTTCACAAGCGGCCTAATTGGTACATTGGGTTTATGAATCTTTGGCAAACCAGTAAACTGGGGAGCCTGTGCATTAATAGGTTTCAATGAGTGACGTGTGGCGCTATTGAACAAGTGCGTACAACGATTAACTGTGTTATTCAGGGTTTTAACGAAATCGGCTGACGGGTCGGCATTTGATTTGAATTTTAATTTATTACATTTTAATCTTAATGTATGACGTTCTGTGAAGAGGAATTATTCTGAAGATGGGGCATATGCCCTGAAACGCGTCAAGCGAAATTACACGTAAGTCACTCGACGGATTAGACAAGCAAGTATTTATTTATTGTTCTCTTGATTGTTCATCTCTTCTTTCACAGCACTAACACTTATCTAATAATTTTAGATATTTATTTATTATCTTTTGTTTCCGGGGAAGTTCATATACAGTAAAATATGTGTCGTAATTAGACTCTCGTAACAATATATATTTAGTATATAATACACACGCAGATTTTTAATCTGAAAGAAAAAATCTGAGAAAGAAGTGCGCATTATATACGAGAAAATACGGTATTCGGCGAAAGGATTTGTTACTGTCAATATTTTATCAGTAAATAGGTTGAAATTGCTAAAACTAATTGCTTGGTGAGTCGCAGTATACGAGTGAAAAACTTGGACAACAGAGAAAACTGAAACTCTAACAATAGAATCATTTTAAATGTGGAGTTTCAGGAGAATTTTAAGAGTACAACGGGTGAAGGACTTGACAATTAAACGCAATAACTGTAACGACATGAAAAACCGAGAGCACTGTTGAGGTGTCTGGGGGTTGGAATTTAGTGATGGAGAAGATATAGGATAGGTAAGATATGTGGGTAAGGTGTACGTATCTCCGTAAGATATAGGATAGGTAAGATAACCTACTTGCAAGGCATCAGTTTAGTTAATTATAGCACATAATTATATACCAAAGTATAATATTCAGCATTTTGATAAATTTTGCGGTGTGTGTGTGTGTGTGTGTGTGTGTGTGTGTGTGTGTGTGTGTGTGTGTGTGTGTGCGCGCGTTAAAGGAATATCTACGCCCTAATCGCCCGTCCGTTGCCGGTTTTGAAATACATATGTCCATGCTTAGCCCCTAGAGATCAACATAATTCTTCGTGATTTTCGCAGTCACGTTTTTCTGGTTGTATCCATCCATTCCAATCACTTGGGCTATCTAATTTTAAAGCCGACCATTTATTATGGCCGTACCAGATTAATGGTTTTTTTTTAACTTATTCTGCTGACTTTCTGTTTATTGTCACTCCTTGCTACAAGAAGATTGTGTTCTTGCATTCTTTACTCTCTCGAATCTCACTATTTTACAACCACGTCTTAACAACTTCATCTCTGTCGTCATCAATTTATTTCTATTTTATTTCTTTATGATCCACGTTTTGGCTCCGTAATCTCACATACTTTACTCCCTGTGTAATTGACTGTTCTACACTTGTTTATTGTTTTCATTGTTTCTTCAGTGCTGCTGCCTAGCTTAATGAGTGTAACGCCTAAATATTTGCAAATTTTGACTTTCTTTGAAAATTTTATTAATTAATTTCGTATTCTTTTGATCGTTCCTATATCGTACAGCCATATATTCCCATTTCTATCACTTTATTGTCAGGCCCTAAAGTTGGTCTTGTTCCATTTATTACACTTGTATGTAAATTAAATTTTCTTGATCTCTTACTTGAATTATATGATTTTCGGGAGGACTTAAACGGTATAATTTATTATGGCGTTCATGCAAACCAAGTTCATTGATTTCTTTTTTAGTTCATAGTCAAAATTTTGTTTGATTAAAATAAGTTAACAAATAAATCAAATTAAAATTTCACAGGTGACGAAAGGTAGAATATGTTTTTTAGCTTAATTTTTAGGAAATGATTTTGGTTGTCAAAGAGTTAATAACAAACACCGTTTGGATAGTGGAAACCATTTATTTGCATGCAATTAAATTTTTAAGACTTTGTACACATTTTCTTATGTTCAATAATAACAACAACTGCTCTCCTGCATCTTATATTTTAAAATCTTGATAACTCTTATTTTGATATTTTGTTGAAGTGCCAGTCACCCAGTGCAGACTCCTCTGCGCTGCTCCACTGATGTTACGTTATCTGTAAAAATAAAGTCTCAGTGTTGTTTCTTCATGTAATGTTATGGAATCAAAGTGTATAATACAATAGTTGGAACGTAACTTGAACGTTCTGTTGACAAGTTTCTTGAGTAAAGTACACTAGACTATATTGTATATAATATACTGCACTGTTTAAAATTACAACAGTATATAAGAACTCCCTCGGGGGAACCTGTAAACCCTAGAGGGCGCGTCCCCAGGTGGCGGATAGTGGGATGACCTAACCGGTTTAGGCCGGGTGGTAGGGGGGAAATAAAATACCACCCGCGGACCAACAGGTGGGGCAGAAGGGGCTCCTTAGATGTAGAAAAAGTAACCATTCTAGGAGAAGGTACTCTGAAATAAAACCCTGGTCCTCCAGGTTGGGGGTTGAGACATTGGGCTAACTCCCCAATACTCGGAAATCCATTTATTGCTGAAAAGCCTAGTAAACAGGAACGAACAAGGTCTCTCTCAGAAATTAAACGGTTGGAGAGAAGGCATCAATCGGGCAATGAGAGACCGGGAATTGGAAGAAGAATCTTGGTTGGATCGAGACCAATGGAGACTAGGGATCGGAAGACGTAGGATAACGTTATGAACCGATTTATATATAGATTATATATATATATATATATATATTGCGACAGTACAAATAAGTGATGTACTGAGCATTGAATATAAAAATTTAAATGTACCTAATAAACTGTAAATAATTAATAATATATTAGAAATAAGCATGTCAGGGATTGCAAGCTTGGCTCAGACAAAAATATGAACAGGTGTTTCGACCTGAATTGACGTGCACACACACACAAATGTAACTGAAAGTGTGTACACCAGTATTTTGCTAGTGTGTGTGAACGCAGGTCTATGCAGGCGAGTTTGCCACCCCAAGATGAATAATTGCACAATTACTATTTCTCTAATTATTCATAAACTATAATTAAGAATTAAAATCCAAAACCACAATAAAATGTAATAAAATTTACTAAATACTGTGTACGAAAACCACGCGAAAGTGCCACACCGTACGAGTGTAATAGTGAAATAACTGTGTACAAATCGAAAGGGTTAAGTTGCAATGTCCAAAATTACAATGCACATGTGTTGTAAAAATAGTTATAAGATAAGTATAAGAATATACTTACAGGACTCTGCAATTCGCAGAAATATAAGAAATAGCGAAATTGACAAAGAGTGGGGGAACTGAATCCAGAGACAGTTTCTGACATGTCGATTTCGTACCACTGCAGGGTGTCGACCAAGACATGGGTATAAATAGGACATGCAAGCTACAGTGGTTCTCTTTCTTAAATCATCCACGGTGCAGCGGGAGCTTATGCCCGTCCGCACGGCGTATTTATATTTTTTTTTGTAAATAGTTCAAATTTTCCAGTTACATACAACTTAGTAAATAAGTTGTAAAGACAATCATTTTTAAATAATAACAGCAAGTACATAAGAAGAATTACTTAAGAAGATCCATTGACCTCAGAAACAGCACGAGGAGAGTTCCAGAGAGTGATATGACGCTGGAGTGCGAGACAAGATGAAGTGATACGACGCTGGACAAGAGGAGAGTTCCAGAGAGAGATACGACGCTGGACAAGAGGAGAGTTCCGAGAGAGATTCGACGCTGGACAAGAGGAGATGAGAGACAGTCGACGCTGGAGTGCGAGACGAGGACGACTACAGATGGAGCAAAAGGATCGAGTATGATTGACGACAATAAGGTGATAAACAACTTATTTATATCTTAATCATACAAAAAACTCAAAGACAATTAAAGACATTTCTATTTTATTTAAAAGTAAGAGCAATGTTCCTTGTAAAGTAGAATAAAAATCATAGATGTTTTAGAAATACGATTAACGTAACAAGAGCTCAAATTAATATGATATAAAATGATTACAAAGCATTTAAATGAAAACAATTAGTATTTGAGAAAACAGTACTGAGAAACAAAAGATAAATTAAATAACTATTAATATTTTGAGTACATTACAATATATAAAAAGAGATTTAAATATTGATATTTTGAACCACATTAATTGACTGAGTAGTCTGAAAATGAGATTTTTCTTTAATACAATAATTAGTAGAATAGAATATTTAGCCAGTAAGGATGTATATAGTATAAGCCTTTCGGCAGAATAACAATTAATAACGAATGTTTTAAATCGAAGTCAGTGCCATGTGCACAATTTTTAATAATATTAAATAAATTTGAAATACCGTTACAAGTTACATAGAGTTCTTATTGCAGATACACCTGAAACCCAATTTAAATGTTATACTGTTGCATAATTTGTCAATCTTGAACGTGAGACTGGTCACGCTAAATTTGTGTATATGTATATGTGTTTATGTATATGTGTTTATGTATATGTGTTTATGTATATGTGTTGTTGCATATTTGGCTCCCAAAGAACGTGGGGCTATACAAATTAAAGTACATATAAAAATTCACACACATAAATACGTTGCAATGTATATAAGAACTGAAAAATATAGTAACACTTTCTAATTTACTGACAGTAATATTTAGTTTTGAAAAGTAAATTTTAGACTTATTGAATGCTGAATTTGCAAAATGTCTTGTACACTTCTGTTATAGTAATGTTTGTAAATATTTCCAAATGCAGATTTAATTTATTGATAGTAATATACGTTGTACATCTTAACTTACATTTGACTAGTACCTACTAACAAACATAATGGTAAAGAGCCATTTTGTTAACACCTCCACACTGATTGCCGTCGTAACACGTAACATCGCAATTGCGAGCTTTCTGGTTATACCTGTTCAAACGTGCGTGTCTACCGCAGTGACACATGTCGCTGAAAACAAAAGGAACACTCAATCAGCACAAACGATTGAATGCAAATTAACATACAAAAATTGCTTACACAGCACTATTCTGTGAATTTAACAACAAAAATTGTATTTTAATTGGTTGATATTAGGGGTGAGACAGCGTGGGATGGGGTTAATGAACAGCATAAGAGCCTAGGAATCAATGATTATGTAGTCATCGTCATCGTCGCTGGAGTGATCAGCTGTAATATTTGCCTGTTTGAGACCGGAAAAAACCATTCTTGGTTTAAACCTTGAGGATGATGATGATGATGATGATGATGATGATGATATTTTATATATTTTAATAAATATAAACCTTCAAATTAATCACCTTTTTTATTTGTATTTGGATTTGTTGTTGAGCTTGTAAGTACTTTGTTGAATATTGTTTTATATGTTAAGGTGTTAGTGGAAAAACTACCCAAGTCGCAATTTAAATGACTATTTCAGATGTTTAAAGAAAACAATATTTGTCATGCATTTCTCTTTTTATCTTTATTTTTAACAGCTATGAAATCAATAAAAACGCTCTGTTGGTAATACAAATTATGGACGCTGTTTGATGGTGCATATTACATCCGCGAAACGTAGGTAAGTAGTGTATATAATGTTATAAAATATATCTGCAGAAGAAAATTGTAATTGTTAATGTAACAAATGACATTCACCTACTACAAAAGGTTAACACAGGGCGAGTTACTTTCAAATAAAAGGCTACCAAAGAGTTACTGTCGAAACTGTTTAATATAAAGAATAGTCTAAAACACCAGAAAAACACGAGATAAATCCTACAGTTTTGTCATGTTTGTAAACATATGTAAATTTTTAAAAGGTACCTAATAAACTCGTAGCTGACCAAAATGATATTGTTAAAAAATTGTATTTGAGAATATTTTATTAAGTCCCTAAAATTATCACATTTACAAGATTTTTACCAAACCGTCACAAATATTATATCAAAATGCAATTTATCAGCTTCTAGTTTGTATCAAAATATAATATAAATCAAAACATAATTTTGTATGGTATAATATTTACCCGTCAGTAATACCAAGGTATTCTTTCCTGTGGTCAGAGCAGAACTTTCCACACACTCCTAAAGTCATTTGAGTGACTTGCTTATATGCTCCCCCTAATATTAAATGGTCGCTAGCTTCTTGGTAGCAATCTAAATAATTCCATTTGCAATCTAAACAACAAACAGAATACTATATAAGAACTGCTACAACTCTATAAAATTTATTTATTGATAAGTTTAAATATTTATATTCCTAAATAAATGCTAGTATCACTGTGACTATATAAAAATTGTACTCTAAAAGTCAAAATAAATCGCTTATGTAAAATATTGTACTAATTATTTTAATAATCGACCTAAGGTAGTTTAGGAAACAATATTCGATTGTGCATAACTTCTGCGCAACTGAAATAATGAAGTTTGGTCCTACAAAGAATGTTAATTTAGTTCATGACTAGTCCTTTTGCGTTAACTTAGGTCGTTTTGCTGTATTTCCCATCCGATTTCCAAGCCTCGTATGAATTCTGTAAGTACATATATTTTTACTAAATCAGGTTACTGGACTGCTGTAAAACCCCCAACCTGGAGGACCAGGAACTTTGATTTCGGGCTGATGTTCCCCTATAGAGTTGCTTTCACCTCAGATGACGAGCTCTCTATTCTCGATCGCAGTAGCCTAACTAACTTAGACCATGTGTGCAGCCGTTGGCCTACTGTAGGCTCCACCGCCTCCACACCAGATGCACACACTGCTGCCGATGTGCACCATCCTGCCAGGCTAGAACACAGAATATTTCCAGTCCCCAGGCTAAGAGGGACGCAAGATTGTTCTCTCCTGGATTGAAAAAGGAACGAGGATATTAGACGCGAATTAAACACTGTATCATTGCACCAGAAGATTGAAGACCACAGAAGGATATGGTGTCAACACTTGAATCGCATGCCTGATATCCGTCTACCTGTGCCTGCCTTGGTTAATCACCCTACTGGCAAGAGAGATTTCGGTAGACCGAGGAGGGGATGCGTTCCGAAGCAGGTCCAAGACATAGTCCTTGGGGTGGCGATAATGATGATAATGCTGACTAGTCCAGCGAACATAAAGGTTTCATTGTTTCCTTCGTGAACATATAAGGTACGTTTATTAAAAAAGAATCATTTTTTGATTCGAAATCCCACGACGGAATGTTAAATTCAGTGCAGCGGAAATTCATGGACTTTCCAAAGTGTATGGAGAAAATATAATATGTGACAGTAAAGTGCGAAATTGGTGTCGAGACTACAATCGTGCATGACAAATACAGGAGTGGCCTACCTTTAAGATTCCGTGACGACCTCGCTTAATGTGTCGATAAGAAAAATTCATCTATACTTACGTTTCACACGAAACAAGTTTAATGATGACTTTCCTAAAATATTACAACCTGTTCTACACAAAATAATTACAGAAAAGCTTTACTGCCACAAAATCTATGCTAGAATTGCTATCTTAGGACCATAGAAACCAGAGAATGACAGTGGTTAGAAAGTTTTTGGAGTAGCATCTTCCTGAAGGAGACAAATACCTCAAACAAATTATCACTTGAGGTGCGACTTTGATCTCGTACGTAAACATAGAAACGAAACAACTATTCATGGTATGGAAGTAGGGCCTATAGCTCATCACCTAAACCAAAATAAATTAAGCAAACTTTTGCTAGCAAAATATTATGACTATAAGTTATTTGTTCTCTATTATTACCGGAAACACCAGGAATTGGTACATTCCGAATACGACCGTTTAAGTCACCTGCAATAATGAAGAAGTTATTTTTATTTATCTTATCAATTATTTCTTGCAGTTGTTGGTAGAACTCATCAGATTCGCTTGTCCTTTCTTACCTCCTGTACGTAAGCTCCTGCCACTGTTAGATTCCCTCTTCCTACTCTTAATTTTACTGAAATTATTCATTCGCTTATCCATTCTTAGCATCTTATAGGCCTTATAAATTATTAATTTAATAAAATAACCACTCCTGCTTGAGCTCTAGTATTTATATCGCCACCACTGCATATTATTTTATAGTATTTTTAGCTTGTACTTCCTTTCTGTTCCTTTTTGATTTCTGTTAACATTGCTATAACCACTTTTCTGTCTTTTACTATTTCTTGCAATCTACAAAGAAGTAAACGGAATTATCAGTAAGTATAGAGAAAGCTGGAACAACACATTAGCTGAATGGGTAGTGATAGGTTCCCCAAGTTGTAGCCTTAATGTATCAGCCGAAGGGAAGAGAAGCATAAGAAGATCCAAGAAGAGATGACCTGAGCAGTTTGAAGCCGAACAGACTAAACTGTCTAAGCCGTGAACTAGAATAATAATAATAATAATAATAATAATAATAATAATAATAATAATAATAATAATAAGAAGAAGAAGAAGAAGAAGAAGAAGAAGAAGAAGAAGAAGAAGAAGAAGAAGAAGAAGAAGAAGAAGATGATGATTATTACTATGGCTACAGTTTTCCGGGACCACATGCGTGTTTACGTGTAGATTTTTTGGAAAATCATACGCTAATAAATTTAACAACGATACAGAATTGCTGGCGCGACCTTTAGTCTTGAGACGTCGTCCTGCTTCACGATAACGCACTACTGCGTACGGTAGAGCCACGCGCCTAAGACTTCAGAAATTTAAATAGAATATTTTTATCCTTTACAGTTCATAAGTGATGTCAAGTGATTTTGGTGATCCTGAAAATTGTTTCCGCTTCACAGAAATTCATAACGATGACGAACTCAAACGTACTGTGTAGAACTGTTTACAAAACCGGCGGGAAACGTCGTCTTTTGTCTCAACCAGAAACTTGTCCCACACCAAAACAAGAGGTTAGCTGCAACTACGTGCAAAAATAAAATATACTTAAATGTAACATACGATTTTAATAAAAAATTTGTTTAGTTGAACTTTCTTAAAGTCTATTAGACCTTACTTTCTGAATGGGCTCGTACATAACCATAGTATAAAAAATTCCAAATATATAAAAAATTCTTTATTTGAACTGATAATACTTTTTCTATAATTCAGTACTGACGCTGTAGACGGCGTGGAATAGTTTTGATGACCTTCTGCTGTTTTAGCTGAAATTCGTAGGACATGGGTCGGCTTTGTTAGGCAAGTAACTAAAACGTTGATAAAAATTGTAAATAGTAAAAATCTCTATTCCTTAGTAAAGTTTTGGTACAAAAGGCAAAAAATATGTTATAACAAACTGGGTATTCAAATCAAATTATTGAACAAAGAATAAGAAGTGCAGAAAGGGTTAAAAAAGAATTTCACTTATATAAGTTAGGTCAGGTCAGGAGGGTGTTTTGTATTTTCTATTTAAATCTTTACTTTTGTATCAGAACAACGATAATTCTATGCTATTTTCGCAACCCGCTGTGGATAAAAATTATTATTTATTATTTTTATTTTATTAGTGACTGATTTTGTAATAAATACTTTTGTACACTTTTTGTCTCAGTTATATTTCTACACCAATTACGTAACGCTGTGTGACAGTCGGCAGGTGCAGTTACGTAACTCTGTCTGACAGTCGGCAGGTGCAGTTACGTAAGTTACTCGACTAGCACAGCATGCGGCGTCTGTGTCAACGCCGGCCAATTACTAGCATCGAGACTGTTCGAGCACTCGCAAATTACTAAGCAAATTATATTGGCATGCCGCCAGTAGTGTGGACAATTATTCTGGAATCTCTGTGGGATCTAATTAAGTAACAGCGGCTTCCTTAGGTGTTGGTTACACCTGGCGTATTGTAGAATGCTAATCAAGTAGTTTCTGCGGAATAGGAGAAAGTATTTATTGCTTTAGAACAGTGCGGGATTCTAATAGTTGTCATTGTTATTGCGTGTGGTCAAATATAACTTGAATTATTGTATGTTAGTGCTTTGTGGATTGCAAATTGTTATTTTTAATTAATTACAGTTGGTAATTGGTGCCTTCAGAAGGAATTAAAATTGGAAGAGAAGTAAGGCAAGGCTGCTATATGTCACCAGATTTATTTAACACACATCTTGATGACTTGGTTAGGAAGTGCTTTGACAAAGCAGGAGGTGTAAATATCGGTGGAAGAAGAATTTAATGTATAAGGTTTGATGATGTTTCAATATGGCTGTTTTATCAGAAAAGGAAGAGACAATGAATTAAATGATAAAAGATTTGAATTTAGTAATCGAGGAATATACAATGAGGATAAATAAGGAAAATATCGGTATGGAGAACCATACATGACTTCCATGTTGTAAGATTTATATTTTAAATCATATTCGAAATGAAATATTTCCATAGAAACTACTTCTTTCTACTTATTGCTTCACCCTTAACCACAGTACTGTGGTCACTAACGTATACCAATTCATGTTTTCACACTCGATTTTCACTGATGATGGCAGTCGATGGAACTCCCGAAAAGTCTGGTTTTGCAGAAAACATTGGACTACGGCTAAACAGCCCGGGAAGAAACTTTAACAAATAACTACTTCTTTGTTGCCGATATCATAGTAGTACACATAGTATAAAAAATTCTCCCCTCCCCCTTCAACTATAATTTTCATTAATAGAATATTACCCCCACCTCGTTCACCTAACCTCTTCATTTATAGATATTCCATCTACGTTTCTACAGTGGATTATTATGAGCTACTTATCAGGATACTTTATTTATGAAAATGAAGTATTTTACTCTTGTCAAAACATAAAATGTTGCAGGTAAACTACCCCTTTCTCTAAACCGATCTTCACCAAAATCAATAGACCTTCAGTCCTCCACAATGCAGGGATGCATGCAAAAAAATATTTGATTCTGTTTGAATTTGCGGCAGTTATCGTTCGTCATGGAAACATTTCTCTGGTTACAACATAAAATGTTGCAGGTAAACTACCCCTTTCCCTTAACCGAACTTCACCAAAATCTACATGCCTTGAGTTCTCTACAATTCAGGAAAGTAAGCAAAAAATATTTGATTCACTTTGAATTTACGGCAGTTATCTTTAGTCAAAATTTACGCTTTTTAAGACATATAAAGTTGTTGGTAAACTACCCCTTTCCCTTAACCGATCTTCAACAAAATCAACAGACCTTGAGTTCCCTTTAATTCAAAATGTATGCGAAACATTATTTGATTCTGTTTGAAATTGCTGCTGATATCGTTTGTCATAGAAAAAAATTACTTTTGATAAAAAACGTTACAGGTAAACTACCCCTTTCCCTTAACCGATCTTCACCAAGAACAACAGCTCTTGTGCATCACCAAGAACAACAGCTCTTGTGCAGTCTACAATTCAGGGCTGTATGCAAAAAAGTATTTGATTCTGTTTGAATTTACGGCTCTTATCGTTTGCCTTAGAAAATACCCTTGTTAAAATATAAAATGTTGCAGGTGAACTACCACAATCCCTTAACCGATCTTCACTAAAACAAACAGGTCTTGAGAACTCAACTATTCCGGGTTGTATGCAGAACAATATTTGATTCTGTTTGAATGTGCGGCTGTTTTCGTTTGCCAAAAAAAAAAATACCCCTGATAAAAAACGTTGCTGGTAAACTACCCCTTTCCCTTAACCGATCTTCACTAAAAACTAGAGGCCTTGAGGACTCTACAACGCAGGGCTGTATGCAAAAAATTATTTTATTCTGTTTGAATTTGCGGCTGTTATCGTTTGCCAAAACAAAAATTACCCTTGATTTAAAAAAAACCGTTGCTGGTAAACTGCTCCTTTCCTTCAACCGATCTTCACCAAAAACACTAGGTTGTGAGTACTCAACAATTCAGGGCTGTATGCAAAACATTATTTGATTCTCTCTGAATTTACGGCAGTTATCGTTCGTCATAGAAAAAATTACCCTTGTTAAAACATAAAACGTTGCCGGTAAACTACCCTTTTCCCTTAACCGATATTCGACAAATCAACAGAACTTGAGTTCTGTATAATTCAAAAAGGTATGCATAAAAGTAGTTGATTCTGTTTGAATTTACGCCAGTTATCGTTTGCCATACAAAAAAATTACACTTATAAAAAAAAAGTTGCTGGTAAACTACCCCTTTCCCTTAACCGATCTTCAACAGAAAACAACATGTCTTGAGTACTCTATATTTCAGAGCTGCATGCGAAACATTATTTTATTCTGTTTAAATTTGCGGCTGTTATCGTTTGCCATATACAAAAATTACCCTTGATAAAAAAAACGTTGCCAGTAAACTACCCCTTTCCCTTAACCCATCTTCACCAAAAACAACAGGTCTTGTGTAATCTAAAAATCAATGCTGTATACAAAAAATTATTTGATTCTGTTTGAATTTGTGGCTATCGTTTGCCATAGAAGAAAATTACCCTTGAGAAGAAAAATGTTGCTGGTAAACTACCCCTTCCCGTTAACCGATCTTCACCAAAAACAACAGATCTTGAGTACTGTACAAGTCAGAGCTGTATGCAAAGAATTGTTTGTTTTTGTTTGAATTTGCGACTCTTATCGTTTGCCATAAAAAATACCCTTTTAAAACATAAAACGTTTCCGGTAAACTACCCCTTTACCTTAACCGATCTTCACCAAAAACAATAGATCCTGAGAACTCTACCATTCAGGGCTGTATGCAAAGATTATTTGAGTCTGTTTACATTTGCAGCTTTTATCGTTTGCCGTAGAAAATACCTTTGTTAAAATATAAAATGTTGTCGGTAAACTACCCCTTCCCCTTAACCGATCTTCACCAAAACCAATAGGTCTTGAGAACTCTATAATTCAGGGCTGCATGCAAAAGAGTAGTTGATTCTGTTTGAATTTGCGGCTTTTATCGTTTGCCATAGAAAATAGCAAATACCCTTGTTAAAATATAAAATGTTGCTGGTAAACTACCCCTTTCCCTTAACAGATTTTTAACAAAACCAATAGGTCTGAGAACTCTATAATTCAGGGCTGTATGCAAAAGAGAAGTTCATTCTGTTTGAATTTGCGGCTGTTATCGTTTGCCAAAAAAAAATTATCCTTGATTTAAAAAAACCCGTTGCCGGTAAGCTACCCCTTCCCCTTTACCGATCTTCACCAAAATCGACAGGTCTTGAGTACTCTACAGATTAGGGCTGTATGCAAAAAATTATTTGATTCTGTTTGAATTTGCGGCTGTTATCGTTTGCCATATAAATACCCTTTTAAATCATAAAACGTTGCCGGTAAACTACCCCTTTCCTATAACCGATCTTCACCAAAAACAATAGGTCATTGGAACTCTACAATTCAGCGCTGTATGCAAAAAATTATTTGATTCTGTTTACATTTGCGGCTTTTATCGTTTCCCATAAGAAATACCCTTGTTAAAATATAAAATGATGCCGGTAAACTACCCCTTTCCCTTAACCGATCTTCACCGAAACCAATAGGTCTTGAGAACCCTATAATTCAGGGCTGTATGCAAAAGAGTAGTTGATTCTGTTTGAATTTGCGGCTGTTATCGTTTGCCAAAAGGAAAAATTACCCTTGATTTAAAAAAAAACCTTTGCTGGTAAACTACACCTTTCCCTTAACCGATCTTCACCAAAAACAACAGGTCTTGAGTACTCTACAAATCAGGGTTGTATGCAAAAAAGTATTTGATTCTGTTTGAATTTGCGGCTGTTATCGTTTGCCAAAAATCTACAGACACACACACAGAGATATTTTTCGAAAAATGACTTTTTTCATGTTTTGAGTGTAGTACAATCAGAATATGCAATAATCTCGAACACGATTTTTTTTGCCATCACCATGCTTCCATTTCCTTAAGGAACATGGAAGTAAAAACTAAGTGTATGGTGATTAGCAGAGGAGGATGAAGAGGAAACATAAAGATAGTGCAAGACAAAATACAACAGACGGAGTTGTTTAAAACTTTACAAGTAAAGATATTTCCTCCACTAGTGAAATTAGAGCACGTACTGCTATAGCCAAAGAGGCATTTGATGGGGAGAAAAGACTCCTGTGTTGCAAAATTAATAAGCATATTAAGGAAAACGTTGGCCGAATGTTATGTGTGGATAGTTGCTTTATATGGTGCAGAGACATGGACACTGAGGAAGGATGAGAAAAGATTAGAATAATTTAAGATGTGGGTTTGGAGAGTAATGGGAAAAGTGAGGTGGGTTGATAAAGTAAGGAGTGATGACGTTTTAAGGAGAATAGAAGAGGTGAGAAGACTCCTGAAGTTAATAGAAAATAGTAAAAGGAATTCGTTAGGTCATTGTTTAAGAAGAGACTGCTTGCTTACAACTGCCATGGAGGGTGTCATAGAAGAAGAAAAAAAAGAAGGCGTAGAAGAGTGAAGTTAATAGATGGCATTAAAATCAGAGGGTGTTACGAAGAAATGAAAAGACTGGCACGGGATAGGACAGCTTGGAGAGCTTTTTCCATTTGAAGACCTGCCTTAGGCCCGTACACAAAATAATATTAATAAAATAGTGGTGTCTGTATTTTGTTTTCACAGTACAATAGGACGATCTGTGAGTCCGTCGTAATGGTGGGTCAGAAGTGCGACAAAATCTTTAACGGTAGAAACAGAGAACACATTGTACAAGAGTAGTGTACGTTGTAAATAATCTATACAATTTGATACCAGTCAGACGATGGAAGCTTTCCAAGAGCTGCTACGGCAAATGCATGAAAACAAGAAGCAAAACGACGACAGTAGGCGGAAGAAGCAGAAAAATTACAGCATAAAAAACGTAGACAGGAAAAGAGGAAGCAGAAGAACGGTAAACACCGCTCTTACTTGAGCCGGAAGATCGACAAGCAGAAAAAGCAAGCAGGAAAAAGATGACGTCATATCGTTTATACAGAAGTGGAACAGATGCAAGAACATACCGCTGCAGAGTTGTGTCTATTAGAAGATGAGCTTAATAAGCAAATTACAAAATATTTGACATATAAAAAATTTATGTCTACAGAAATATCTGTCGTAGAAGAATCTATGTCAAATAAAATTTCTGCAGTAGAGGAGACTGTAGAAATAGTGAAAGATTAAGTCTTAAGTCTCAACTATAAAATAGTCAATTGGAAACATAAAGAACTAGTTATAATGAAGCCGAGCAGTTGCTGAACAGACTGTACCATTGGTGAAAGCAGTGAAGTATACAGTACGTAAGGTACCAGACAAAGTGAATTTGCCTGCATTTGTGGCAGTTCAGGGCCCCAACATTTGATGGAAACTGCAACGTAACTTAGGCAATGTATCTGGGCGAGTATCTTAGGCAATTTGAAACCGCTGCATGCGCAATTAACTGGACGGAGAAAGAGAAAGCAATTTCCATCGATCTCGCTTTAAAAGACCTGCAGTAGAACTATTACTGAAAGTGCCACCTGATAGCCAGATCACACATAACGAATCGAATTAGAATTACGGGTATGGTGATAAACATTTGCACCATATGTACTACGCTCAGTTGAGAACAATACGACAACATTCCTAGGAGAATCTTCAAGAGTTTGAACCAAGCATTAACAGACTAATTAGACTGCCGTATCCTAAAGAACCAGACGATTTTCGAATGATAATTTTGTAGACTGTTGCAGACGTTTTGAATAAGACCGTCATAACACTATTATATTGATATCAGTCCACTAATTTTCAGTTTGAAATGTTGTTATCTTTACGCCGTTATTGTAGTATGATCTAATGGACAGTAATGTTTGATGAATGTCATGTCTATAGAATAACAAGGAATTCTGAATCATTCTGTAGTTAATATTGACAGTGAAGGTATCCTCATATTGTGTCAGATAGCTGCAGTCATAGGTATCTAGCTTTAGACAGAACGAAAGCTAATAAAAATAACGAAACGAACAAGGATTTATTGAGACATATTTTTTTGCATTACATATTACTATATGAAGTAACTATTTTATTATAATTCTAATCAATGGTAATAATTATTATTCATGTTTTAAAAATTATATTGCTATTATTATTATTATTATATTTATATGTTTTTTTTTACTTTTGTTTCCGTAAGGAATGTATGTATGGTGATCGCGAAAAATCGTGTTCCACATAAACGCTTAATCTGATTGAACTACCATCAAAACATGAATAAAAGTCATTTTTCCAAAAGTGTGTCTGTGTGTGTCTGTGTTTAGAATATTTTCCTATGGTGAACTAGCTGACGCTAAGTCAAATGGAATCGACATTTGTTTGGATATTGTGCCCGAGTTGTAGAGGACTGAAAGCCTATTTACTTTGGTGAAGATCGGTTAAGGGGTGGGCTATTTTTCTGCAACATTTTAAGTTTAAAGTACTTAAAAAAATCATTTAAATTTTCAAACAATGGTAATTGTTAAAAATAAAATAATTTTGTTGCCAGGCAACCAGGTTGTTCGGTTAGGAGGGTGAGATAATGTACCTGCATTATTTTGTGTTTTAACAAGAGTAAAGTATTTAATTTTTATAAATGAGCGCCCCGAAAATAAAGTCATATTAATACACTGTAAAATGGTAAATGAGATAATTAAAAAACGGAGTGGGTAGTTGATGGTGGAGGGGGGTGATATTTTGAAAATTACTGTGCTGATATCAAGTTAAGTACGAATAATTAATTTTAAAGGATAAGATACCTTAGAAATGACATATAATAAAACTATAACTCTATGAAAGTTTAAAAATTATTAATGGTGGTGATCGGTTAGGAAGGAGGGATGATTATCTGCTTAGTTTAGTTTCATTATAAGAATAAAGTACCTAATTTTTATAGATAATGTGACTCAAAAATACTATTATATTAAGCGACTGCCCCATAATATCAAATAAATGATTATATACAAATATAATCATAAATATATTTCAAGTAAATGATTTTAAATACAAATCTTAGAACTTGGAAGCCATGTATGATTCTCGATACCTATATTTATTATCGCTGTTGTAATTTGGCGCACACATAAATCTGTTATTTGGGAAAACATTTTTTCAATTCTAAATTCTTTTTCATGTGTCACGTTCCTGACTCTAGTTACAAATATTCATGTAAAGCGCAATATAGTCGGTAATATCTACTGTCCTGTAGGTCACGGACTGATGACAAAGTGTTCACCCAATTTTTCTTACGTAGTTGGATTCTTAGTACGTAGTGGCTGGGGTCGCTTGTCATGTTCTGTTGGGAGCTGTTAAACCAACGATTTTGAAATGTAGAAGTATTAACTACTTCCGACGTTGGATAGTTTGAGTTCCTTCTTACAGCTGGTGCATCATCGATGACGTTGGCGCCACAATCGTTTTTGAAAATTTAAACAAATAAGAAAACATGTCTTTACCACACTGTAATAAAATCAAACGACTAACACAAAATCGAGTTTTAACACGATCGCTTTGCATGTGCCTGTCTGTATATCTATCGATAGAATATTATTAGGATGATAATTTCCGAATATATAATCTGATTGTCAAGATAATTGAAATATACAGGCTAAGGCCGGTTGGACACATAGAGAGAATGGGGGAAGGACACAGCCAACGAAACATATTATCTACTAGAAATCAATAGGTAGTAGAAAAAGACCAAAAAATGGCAAAGTAGATTTAAAGACCGGATAGAGGAAGACCTCGGAAAGCTGAACATAAGAAACTGGAAAGCCAGGGCACGCAATAGGGAGGAATGGAATCGATTCTCGGAGCAGGCCAAGACCCACCAAGGGTTGTAGAGCCAAGGCTGATGATGATGATGATTAACTGATTTTCGAGAAACGTGGCATCCACGATAATATGTTTGACACCACTAACGGTTATTGTTTTTAAAATTGATCCGCCCAAAAATAGGAGGGGGGAAAGAAAATATCTGAGAAGTAAAAATTAAAAAAAATCTAAAATATCAATGCTGGGCAATGCGTGTTTATAGAAAATTTTATGTAAAATCAAATTTTACTTAATGTCGCTTATTTTTTTGGAATTTCAGAGTTATAGTATACAAACTTTTCAGAGACAAATCAAAACTTTGAGAAAATTGCAAAAACCACGCCGTGTATTAGATTAAAAGGAAATTTTAACCCACATATACATGAAGTGTGTACTTGCAAAATTTTATAACATTAGGGGCAATACGAACTGAAGATGAATGTTAAAGTTGTAAGCGCACTTTCAGGTAAGCAAGTCATGAGAAATTTTATTAAAAATCCAAACTCAATAAAATATAATACGAATAATTTAAAAATAACAACATGAACCGTTATAAAATTAGTTAACAAAAACAGTAAAGCAAATATTGCTATTGTAACGGAAACATAAAAAAAAATGAAGTTAGAAAGTATGTCGGAAACTGTGGTGGATAGTGGAATATATAAAAAATTTGGTGAGTAAGGACTATACCTTCAGAGTAAGGGGTAACAATATTCGTAGCTTTATAATAGTAGCATTATGTAGCTCTATAATTTGTTTGATGAAGCTGATGTGGTCACCTTTATTAATTTAAAAATCGAAATGGGCTGGGGCACATTATACGTGCTTTCACGAGCAGAGTTGTTGGGAAGATGTTTGCTGCGAAACCAGAGGGTAAAATGAAACTTAGAATACAGGCTTTTCTCAGAGACTTTCTCAATTTCCCCTTTACTCAGAGGGGGCCTTACAATAGAGCAAAAACACAATATTAAATGCTTGCTGACACTATCGGAAATTAACAGTCTCACGGGAAAAGGTTAACCGTGGCCCCTACATATGCAGCTTTTTTTACCAGAAAATTAGAAAGTAAATTATCAGAAGTGGTCAAAATGCGGAGCTGACGATGTCTTCTCCGCAAACTTTGGATAGTCTCTCAAGTTATCGCCTCGATTTTGAGAACCTAAATGTAACCACTAACAGTTGCCAACTGATAAACTATTAAAAGTTTGTTTTGGGAAAAAATAAAACGGAAGTTTTTAGCGTTGGTTACGACAACAGATGGTGGACTTGAAAACCGTCACTGAATAAATGGTTGGATCAAAGTGGGAAAATGACCAAACCGGGAATACACAACAGGTGACAGGCGCGCCTAAATAGGAGTTGAGCCATTATATATAGAGTAACGGCCATTCGAGTGTGTAATATGAAAGGAAAGTGTATAGTTTAACCCTTAAAAGTGAACTGTTTCTAATAACTACTTTAAACATCAGTTCCGTAAAGATAAACTAGGCTAAATTGAAAATACTAATATTACATTTATTGCATAAATTTAAAATTACATAACTTACTTAAAATTATATAACTTAAATTTAAAATCAATTACATTATACTATATTGACTTTTTTAAATTTTTTTTCTTTTTATATAGCCTAAAATATCATATAATATTATTATTTATATTCTTAAAGCGATCGATTTCGGTCACAGACCATCGAAAAAAAGTTATTACCTTTAGGCTATATAAAAAGAATAAAAAAAAATAAAAAATTGAATTATAGGTACCATTAATAAAAAACAATAAGCGTAAGTATAAAATACATCACATTATCATTAGTTATATTGACTTATTATATTTATTAAAGTACACTGAACAAGTGGGTAACAACTCTAGCGTTATCCTCAAACCAATGCTAAATAGGAAATAATAGCTTTACTACTTCGAGTAAGTTGCAGGTGCAGGCTTTTTTTGGAGCCCACGTCTTTCCTTAAGCTATTAGTGCTAACAATGAACTTGCTAATAAGGCTTTGACTTGCAGGACTCGCTCATTACGAGGGAATGGATCTTAGGCATTTACTGAAGTAGTTATTAATTGTACACAGACCACGGAAATGAAATATCTTTGGTAAATAAAAGGGTGTTTAAAACGCGTGACAATGAGGAATGAGTAGATCGAGGAATTGGGGAATGATTGGTTGGTGATTGGGGAATAGACAGTGATTGGGGAAAAATAGTGGAGGTATCTTTATCGAAGCACATACTTCCGTAATTGGACTACGACTGTAAACGATAAAGGGGAAAGTTTATCTTGAGACTTGGAAAAAGCTGGGAGCAAGGAAACCTGAACTAGGTCAACATTCTATGAAATGGAAGAAAAACATTTACAAGACAATGGCGTTGTTAAAAAAAGTTATAGCCTCTACAGCCAATATTCAAAAGTCATTTATTAGATTAATAATGATAAAAAAACTATACCGTTTATTGTTGAATATGTGTTGAAAAGAATGCAAAATATTTTTGGCATCTTTGAAAGATGAATAATATTTTTACCTACTGGATATCTTTAATCTATATATTAATACGTGAAGAGAAAATTTTGTACCCCTTTTTAAGCATATTGCGCCCACGGAGGAGTGTGAGATTTGGCATAGTTAAAGTTTATATGGAGAAGGAGTGCAGAAAGCTAAAATTTATATATAATATGTGTTACAAATACATTAAATAAAATAAAATAAAACATTCATTTGCACTTGAAAATTCATTTAAACTTTTTCAAACCATGGTAATTGTTAAAAATAAAATAATTTTGTTGCCAGGCAACAACATTATTTTGTTGTCCGACATAGAACATAGACGGGTCGGAGTGAGAGACAAAGAAGAAGGAATATATATTCGCGTGAAAGTCAAAATGATAATAGACCAAATGCAAATTTAAATAGTGTAAATAGTATAACATTCACGGGTCGGAGTGAGAGACAAAGAAGAAGGAATATATATACGCGTGAAAGTCAAAATGATAATAGACCAAATACAAATTTAAATAGTGTAAATAGTATAAAATTCACGGGTCGGAGTGAGAGACAAAGAAGAAGGAATATATATACGCATGAAAGTCAAAATGATAATAGACCAAATGCAAATTTAAATAGTGTAAATAGTATACAAAATGATGAAATTATTTTGAATGATACATTTAAATGCGCACTGGATGTCATTCCAAGAAATTTTAATACGTTTGATTGTGGATTAATGCATTTACAATGCAGGTTTTGCAATGCAAAACATTTCGAATCTGAGGTCACTTTAGGTGAAAGGACTGCATTCACTTCATGTTGTCATAAGGGTAACGAAATATTACCGGCCTTAAGTCAAAATGAATACTTTAAATCATTGTATGATGGACTTACTTCAAATGAACCTTCAATAAAAAGAAAGTCAAAAAATTATTTTGAAAACATTCGTAAATACAATTCATCATTTGCTATGGTTAGCTCAGAAGCTAAAATGTCGGATACAGTTACGCGTGGAGTGTATCATTTTAAAATACATGATGTTTTTTATCACAGATCAGGTCCAATGACTGCTGGATATGGTCGCTCACCATGTTATGCGCAATTATATTTTTATGATGTTGACACTGCTGTCAATTATAGATTACGTGACCACTATACTCAAACTGCAATAACAATATAATGCGCGAAATCTCTTTTGAATTGGAACGCATTAATCCTTTCGTTCGGTCATTCATTGCAATGAAAGATCATTGTCAGAGAGTTGAAAATCAAAATAAAGAAATTTGTATGCTCATTAAAGTAAATCGTGATTTAGATCTACGCCGTTATAATGATGCAGTTCAAACTGATGTAGCAGTAATATTTAGTACAGTTGATGGTGAGCCACCCTTTGAACGGAATATGGTTTCGTTTTCAAAAGTTAATGGTACCATTAAAAATATCTCTGTTTTGGATTCATCATTGGACCCATTAGCGTATCCATTACTTTTTCCAAATGGTGATACTGGGTGGCATATCAATATTTCTCATAATGTACCAACTACATCTAATTTAAGAGCGCCCAGAAATAAATTAACCATGCTTCAGTATGCAGCCTATCGACTTGCAATTAGAGAAGATTTTAGCATATTGCACCATTCACAAAAATTATTTCTGCAGTGGATGGTTGATATGTATGTGAGAATAGAGAGCACAAGGTTACATTTCATTCGACAAAATCAAACAAGTCTTAGGTCTGAAGTTTACAACAATTTAACAGATATTTAGAATTGAACCCCAATGCGAATAATGTTGGCCGTACAGTAATTTTACCATCTTCATTCAATGGATCTCCAAGAAATATGTATCAGAATTATTTAGATGCAATGTCAATTGTACAACATTTCGGAAAGCCTTCTTTGTTTATTACAATGACTTGCAATCCAAGTTGGCCTGAAATAGTTACCAATATTGGTGTAGGTGAGTCAGCTAATTTTCGACCTGATATTGTTGTGCGTGTATTCAAGTCCAAACTGAAAGCATTAATTGAGGGCCTTACACTAAAAAAAATCTTCGGTAAAGTTGAAGCACTCATTTATACAATTGAGTTTCAAAAGAGAGGATTGCCTCATGCTCACATTTTACTCTCTTTAAATGAGCAAGATAAAATTGTTAACGCTACCGATATTGATAAAGTTGTATCTGCGGAGATTCCTAACATTCAAACACATCCTACATTACATGAATATGTTGTAAAACACATGATGCATGGTCCATGCGGTGTACTTAATCCAAATTCTGTATGTATGAGAGATGGAAAATGCACAAAAGATTATCCAAAACGATTTAATGAATTTACATGTGAA
This sequence comes from Magicicada septendecula, assembly GCA_034769895.1. Taxonomy (NCBI): domain Eukaryota; kingdom Metazoa; phylum Arthropoda; class Insecta; order Hemiptera; family Cicadidae; genus Magicicada; species Magicicada septendecula. The sequence goes on from CM068371.1 coordinate 469,264,014, forward strand.
TCATTAAATGGATATCCATTATACAGAAGGCGTGATAATGGTATTAATGCTGAAGTTCGCGGTAGTTGCCTCGACAATCGTTATGTTGTACCATACAATCCGTATTTACTTGCCAAATTTAATTGCCATATAAATGTTGAAGTATGCACTACAGTTAAAAGTGTTAAATACATTTATAAATACGTGTATAAAGGCTATGACAGTGTATCTGTTGAATTACGTTCAGAGAGAAATGAACCAGGTCAAGAAATACAAATTGATGAAGTTAAAAATTTTTTAAATGGCCGTTATGTCGGATCAACTGAAGCTGTATGGCGCATCTATGAATTACCGATGCATTTTCAATCACATGTCATCGTTAGACTTGACATTCATTTACCGCGTAGACAGAATGTTTACTTTCGAGAAGAGCAAGAACGTCAAGCAATTGAAAATGCAAGACAAACAAAATTATTAGCATTTTTTGAATTGAATCGATCAGATCCATCAGCGCATGAATATAAGTATATTGAAATTCCTTTGCATTATGTGTGGGAAGATTCCCGAAAAAAATGGAAGAAGAGAAGGCGTGGAGGTGATAAAATCATTACACGCATATATGTAGTATCACCAAAAGACATCGAACTTTTCCATTTACGATTGCTTTTATTACACGTCTGTGGTCCAAAATCATTTGAGGATGTTACAACATACAATGGAATTATACACACTTCTTTTGTTGAAGCGTGCCATGCTCGCGGCATTGCTTCAAATGATAATGAATGGCGCGAATGTTTAAATGAAGCAAAAGAATTACATTCACCAAAACAAATGCGAAATTTATTTGGTTACATTTGTGCATTAAATGTGCCAGCCAATGCATTGGCGTTATGGAATGAATATAAAGTATATCTTAGTGAAGATTTTTTGAGAGATTACAACGAAGAAGTATCCTTTAACACAGCTCTATTAGAAATTGAAGATATTTTGAATGTTCATAATTTGTCATGTTAAGAACTTGGTTTACCAGTTCCCACGTATTCGCAGAGAACAGACGAAGCAAATGCTATTGATCCAATAGAACAAGAGTTTCTGTTTTGTGAGCATTATGAAACTGCAAATATTGAACAGCGTAATCTAATTGATCGTGTGATTCGTGAAGCTTTGCACCATGATACTGGATCTAATGTTTTTTGTTTAACCGCTCATGCAGGTTGTGGAAAAACATTCACACAAACAGCAATCATTCACAAATTAAATTCGCTTAATCTTAGTTGCATTGCAACAGAGTTCAGTGGCACAGCTTCAACTCTATTACTTGGAGGTAGAACTTTACACAATGTGTTTACATTGCTTATACCCATTTTGGAAAATTCTGTAGCGAATATTACCGCAAATAGTAGCTATGGACGTTACATAAATTCATCATCATTGATAAGTATTGATGAAATTTCTATGTGCCCACTGCAAGTGTTGAAAATCATAGATAGATTATTGCAGGATCTATGCGATGAAAATGATAAACATAAACCATTTGGAGTGAAAGCGATATTTCTGTGCGGTGATTTTCGGCAAATCTTACCAGTTGTCTCACATGGATCACGTGCAACTTTAATTGAAAATTGTGTCACGAGTTGGCATAAATTTGTTTATTTTCATAAAGTAACGTTTACTCAAAATATGAGAGACTTACCAAGTGAAATAGAATTTGTCGAATTCTTGAAAAAAATTGGTAATGATGAAGCCCCACAATTCCCTCAGTTTGGTGAAAATATTATTGAAATACCTCAGCAATTAATAGGAGATGAAAATAATATTATTAATGAGGTGTATGGTAACATTTCCGAAAACATACTCTCAGATAACATATTGAAGTCAGTTATTTTACCACCTAAAAATTATGATTGTACTTTTATTAATACTGATATACTTAATAGAATACCAGGTGAACAGAAAACATATCATAGCTACGATAAAATAATTTGTGATGATGACAGTGAAATCAATAACTATCCAGTAGAGTTTTTGAATTCTTTGACTATTAGTGGTTTGCCACCACATAAGTTAATATTAAAAGTTAATTGCATCGTTTTACTGATCAGAAACTTAAATACAAAGGAAGCATTAGCCAATGGAACAAGAATGCGCATCAAGTGTATGCATCGTAATGCTATTGATTGCGAAGTTTTAACTGGAACCGCACGCAATAAGAGAATTTTGATTCCACGTATAAATTTAACATATTCCGGTACTGTTTTACCATTTAACTTTCAAAGAACTCAATTTCCAATTATACCTGCATTTGCGATGACAATAAATAAGTCTCAAGGACAAACATTCGAAAAAATTGGAATTTTATTGAGGCAGCCAGTTTTTACACATGGTCAATTGTACGTCGCAGCAAGTAGAGTTCGATCATTCGATGGTTTGAGATTTTATATTTCCTAATATAATGCCAAGGGCATTTAGCAAATGACGAAAGAGTTTTACAAAAAACATCGTTTACACAGAAGTTCTGAATCATTAAATTCACTTTCAAACTCTTTTAAGTTCAATGGACAACATTTATTTTTTTAACCGCCCAGATTTTTTGATTTAATGAAAAATATATGAAAAAATAAGAGGCACGTATTTTTTATTTCATTTTTTATTTTGTATTAATTTTGTATTTAAATTTTACATAATTCGAAAAAGATAGGCAAAATAACTGTGTAGCCTTGGCGAAACCTGGCCAGTATGGCAATAAAAAAAACCCAAGGAAATGTCAAAAAACGTGTTATTGCTTTTTAAATATGGCTTAGCCAAGCTAAACCTCATTTTTCCTATCTTTCATATTTTTCAAATAACTCGAAAATTAATGCATAGAAAAAAAATTAAAAAATTATATAAGCTTTGTAGCAGATAATCTTCAAACTGTTTTCGAATTTTGTACCTTACCAAAAATGAAATATAATCCACTGGAATTGAAAACAATGTATCTTATACTTCTATGAATGTCAAGTCTCATTTTTATTAGCGTTTATTTGATTCAATAATAACATGAAAAAATTAAAACTGACAATGTATTATATCAAAAAATAAATACGAATACAGTTAAGGGACGCTCTCTCCTCCGGAGGGGCGTGTAAAATTTGCCGATGTGACAGCGGAGCTCGAGTTGTGCCAGGAGAAGTGGGGAGAGTTGCGGGAGGTGATGGAAGATTTGGAGTCGGCCCCGTCCAGCCTCAGGGCGAGGCAGAGAGTGCGTCAATGCGCGGAGCACCTGCAACATCGACTGGAGAATTTGTCCGTCCAAACTACGATCGCTGAAGTCAGCGCCACGCTGAAGTTGATCTCGGAACAGGTGGCAAAAGCGTTGCGGAATTTCGAGCCCGGGAAATCTCACCCTCCCGTGAACTCTCCCCAGCCTCCTGAGTTGGACATGGGGGAGACGCCGAGTCCGCCGGCTCAAATGCCGACGTTCTCGGGCGGGTCGAGTGTCTCATATAACAAGTTACCTAACCCCCTTTCATCCATTATCCAGCAGCTTCCGGTCGTTGATGGTCTGGATGTGGATAAGCTGATGGCATTTTTCAAAATTTTGTTCCAGCTGTCCGACTTCCCAGGGATGTCGGATGGCACCCTCCTCGAGCTCGTGTATCCCTACTGTCGGGGGTCCATGGCTGAGCGGGTCGCGCAAACTATAAGATGTGGCGGCAGTGTGACGTCTTCCATCGAGGGGTGTTGGACGCATGCGTGCCTGGCCGATTGCGGGAGCAGCTGCAGCATAAGCATTGTTATCGGGTGCAAGCCCACGGGGAGAGTTTTGATGAGTTTGCGCGTAGTATCCGTGAAGCTGTACGAATTTTAGGGTTGGGACTGCCCGAGGTCGAGGTGGTACAGATGATTGTCGAAGGGGTCACTCTCCAGGAGAGGTCGCGTTTGATTTTTGCCGAGCGACCACGTAGCTATGAAGACCTCGATAAGATGTGTGTGTTATCCCGGGCCATACAAGCGATTGATGAGTCCCGTGGGCCCGTAAGGGCTAGTCCGGGCGAGTTTCGAGCGGTGGAACGACGGGTCGTTCAGTCCCAACCCCGACCGGAAAGAACCACCGGCGATCGAGGTGGACCGTTGAGAGGCGTGGTTTGTTTTCGTTGTCGAAGACAGGGGCATGTTGCCCGCGATTGTACGGAGGGTGGTCTGCGTCCAACGCTTCCCCCGAGGGTCCGGTCTTCAAAAAACTAAGTTACCAGGAGAAGACAAGTCGGAGGTTGTCTTCCCCTCGTCCTAAGACTTTTCGGTGTTCAAGTGCCTCCAGGCCAAGGATAGGTCTTGACTCTTCTGATATCAAGGTCCTTGCTACTGTCCCGCAAAAGACTTCTGTATGCCCCTTCCTGTCGCTCGAGGTAAAAAAGTGTTAACTCAGAGCGTTAGTTGACTCCGGTTCAGCCCGATCTATCATCTCATCTCGAGTATGTGTGGAACTTGAAAAGCAGGGCTTAATAAAAGAGTCGGATCTGTCGTCCGTAGTATGCTGGACTGCGTCAGGGGAAATCTTGCCCATCTCCCGGGTGATTTCTTTCAAATTCAAGATCGATGGTTTTTCTTGGGTGTGGCCTTTTCTAGTTTCTCCGGCTCTGGGAGTTGATTGTATCGTTGGTGCCGATTTCATCGCTAAAAGTGGTCTCGTGTTGGACATCCATGGGCACCAATGTTATTTCAAATTTAATCGGGGAGTTGTTATTCCTTTCCTTGGATACCAGGGAGCTAAGGGAGGTATCCAAGAGGTAGCTTGTCCCGATTCTGCACGAGACCATCTCACTCCCGCCCTGCAGAAGGCCTTAGACGAACTGTGTGAGGAATTTCCCTCAGTGTTAACTCCTACTTTGGGACTCACACATTTATTGGAATACAAAATTCGCCTAACTGATTCCAAGATAGTGAGGTCACATCCATAAAAATTCGCCCCTCCGAAAATGGCCGTTCTAAGGAAGAAGGTTCAAGAGCTGTTAGAGCAAGGGGTCATTGAACCTTCCTTCAAGTTATGCCAGTCCAGGGTTCCTGGTACTCAAGCCTGGGGGTAAGCACCTCATGGTGATTGATTACCGAAAATTAAACGCTAATATTGAGGTGGATTCGGTCCCCCTTCCGGATCTCCACTCGGCTTTTGACTGGTTTAGTGAGGCCAAGTACTTCACCGTAATTGATCTCAATGCCGCATATCACCAAATCCCTTTATCCAAGGAAAGCAGACCTTGCACTGCGTTCTGCGTCCCGTGGAATTTATACCAGTATACGCGGGTTCCTATGGGTCTGGCAGTGGGCGCTCAAACCCTCACGCGTCTGCTTGACCAGGTATTTCAGGACGTGAAATTCAAATTTATTTTCAATTATTTAGACGATTTGCTAGTATACAGCAAAAGTATGATGAACATCTATGTCATCTAAGGGAGGTGATGTGCGGGTTAAGAAACGCGGGCCTCACGGTTTATCGGAGAAAGTGCGAATTGCACAAGAGAGTATATCATTTCTGGGGCATCTGGTCTCGCACCGAGGTGTTACCGTGGACCCTGAAAGACACAGGGTATCCGGGATTTTCCCCCGCCTAGGGATGCCAACGGCATCGCCAGGTTCGTGGGCATGGTAAATTTTTACAGAAGATATATTCCTAACGCGGCAAAGATAGCTGCACCCTTAAACGAATTGAGAAAGAAGGGAGCTAAATTTGTGTGGGGTGAGAGTCAGCAGAAGGCTTTCGAAACTTTGAAGGAAGCTATCATCTCCCCACCGGTGCTACGGATGCCGGATTTTTCTCAGCCATTCATCCTGCAGACGGACGCGAGTTCGGCGGCGCTCGGGGCGGTTCTGTCCTAAGTCGTCGATGGTGCTAGGCAGCCTGTGGCGTTTATTTCCCGAACATTGACCCAGCAGGAAAGAAAGTCTTCGGTGTATGAGCTAGAGTGTTTAGCTGTTGTGTACGCTCTAGATAAGTTCAGGCGTTTTCTGGAACACGCTGAGTTCCTGCTCGAGACCGACAATCAGGCTCTCTCTTGGCTTCTTGCTCATCCCCGGCAACTGGGTAAAATTGGTAGATGGCTGGTCAAGATCTCACCCTTTAAGTTCAAGGTGCAACACATTAGGGGAACTCAAAATGTGGTTGCAGATGCTTTGTCACGAATGTTTTCCCAGCGCAGTGAAGTCCAATTTGAGCAACCCTGTTCTGTTCTACTAGACTTTCCGTTAGCCTTCACTGATGTGTTGCCCCATCAGTTGAACGATGAAGAGCTGGGTCCTATCATCCAGAATATAAAGGAAGGTAACGTACAGGCCCCTTACTTCTTGTCCAAGGGCGTCCTGTGTTGTAGAGAAAGAAAAGGACGTGCCCCTAAGATCGTGCTGCCTAGCAAATTAGTGCCCATGGTCTTCAGATATTATCATAATTCCCCAGTAGGAGGCCACAAGGGAATTTCGAAGACCATTTCCAGCATTAGAAGTCATTTTATCTGGAAGGGAATGGATAGGGACATCGCTACGAGGGTTAAGAGCTGTCATCTGTGTGGCTTGAGTAAACCTGCCCAGAACACTAAGTTAGGGTTGTTGTCATCGGACGTGGCGATCAGACCGATGGAGAAGTTATTCATCGACTACGTGGGACCCTTCCCGCGTAGCAAGTCAGGTAATTCTTGTCTGTGTGGATGCTTTATCGAAGTTTGCCTGGCTACTGCCCTTACGGCAGGCAACGGCTCGTTTGACCATAAGCGCGCTCCAGAACCACATCTTTCAGCATTTCGGCCTTCCGACCCTCATTGTCTCCGACAATGGCCCCCAGTTCATTTCGGGTGAGTTCCGGCGGATGTGTTTCGCCAGCGGAATCAGACATGTAACCACTTCTCCGTATTACCCACAGCCGTCCCATGCGGAGAGATTCAACAGGAATCTCAGGTCCGCACTCATTGCTTATCACGCTGAGCAACAGACCACCTGGGACCAGAATCTGAAGTGGTTACAGCTAGCCTTTAATACGGCCCTGCATGACAGTCATAAGGCCGTTCCCTTTGAGATCATGTTTGGATTCTTGCCCGCACTCCCGTTGACTAACTTGTGGAATATTGATGATCTTCTACCACGGGAGCCAGATAATGGAACTGCAGAGAAGTGGAGGGGGGTCGGAAGAATTTGCTGCGAGCGCACTAGCGGGTCCGTCGACGATACAATCAGGGGCGAATTCCTAACCCCTTTCAGACCGGAGACTGGGTCTACTGTCAAAGCCATCCGATCAGCTCAGCTGTGGACAGAAGAGCCGCTAAATTATGCTATCGTTGGTCGGGGCCATATCGTATCCTGGGGTTCGCGTCACCGGTGACGGCTCGGTTGGAAGAGCCGGGTGATAATTCGAAGGAGATTACCACGCATATCTCGAAATTGAAGTTATGTAGAAAGGGGTAAGTGCGCTGACAGGGTGGGGGGAATAATTGGTGGTCTCTGTGTGAGTAGGGATTTTGTCATTTCAAAAGGGTGTGCTCCAGGGGTGTTGTCAAGAACGATAGGGTAGCGGGTAGATGTTCCCCACAGTCCCAGTGGTGTTCGACTACTTCAGGGATGCGCCCCTGCCTGCGCGAGCCTTGGCTTTCTCCATTCGTCCTTATTTCCGGAGGGAGCCATGTCCTTACCTTTAGTCCCAGCCCATTACCTTTCAATGACCCTTGCCCTTTCCGTCTTCCCGATTTCCTAACATTCCCCTTAAAAAACATAAAAAATAAAAAAAAAATAGTTCAAAAAAAATTAGAAAGCAAAAAAAAAGGAGTTAGAGAGAGAAGCGAGACTTGTCGCTTGACGAGGTCAGTTGTGAACTTCTTCAACACGATACGTTTTGGGCATACCCTTGGATTATAGTTTCATGGAGACCATCATTTCCCCTTTTCCCCCCTTACCCTGTGAGTTGACGGTATTGTTGAAAATGGGTTTCGTTATTGGGGAATCCCTCCCGTAGGATTATAGGGCATGTGGCCCTGTTAAGGTGGCATTCGTGTTCGGGCTTGAGTGGACAAGCCTCAGGAGGTCAGGACTCAGGAAACTCCCGAACTTTTCTTTCTTCTTTTCTTCTCTGTCCCTTCTTGCTGTGGGCTGGCCCTGATCAGGTCAGCGCGCAGCACCCGCACACTTACATACTACACGTCTTCTTTTATCTCTTTCGTTTTCCTTCTGAGCATCTGTTCTCCTGAGAGCAAGCTCTGCTGGGCCGCCAGGATCACCGAGTCCACTAGGTTCACTTTGGAAGGGGGTACACTGCAGGGTACCCTTCCGAGTTCAAGTGTGGGGCAACCAGGTTGCCTTTTGGGGTGGGGGTGTGCCGGTGTTTGCATAACCCGACAATCGAAGGTATAAAAATTTCGTCTTTCCAATTATAATATCGAGTATTAACGTCGGAACAGTGAGATTGCTATGGCACTGTTGAGACTGCCCGCGCCATCTCGCGGCGCCGTTAGCCGTTCGTTGTGTTACTGATGTAGCTCTCAGTCCCACGCAGTCTTTAAAGGAATCAACGGGCTCCCGACCTCGGACAGACAGTGATTGCGTAGTTTCTTCTCAACCTAATGGCAAGCTAAATTTTCGAGACTCCCCGGTGAGTAATTTACAGCATGCTATAGAATGCTTCAATAATAAGAGAATAATTAAACTTAAATATATTCAGTTGAATGCGAGAGTAGAAAGTACGTGATGCGATCGGATGAGCGTGTGTGTTGTAAGAAATTTATTTGATGTTCTGTATATACAGCCAGTAATTCTTTAATTATTATACAACAGTCACTGTAATCGTTTGTTAAATTATTATATAAAATTATAGCTAAAGTCAGTACGTATAGACAGGGTTGAATTGTGTGGGTTATGTATGTACACGCACGGGACTGCAAGTGTGTTCTTTTTTAATTAATTATGGCTGTAAAAATAAATTGTGAGACCACCCTTAGATGAAACACTATTAACAGTTTATTTGTGTGTAACTGTAAGTGCCTTTAATGTGGTCATTTTCTGTCAAATTACGATAATTGTGTTGCCACGTGGTGAGGCCGACCTGTTTGATTATGTCGGCACTGGTTAGTGCTAGTACAAGTGACACTTTACTATACAACTTTTAATATTATTTTTTTATTTAGTGAGTTCGTTATCACCTTGTAGACTTAATTACTCCTCAGGCCATTTTCAAAAAAAAACAGAAACAAAAACTTATGCATGTATCTCGAGTTGGTTGGAAGGCCCGTTCTGAGGTTATTACCTTGAACTAGGGTGCATATTTTAGCGAACAGAATTTCTAATCTTTTGTGAATTCTCAGGGTTCTCGCTCCCAGTCGGAGATTTTGGTCTCTGCTGGTGTACCGACACCTTTACCAGCCATGAACCATCCAACACGCACCTGTTCGGAGGAGGGAGTTTGTTGACCAGCCATAAGATGCATACTACGCATGCTATTAAGGTGATATAAACTCTTATTATTTTTCGTTGGCCTGGCCGCCGTTCATCTGAGTTACAAATTGTTTTCTTTTTAAACCATGTGCCCACGCTGCTAGACAGTCCGATCAGGGGTGTGTCAACTGAACATTCATTATGAACATTATTTAACTTTTATAATATTACTCCGTAACTCTAAAGTACTATGATTGTAATTGTGTGCTGCACTGGGGGAGCGTGCCACAGTTTTTTTTTTACTCTTATATATATTTTTTTGTATATACAAGGGCCTTAGAGTCATTATCCTTTCTATATAAATATTAAGTCAAATGTTATTGGTTCTGTTCTGGCTGGTTCAGGACGGGGTTCATGTATTATTCTTATTTTGGCCTAACATTTAAGGGCTGGGGGGGTTTCGTTTTCAGGCTGTTTTCGGGTGTAAAATGGGCATAGTTTTTTCCTCAAGTTAGGCACATGTTGATACAGTTTTAGGCAGGTCTGATACCTGTCTCATATAGTCTGGCACATGCTGGCGCGCTTCCACATCTGCTAGGATACAACAGGCTGTTATTGTAAAATCAATTATACACAGATGTCTGACTTTAAGAGAAAAGAAAGTTTATATTTTGTGGGCATATACTGATAATTTTGACATTGTAAAAGCATACTGATGCTACCGATTTTTGTAACTTGGGTTCTGACTTGCTTGCTGGACCTGTCTGTTGAATTAAATCATTTTCATTAAGGAACAAATTCCTGATATATGTATACATCTATATTTGTAACACAAGAATTAACATTTTTGAAAATTATGCCGATTGCTTAAACTTAGGTGATAAGGGTTTTTACGACTTGTATACAGTTCAAGAAACTTAAAGATTTTCATATGCTTATAATGGGCAATTTATTAGATGTTATCAATTCATATGGGCTGTCCGGCCTATCATTATGCATTTATTAGTCATTATCATCCTTTCGGGTTTAAAATTTTTTTTTTTTGGTTTCATTTAATGGAGTAAATAAATTATGGGTCTTAAAGGATTAATTCCAATTGTGGCTGGAAGTTAAATATTTATGATTGCGGGTTTTGGGGCTTTATAGAAATACTGCCTGTCTGCCAGGTCGAACATGATTATTGTGATGCTATTATGAGTCTATGTGTCTTTGTGTTTCTACATGTGATGTTAATGTTAAGTGTTATAAAGGGGGGGGAATTTATACAAATTATGGGATGTTGCCTGATATATGTGGTCGATTTATACAATTTAAGGAACATGTGGACACTACTTATTTATTATTTATTTTGTTATTTATTGCTGATTGTGATACTTTGCATGTAATGAATTATGGGGGCAACAATAAAAATTGTTATTGTTGATTAACAAACGAGTTTAATTGCAAGTCCCGTCATACTGGACCCTGCGCATTTTTGGCTTCTCTAGGCTCTTGCCTAGTTTTAAATAACGAGTGGCCTCTCTTTCAAAAAAAATACAATAAAAAAAGATTATTTTTTTTTATAAAGCATAAAAGGGAAAGAGGGGTTCCAAGTTGTTGGAATTTTTGGACGTCCATAGCGGAAATCATCTTAAAAACTCATACATCCACGTTTAAACTAGAGCGCCCACCTACACATCATTGTAGCGCCCACCTAACACGTCATCTCCTAAGTTATTCACAATTATGTTTTTAATATTCATTTGGACTACAGCCTTTTGTCACTAATAGCTCGTGATTTTGCCCATATTTCCAAAACACGCGTAACACGTATATTTCCATCAGCTCGTCAGCAAATGAATAAATTGACAGACATACTTGAAAATCAACCGGTGTTTAAATAAAAATGAATTTTACAAAACCCAAAACTTCTAATTCAACCCCTAATATGTGGGTATTTCTGCGCGAAATTTTCAACTGACCAGAATACGGAATATTTTTTTGTTATGGGCTTGCGCTATTCTAGTTAAAATTTATCTCATTCAATTCGATGTGGTAGGTTTGGAAATGAAATGCTGGTAAAACCTGAAAATGTTAAAATTGTTACAACTTTTGTGTATGCAATCGAAAGAAATACAGGAACGAACAGAGTACCGAGGTTAATTACTCAATAAAATATAGGAAGAACATTAAAGAATTAAAAAACGACTTTAATTATACGTACTGTCAGCTAATAAGAATATTTGGTATCATTTCAATTAATTTTTTATTTTTGTATCAAACAAAACTAAATTTTTTTTTATTATGCAATCCACTGTGGAAAAGTTAATTTTTTCAGTATTGCATTTGGTCTGTTACTATTTCTCGAACAAGTAAGTGAATGCACTTATCGCCAGTATTATATTACGAGGGTCATCTCAAAAGTAAGTTTCCCAATTTTTCTTTCAAAGGAAAATGCCGCAAGCAGGCTGACGAAGTTGGAGATCTTTTGTTTTTGGGTAGTGGTAGTAGTGCTAAAACCTTTTCCGTTCCTCAGTAATGTACGAGATTCTCGTAAAAACAACACGAAATTTAAAGTCATGGATGTTCCATTTACCAGCGTGTCCGACTGCGAAGTCCGTAGCGTGATTCGGTTTTTTGCTACAAAGAATTAATCAGCGGCTGAAATTCATCACCACATACTTTCTGTGTACGGACTTGAGTGCATGAGCATTAAAATGGTTCGCTGGTGGCATACATCGTTCTTGAAATCGAAAGTATTGTTGAGCAACAAAGTTCTTCTGCTCCACGACAATGCACGTCCTCATTTCTCGTGAGTCACGCAGAATTTGGTGGAGTCCTTTCGAAGGGAGATTTTCGACCATACCTTATATTCATCCGATTTGTCTCTGAGCGACTTCGATATTTTCTCCCATCTCTACGAACACCTGGGAGGACAACGTTTGGAAACGTATACGGAAGTGAAACTGGTGGTTGATGCCTGGCTCCAAAATCTAGGCACGCAGTGTTTAATGAAAGAATTTAAAAACTGTTTTTATGCTATACAAAGTGTATTGAAAAGGCTGGAGATTATATTGACAAAAAAGCACATCTTTTTTAATACAAGTATAGTTTCCTTTTTAACTTTTACGTCTAGTTTTATTTTTCCTAAATCAGGGAAACTTACTTTTGAGATGACCCTCGAATATGGATATTAATCGACTAACGCTTGGATAGGAATTTTGTTATGATTACTATGTTTGTTATTGTGCTGATCTTATAGACAGTAACGTTTGATTTATGTTCTGACCATGGATGTACTAGGCATTCCTAAATATTCGTATGCTTAAGTTTAGCACTGATGGTGAATGTATGCTCGTACGCTGGCAGAAGGCTTTGATCATGCGTATCTAGCTTTAGGCAGAATAAATTAAGAGTAAAACAGTATTCAAACATGACTTTTCTATCTTTCATTTTCTATCATATATTGTAAAACTAATTTTTTATAATAATTCCGACAAACGTTTATTTCAATTATTAATATTATATTACCTTCGTCGTCGTCGTCGTCGCTATCATAATCATCATCATTATCATCGTCATCATAACCACCAACACCACCATCATCATCATCATTTTTATCAATAATGTATTAATATTATTATTACTATAATTACCATCGCGTATTGTAAGTTGACGTTTACACTCAAAAGGATAATTTTAAAAACATGTTTTTAAATGTCAAACTTATTTTACATTTGTTACATTACTTATTGCAAATAAGTATAAGCATATAAAGCTACACTGTTTGTAATGTCGTTCACCAAATTGAATATCAAATGTTCACCAGATTGAAACTTACTGTTTATTCCGGTTATAAGAGAGCTGTTGGTCGAAGAATTATTTTCAAATGTATCACTGCTGTCTATTTCCGAAATTGAAAATTTTGAGTACGATTCAAAAACTGGTGCAGCATCAGTGACGAAACATTTACTGAAAACTTAGAAAATATCATTTCATTATCACACTGTTTTAATTATTGCAAGAGCAAAACAAATTCTGAGTTTTAACACACGATATTTTCATATATCTGTTTGTCTGTCTAACTGCTCGTTTATCGATCTACCTTTTTATAATGTGTGTCATGACAACTTATGAATGTCTCAACAGATGTATTTCGTAAAACGTGGAATGGGTGTCATTATTTTTATACTACAGGCCAATTTTATTTTTTATACCGATGCGCCCAAAATTGGAGAAGCAGAGGAAAAACTGTGAGTGGTTAGAATTTTGAAAAAATTGAAAATTTTCTTGTTGGGCATCAATGTACTTAATCTATATGTTCAATAATCCAAATCAGTTTATTTGTATTTAATTTTCAAAAAGCAATTATAACACTAAAGCACTTACTTTGAATTTTACGTGTTACATGCTGGTGTATATGTAGTGTTTGTGGCTACAGTGTTCCCTAAGTGCTGATAAAAAATTATGCATACTACACCGAGTGGGACGCAGATACGAGCTTTTATTTTGGATTTTTCGCATTGTCTAAACAATAGATTTTGTAACCAGCTTCAGTTATACTCAAGTAAAGAATTACGTAGACCTAAACATAAGCAGAACTGAAAATAATTTTGAATACTCAATATACAGAAAACCTTTTCAAACTAATTTAATAATTCGAAATAATTCTAATCATCCTACCCAACATAAAAATGGAGCACTCAATTTATTAATATGCCGTATGCATAGAATCCCATTAAGTAAAGAAAAACAAACAGTGAAACCAACATTATCTAACAAATATCAATAGACAATGGATACAAAATAAAAACTATTAATAAATTAGAAAATATAATAAAACATAAACTTACTTAACAATTAAATCACTAAACTCACAAAGGCAGCATTCAATTTATTAATATGCCGTACGTATAGAATGCCACTAAATAAAGAAAAAAGGAACAAAAATACAACATTATCAACAAATATCAATAGACAATAAATACAAAATAAAAACTAACAATAAATTGGAAAATAAAATAAAACATAAACTCAATAAACAAACAATATACCAACCATAATATAAAAATACATCTACTAATAATAAAATAAACTATATCAACTTTACTTATTACGGAAACATAAGTCGTAAACTAAGCAAACTATCTAAAGATAAAAACTTACAACAGAGAAACTAATGTTTTAATAAAATAAAACCTAAAATTAAATTCAACATTTCCAGTACAATAAAAATGGAGTTTACAAATTAGAATGTCCAGATTGCAATAAATTTTACTTAAGCCAGACAAAGAGAAAAACTATCACAGAAATTCATTAAACATCACAATGCGTTTTAAAATCTAATATTTACAAGGCTAATTCAGCCACACACTATTTACATAAAAAACATAAATTTTTAAATATTTAAAATGTCAAAATAATTAAAAACGAACAAATACATAACAAAAAAAATCTGGGAAAACTTAATATTTACAAACTCAGTGACAATAAACTACTAAGTAGAAAAAAAAATACAAATAGAATCAAAAAAGACAATTTACTTAAAATCATACGTTTATTGGAATAATAAAAATAAAACGTTAAAATATAATAAATAACTGACTAATTAAACATTACAAAATTCGAAAATGAATCGAAGTAAAATCCATTATTACTTAACTATAACATTCGTTAAAATTTAAAACCTCTGAAGATACCGAATAATTTCTGTAAAACGTACTTCAGGTGTAAAGAAACTTACTAGCAGTTTTATTTATTTGAAGGTGTCACGTTTTAAGTAAAGAAGAAAACTAGCTGTAGTAACCTTTCTGAGGTACAGAGATCACTCAATATTTTAAACGAAATACTCTGTTAGGTAGACCACACAAAACTTTAACGGTTTCCAAAGGAAAAGAAGAAGAAAAGAAAAGAAGAAACAAAAACAAAATATAGACGAAAACAAAAAGCATATAAAAGGAGCAGTATGAAGAGTAAATTGAAAGAAAAAGAAATTGGGAGCAAGAACTCAAATGAATTCATTGGGTTAGTTTCTGTGTTCCTTACACGGCCAAAATAGAAGAAAAAATCTCCAATATTAAATTTCTATTTAACTCTATAAAAAAAAATACAAAATACGTAATAGCCGTTTGTTTATTAGATTAAAATTTTTTAAACTACCACAGTGTACGTTGGTTACTTTTAGAAACATACGTTGTAAATTTCAAATAATTTAGTCTTAGATTTATATTTGGAAACATTTTCATAGATATATATGTGCCTGTATATGATTTGTTTGAAAATAAATTAACATAACTGATCACAGAATGACATTTTTTCATACTTTCAGTCGGAAAAAGCAGTAAAGGCATCTTGATAAAATACCCAAATAGGCCTACCGCTGTAAAACAAAAGGAGAAAACCCTGTCTTGAGACCTGGGATACGCTTGGAGTTAGGAAACCGGGAAATTAGACTAACGTTTTATATAAAATTTAAGAAACAAAATAACAAACAAAATGCTGTGATAAAAACTTACAGCATCTACAGCCAATATTCAAACTAACATACTAGCATAATAATGATAAATAATAATATTGTTCACTTGTTTAATAAGTGTTAAATACAAAATGCCTGTTACGTCTATTGTGAAAAAATATTTTTACCCATTGAATTTATTTCATATTTATAACTATGCTACCATTATTTACTCATGTAATATTCTGCATTTATGTTATTTGTTAAACAAAAATATGTTGAATTGAAATTTTAAATATTTTGTAGATAGAATCAGTTCCAATTAAAAATAAAATACTTCTCTACAAAAAATTACTCGTTACCTGCAATGAGATATATCACCGCCACAAGGCAAATGTTTCGCAAGTGACAAAATGATTTGTTCATAGTGATAACGGACTTACTAAAGTGTACGCCGACGTTCTGTCCTTATAAACACGTTTTTCCCCAACTGTTTACTCTTGGTTTTGCATTGTGTCTTCAAGAGCCAATATAAGTGTATGTGATTTCGTGGCGATTTACTATTGGGTGTTCAGTAGGAACAGATGTTTATACATTTGTTACATACGTTTTCCTCTTTGGCAAACATTTAACACGAATTTTGCACAACAGTTTTCCCTTTCAGTTAAAGTGTTTGTTGATATTAGTTCCGATTTTACTAAATAAAGAAGTATAATGAAGGACACTAATATTATCGAAAACTGTTATTTACTTAGGTAAGGTAATAACTCATATATATATATATATATATATATATTGTAACAATGCGTGACCTATAGGGTACTGCCTTCTTCCTTAATGCCCCGCGTTGGGTTCGTCACTTAGTAAGAAGATCCTGTATTTGTGGCTGTAATCTGATCAAGCCCCACTGTTTGGGCTAGCCACTTGGTCGCCAGACCGCTGTATGCCGGTCGTTACAAAAGAATAAAAATAAAATGGAAAATTCAATAATAATACAATTTTCAAACAATAAAATAATTTTGTTTATGTTTATAGAGGTATGTATACAAGATAAATCTGTTTTTTAAAAGGTTCTGGTAAAATTTTAATAACAGGTAGGTATTTATTGACCGTCGAGCACTTCTTGAAGATTTGCACCAAGTCTGGAGTTAAATAGATTAA
Organism: Magicicada septendecula; assembly: GCA_034769895.1. Lineage (NCBI taxonomy): Eukaryota > Metazoa > Arthropoda > Insecta > Hemiptera > Cicadidae > Magicicada > Magicicada septendecula. Next base: position 469,280,971 of record CM068371.1, read on the forward strand.
CTCCAGGTAATAATCGATTGGTGACTTTTCTGACTGGTCCAATATCTTGTTCAAAATAGGATATATTCTTCTCACTTAATTCCTTCTGCCTTATAAATACCCTTAAATTACCCTGTGAAATAAGTACAGATACAAAATAATGGAAATATAAAGATTTATTGACAATTTTAAATAAATAATCGATATTTTATCGATGGAGAGCAATTATCGACTCTGTCTCAGGAATTATCGATTGTGTCATACAGAACAAAATTTTATGTTATATTATATTAAAAGACAGGTTCTTTGAGCGATTAGGATTAATAGTCAGAGAAGGGTGACGAGAAAGTATAACATTAACAATTAAAGATATTAATACAATAATTACTATTCAATAGTATTTAAATAATTCCACTATGTAATGTAAATAAATGCTGTCAAACCATACGCAGACGATGACGTCACTGCGATATCGTGAAGGCGGTCTCTGTAGAATTAAAAGATGGCCGCTACTATTTCTTGCGTAGTTACTGTGAACTCGGCATGTCCCAAAATCACGACAAAATTACCTTTGTGAATGTCTAAAATCTTCCCGCACTGGTGTAATATGTCTGTTAAGTTAGTTGGTGTATTCTGGTGAAGTGTTCCGTGTAAACTTGTGTTAATTTAGTTATTTTGTCTGTTTTCACTTCTGGGGTTAAGTTTTTCAAGTTACGGTTAGGTTTGTAAAGTGAATCAGTTAAAATATAATGTTTTACTGTTTACTGTCCCTCGTATAGTGAAGTTAGAGGTTTGTTTTCACTATTGTCGTGAATGTTTTTATAGTATTAGTTTCAAAAAGTGTCTAATTTGTCTAACTCTCGTTCACTGATTTCAATGGCTAAACGCTAGCATCATGTTCGACTCGATTTTAAAGAACGTTTTTGTCACACACCTATTCAGCTTGATATTCAACAAAAGACTAATTAACTTGGTCATAAATCTTGCCCAGTTAATCCCAGAAAAAGTATTGTTAACATTTTTCGACTTCCCATACATATGATAAAATATTACATTATGTATGGAATTTATCTATTTTATTACTCACTTTTATGAATTATTAACCTTATTATCGGTTTAATCATCTCATTCCCTTTAAATTGATGTATTATAGTCCATATCTGTAGATATTTTATGGAAATTAACAAATTTCTTTACTTTATGGAAATATAGGCTCAAAATTGGATTTCCGTCTTTATACAAAATTCCTTCCATTTTAAATATTATTAATACTATTATAATAAATTTTAATTAGTCATATTCCTCTTCCTTTCCTTAAATACATATAAATTACACCTTTGAACTGGTTTTTTGTGTTAATCTGTAAATTTGACATTGCTCTTTAAAATTAATTAATTTGTGATGAGTCATCCAAGACCAGTCTCATAACCAAAGGTTTCCAAGTTATAACCCAGGAAGGTAAAAAAGTAAATAACAAAGCAGTACTGATTATGACCAAACCCACAACGAGGAAGAATAAATAGAATAGAAACCCTAAAATAAGCCAAGATCAAACAATACAGGTGGTGTATTTCTGATATACTATATATACATATTATAAAATATACTATATGAGTACTCATATATACTCGTATATATTTTACGACGCCTTATTTCATCTAACACAATTATCTAATATTTGTAATGTTAGATAATTTGTTACTTACCCCTGATATTACTTTACCTGGGCGCCAGAACTAATCCCAGATACAAATGACACGGTTTCAGCTTAGCTCAGCGCATGGAGACACTCTTTCTCAGGATTCGTTCAGTGATTGTGGTTTTCAAGGGGAATCGTTACAAATAACACTTTAATATTTGCTTGATTATTTTAACTAACGTTTTAATCAATTATTATTAATCTTGAAAATGCTAATGATAGGACTTAATTCTACCCTAACACTTATAATTACTGAGTGAGTGTGAAAAGTAACGATTAAGACGTTCAAACGACCTCTGGCTCTTATCTGGTTTAATTAAGAGATTGCTATCTCCCAAACCAGTGCTAAAGAACAGGTCTGCAATAATTTGCACGTCCAATACTACACCCCACTTTCCATTCAACACTCCTATACTATGTTAGAGCTAATCTTATAATTAAAATACAAAGTGTGAAATGCTTAGTGTCTTTTAAAAATTGTTTATTGCTTCCAATATTTATTTAGTGCTTATTTCATTGATCAATGAATCTATTTCTTACTGTTTGATGCGTTGACCGAAGATAGGAATCCGTAGAGGTCCTCCTTTTGATGGTTTTGCACAGAAGAATTGATGTTGATCAATGCTGTAGAAGATGCCCTGCAATTACAGATGCTGTAGCCTTCTGTCGCACAGGTCCTTCACGGCTGATGATTAATTAATTAATAAATAAATTAATTAAAGTTGTTTTACGCAGCGAGAGTTGTTGAACGGTATTAGTTCATCTACACTGCGGACTACTTCTCGAATTTGATGCTTAAATTACACTTTTGCGTGATTGAAAATTTCTGTACGTAATTTATACACGTCTAGCGCATTGAAGAGCCGATCGAAGAGAGATGCTACCCCTCGCTTTGAGTTGGCGTCAGTTTTAAATACGGGATGCTGATTGGTTGTTCAAATAAATCATGCGTTTTTCCAGTTTCGACAATCTCGAACAGGTCGACTAATCACCCCTTGACACGTTTCAAACTGCAGAGAATTGCTAGTTAAAATCGTACTTCCTGTGTTTGCAAATCGATTGATTACAGGTATTTGCAAATGTGGTTTCGAAGATCAGACAACAGAATATTGTTGCTTAGGTCTTTATCTGTGTGTGTGTGAAAACACCTATTCCTTCGTAGCATAATTCTCTCGTTATTCCTTTTGGCGTACGTCATCAGTATAAATTCGTCAATTGTTAATTATATTAATTGAGATTGCGGCTACTTATAAAGATTCACTTGCTGAATACAATGCTGTTTTCAGAATCGCCGTATATTTATTAGTTTTTAAGTTATCACAGGTTGAACTGATAATTTGTATTGAGTAAAATTTCATGTTTGTACCAGTATCTGATGTCGCTGTGACGTGGTTAGAGTGAGATGGCTGCGATTGTACGCTCTCTCTCTCTCTTGCTTGCGCTGCTCGACTCCCTCCGTCAGGTACTTTCATATAACGCTCAGTTAGGACGCTAATATGAATCGTTATATATACCGCCACTCGGTATAAAAAAAATTGATTATTTTATAAATCATTAATTTTTTTTTCTACTGTACAGTTTTACACTGATGAAAAATTTGCGCATATTCTTTCGCACTTTTCCCCTCACAAAACTTGCGCTAATATCATTTACCTTACATCTATCTTATAACTAAAGATTACAATGTTACTTAACCTAACATGGTATATTGGAAATTTATATGACCATTAACATTTTAATTATCATTTTGGCCTAATTAATGTCAACAATTAAATAACAATACTAACATTTATTTAAATAAAATTTCTTATTATTATCATTGATCTTGATTCAAACAATTATATATTTATTTTATTTGATCATGTTTGACTCTCATACCTTATTGGCTCAAACTATTATTTCTTTATGGGTCAATAATTTGTTTATACTTTCTTAAACTATCCCCATAGTACTTTCCTATAATTTTATTTTTCTCCACATCTTTTAACATATATGTATACCTTGCAATCTGTTTTTCTATTCTATAAGGTCCCATGAATATCGGAAAGAACTTGGCCGTGGTATTATCTATGGCAGGGAATACAGGATTCGCTTTCACTAGCACTTCCTCTCCTTCCACAAACCTTACCAACTTGTGAGATCGATTATATCGTTCTACTCTCTTTTGACCTTCTCTCTGTATTCTTTCTTCTGCTATCTTGGTTTTTACCTCATATGGAATAGGTAGATTGTAGTTGGGTGGACTTTTTATGGTTTTGGTCCTTACATGTACAGGTTCTTTATTAATAAATAATTCTGAAGGTGTGTACCCCGTTGTTTCATTACATGTATTATTAATACAATCTGAAATAAAACTCAAGTAGTCTACCCATGCAGAATGGTTCTGACTGCACAATATTCTAAAATACCTCCCTAATTCTCTATTTATTCTCTCAGCTAAATTTGCTTGAGGGTGACGTATGGATGTTAGAATAGGTTTTATAGTTAGTTCTTCCAAGGTTTCTCTCCATAGGTTATGTCTGAACTGTTTTCCTTGGTCGGACAATATTTTCCTTGGTTTACCATACTGTGGGATGTAGAACTTCGTTAATGCTCTAAGGGTCGCTTTTGTTGTGGCTCTTTGGACTGGGTATAATTTTACAAACTTAGAAAAGAAATCTACCGTCACTAGAATGTGCTTTACCCCTACTTTTGCTTTTGGTAGAGGCCCGTAATAATCCACAGCTAGTAACTCTCCTTTCACTTTTACTTGGATTGTTTGCATTTCTACCCTTGTAGCTAAGTTCGGGTGTTTACATACCTGGCACAGGTCACAAGTAGACAATAATCTTTTCATGCGTTTTGCCAACCCCTTTCCAATGAAACTTTTTGTTAAGGCTAGATAGCATTTTTTAAATCCAGCGTGGCCCAATGACAAGTGGCATTCCCAGATAAGTTCATCTATCATACAGCTAGGTAATAGTAACTTCCACTTATGGGAACATAGCTTATATAGCTTACCGTCATATATAGAAAATCCTGGTTTGGAGTTGGTAACTGCACTCCTCCAAGCTACACTAATCCTAGGGTCTTGTTTTTGATGAGTCCCTATTTCCTTAAGTCGTCTAACTACTTCAGGTTTCGTTATATGCTTTACCGCGTAAATACCAATATCATTGCCACTATATTTAATGTTATCTGTTTCCATGTTGTATTCTGATGGTGGATTTCTACTGAGTACATTTGCTACCAAGTTGTCTTTCGCTTTACAATATTGTATTTCAAATTGGTACTCTTGTATAGCCAAGATCCAACGAGTCAGACGAGCACCTAGCAATTTACACTTTAATAAAAATACTAACGCCTTATTGTCGGTGATTATAGTAAGTTTAGCACCCAGAATATAACTTCTAAACTTTGACAGGCTATGCACTATCGCTAATAGCTCTTTTTCTGTCGTAAAATAGGTTAATTCTGCCCCTTTAAGTGTGCGACTTACAAATCCTAATACCGCTTTTTGGCCCTTCTCATCAATCTGATACAAGTGTGCTCCAATAGCAATATTGCTGGCGTCTGTTTGCAAGTAAAATCTTTCTCCTATCCTTGGATGATTTAATTCAACAGTATTTATAAAAAGACTTTTCACTTGTTGCAGCGCTTCATCGTGGTCCTTTGTCCACTTCCATTTAATCCCTTTGTTTAACAACTTTAACAATGGAACAGTACTTTCCGCGTATTTACTTGTAAACTTCTGATAATAGTTAGCTAAACCTAGAAATGACTTTAGCTCCTTACAGTTCTTTGGAGTTGGAAATTCTTGTATGGCTTTTACCTTCTCTGGGTCCGTGGTTATGCCTTCCACTGAGATTCGGTGACCTAAAACTTAATTTCCTCCTTACCAAACTCTGATTTCCGTAGATTCAGCGGCATGTTTGCTTATCTTAATTTTTCAAAAATATTCTTTAAATATTTTAAGTGCTCCTCGAATGTTTGTGACACACACAGAATATCATCTACGAACACTAATGTATACTTCTCTACCTCATTACCTAAGGCACTGTCTAAACACCTTACCATTGCAGCTAAGCTGGTGCTCACGCCAAAAGGTACCACTTTAAATTGGTAGCACTTGTTTTTATACAAAAATGCCGTATACTTTCTATCACTTTTTCGGATGGGAATTTGCCAAAATCCTGATGTTAAGCCCAGTTTGGTCATATACTTAACCCCATTACATTTTTGGAACAATTCTTCCACACTCCTAGCGCACTCGTAATCTGGTACTAATAAAGAATTTAGTTTCCTAGCATCTAGGCATAATCGGATACTCCCGTTCGGCTTGGTGACAACTACTAAAGGGTTTATATAGGGACTACTTGCTCTCTCAAAAACACCATTCGCTAACATCTGTTGGATCTCTTTCTCCACTTCATCTCTATAATGTAGAGGGATTGGATAAGTCCTTTGTACAAATGATGCATTTTCAGTTAGTGTTAAATGATGTTCATAGAACCTAGCTCTTCCAGGCTCTGTTCTGAACACATCACTATACTCACCGACGAGTTGCTGAATTTGGTTCTGTCGTTCGTTGTTCAACTTAGTCCCAATGTTGATTTCTGGAGTATCATCAATACAGTGCTGGTCACTCCTAACGTCAACTACAGGTTTCTCTATATACCCTTTTATGACACTTACCGAGTTCCAATGCTTAAACTCTTTAATGTTTACATTAATTTTATTTGTATTAATTTCCATCGTAATTGTATTTCTTTTAAAATTTATTTTTGCTTTCCATTCAAGTAACGTATCTACCCCAATAATACAATCATGAATGAGTTTCGGGACTATTAGAGCTACAATTTGGGTTTGGTTACCATTTAAGTTGACAGGTAAATATATTTGTTCAGTTATCTTTTGCATTTTGGCTCCAGTGGCTCCCTGTACATTACAATGTTTTACGGGTAGTCTGGGACAATTTCGCAACTGAAAATTATCTACAAACTTTGAGCTGACACAGGTAACTTCACTGCCAGTGTCTATAAGCGCTCTTACTAGTAGATTATTGATCTTACAAATTATTTCCGGACATTCAGGATAATGGTTTCTACCCACTTCTTGCTCTTCTTTTAAGAAGAACTCCCTATCGCTCACTTGTTTTATATTATTAGTTACGTTCTTTTTACCTGTTTTCTTTGGTTGTTTCACTGCAGGTAATGGTAGGTTTAGTTTTGTTTCTTTTCTACCTGCAGTGGCTTCCCGTTTCCCGTATTCATTTTACTAGTCGACGGTTGCTGCTCGGTAGAGGTTATAGTTGTTTTACATATTTTATACCCTTTATTTGGTTTGTTTTCTACACTCCTACTTCTACCCTTCTCCTCCAATTCCGGTCGATTTTGGGGTTTGTTACCCGGATATGGGGTAAAACTTTTTTCTTTCAGGCGTTCATTGTCTCTCCTCTTAATTGAGTAGAAAGTTGGTTCTTGATGATCGCCTCTAGAGTAGTTACTCAGCTGATTACACTTACACGCTGTAGGTCCCTCTCTAAATCTTGACACTCGTCTACAACCATTATGAACTTTTCTAGAGTATCCACTCCTCTAGTAGTGGTTGCTACTCTAGTGCGTTCTGAGAAATGACGCGCTAGCTTATATACTAGGTCTCTCTCTTCTATTGGTGGTGTTAGATGTTTAACTTGCGCCATTACGTTAAGCACATAATTGGTGGTTGTCATATTCATTGACGGGTGATACTTACCAAATTCTAGATGATCGCGTACCCTTCTTTGTATCTGAACGTTCCAGTACTGAGCAAGGAATTTTTCTCTGAAGTCTGAGTAGGTTTGGACTCTGTCCGAGATGATTTTCCACCACGTACCTGCCCAATTCTTGAGAAATTGGCCTAACATGTCCTTCTTGTCCTCGTCGTCCACCAGTGGATTTACACGAGCTACATACACCTCAAACAGCTTTAGGAATTCCACAGGTTTCTCATGTGGGTTTCCTGAAAATGCAAGATTTTCCGGTTCTTCCTTATAGCCGCCACACCTCACGATTTTGGTTTGCTGTGACTTCATTGCTTTAGTCAGATCTTCCCGCATTACCTTCAACTGCTGTTCCACCTTTTGATGTACTTCGTCACTGTTAGCCTTACTCTCTACCTGTTTCTTAATTTCTTTAATATTTTCTCCCAGTTGGGTACACTCTTCCCTAGTATTCTGGATTTCTTCTTTATTTAGAAGCGATTGTGTTTTTAATTCAGCTGTTACTTCACTGAATTGTTGATAAATGAGGGTTACTTTCTGTTCTAACCTTTCATGAAATTCGTTTCTAAACTTATTTAATTTTTCGTCTTGACGGCGAAAATTAGTGTTTACTTGTTTCCTAAACTCTTCTAGCATAGTTTTAACCTCTTCGGTATGTTTATCAAACCTACTATTACTCTCATCTATTTTATTATTAGTACTGTCTAATTTACTAGCTAGATTAGATATTTCTTCAACTATTTTAAATGTAGCTTCTTTACTACTTTGTTCTATTTGGCTAGATAAATTTTCATTTATTTGTTTCATTTCACTAGACAAATATTTATTAGTTTGCTCAATTTTATTATTAACATCAGTTATTAATTTTTTATTACTTTCTTCTAAACTTTTATTATTTTGGTCTATTTTATTATTTAATTGACTACTTGTACTTTCAATTTTACTTTGAAGTTTACTATTAGTAATTTCGATTTTATTATTAGTATCTTTTATTTCACTAGACAATTGACCCTTTGTACTTTCGATTTTATTATTTGTATCATCAATTTTACTTTCAATTTTAGTGGTCAACTGCTTAAACATTTGCTCAATTGCTGCCATATCTACTGCTGATGATTTAGCCATTTTTTTAATTTAATTTTAACAAATAAATTTAACAATTATTTAACAGTTATTTGTAACCTTGAATTCCACTTCTTTTCAAATTTATTAATATTACAGTTTAACTAATCACTTGGGTAATAGCAACGCCAAATTATATAACTTTATTTTGTGCTAAATTTCGAGCTTCTTAATTGGCCGCGCCAAGTTTATACATAACTTATTTCTATCTATAAATTTGGTGCTTTAATCGTGCCCCTTAGTTGCGGCGACAAATCTATACGACGCCTTATTTCATCTAACACATTTATCTAATATTTGTGATGTTAGATACAATGTTACTTACCCGTGATATTACTTTCCCTGGGCGCCAGAACAAATCCCAGATACAAATGACACGGTTTCAGCTTAGCTCAGCGCATGGAGACACTCTTTCTCAGGATTCGTTCAGTGATTGTGGTTTTCAAGGGGAATCGTTACAAATAACACTTTAATATTTGCTTGATTAATTTTGATTAACGTTTTAATCAATTATTTTTAAACTTGATTAGGCTAATGGTAGGACTTAATTCTACCCTAACACTTATAATTACTGAGTGAGTGTGAAAAGTAACGATTAAGACGTTCAAACGACCTATGGCTCTTATCTGGTTTGATTAAGAGATTGCTGTCTCCCAAACCAGTGCTGAAGAACAGGTCTGCAATAATTTGCACGTCCAATACTACACCCCACTTTCCATTCAACACTCCTATACTATATTAGAGCTAATCTTATAATTAAAATACAAAGTGTGAAATGCTTAGTGTCTTTTAAAAATTGTTTATTGCTTTTATTATTTATTTAGTGCTTATTTCATTGATCAATGAATCTATTTCTTACTGTTTGATGCGTTGACCGAAGATAGGAATCCGTAGAGGTCCTCCTTTTGATGGTTTTGCACAGAAGAATTGATATTGATCAATGCTGTAGAAGATGCCCTGGCAATTACAGATGCTGTAGCCTTCTGTCGCACAGGTCCTTCACGGCTGTTGATTAATTAATTAATAATTTAATTAATTTATTTTTTTTACGCAGCGAGAGTTGTTGAACGGTATTATTTCATCTTCACTGCGGACTACTTCACGAATTTGATCTTACTTACGCTTTTGCGTGATCGAAAAATTTCTTTACGTAAATTATACACGTCTAGTGCGTTTAAGATCCGAACGAAGAGTGATGCTACCCCTCGCTTTGAGTTGGCGTCAGTTTTAAATACTGGATGCTGATTGGTTGTTCAAATAAGTCATGCGTTTTTCCAGTTTCGACAATCTCGAACATGTCGACAAAACACCCCTTGACAGGTTTGAAACTGCAGAGAATTTCTAGTTAAAATCGTACTTCCTGTGTTTGCAAATCGATTGATTACAGGTATTTGCAAACGTGTTTTCAAAGATCTGACCACAGAACTTTGTTGCTTAGGTCTTTATCTGTGTGTGTGTGAAAAGACCTAATTCCTACGTAGCATAATTCTCTCGTTATTCCTTTCGGCGTTCATCTTCCTTATAAATTCGTCAATTGTTAATTATATTAATTGAGATTGCGGCTACTTATAAAGCTTCACTTGCTGAATACAATGCTGTTTTCAGAATCGCCGTATATTTATTAATTTTTAAGTTATCACAGGTTGAACTGATAATTTGTAATGAGTAAAATTTCATGTTTGTACCAGTATCTGATGTCGCTGTGACGTGGTTATAGTGAGATGGCTGCGATTGTACGCTCTCTCTATTGCTTGCGCTGCTCGAATCCCTCCGTCAGGTACTTTCATATAACGCTCAGTTAGGACACTAATATGAATCGTTAAAATATATATATATATATATTGTAACGTTACCAAATTTGGTAGTTACATAAAGTAAGCAATTATTACGTCAAGTGACGGGAAGGCCTGAAAATATTTCTAAGTAAGTAAAAATATGTAAACGAAAAGTGTGTATCTACAGATATATTAGTGTAAAATCCCAACAAAGAAGAAGGAAGTGTAACATAGCAGCATCGTACACAAAATAGAGAAAGAAAATGACCATGAGCCAATATAAAATGTTAGAAACCAGGCCCAATAGATTCCAACAGTGAGGGGAATCAACAAAACAATAAAATGAAGAAGAAGACAACAGGATTCCAACAGTGAGAGGAACCAACAAAACAATAAAATGAAGAAGAAGACAACAGGATTCCAACAGTGAGAGGAACCAACGAAACAATAAAATGACTATATCAAAGCGTAAAAGAAGACAACAGGATTCCAACAGCGAGGGGAACCAACAAAACAATAAAATGAGGAAGAAGACAACAGGACTTCAACAGTGAGGGGAACCAACAAAACAATAAAATGAAGAAGAAGACAACAGGATTCCAACAGTGAGAGGAACCAACGAAACAATAAAATGAAGAAGAAGACAACAGGATTCCAACAGTGAGAGGAACCAACGAAACAATAAAATGACTATATCAAAGTGTTAAAGAAGACAACAGGATTCCAACAGTGAGGGGAACCAACAAAACAATAAAATGAGGAAGAAGACAACAGGATTCCAACAGTGAGAGGAACCAACGAAACAATAAAATGAAGAAGAAGACAACAGGATTCCAACAGTGAGGGGAACCAACAAAACAATAAAATGAAGAAGAAGACAACAGGATTCCAGCAGTGTGAGGAACCAACAAAACAATAAAATGAAGAAGAAGACAACAGGATTCCAACAGTGAGGGGAACCAACAAAACAATAAAATGAGGAAGAAGACAACAGGATTCCAACAGTGAGGGGAACCAACTAAACAATAAAATGAAGAAGAAGACAACAGGATTCCAACAGTGAGAGGAACCAACGAAACAATAAAATGAAGAAGAAGACAACAGGATTCCAACAGTGAGAGGAACCAACAAAACAATAAAATGAAGAAGAAGACAACAGGATTCCAACAGTGAGAGGAACCAACGAAACAACAAAATGACTATATCAAAGTGTTAAAGAAGACAACAGGACTCCAACAGTGAGGGGAACCAACAAAACAATAAAATGAAGAAGAAGACAACAGGATTCCAACAGTGAGAGGAACCAACGAAACAATAAAATGAAGAAGAAGACAACAGGATTCCAACAGTGAGAGGAACCAACAAAACAATAAAATGAAGAAGAAGACAACAGGATTCCAACAGTGAGAGGAACCAACGAAACAATAAAATGACTATATCAAAGCGTAAAAGAAGACAACAGGATTCCAACAGTGAGGGGAACCAACAAAACAATAAAATGAGGAAGAAGACAACAGGACTCCAACAGTGAGGGGAACCAACAAAACAATAAAATGAAGAAGAAGACAACAGGATTCCAACAGTGAGAGGAACCAACAAAACAATAAAATGAAGAAGAAGACAACAGGATTCCAACAGTGAGAGGAACCAACGAAACAATAAAATGACTATATCAAAGCGTAAAAGAAGACAACAGGATTCCAACAGCGAGGGGAACCAACAAAACAATAAAATGAGGAAGAAGACAACAGGACTTCAACAGTGAGGGGAACAACAAAACAATAAAATGAAGAAGAAGACAACAGAATTCCAACAGTGAGAGGAACCAACGAAACAATAAAATGAAGAAGAAGACAACAGGATTCCAACAGTGAGAGGAACCAACGAAACAATAAAATGACTATATCAAAGTGTTAAAGAAGACAACAGGATTCCAACAATGAGGGGAACCAACAAAACAATAAAATGAGGAAGAAGACAACAGGATTCCAACAGTGAGAGGAACCAACGAAACAATAAAATGAAGAAGAAGACAACAGGATTCCAACAGTGAGGGAAACCAACAAAACAATAAAATGAGGAAGAAGACAACAGGATTCCAACAGTGAGAGGAACCAACGAAACAATAAAATGAAGAAGAAGACAACAGGATTCCAACAGTGAGGGGAACCAACAAAACAATAAAATGAGGAAGAAGACAACAGGATTCCAACAGTGAGGGGAACCAACTAAACAATAAAATGAAGAAGAAGACAACAGGATTCCAACAGTGAGAGGAACCAACGAAACAATAAAATGAAGAAGAAGACAACAGGATTCCAACAGTGAGAGGAACCAACAAAACAATAAAATGAAGAAGAAGACAACAGGATTCCAACAGTGAGAGGAACCAACGAAACAATAAAATGACTATATCAAAGTGTTAAAGAAGACAACAGGACTCCAACAGTGAGGGGAACCAACAAAACAATAAAATGAAGAAGAAGACAACAGGATTCCAACAGTGAGAGGAACCAACGAAACAATAAAATGAAGAAGAAGACAACAGGATTCCAACAGTGAGAGGAACCAACAAAACAATAAAATGAAGAAGAAGACAACAGGATTCCAACAGTGAGAGGAACCCACGAAACAATAAAATGACTATATCAATGCGTAAAAGAAGACAACAGGATTCCAACAGTGAGGGCAACCAACAAAACAATAAAATGAGGAAGAAGACAACAGGACTCCAACAGTGAGGGGAACCAACAAAACAATAAAATGAAGAAGAAGACAACAGGATTCCAACAGTGAGAGGAACCAACGAAACAATAAAATGAAGAAGAAGACAACAGGATTCCAACAGTGAGAGGAACCAACAAAACAATAAAATGAAGAAGAAGACAACAGGATTCCAACAGTGAGAGGAACCAACAAAACAATAAAATGACTATATCAAAGTGTTAAAGAAGACAACAGGATTCCAACAGTGAGGGGAACCAACAACACAATAACTATGTAATATAAAAAGAAGAGACAACTCAAGAGCAACCACAATGATGGCAGGCAAACCAATATATTTACAAATATAAATATTAGGGAACAACGACTACTACAATGGAAATATTGAAGAAGACGTGTAAACCAAAAGAAGAAAGGAAGAAGAAGTACAAGGAAACATGACATGAAGAGAGAAGATAATGGATAGATAATACAAGAAATCACCATTCACCAAGTATACTAGAGACAATACTAGTAACCAGAAGAATAGCGATTGTCAACTATGAAGAAACAGTGTTTAACATATTTAAGAAATCACAAACAGTAATAGTGAATACTTAATGTAAGTGCGAGAACCTGTGACCAGTTAACAAATTTTAACCTAATAAACCCCACAGATAATTCAAGTGATAAGGTTTATAGCAGAAGAAAATGTGTTACCTTCATAGTGGAAACATCGAAGATTAAATAGTCAGAAATACACAGACAGTTAGTGTAACTAATTTAATGAAGATTGTAATCCAAATAGATAATCATAAGACCACCAAGAAATGTAAGATAGAACAGTAAAACCATTGTTCATAGAACCTGATAATAAAAACCTTTGTAATTTTTAAAAGAAATGTAACTGAATGCCACGGCAAAACAGAATACAATATAAAGAAAGGCCAGAAAAAATAATAACAAACAAACTAGTTTCTTAAGTATCAACAAAAATGTAACAGAAATTAGGTACAAACCATGACAAGAAATGTATTATCATTAGTTTAAGAATATTTGTATTATTGTTTAGAAGAAATAGTGTAAACATGTGTATTAATCAACAATTAAACCATTGTAATAGAATACCATAATGAAGTCATAATAGTAGTAGCAAATGCTGCATAAGAATATGTTGTACATTGTTACATAACCCCATAGGAAATGCACCTATAAAACAAAAAAAATCACATATGTTAATTAAACCAAACAACCATCAACAATTGTTTCAATCAAAGATTCATTATAAATAATGATGCACGCTAATAAATAATGTCTTATATTGAAATACACTGCATATAAAGCAGATTAAATATGATAGCACAAAGCTAGATGAAAGGGAACCCAATATGACAAATTATTTAAGCAAAATACATTGTTAAAACTTGTACAAAGATCACTGAAAGTATTACCAGTAGTTACAAAAACATCTGGTACTACTATGAGAACAGATTATAAGTGTAATAATAATAGTTTTATGATCAAAATATTGTAAACTAACTGACTATGAATGAATAGCCAGATGTAAGCAAAGGCAATGTAACAAACTAGTTAAGCAAAATACCTTATTAAAACTTACACAGAGATTGATGAAAGTATTACCAGTAGTAAGAAGGACATCTAATACTACTATGAGAACAGATCATGAGCATAAGAATGGTAATTTTATAGACAAATTATTAAAAACTAAATGACTATGATGGTGGAATCAGAATGTAAACAAACACTATGTAGCAAGTTATTTAAGCAAAATGCACCATCCAAACTTGTTCAGAGGTAAATAAAAATGTTATCAGTAATCAGGAGGATATCTGATACTACTATGAGAATCTATGTCAAATGTAATAATAACAATTTAGTTATTGATTTATTAAAAAATAACTGACTGCCATGTCATAACCTGATGTAAACAAACCCAATACTAGGAATTGAAAGGTTTTCAGATAGCGAAAGGCTAACAAATATATTAAATGAACTAGGTACTATAGTTGTACACTATTTGCATTTTCAACATTAGATACCTTATGTAGAAAAACACAAACAAAGTGACAATTTAAAGAAAAGAGATCAGAAGGTAGTTAGATAAGACTACTAGTATATGAAACACAACATTGTGCATTTACTAAAGTGTAAACCAATGTAAATAAACGATTTTATTATTATTAGAATACAAAACAAATGTTATTAGATAAGGAATAATAGTATTAAGGGGGATTATAAATAATCGAATATGGACGCTTGAGACGCCATTATCAAACATTGTTTGAATAATAATTACTCCCAAATTTTTGTATTAAGCAATTGAGAAATGGACTCAAAACGTTTAATCAGAAGTGTTATTGTGTAATTAGATAAGATTTGGTGAAATAAACTTATTAATTTTAAGATTCGCCAAAAAAATTTGTGAAATCGTTGTAATAAGTTACTAATGGACGGATTTCATTCTTGTTTGGACTTCATTTAAAGCCCAGGATGTCCGCGATTTATTGACACCAACCATTCAACGATATGACAACTAATAAGAAAGTTATAACGATTATAAACTTTTTAATCATTTTGTGCACCAGTGCTTACGTCACTTTAGTCTCCAACCCTTATACGAAATTGGTAATAAATTAAAAGTTTTACTAAATCAAGGTGTTTTGGGTCGGAGAGTTCGAAGAATTGAACCAATCAAATGAATGAAAACCGGCAGACAATCCAGAGACGCTTAGGAAGAGCGTCACAGTCATCTCTCAATCATCAAGGAGTCAACACGCATAATTCGACAGACAAAATCGATGAAGAAGTTTTATTTGAATTGTGCGCGACACATATACATGAGTCATACTACACACGCCTAACCTACACATAACAAACAATTAACGAGTGTACAGTGCGGAGTGAATATAATAATAAAATACGACCAGTGTATAATATCGGTCGTATTTTCGAGTTTTGTGTTGATAAAAAACCAGGGAGTACTATATTTTCATTATTTAAAAAGAAAACAGAAATAATAACTTCTGTAAATGATTGTTTGGGATACTACTCTAATCAGTAGTATCGAAGTGTAGTAATGCTGATGAAAGTTATCAGAATTGACGAAAGAATTATTTCGCATTTATTAACTTAAGAAATAAATGTTTTTACTATTTATCATAATTAAAGGATTCAAGATTAATTTAAATATTACAAAATACGAGTGTCGCATAGTCGCTCAATTGACTCGTTGTTTTTACTTCCATATTCCTTAAGGAATGGAAGTATGGTGATGGCAAAAAAAATCGTGTTCGAGATTATTGCAGATTCTGATTCTACTACACTCAAAACATGAAAAAAAGTCGTTTTCCGAAAACTGTCTGTGTGTGTGTCTGTCTGTCTGTGTGTCTGTGTGTCTGTAGATTTTTTTTCTATGGCAAACGATAACTGCCGCAAATTCAAACAAAATCAAATAATGTTTTGCATGCAGCCCTGATTTGCAGAGTACTCGCGACCTGTTGTTTTTGGTGGAGATCGGTTGAGGGAAAGGGGTAGTTTACCGGCAACGGTTTTTTTTTAGCAAGGGTAATTTTGTTTGTTTGGCAAACGATAACAGCCGCAAATTCAAACAGAATCAAATAATGTTTCGCATACAGCCCTGAATTGTAGAGTTCTCAAGATTTGTTGATTTTGGTGAAGATCGGTTAAGGGAAAGGGGTAGTTTACCTGTAACGTTTTATGTTTTAACAAGGGTATTTCCTATGGCAAACGATAACAGCCGCAAATTCAAACAGAATCAAAAGATTATTTGCATACAGCCCTAGAGTGTAGAGTTCTCAAGACCTGTTGTTTTTGGTGAAGTTCGGTTGAGGGAAAGGGGTAGTTTACCTGCAACGTTTTTTTAACAAGGGTATTTCCTATGGCAAACGATAACAGCTGCAAATTCAAACAGAATCAAATAATGTTTTGCATACAGCCCTGATTTGTAGAGTGCTCAAGACCTATTATCTTTGGTGAAGATCGGTTAAGGGAAAGGGGTAGTTTACTAGTAACGTTTTATGTTTTAACAAGGGTATTTCCTATGGCAAACGATAACAGCCGCAAATTCAAACAGAATCAAAAGATTATTTGCATACAGCCCTAAATTGTAGAGTTCTCAAGACCTATTGTTTTCGGTGAAGATCGGTTGAGGGAAAGGGGTAGTTTACCAGCAACGTTTTTTTAACAATGGTATTTTCTATGGCAAACGATAACAGCCGCAAATTCAAACAGAATCAAATAATGTTTTGCATACAACCCTGATTTGTAGAGTACTCAGGACCTATTGTTTTTGGTGAAGATCGGTTAAGGGGAAGGGGTAGTTTACCAGCAACGTTTTTTTAGCAAGCGAATTTTCTATGGCAAACGATAACAGCCGCAAATTCAAACAGAATCAAATAATGTTTTGCATACGTCCCTGAATTGTAGAGGTCTCAATGACTTTCGATTGTGGTGAAGATCGGTTAAGGGGAAGGGGTAGTTTACCTGCAACCTTTTAGGTTTTAACAAGAGTAAAGTACTTGAAAATTAATTTAAACTTTTTGAAACAATGGTAATTGTTAAAAATAAAATAATTTTGTTGCCAGGCAATAAAATTATAATTTTTTCATTTTAATGTAATATAATATTTTTCATTTAATACAGCAATAAAAAGGCAGGTAAGACAGCCTGGCTGTTTGGCTGAAAATGATTTTAAATATAAATCTTAGAATATGGAAGTCATGTATGGTTCTCCATACCGATATTTTGATTTGACTAATGAAAATAAATATTGTTACTTTTTGCGAAAAAATCATTCAAATTAACTGATAGTTACGCATCAGAAGTATTATGAATAGTATACGAGATTTATAATTTATATATATATATGTTTAGATTAATAAGAAATCAATGAATAATATATTTAACCCTAATAACTAATTACGTTATTAGCTAACCTAGAAATAATAACAACAACTTGTCACCTTTTTCATAAGTCTGTTCTCAAGTAATACAAACCAAATGAAAGCTATCACAACAGTTTTTTTTATTATAAACTTTTTCTCTTGTTAATAAATAATTTCTATAGCCAACTATTAAATAATAATAGTAATTTTTAGCAGTGCAAATCAACGCACGTGTTTATTAAAGTAACTACTGTGTACTGAATCCCGCGTACGATAATACGATAGTTATCGATTATATGGTAACTACTTTCAATTTATTATTTGTTTGTTTGTTTTCTATTAATTCTTTATTAAATATTGTTATAAAACACAACATCTTGTATCTGGCATCATGTCACTTCAAAGATCACACGAACTTGGTGATTTAACTATGTAAGAGGACATAACCTCTCTAAATAAAATTATTGTATTAACCTACAGTGTTACCAGCCTTGAGGTTAAGAAGAGTTTCTTTTTAAAATTGTTCATAATAATTATTTTTCTGTAAAACTATTAGTGATTGATTGCTGATTTTAAAAGATTTAATAGCATTCCAAAACTGTTAATAAACCTCAATTTTTTTTGTTACCAGTGGAAAAAGTGTTTAATTTCAAAATTAAAATAGTTTAGTTTTCATAGCTAGTTCTATCAAAAGGTGGCGGCAGAATTTGAATATTCCATATAATTCAAATCATAATTCAGTTTTTATTTTATTTTATTGTGCATGCTTATCACGTATGATATTCAAATAGAATATCCACTTGTATGTGTAGAGTGTATGTTACAGCTGAAGCAGTCACCCAACAGAACAGTAATATCCACATATGGTAAGTGGGGAGGTGATCAGCGGAGTGCGAAAATACTTTTTAAATTAAAAGATTTAAACGACAATACCCACACAATTATTAATAACAATCAAACCGCTAATAATAATTACATTTTTTGAAATTTTACTATACAATATTGTTGTGGATACCGGAGCGTATCTACAATCAATACACAATCACATACACACTCAATATCTACATCTATATATCGTGGTTGTGTTACAACGTGGCGCCCAACGTCTGAGCGCGGATTAGGGAGAAAACAATTGACAATTTAACCAATAATTTAATAACCCAATCCGTCGAGAGACAGCAAGTGCATTGCCAGAGCGACAAGATGTATACTAGAAGATCAACTTCAAAAAAGAGAGCAGCAGAGGTTGAGAGGGAGGCCAGACTAGAAGAGAAGGAGGCAACATCAACAGAAGACGTTGAAGAGATTCTATTAGAAATCGAGGATAAACAACTGGAACCGGCGGAGGAGGTTCAACAACCGGACGAGGAGGAACCGGAAGTCATACCTCAAGAAGTTCAAACAGAAATAAGACGACCTGAAAAACCGGAACAACCAGGAAGCACAGATATCATACAGGAAATGTATAAAATGTTGAAGAGAATGGAAGAAGATTACCGGTCGATGGACAGGAGAATAGAGGATGGCTAGAAGTCATCGAAGGAGGACAACCGATTTTTGAAAGAAGGCCTGAAATCCACAGACCAGAAGATAGAAATAATGAATAAGAAGATGGATGAAACCAGCCTGTCCAATAAAGAAGACAATCGAACTTTGAAGGAAGAGTTGAACAATAAAATAGAAGAAACCAGGCGATCCACTAACCAGAAAATAGAAGAAGGCCAGAGGGAGAGCCAGAAAAATATAGAATTGTTGAAGGAGGAGTTGAATGACAAGATAAGTGAAACCAACAGGAGGATGGAAGACGGACAGAAAAAGACTGAAGAGCTATTGGAGAAGAAGATGGCAATCATGAAGGAGGACTTATCTACAGAGTTGGGGATTAAAATCGACCAAACCAACAAGAAAATTGACGAGATAAATGCGAAAATTAGTCGAGATATTGAACTAATGCAAAACGACAACGAGAGAATGTGGCAACAGATGGCCAATAATAGTGACAAGGCGGAAGACGTTGCCAAAAATACAATCGAGTTGGTCGACAGAAAATTAGAAGAAAGTTTAGAGGCAACAGAAGAACGGATGGCCATATTAACAGCCGAGATTCATGGAGAGATATCAGAATTACGGAAGGAGGGAGAAAATAATAATCAAAAGTTGATACAGACGGAGATAGATGTCAACCGCCGAATCAGTGATATTGAGAAGATACACAGCGCCCAGATAGGAGTTGTAGAGCAAGAGCAAGCCGAGATGAAGATAGCACAGTCTACACTGAGTGAGAAATGTGAGGAGGTTTATTACGGTGAGATGCACCGATTACGAACACTCCCAAACATTCTGTCAGGACTAACGCACCTGGAAGGTAGAGAGCAAATAGACTTCCGTGCATATGTGAAGAATCCGTTGGAATTTTTGGAGAGAGTGGAAGAAGTTATAAACCGGAATAGAAAGAACAGGTGGTCCATTATCAAAGGAATGCTGGACGAGTCATTCAGGAATACTTTCGATAACTGGTGGACGGCGACTCGACATGAAGTAGAGAGTTACGACGCATTCAGAATAGCCTTCAAACAGAAATACTGGTCTGAGACGACTCAAAACATATTTAGAGATGATATTACTAACGGAAAATTTGACATAAACGGCAGACAGTCAATGACCACTTATTTTCTAGGCAAGATCTGTCTGGCCAGAAACTTAGAGCCAGCCATCCCGGAAGAATGCTTAGTCACCAAGTTAGCATATCACTTTAATCAAGGAATCTCACAAGGTAGGCTAAACTCACAAATCAAGACTATCCTGGGAATGTGTGCTCTACTGGAAAGTCATGAGCGAGAAAGATACTACCAGCGGAACCGCCAAGGTCCTGGACAAGTGTATGATCGGGGAGGACCCGGAAATATCAACCCTACAAATAACAATGACAGAAACAATTCTGGAAGGACTTTCAACAATCCTCCACGTTTCCAGAACCAGCAAGGACCACGTCAGAATGGAGGTGGCAATCATGGTGATCATGTGGACAGAGGAAATTTCAATAACCCCCGACTAAGTGGATATCAAAGGGACGGACATTACCACCGGGGCAATAATTATTATAGACCCTACAACAACCAATCCCCAAACAATCAACAGCGACATGGCAATGGGAACCACAACAATAATCAGTTCCGGAGAGTGAACTACGCCCACGCTAGTAGAGGTGGAAATAGACGGAATTACTATCAAGGACGGAGAAGTTTTCCGAATCACCATAGTAATTCCAACCACAGCGACCGAGAAGACCGAGAGTCGGGTTATAGGTCAAACAGGAGCGACAGTAGTGAAGGTAACAAACCAGTCACACGAACAACCGAAACCTATCACAACGAATACGGGCAAGGAGCCCAGGAACCAATAGCATCTACTTCGCAAGACAGGCACACAAACGGTGACCTGCCTTTAAATGGGAACCGGCAGTGAAAAGACTAACAACACCCTCACTGAACCGGACTATTGAGTCTAACATTTTGGCAACGAAATTAGCTTATAATAAAATGTACCACAATAATTATCTAAAGAACATTAGGTAGGACCTAATGGAGGAAAAAGAAGACTGTATCGGAGACACAACTAACAGCGAAATCGCATATATATCCGTAAGAGTCAACGGAATAAGTACCACCGCTATGGTAGATACAGGAGTTAATGTCTCGTTAATCGACAGATTAGAATTAAACCGAATACAATCAGAAAATCAGACAACAATACCAACCCTACCCATCAATAATATAATACTCATTGGAGCCACTGGGCGACAAAATAAAACCATACGACACCAAGTACAGTTAGAAGTGTCGAGTAATTGAGAGTCAATCCCAGTGGTTTTCCTCGTAGCAAGTGGACTGCCATTTACACTACTTATCGGATGCGACATACTGCGGAAGTATACAGCCATAATCAATATGGACAAAAATACTGTGTTATTGAAGGCAGATGAAATTGAATGGACTGCAAATTTATAGAACATAGGAAGGCACCCCCAGAACATGTCATATATTATATACGGGAAGGCCATGAACATAAGACGTCTATCAACCAAGAAATTCGCAGCAATCCAGAAGAAGTATTATGGGTAGAAAAGATTAACGAAATTAGAGCATTCCAAACAAACAACATTAACCATGAGTTGACTTATGAACAGCGTGAAAACCTAATACGAATCTACCATCGATACCGTCATGTATTCTCCGATACACCTGGCAAGATAAAAAACTTTCAATGTGAACTGAAATTTAAGGACCAAACTGAATTCAAGAGAAAGTCCTATCCAATCGCTTTTTCACTTAAGGAAGCCGTTCGCGAAGAAATACAAAGATTAATTGAGAACGATGTCATTGAAGTTAGCAATTCCCCGTACACTAATCCCATTGTAGCTGTACCCAAGAAAAACGGCGCAGTGAGGATTTGCTTGGATGCACGGGAAATTAATAAGTCCATAATTAATGACAGGACGTCGCCTGGCGAAATCGACGAGATATTAAAGAGATTTTATGGTACAAGGTATTACAGTATATGGGATACTGTCTGTGGTTATTGGCAGGTTGAGTTACACCCCAATAGCAGGAAATTCACAGCATTTATTTTCGAAGGCCGTAACTATCATTTTAAAAAGTTACCCTTCGGCCTTGTGAACTCTGTGGCCATTTTTGTTAAATGCATGGATGAAATATTAGGACATAATACTTTGCAATTTACGACAGTGTATGTCGATGACCTATTAATAGCATCAGATAATTGGGAAGAACACTGTAACCGGGTGGCACAAGTGTTAAAGAAATTAGAAGAAAACAATATCACGCTCAAACTGGACAAATCGAAGTTGATAGCCAAGGAAGTACAATTTTTGGTGTTCAACTTATCAGAGTTTGGAATCACACCATCCCAAGAAAAGATGGAAGCAATCCAGCGTTTCCCAATACCGAAAAACAAAAAACAGTTACAGTCGTTCCTCGGAATTTGTAATTACTACCGAAAATTCCAGAGCAACTATTCTGAATTAACGGCTCGATTCTCACCACAATTATCATCAAAGGAAAAGTGGAAGTGGGGGTCTGACCAAGACACTACCTTTGAGTTAATAAAGAAAAAATTTCTCGATACAGTCATGGCTACACCATCCTAATTTTGAAAGACAATTTTTTATGAACTGTGATGCTAGTGATCTTAGCCTTGGTTCAGTATTATATCAGGAGGACCAAGAAGGTAATCATCAAGTAATTAGTTTCGCAAGTAGGACTCTAAATAAATGTGAGCGAACTTATCACACGACAGAGAAAGACTTACTGAGTATAGTGTTTACCTGTGAGAAATTCAGAACCTTCATATTAGGATACCCTATTACGGTAAGAAGAGACCACAAGTCTATATCTTTTCTCAAAAATTGCAGACTGAAACATGGTAGATTAACAAGGTGGACACTGACACTCCAGGAATATAACATCCAATGGGAATATATACCAGGGAAGAGCAACATAGCTGCAGACGTGTTGCCCCGAGTGAACATCACCGCCCAGACATTCGAGGGAGAAAAAGAAACCATCGCTAAAGTCTACCACATATTAAAGAACAAATCCGAATTAACCAACATCCTATCAGACACAAACACTCATCAAAACAAGGATCCCAAAATCTCACAAATCATCCAAAGATTGGCAAACGATGATGAAAAAATTGCACCATATTATTGTACTCACAACCGATTACTATTCACTAAAACTAAAAAAGATAGTGAACAATGGAAGGTCGTTATACCGAAAACCATTGAAAAGGAACTAGCAATTGATTACCATGTGCGTTACGGTCACATGGGCGCAGTCAAAGTAGTCAAGGCACTACAAGAACATATACACTTTAAAGACATGAACCGCAAAGTGAGAAAGTATATTCAAAATTGTCATGTATGCCAATTGGTTAAGTGTAGCAATGAAAAACGAGAAGAGGTAATGATACCCATAACATCAACAGCAAAATTGGAAAAAATATTTTTAGACATTTGTGGACCATTTCCACGAAGTGGTGGAAGGCATCAATACAAATATGTAGTAATCATATTCGACCACTACACAAAATTCACAAAACTTTATCCAATAAATCGAGCTACAACTAACAAAATACTAGACATTGTGATATCCAAATATATACCCGAAGTGGGAAAACCACTATCAGTAATTACAGATCATGGAACACAATTCCGAGGACGAAAGTGGCGGGAAACACTAATCCATCAGGGCATAAAGACCTACAAAACGTCTGTGTATCACCGCAACAGCAACCCTGCTGAGAGAGTGTTGAGAGAAGTAGGAAGGATCTTAAGAACCTACTGTCACAGCCAGCAGAGGAAATGGGAGGAATATCTATCCCCGGCTGAAGACTTCCTGAACTTAGCTTATCATCAATCAACAGATGAGACACCCTATATGGCTATATATGAGCGAAGACCACCCCGGGAGATTACAGAAATCATAAACTTTCCAATATAAAATGAATTCAAATTCAATAAAACAAAATTTTACAATAACGCAGTTGAACGAGCTGACAAACTTAGGCTCAAATACCAGAAATCGCAACCTAAAGTCATAAAGTACGAAGTGGGAGACAGAGTACTCATAAAAACCGAGAACTCCCAAGTACAGTTGAAGGTATTGCGAAAAAACTGCTACTGCTATTCACAGGCCCATATATTGTAACCAAAAACAACCTAAATAACACTCATGAGTTACAAGACCCAATAACCAAGAAGATAAAGGGCACATACAACCAAGCTTCAATGAAACAGTATATCGAAGATTAAATTATAAGATAAAAGTGAAATATAGCGATGAAAATTATTTGTTATGGATAGTAAGTGAAAGATGAAAATATACTTGTGAATATAACTATTAACTATATAAAGATAAAAAGTGAAACATTGCGCTGAAGATTATTGTTTATTAATAAGTGAAAAATGAAAATATAATTATGAAAATAAATGTTGACTATATGAAGAAAGGATGGAATATTGCTATGAAGATTATTTGTTGTTTATATTAAATAAGAAGTGAATATATAACTATGAAAATGAACGTTGACTATATTGTAATTTTGTAATGTGAAAAATATGTTCCAAGGAAGTTATGTAAAGGATCAAGAAAATTGTATTTACAAATAATAGTACTACTACTAATGAAAGAAGTACTATACGAGAAAGACACCCTACATCTCTGGCACAAAGGTATGTATGATACAATATATTTCCAAGAGCCACGTCAACAAGTAAATCACCATCCTACCCGTATTACCAATGAAAGAAAGAAGTACTATACGAGGCCGACAAACTACACCCTTGGCACAGTAAATTTCCAAGAGCCACGTCAACAGTTAAGTTACCATCACACCCGTACTACCAATGAAAGAGGGAGAAAATAAGAAGTTAGAGGAACAAAACCAAATAAGTATCATTAATGTAGATAAGAAATCACACACAACCACAATGTTTTCTAGTGTCTTTTACTAGAAGAAAGCCTATACCACATGGACTATATCTCAATTGAAACCATGAGAAAATATATTCATGAATTATATCCATAGAAGTAAACCCCGAAATGAAGAAGAATATGAGATGACGTTTAATATGATACAAAGAGAAGAGATTAATCGATGACGAAGAAGAATAAAAAATAATATATTAACGAAGATGATCATGAGAGTATACCAGTGATGAAATGTAAACCAAACTATCCCTGTAATATGGGAAGAATTTAGTTGAGTTGAATCAAGAAGAAGAGAGTATAACAATGTATAAACCGCAGATGCGTGAGATAATCCCAAGGATATTTATTATTTGTCGAAAGAACGACCACTTTATATTTTTTGATTATTTGAGATGAATTGACTGATGAATAATGCCAGCAATGGTTTATTATTATTGATGGAGATGATGTGCCTCCGTATTTAATGATATTAGTATGGCCAGTGGAGTTGTATGCCAAAGTGAGCCGCTCTGAACTGCCCCAGCTAAGCTTATGTTAGGGAATTAGGGAACTAAATAAACAAGGGAGATAATTTGCGTAGAAGAGAAATAATTATGATTCAAATAGAAGAAAGTGAAGGGATATATATAAAAAGCATATGAATCGACATGGAAACGTACAATAATTGATGAATTCTTCAATGAAAAATAAGTATACTGATTCAGAATTAATCAATTCTTATAGGAAGGCATATGTAACTTTACCAAATTTGATAGTTACATAAAGTAAGCAATGCGAATTATATTACGTCAAGTGACGGGAAGGCATGAAAATATTTCTAAGTAAGTAAAAATATGTGAACAAAAAGTGTGTATCTACAGATATATTAGTGTAAAATCCCAACAAAGAAGAAGGAAATGTAACATAGCAGCATCGTACACAAAATAGAGAAAGAAAATGACCATGCGCCAATATAAAATGTTAGAAACCAGGCCCAATAGATTCCAACAGTGAGGGAAGTCAACAAAACAATAAAATGAAGAAGAAGACAACAGGATTCCAACAGTGAGAGGAACCAACAAAACAATAAAATGAAGAAGAAGACAACAGGATTCCAACAGTGAGAGGAACCAACGAAACAATAAAATGAAGAAGAAGACAACAGGATTCCAACAGTGAGAGGAACCAACGAAACAATAAAATGACTATATCAAAGCGTAAAAGGAGACAAAAGGATTCCAACAGTGAGGGGAACCAACAAAACAATAAAATGGAGAAGAAGACAACAGGATTCCAACAGTGAGAGTAACCAACGAAACAATAAAATGACTATATCAAAGTGTAAAAGAAGACAACAGGATTCCAACAGTGAGGGGAACCAACAACACAATAACTATGTAATATAAAAAGAAGAGACAACTCAAGAGCAACCACAATGATGGCAGGCAAACCAATATATTTACAAATATAAATATTATGGAACAACGACTTCTACAATGGAAATATTGAAGAAGACGTGTAAACCAAAAGAAGAAAGGAAGAAGAAGGACAAGGAAACATGACATGAAGAGAGAAGATAATGGATAGACAATACAAGAAATCACCATTCACCAAGTATACTAGAGACAATACTAGTAACCAGAAGAATAGCGATTGTCAACTATGAAGAAACAGTGTTTAACATATTTAAGAAATCACAAACAATAATAGTGAATACTGAATGTAAGTGCGAGAACCTGTGACCAGTTAACCAATTTTAACCTAATAAACCCCACAGACAATTCAAGTGATAAGGTTTGTAGCAAAAGAAAATGTGTTACCTTCATAGTGGAAACATCAAAGATTAAATAGTCAGAAATACACAGACAGTTAGTGTAACTAATTTAATGAAGATTGTAATCCAAATAGATAATCATAAGACCACCAAGAAATGTAAGATAGAACAGTAAAACCATTGTTCATAGAACCTGATAATAAAAACCTTTGTAAATTTTAAAAGAAATGTAACTATTATTGTTTAGAAGAAATAGTGTAAACATGTGTATTAACCAACAATTAAACCATTGTAATAGAATACCATAATGAAGTCATAATAGTAGTAGTAGCAAATGCTGCATAAGAATATGTTGTACATTGTTACATAACCCCATAGGAAATGCACCTATAAAACAAAAAAATCACATGTGTTAATTAAACCAAACAACCATCAACAATTGTTTCAATCAAAGATTCATTATAAATAATGATGCACGCTAATAAATAATGTCTTATATTGAAATACACTGCATATAAAGCAGATTAAATATGATAGCACAAAGCTAGATGAAAGGGAACCCAATATGACAAATTAGTTGAGCAAAATACATTGTTAAAACTTGTACAAAGATCACTGAAGGTATTACCAGTAGTTACAAAAACATCTGGTACTACTATGAGAACAGATTATAAGTGTAATAATAATAGTTTTATGATCAAAATATTGTAAACTAACTGACTATGAATGAATAGCCAGATGTAAGCAAAGGCAATGTAACAAACTAGTTAAGCAAAATACCTTATTAAAACTTACACAGAGATTGATGAAAGTATTACCAGTAGTAAGAAGGACATCTAATACTACTATGAGAACAGATCATGAGCATAAGAATGGTAATTTTATAGACAAATTATTAAAATCTAAATGACTATGATGGTGGAATCAGAATGTAAACAAACACTATGTAGCAAGTTATTTAAGCAAAATGCACCATCCAAACTTGTTCAGAGGTAAATAAAAATGTTATCAGTAATCAGGAGGATATCTGATACTACTTTGAGAATCTATGTCAAATGTAATAATAACAATTTAGTTATTGATTTATTAAAAAATAACTGACTGCCATGTCATAACCTGATGTAAACAAACCCAATACTAGGAATTGAAAGGTTTTCAGATAGCGAAGGGCTAACAAATATATTAAATGAACTAGGTACTATAGTTGTACACTATTTGCATTTTCAACATTAGATACCTTATGTAGAAAAACACAAACAAAGTGACAATTTAAAGAAAAGAGATCAGAAGGTAGTTAGATAAGACTACTAGTATATGAAACACAACATTGTGCATATACTAAAGTGTAAACCAATGTAAATAAACGTTTTTATTATTATTAGAATACAAAACAAATGTTATTAGATAAGGAATAATAGTATTAAGGGCGATTATATATAATCGAATATGGACGCTTGAGACGCCATTATCAAACATTGTTTGAATAATAATTACTCCCAAATTTTTGTATTAAGCAATTGAGAAATGGACTCAAAACGTTTAATCAGAAGTGTTATTGTGTAATTAGATAAGATTTGGTGAAATAAACTTATTAATTTTAAGATTCGCCATAAAAATTTGTGAAATCGTTGTAATAATGGACGGATTTCATTCTTGTTTGGACTTTATTTAAAGCCCAGGATGCCCGCGATTTATTGACACCAACCATTCAACGATATGACAACTAATAAGAAAGTTATAACGATTATAAACTTTTTAATCATTTTGTGCACTAGTGCTTACGTCACTTTAGTCTCCAACCCATATACGAAATTGGTAATAAATTAAAAGTTTTATTAAATCAAGGTGTTTTGGGTCGGAGAGTTCGAAGAATTGAACCAATCAAATGAATGAAAACCGGCAGACAAGCCAGAGACGCTTAGGAAGAGCGTCACAGTCATCTCTCAATCATCAAGGATTCAACACGCATAATTCGACAGACAAAATCGATGAAGAAGTTTTATTTGAATTGTGCGCGACACATATACATGAGTCATACTACACACGCCTAACCTACACATAACAAACAATTAAGGAGTGTACAGTGCGGAGTGAATATAATAATAAAATACGACCAGTGTATAATATCGGTCGTATTTTCGAGTTTTGTGTTGATAAAAAACCAGGGAGTACTATATTTTCATTATTTAAAAAATAAAACAGAAATAATAACTTCTGTAAATGATTGTTTGGATACTACTCTAATCAGTAGTATCGAAGTGTAGTAATGGTGATGAAAGTTATCAGAATTGACGAAAGAATTATTTCGCATTTATTAACTTAAGAAATAAATGTTTTTACTATTTATCATAATTAGAGGAGTCAAGATTAATTTAAATATTACAAAATACGAGTGTCGCATAGTCGCTCAATTGACTCACGTTGTTTTTTGATTTGACTAATGAAAATAAATATTGTTATTTTTTGCGAAAAAATCATTCAAATTAACTGATAGTTACGCATCAGAAGTATTATGAATAGTATATATATGTTTAGATTAATAAGAAATCAATGAATAATATATTTAACCCTAATAACTACTTACGTTATTAGCTAACCTAGAAATAATAACAACAACTTGTCACCTTTTTCATAAGTCTGTTCTCAAGTAATACAAACCAAATGAAAGCTATCACAAGAGTTTTTTTTATTATAAACTTTTTCTCTTGTCAATAAATAACTTCTATAGCCAACTATTAAATAAAAATAGTAATTTTTAGCAGTGCAAATCAACGCACGTGTTTATTAAAGTAACTACTGTGTACTGAATCCCGCGTACGATAATACGATAGTTATCGATTATATGGTAACGACTTTAAATTTTAATATTTGTTTGTTTGTTTTCTATTAATTCTTTATTAAATATTGTTATAAAACACAACATCTTGTATCTGGCATCATGTCACTTCAAAGATCACACGAACTTGGTAATTTAACTATGTAAGAGGACATAACCTCTCTAAATAAAATTATTGTATTAACCTACAGTTTTACCAGCCTTGAGGTTAAGAAGAGTTTCTTTTTAAAATTGTTCATAATAAT
The DNA here is from genome assembly GCA_034769895.1 of Magicicada septendecula. NCBI lineage: Eukaryota > Metazoa > Arthropoda > Insecta > Hemiptera > Cicadidae > Magicicada > Magicicada septendecula. The sequence continues at coordinate 469,311,262 of CM068371.1, forward strand.
TATTTTTCTGTAAAACTATTAGTGATTGATTGTTGATTTTAAAAGATTTAATAGCATTCCAAAACTGTTAATAAACCTCAATTTTTTTTGTTACCAGTGGAAAAAGTGTTTAATTTCAAAATTAAAATAGTTTAGTTTTCATAGCTAGTTCTATCAAAAGGTGGCGGCAGAATTTGAATATTCCTTATAATTCAAATCATAATTCAGTTTTTATTTTATTTTATTGTGCATGCTTATCACGTATGATATTCAAATAGAATATCCACTTGTATGTGTAGAGTGTATGTTACAGCTGAAGCAGTCACCCAACAGAACAGTAATATCCACATATGGTAAGTGGGGAGGTGATCAGCGGAGTGCGAAAATACTTTTTAAATTAAAAGATTTAAACGGCAATACCCACACAATTATTAATAACAATCAAACCGCTAATAATAATTACATTTTTTGAAATTTTACTATACAATATTGTTGTGGATACCGGAGCGTATCTACAATCAATACAATCACACACTTACATATTATCTTATATATCGTTGTACTGTTACAATATATATATATATATATATATATATATATATAATACGGTGATATTATTCAATGTAATTTCTTCTGCAAGTATATATATATATTGCACTAATCGTTCGAAGAAACTAATCGGTGCATTCAAAGAAGACAGTTGGTATTCGTTGTTTAATATTTTCTAACAAACTCAGATGCATCTCCATTTTGCGCATTGGGAAATCGATTTGTGTTGAAACATCGAAGTACATCGCAGTCCGTTTTTTACCACATTGTTTACTACGCGCGTGAAATATTCTGTAAAAGTATTTAACGTCGAAGACGAGCTTTCAGCAGCAGCTTCCGTATTTAATGTTACTGGGCCTATCAAATGTTGCCGTCTTTTTTATTTCACTTTTAAAACAGTGTAAAAGTATACTTTGTGATAAGTTCTATTTTATCTTCAAAAGTTCAAAATGACACAGATGTTTCCACTGACGCTTTATGATAATATTTATTATGATAATAATAACTAAATAAGAGTGACAGAATGACGAAATTATAGCATAGTGCATTTAAACAAAGCTATATATTTGAATAAGACAACGTTTGCTGGAGTAAAGTGTCAGCAAATATATGTAAGAATGTTAAGTAACATTTAAATATCAAAGGTATATAATAACATAAGAAATAATGGTAATATCAGCAAATACAAATGCATACATGGCTGGGACATATATGGCTTGCACGCCATGAATGCATTTTGCTTAAACCACAAATATGTAATATTCTGTGTTAAATAATGGGAGACATGAACTCTAAACGTTTAGTTATAAGTATTAAATTAATATAACACCGAAATATAGTGGTAAAGACTTATTTTTTTATTAAGAACCACTATATGTGTATTGTGTAAAGTGAAGTGAATTGTTAATGGACTGATTTATTACTTGTTTGGACTTATATGAAAGACCCAAGTATCCGCAAAACAATGCGACTATTCAATTGACGATCAGACGATTAATAAGAAACTTATGCATATTATAAGATTTTCTGTCATTTCCGAATTGGAATGAACGGGTCATAGCCGAGCCTCCAACCCAAAAGACAGACGCTAAAAATTAAAATTTTAATATAACCAAGGCGTTTGGGGTAGAGAGTACAGACTTCTACACCAATGAGATAATCAGATTTTACCAGACGCGAGGAGAAGCTTCGACGAGAAGAATTAATTGTTTTCCAACCAGCGAGGCGAGCGGATCACGCAGCAGTCGTGAAGAAAATATTTTGAATTTGTGCGCGTTACATAGTAAACAATTGTAACTAACCTCAACTGAAGAATTACCCCTTTTACGTGTGACAGTGCTACGAATAATAAAGTGAATTATTTAAACATTGCCAGTGTATAATAAGGGCAATGAAAAGTTAAATATACAGGGAGTACTATCAATTAACGAATTTTAAATAAAATGAAATATAATTCTCGTCAGTCGACGAATATTATATCGGACTACGTTAGTCAAGCACACACTATGCATGATTAACCTAGCGAACGATTGTATATTGACCGGCAAAATGAGTAAAAGTTCTCGTTTAATTAATAATGTTATTTAATTAAAATATTTTAATATTTGTTCAAGAAAAATAATAATCGGAGTCGAAACAATATCAAATACAGTAAGCAACACTTATAAAATATAGACGCTTACTTGACTACCATTAAAGTTGAATCGAATTAATAATAATTTAACTTACGAGAACTGTAAATGCCGTTAATTAACAATCTTATTATGATAAATAATGTTTTGAATGTAGTATTCAGATTTAAATAATATTAAATAACTTATTTTGTTAACTTACTCTCAACTGTAGGTAAAGTTAACCTATAAACAACAAATACTTCCATGTCAACAGAGAGTCATTTCATTCATTAATAAGTCTCTTTTGAATAGACTCAATAATAAGAATTTTTCTATTTTTTATCAAATCTATTTCATGATAATAACTAAACTAGTAATATTGTTTTAATGTGTAACGTTTATGAACACGTGTTACACAGGCTTGAATGAATAACTACAGCACACCTGTTGTACGATAATACGATAAATTTAATATCGTATTTGAGGTTAACTAGTTTTAATTTTTTGTCTTTTGATCATTCTATATGAATTTAATATTATTCTTAATAAACATCTTTGTATCTTGTATCATGACAATTCAAAGAATTCATGAAATTTGGTAACAATAGTAACCAAAATTAACATAACAAGAATTACCATAATATTGTACATTGTACCAGTGTTACCAGCCCTGAGCTGAAGGATTTTCAGAAAATAATTAACTTTTGTTGTTTTAAAAATGTATTCATTGTTTTTTAAAAGGAATTCATTCAATTTAACTGATGTTAGTAAAAGCCTAGATATCTTACCTGTGAACAAAGAGTATTTATTTTTTTAAATAGGCACAAGTAACTTGCATTTAAGAACCAATTGTTTCTCAAGGTGGCAGCAATATTCCAGCGGCCAGTATTTAAATATTTAATCCAAGATTAAATATCCTTATCATTTTATTTACTGTGTATATGTTAATGTCAAGGTGAAATATTTTGTGTGTTATTCATGACTTTCCAGTGATATAGAGCCTAATAAGAAGATTGAAGACGTTCAATGATGGTAAGTGGGGAGGTAAACACATCAAGAGAACAGTTTTTTACAGTCCTTTTAAGCATAAACATTACTATTTTAATTATTTAAACAACAACACCAATCATCGATATTTATATTACAACGTGACGCCCATCGCGGGGCTTGATATAAAAAAAGAGACTACACTCATCCGTTCGTAGTGTTGTTACAATATTTAAAACCAAATACTTATATATCCAATTTAGCCACACTTTGTCTAAATAATAACTTCCAATTTCTAAATATTAAAAATATAAAATTAAATAAAAACTTTAAAAAATCAAAAAAAAATTGGAAAAATCTTAATATTTACAAACACAATAACTATAATTTATTAATTAAAGAACAAACCCAAATAAAATCAAAACAAGACGATCTTTTAAAATTACAAATTTACTAGAAAATAAAAATGAATAAAATATAAACAATTAATATTTCAAATATAACCGAGAAAACAGCTGCTAAAGAAAATAACCATTAAAACAATCGTTAACTAATCAACCTAAATCTATTATCAGTTATTTTACATTAAAATCGATACAAATTCGATTATTCGTTAATTTTTATAATTACAGAATTATTTCGATTGTTATTAATTTACTTACAAACCTCTGATGATACTGATATTTTTCTGTGGAAAGTGCGTCAGGTGTTAAAAAGAAAATACGAAATTTCACTACTGTCAGAAGAAACAAATTGAATAACATCACAACATTATATATATATATATATATATATATATATATATATATATTAGAACGGTACACGTTGCTGTATTTAATGTATTTTGAATTAGTGCTGTGTTTATACTCATATAAAATTTATATATAACGTTACTAACAACGTGTATGTATAAATGGGGTTCAGGTGTAATTATAATAAGAGTAACTCTTTTAGGAATCGTCATATGTTTCCATTTATTAATTTAAACAAACATAAAAAAATAATATAAAAATAATGATTAATTCGCCATACGATATCCATTATCTATGGTTTCAAAGTTTCTTTACTTGCGTGTTATCATCACAAACATATATCTTATATTCTAGGTATTATATTATATATTTCAATTAAAAACTTTTCTTCATTATACTATGATTTCTTGACTACTCAGTCTAAATGTGTGCTTTTTTTTAAAACTTGTTAATACATTCTTATTGTATATTTCCTTTATACCTTTTTACGGCTTTATAATCATTTTAACACAATTAATTGATTATTTTAAATGACTCTACGTTATGTGCTTTTACTAAGAAAAAGTTAAATAAATTAATTACTTGTTCATTTTCCAAGCAAGGATTTAACTTATCGTTAAAGAAAAGTAATTAAAGAATATTCTGTTTACACATAAATTACATCAGTTTTATCTCTATCTACATTCTTATTATTTACTCTTACAATTTTTTTTTCTTTTCATTAAAGTCTTTCAATGTCTTTCTGTTTGATAATTATATATTGGTTTTTCGTCACCTTGAATTCTGCACAGTTGTCCCATGTCCTCGAGTGATTCCGTCGGTTCGCTCCTCCTGGATGTCTTCTTGTTCTCACTGGTCGTCCTCTCGTCTCTCGTCCTTCATGGTACATTGACTGCTGTAGATTATGATGACGTGTTGCTCTGGATCTGTAGCTGTTATGATAGAACCGTCTCTAGCCCTCTGCATCTCGTTCCTCTGCTAGTCGTTCTCTCGTCCTCTGTGAGGAGTTGATGTTCTTAGTTGTCAACTGCTTGTAGACGTCCGACGATTTCTTTGTTACGGTACTTTTTAATTGTTGTTTTCATTAATACTTTAAATCAAAACATTTGCCGTAATACTTTATAAGTTAAGCTTAAAAAAGATCATACTGATGTTAGACCTAACGTCTAACTTTGTCCAAAGTAGTTAAAAAATTCGCGTCTCGGACGGACATAGCGTACCGCCGCGACTGTGGAATGTTAGAAGAGAGAGTTCGTCTCTCCTGGGCTCATATTTATATCCATCCAGAAAACTGCACCTGTCGATTCATGAATCAGCCTGTCGACAGTTGAACCATGGCATGATAGCCCTCACTCTCGTCTCATTTCACATAATTGCACTTTTTCGCCAATTGCACTGTTTAACGCAGATTTCACGGCGATAAAATATTGTCTAATTTAATGACCTATGTGATGTGCAATTATCATGATGCTCGCACCACGAGTGTAATTATAATGCTTTAAAAATCGCACTGGATTCGCACTGATTGTCCAAATTATGTAAAATTCGCACTTCACTTGTGTCTGATTTTTACACATTTTTAGAAGTTTTTACCTTCTCGCTAACATTTATGGTTTGCTTAATATTAAATATATTCTTAATTTAGCATTGACTTGGGGTGAGATGGCAAACTTTCAGGATCAAACAGGCTTCACGCACACACACTATTTACTTGTATACACACATGCAGAGGTAATCGCGTTCCTGCTTGAAAGCCAGCTTCCAATCTCACACCTGCTCGTCTATTAAACTTATATATTATTGAAATTAACTTAAATATTTTTTTTATATTATATATGCGCATTACAGCCTATGCTTGTATTGTCCATATATATGTGTGTGTGTGTGTGTGTGTGTGTGTGTGTGTGTGTGTGTGTGTGTGTGTGTGTGTGTGTGTGTGTGTGTGTGTGTGTACAGTAATATTCACGTAAGAATTGTCAGATTAAGTTGATTTTTGACCGTATAAAAATATAATGAATGTTTGAAGTAGTGCAAACATATCAGTAGGCATATGGCTAGTGCGTGTATGCGGGTGAAAATAATTATTTGTGTCACGAAATAACAATAAAAAACGGATGAAATTATATAACTTTTGTGTAAATCAAATTTCGACATAAGACTTGCATCAGAATGTGCTTAAAATAAAGTCCTATCTGGTAGTAATATTTGATAATAATTTAATGAATGAAGGTACGGTATATGAGTTTTTTCATAAAAAAGGTTTTATGACATAAAAGGAAAGCAAGAATACTGTACCGGTTTTATTTGCACGTTTTACATTGTTCATAGACACTACGTTATTGAAGAACGTTATCTGGACTAGCGCCTTAATTGTGAGGGAACGTTCTGACCAATGAAAATTGCTAATGCATCAGTCGATTTATCCGTGATGGAATGTAAAAGGAATCTAGTTTAAATCGCAAAAGAACCAGTCTCGTTGAACATAATAACGTATAATCGTTACCTCTGATTTAGGAGGATAGGTCTATTAAGAGTGAGGAGCACATATAGTAAAGTTCGCGATTGAATTAATCTCGAGTGCTAATACGGTAAAGTTCAAAATTGTCCACTTAGGCATTTATGAACACGTCAAGTGCGCCGGAGTCATATACAGATCATTAGTAATTAGTAATTTAACACTGTTGTTAGAAATACCCAACTCGTAAACGACCCAGACAGTTGGAAGGCAGAAGAAGATCCTGACGGAACAGCAGGAGGAACAGCAGTATCCTGACGTCTAACTGGAAGAACCATTTCTCGGCCATTATCAAGAACAAGAGGAGTAACACCGCATCGTTCACTAAACAAGGGAAGTGAAACCATTTATATAATCTTAATTAATAAAATAATTATAAAATAAAAGACAGAGAAAAATTTGTAAGAATTAAGATTTATATAATTAGAGTTTGGGAAAGAAATATTTTAAGTGTAAAGTATAGGTCAACAGAAACTTTTAATTAATTTTATTTTGCAACAGAAGTAGTAATTAATTTTGTTTGTACAGAACGATTAGTTAATTTATTTGAGTTAGAAATAGAAACAGTCAATTAATGTTTTGTGTTATCATAAGCATTAGTAAAATACTGTAAAATTAAAAAAAGCGAAATCTTTAATAAATCCGTAAAATTCCTCTATCTAATTATCGACTACTTATTCTGTGCCACCTTGTACAGCTACACAAATTGCAACTGTGTGTGTGTGTGTGTGTGTGTGTTTGCACATTTACCCATGGCTTTATGTTTTGTAAAAAATTAGCGAAAAAAAGAATAGGACGGACGGTTTAAAACAGTTTTGTGCATGCAAGTGCAGGTGGTTGCCTTTCAAAATTGTGCACCTGCCCCGAGATTGAATACTGAGATTGTGTGTCTGTGTGTTTGTGCCAGCGTCGACCTGCATTAAACGAAGATAGGGGGAGACACGTACGAATTGTTTGTTTTGTCATTAAATCAGGTTTTGACAGTATTGAAATAATCTAATTAATATGTTTTTTACCTGTTACCAAAGACACATCACAATTCTAAGTACACCGTTAGATTAAGGACATTTAAACATGTATGGTGATGCAAAATTATTCCAGAATTGTGCAATAATAAAGACGTTCTATTAATTAATGTTAATTACTATCGTAATTAACTAGTGAGTTATATGTAAGTAACGAGGTAATAATTACTAAGGCAGTGTTATCGCTCGCGTTACTATAACATTTACGTGATCGCAAAAACCGAGTAAAAACCGGTTAGTAATCAAAGAGTCGCTACACTCGAATCGTCACAATTTAACATGTCGAAAACAATATCCAACTTGTCATTTTGCCGTCGGCTATTATAAATATCTCCGGCAATTTTGGGCGAGGACACTATGTCCGTTTGCTAATCAACAGTCTCAATATATCTTTACACGCTGGCACTGTGTATGTCTGCCGATTGATGTGAATTCATCACATGTTTTTCATCATCATCATCACCATCATCTGCAGTAGACTACGGTTGATGGAGGAACACAGGAATATCATCCAGAACAAGCTACAGAGTACCGAGACGCATCAGAATCATCATCATCGCCAGTGTCAGCGTTCAGGACGCACACACACATGCAACGCAACGGTAACTTCGCCAGTACGCAGGTGAAAAATAACAATTACATTTTTGTGAAAGAACTCATTTAAAGAAACTGAATATGAGATAGTAACGACTTAAAGACTTAAATGTAAATAATGTACGTAATTGTAAATATTAAGGTTCAAATAATAATTGTCTTCTGTTACACTTTACAAATTTCGGTGTGTGATAAATAATTTTCAATTAAATGCTTTTTTTATTATTTAAATATCAGTAGCAACAATTAAATTTTATTTTTTATAAAGTTATTACATTTTTATAAATGATTTGCTTTTTTCAATATGAGTCGAAATCAGAAACCCATGCAATATAAAGGAATGTATAATTTGTTCAACATGTACGTTTAGATATTAAGTATAATTTTTTTGATGTGTACTGAATTGCAAGGGTATGTTATGTTTTGAAGAGCGTAAACTTATAAAAGATAACTATTTTTTAATTTGATGACTTCAGTCTCTAATATTCAAGCAATGTCTTTGCAATATTAATAAATCGTAGATTGATAATTTTATTATGTTTTAATTAATTATTTCATGTCATCAACATCTCTTTCCTTTGTAAAATTACGTTTATTGTGCAACCATATACACTTATGGGACATCAATGCTTTTTCGGTTAAAAAAATCAATTATTTTATTGTCGCAAACATTCTCCATTTAATCCTGATCAAGAAAATCTACATTATCTACATTATTGTGACCATAAAAAAATAAAATATATCGTATTACACACTGTTTCCCGGCTCCCATTGTTTAGCTTTACGCGCGTTTTCCGAAACCCTGGATTTCAACAATTGGGTACACTTTTCTCAAAAACTATAAATGCTACCGAGTTCAAATTTTTTGTGGTTGGACTGTACAATGTAACAATCAAACTGTACTAGACTTAATCTTTTCCATTAAAAAATTAATTTTGTACAAAATTTTTACTTCCATGTTCCTTAAGGAAATGGAAGTATGGTGATGGCAAAAAAAATCGTTTTCGAGATTATTGCAGATTCTGATTGTACTACACTCAAAACATGAAAAAAGTCGTTTTTCGAAAAGTGTCTGTGTGTGTGTCTGTGTGTCTATCTGTCTGTCTGTCTATCTGTGTGTGTCTATAGATTTTCTGTCTATGGCAAACGATAACAGCCGCAAGTTCAAACAGAATCAAATAATTTTTTGCATACCGCCCTGATTTGTAGAGTACCTGTTGTTTTTGGTGAAGATCGGTTGAGGGAAAGAGGTAGTTTACCGGCAACGGTTTTTTTTTAATCAAGGGTAATTTTGTTTGTTTGGCAAACGATAACAGCCGCAAATTCAAACAGAATCAAATAATGTTTGCATACAGCCCTGTATTGTAGAGTTCTCAAGATCTGTTGATTTTGGTAAAGATCGGTTAAGGGAAAGGGGTAGTTTACCAGCAACGTTTTATGTTTTAAAAGGGTATTTTCTATGGCAAACGATAAGAGCCGCAAATTCAAACAGAATCAAATAGGTTTTTGCACACAAAACTGATTTCTTGAGTACTAAAGACCTATTATTTTTGGTGAAGATCGTTTAAGGGAAAGGGATAGTTTACCAGCCACGTTTTTTGTTTTATCAAGGGTATTTTGTATGGCAAACGATAACAGCCGCAAATTCAAACAGAATCATATAATATTTTGCATACAGCCCTGATTTGTAGAGTACGCATGACCTATTGTTTTTGGTGAAGATCGTTTAAGGGGAAGGGGTAGTTTACCGGCCACGTTTTTTGTTTTATCAAGGGTATTTTGTATGGCAAACGATAACAGCCGCAAATTCAAGCAGAATCATATAATATTTTGCATACAGCCCTGATTTGTAGAGTACGCATGACCTATTGTTTTTGGTGAAGATCGTTTAAGGGAAAGGGGTAGTTTACCGGCCACGTTTTTTGTTTTATCAAGGGTATTTTGTATGGCAAACGATAACAGCCGCAAATTCAAACAGAATCATATAATATTTTGCATACAGTCCTGAATTGTAGAGTTCTCAAGACCTGTCGTTTTTGGTGAAGATCGGTTAAGGGAAAGGGGTAGTTTACTTGCAACGGTTTTTTATCAAGGGTAATATTACTTCCATTTCCTTAAGGAAATGGAAGGATGGTGATGGTAAAAAAAATCGTGTTCGATATTATTGCAGATTGTGATTGTACTACACTCAGAACATGAAAAAAAGTCGTTTTTCGAAAAGTGTGTGTGTGTGTGTGTGTGTGTGTGTGTCTGTGTGTCTGTCTGTCTATCTGTCTATCTGTGTGTCTGTAGATTTTTTTTGGCAAACGATAACAGCCGCAAATTCAAGCAGAATCAAATAATGTTTTGCATACCGCCCTCATTTGTAGAGTACTCGCCACCTTTTGTTTTTGGTAAAGATCGGTTGAGAGAAAGGGGTAGTTTACCAGCAACATTTTATGTTTTAATAAGGGCAATTTTTTCTATGACGAACGATGACTGGCGTAAATTAAAAGAAAATCAAATATTTTTTTGCATACCTTCCTAAGTTGTAGAGAGCTCGAGGCCTGTCGATTTTGGTGAAGATCGGTAAAGGGAAAGGGGTTGTTTACCTGAAACATGTTATGTTGTAACAAGAGAAATGTTTTCATGACGAACGATAACTGTCGCAAATTGAAACAGAATCAAATATTTTTTTGCATGCATCCCTGCATTGTAGAGGATTGAAGGTCTATTGATTTTGGTGAAGATCGGTTTAGAGAAACGGGTAGTTTACCAGCAACGTTTTATGTTTTTACAAGAGTAAAGTACTTAATTTTGATAAATAAAGTATCTTGATAAGAAGCTCATAATAATCCACTTTAGAAACGTAGATGAAATATCTACAAATGAAGAGGATAGGTGAACGGGGTGGGGGTAATTTTCTATAAATGAAAATTATAGTTGAAGGGGGAGGGCAGAATGTTGTATGTGTACTACGTTATCGGTAACAAAGAAGTAGTTCTTTGTTAAAATTCCTTCCCGGGCTGTTTAGCCGTAGTCCAATGTTTTCTGCAAAACCAAACTTTTCGGCAGTGCCATCGACTTTCATCTCAGTGCAAATCGAGTGAAAACATGAAAAGCGGCTTTCTTCGACCCTTTATGTAGATTGTGGTGAACTTCGCACAGATTTGCGCGATCCTACGCGACGCGTCCGTGTACGGAATATAGCCGTCGTCCCATCTCAACCGGTGATTGCGCCGTTCCAACCATTCGTTGGTTCTTATCGTCTTCGCGGTGAGACACGACAGTTCGTATGGAGGCGCGAAAAACGCCACTGTCAAACATCGTGTAGACAGGTCTACCGCGGCGAACTCCTTGACAACGTACAACGTACTCGTCCTGCACACAGCGGAACGCTTGAAATTCGACGATTGATTTGAACGTCCCCGTCTTCTTCTTGCGGCCACATGACGAGAAGTGTAACTATTCTAACGCGTACGTAACGTTTTATATTCAGTCCGCCATGTTGTTTTTTTTTGCAACATTCTTCGTCCTGTTCAAGGTTACGTATCAGCTCGACTACGGTATTACCCTGTATCACCGGTTCCTCTTTTCCGTACATAACGAATTCGTCGTACAAACGGTCGTACATCACGATACCGCAAAACACGTCCGGTGGGCACACGTATTTTCCTCCCGCACTCGATACCACGTGATTCATTTACAGATTAATATTCTCTTGTTTGTAAAACAAAAGCGTTACGTACTTTGTAATTATCGGTATTTACAAAAAAACAAACGGTGTTAACAAAAACGACCACTCGCTGTCGTTCATTACGATCGAACTGTTCTTTTTGTCTTTCAAATGTACACATTAGCGTTTCACATAAACCCTTTTAATTCTGTCGTCTTCGCATCCTTTGTCGTTGTCCTGAAACAACACTAACTGAACACCGGACGAACGGGGATACCGAAGACCATCCGCAATTCGTTCCTGTCGGAAAATCAACAAGTTCCAATCGGTGAAATCGAGTAGCACGCGTTGCGGACGAGCACCATGTGTAAACGAAACGCACACATCGTGTCCACGTTCTTCAACCACTCCGGCTGTTACGTATCGTCTCTGCGACAACGGGTACGTTAGACCTAAGTACACGTTGCGGTGTATCGGTTGCGATTGCTGCTGCTGCTGGTCGAATTCAACGATTACCGAAACCATGTTGTTAGGTCTGAGTCACAACGTTCACAGTAAAAACAACAACGTTCCCAGTCAACTGCAGTCTGACGAAAGGTATCGCGCTTTTAAACAATTTTCTGATAGTACCACGACCCCTTTTTTCATTTTCAACACTATGACCACGTAATTCGTACATGACTACTATTTATCGACCTTGTAAACGGATCTCCAAACTTTGTCCTTCCCTCCGGCATTATCCAATTTTTCTATTAATTCGCTCGTCTCTTCGTTGTCAGCGTGTATCAGCCCTGCCTCTTCAGGGTCGAATAAACTCTGCGCTGCGTGCGCGTGGAATTTGTAGATGTACGAAACTACTTTCTCCCATCGTTTTTGGAACACGTTTGCGAGTTTGTACATTTCGCTCTTCGCGTACCGCCTCCCGTCCTCCAATTGACTTAAGTTTACGGCGTTCATAACCCGAACGCCACCGCCGACGTTTAAAATAGTCTTTCCTAGCGCGTTGAACCAAGATCCGTTCAACGAAGCGATCGTGTGCCCGTTCAAAAATTTCAAGTTCACCGCGTCCTTGTTGCTCACGGGCTGTGCTAACTGCGTTATACGCACGATCCCCATCGTCAGGTTAGTTTGTACGTCCCGCGGTATAACCTTCGCGTCTATGTACCCTTCGGTCGCAGCGTTTCTCGCACGAATCGGCTCGCTAAGGGACTGTATGCGGTGGTAGCGCGCGTCGACGACGGCCCCGTTCTTCTACATTTCGTATTCGGTACCGGCGTTTTGAAACGCAAGTCTACGTACTTCTTGTTGCCGGCGTCCTTGAGATTAGCGGGAGCAGCGACGTTGGCGAGCTTACAACCTTTGACGTCTATTGTTGTGATGACACCGCCACCGCTACCCCCACCGACGCCGCCGCTGCCGCTGGAATCTTGCGTTGAATCGTAGTCGTCATCGACTAACAGACAGTGGTCTTGCACATACTGCAGTAGAACGGCATCGGTACCGTCGAGCGGTTCGCCCAAGTTGCGTATTTTTCCCCCGCTACGTCGAAGTGTCCGTCCACCGTCAAACCGATACCGATATACTCCCGCAGACTGCGTTGCGTCTCCCTTCGCATCGTGACGGTGCTCTGGTGTCTGCCAAATTTGTCAACGCGTATCGTGCCGAGATACGATGAAATGTGTCGACACTGTACATTCGTTTATATACATATTATACGTACTGGTATATCAAACAGATTTATACAACGATGTAGGCTTCACCCAGTTCTTCCACAATGGAGACGATTTCGTTCGCGTGACTGCTCTTGCCGGCGCGTTGGGATTTAATCAACAATCGCAGTCTGTCCACTAGTTCGTCCGGGTCGTTCCAGCGCACGTAATCGATTTTATTATTTCCTCTCTTCCTTACTTCCATGTATATATCGTTTCCGTTTTGGATGTAGTTGTTGTTGTTTACGTGTCCGCGTCCCGTACATTTCGTTCGAAACAACGGACCTATTATCTTCTTATATTTTTGGTCCCCTGTTTGCCTTTCTTCCCGTTTTCTGTAAATAGTGTTGTTTGTGTGCGTTAGTCGCTTCCAGTATACGCTTGTAAGTCGCGAGATCGTCCTTTTTGTAAACACCAGTATGCGGACGTATCATGAACACCAGTTCGAAAAGTCCCGGCGTACCTTTTTATCGTACACAATTGATAACAAAATTATCGTTACCATCGATTTCCACCTGTGAATCGCCTTTCATCCATTTAAAGCCTTCGTGTCTTACACCGTACGTACAATCCATCTTTTGACCACGATCTGCCGATACGATCATACTCATGAATTTGTACGCTAGCGAGTTAGGTTCGTATTGGCTCTGAAAATAATTACGTGCTTCATGTCTTCCTTCGGGTGTATTCAACAGTCTTTCAACTGTTAAACTAGGGTCGTCGTCGTCATCGTCATAGTCATCAACGTCCGTCGTCGCCGTCTCGGCAACTACGGATGTGTCTATGAAACGCGGGACACCGTCATGTTTAAAGTGTACTAGCTGTTTATTCGTCTCTTCTTCCTCCCCCTCCTATTGTTTCTTCCTATTTTCCGTTGTCGTCACCATCGGCTTTTCAGTCGTTTTACGTTTTTTTCGACCAACGCTTGCGAAATGGTTTTCAACGGTTCCAAGATCGGTTTGTAACGTCTTGTTAGCTTTTCTTCCTCTTCTTGGATCCCATATTTTATAGCACGGTATTTCTCCCGTATTTTATTGCTGATCGTTTCGATATCGCGAATGACCCGTTTCTCCTTGTCGTCCATCTTCACGGACGCTAGTAGATCGACTAACGAATTGACTTCGGAACACGTGTATTTACGTACAATCTTACTCGTGGGTATATTGACCCCTTTACAGAAACGGTAAACGCCCACTTACACAAAAAGTCTACACACGTTTGTTTATTCGTTCGGTGGTTCTACTACTACTATGAAACAATCGAAACCGATTCTGTACCGCCCGTTATCGATGGACGAGCCTTTGTTCACGACCAGGAAACCGTGACGGTCTTTCCACGCTTCAGCGCACAAGTTCTTAAAACTTTCGTACTTCATGTCTGTGTTGACGTGATCGTTGTACGCGTGCTTTAAGTTGAAATCGTCTTGTCTGAATAAGACTATGAGGTTGGCGTTGTCGCGAATCAGCTGTTTCGATATTTGTCTGTACGTCTGGCACAAGTAGAAAGTGTCTAAACCGCTGTGTCGTCACATAGCGAAGTACTTGCGTATGTTGTGTTGTTTTTCACACGACACGTCGTCGAACACCAAAACGTAAGCGGTGTCGACCTCGTCGGGAGGTGGTACTTCTTCGATGTTTTACTCTGCTCATCAAGATTTGGTTGTCTTGACATATTAAAATTTTATTTAGAGGTGTCACAAATGCAATAGCAAAAAAGATTCAAAATGACTAGTAGCTGCAAAATACATTTTTAGGAGATCCAATAAAGTACACATATTCGCTGAATTTACTAGAATACATATTGTTAAAACATGATGAAACATTATTTCTCATTGAAGAGCACCAACACTACTACTCTGTTATTACCAATACATTATACTGTTCTGTGTAATTAAGAAACTTGAAAATTGCACATACTGTTTGAACATCACGATTACTATTTTTGTAAAATTTACTTTTAAATTTATCAAGGCCGTTACGTGCAAAGTCGCCACGTGCTCTCAGACCGGAAGTAACGTGTAATTTAAATTACAATAGAAAGGTATTACAATAAAATGGTTTTACACATTTGGATCACACACACATACATAAATATAACACACATACCCATCATTAAATTAACATCGAACAAAATAATTGCTCACCTAAAACGCTTTACGAGGTTAAGAAGTCATATTAAGAACTCAACTAGACACAAATCAAATAGGTACTCCCCTGGGCCGTTAGACTTACACACCCTGTTTGAAGGTTGGAGACGAAATGATGACGAAGCCCGTATTCTTCGTTCCCCCATGGTACAGAAATTCAACTTGTTTCGAATTTTCGAACACAACCATCGGCAAGCAACGCATCGGCTGTTACGGTTGGCTGGCATACTAGATCGCGCCGCCGTGGCGCAGACACGGCCTTACCAATCGCGTTAGCTGTCTCGCCCAGCGGCCACGCGCTTTGACGGCACCGATCGTTCAAATCACGCCGGGAAAATTCAAACCCCGGCGCACCGTATTTAAGCCTATGAACGGCTTCATCGACGGGCTCTGAGGAAACACTAATACGCGATTGACGGCGTTCAATTCCATACCGAGTTTAACGTACAGCTGTAGCGTTCTGTAATGTACGATGTAATTTTTCTTATTCTCGACGCTGGTGATCAGTTTTTCAACAGCGCCGGTGGCGGGCAAATGGAAGTTCTTCAAATAATTGAATCGGTTGCTGTACGCGAACAACTCGTGCTCACCGACTTTTCTCCGTTCCAGCGCTAGCGGGTAGTACGAATTTAAGTCATGTAGACGGTGGGGATAACCTAGATCGACGTCGAGAATGTGACCAATTTCGTCTTCCGCGCCTACCGTACTCAAATCAAACACGTCGATTTCTTTGCGTTCCAGCCAACGGAATCCGGAATCAGGCAACGGCTGTCTCATCGCGGTGCCGTACAGGTGTGCACAATCCTGGTAGAGGAGGTAATTGTTTTCCCGTTCACGATCGTAGTCCGGTACGTAAGTGTTATTGGTCTTTGCGTATTTGGTGGGTACCATCGCGATACCCCCTCGTACCCCGTTTTCTGCGAACAGTTGCATGTCTATATCCTGAAGCAGGTCGAGTCGAATTCCCGTCATTTTCAACATTGCGTTCCACGCGAGTCCCGGCGCGGAATAAACTTTACACGTATCTATCTCGTAGTACTGCAGGCTGGTCTCGCGAAAGTTTTCAAACACGTCTGCCAAAAAGTGTAACGTTGTGGGCTACGTTACAAATCCAGGGCACCCATCATAATTGACACTCGCCAGTTATACAGGCTGCCTACGTTGTAACGAACTGAAATTAAACTCAACATAAATAACAATAGTATTTACGCTATTTATTAGGACACAAGGGGAAGGTATTTCACTGATTTATGCACTCACTTCAATGTGTAATAAGATGACATCTGTTTATTAACAAATTATTTGAAAAGATCCCCTAACATAATTATTTATACTAAAAAATTCAAAAGGGTTTTCTGTATAACAATGGATCATATTGATCATGTAATTTTACATCGGATCCGGGTTTACTTTTAATATTGTAAAGACGTCTGAGTTATACTATGCTCCTCTAGGAGCTTGCATGATTACATTAACCATTTGAAGAATGGTGTTATTTACTAAAGGGATTATAATTAATATTTCCATATTAACGTTACAACATATGATTTTCAATTCTACAGTTTACATTCCTTTGGTTTTATTTATTTATTAAAGAAAATTATAGTCTTTGGAAAGTCTCTTTCATCTATAAAGTTATGTCTCAAATGTAATTAATTCTCGATAGCCAAGCTATCGAGTCACATTTAAAATAAGCTTTGATGTCCTCGTCCTGGGGTGTGACTCTTGGGAATTCTGGTAGTCGGCGTAGTCATCTGGGTCGTGTCTCTCTGGTGAATATTTTACAGCTGTATCAGTGAAGAAATTGAAGTAATGCTGGTTAAAGTTGGGTTGATCCACGTCGGTCCTGGTCAGCGACGTATGGGTTGTAGACGTCCATATGTGCAGTTTGTACAGGTCACATATTCACAAGTAGAGTTGTACGAGAGTTTACATCTTAAGTAGAGACGTCACCTTCTTTACGTGTTGTTAATTTTCTTTAAATTATTACATTTCTTAAACAAATTTTTCTACATCTTATATATATATTTTAAAAAAAATACTAGCTCCCCACGTTTTGTAGTGGTAGCTAACCGTTATATTTAAGTTTAATTAACACATTTCTGAAGAGCTCTCGCTCGGAGGTGTATACTGTCTGACAGCGGCATAGTAACTCTTTACTTGATACGACTGGTACATCACAACGAAGCGGAGCGAGTACTCCGCGATAATATAGTTCCTACTTTTATTTAAATATACATTATTATAACAAGATGAAACAAATTATTTATACGCATTTAATTTAAAGGAATTATTTTAACTACTAGTCGTGCCTTCAAATTATTAATTACTTACATTACGATTTTCAGACATTTCTAAGTTACAGACGGTTCGCTAAGCACGTTGTGTCCGGAATTAAACAGGTCAACGGATGTTGATTTACTAAAGGGTTAAGTGTGATATAATTAGCTTTTTACAATACGATTTTTTTATTATTTGTTTAGTAAATTTTTACCATTTACGTCTCATACTTATTCTGGGTTAGTACAGGGGTACTAGGTTTAATTGTGTGATTTAAAAATACTTAATTGCTTTTTCAAATTTTTTATTATTAAATATTTTATTATCAATTAAATCGTCACATACTCCGCCGCTTAAAATCCACATTAGGAATTTTAGTAAGGAAAATTCAAAATTGGGGTACTAGGAGTATGCTTGGCGTCAATGTGTGGAATTTCTTTTAGTACACGGTTGGTTTTCTATACCTCTCTTTAAATGATCTTGTTCTCATTCGTGAAATTCCCTTTTCTCGTTACTTACAATGCTAACTTATATTTTAATTCTTAATACTAATTTCCCTACTTTCTGTAACTCACAATATCGTGGCCCGACTGACATCGGCTTACTCTAACTACACAAGTTAGCTTTCAGCGCTCACTAATGATTACCTTGGCACACTCTAGCTACACAAGTTAGCTTTCTGCACCATCATTACCCTTTTCAGTCGGCGCCGTTGTGACTATGTTACGTTACACATGTATAATTCTTTTTAATTACATCTAATATAACCTAAAGCGGATCCCATACTCCACTTTAGATTATTTCTAATCCAAACTTCTTACGCTACTGAGAGAAGCGGAATTTCACGAAGATAATTCTTATTCTCTCTCTAAATGATCAGCTGTAATACTTAAACAAACTATGCAGGAGGAGACAAACGTTTTTACAATCTACGAGGGGTCAAACACTGGACGCATTGTATTATACGCTAGGGAGGTTTTCATTGTCTAGCGATGCTACCATTTCGTACAATAGGGGGAAGGTGGCTGCTACAATTCATAACACGCTTTATTGTTCTCGAACAGGCCACGACCGGGTGTTTACGCTATTCAACTATACTTTTATTATTATTTTTTCCTTATTTACTGCTACAATTTACACAAATTTAGTTTAACTTAAGATTTATTCAGCCTAATTATTTAAAGCAATTATTATTCACTTATTATTATTTTCCTTTTGGTCTCTTTCTAAGAAACTTACCTTTTTCTTTTATTTATTATCTACTTTGGGGGAGATTTAAGAAACTTACTTAGAATTATTTCCTATTGAATTACCATTTTTATTTAGGACACTTTATTTACTTTGTTTTCAGTTTACTCAGTTTAAAAGTTTACTGTTTTGGGGCATGGGGTTTAACACTTTATCTAACAATGGAGGGTTAACTATGTCATTTATTTATTTGAAATTTAAGTCACTATATTATTTAATTGTTGTCACGGTGAAAAATACTTGCTCTACTATACTATACACAATTACATAAACAATTTATTTCTTGGGTAAATCATTTGCATTGTTCACAAGAGAATAATTTCTCTTCTAAGGAAGAGACAAAATTCCACACACATACTTCAATGTAAAATCAACGATCAGCTGTTTGCTGGAATGTAGGTCACCCTCGTTTATTTAGTAAACAATGGCAGGGTAGTTGTATGTGTGGGAACGCGCGGATTGCGGACACGTATTGTTCTCTATAACAATAGCTCAGGCTATCTTTCTCGACCGGTTTCAACTGGAGAGGCCAGTCGGACTAAGGGGTGAATCTAATTCAACGAAACACGCTTTACAAGTTACAGGTCTATTATGGTTATAACAGTCTGAGTTTGGTAATTAATTGTCTTACTTTCCACCATTAATTTTTCAAATTATTTTTAATTTTTGGTAACAAAATTAAGTTACGAATTTCTTTACACGTAATTAACCGGGTATACTTTACACAGGAGTTTATATATATATATTTTTTATTTATTTTTTTACATTGACGACAGACATACACTTACATTCTACGCAGGCATATTTAGGAAACTACAGGTCTTGAATTGTCACAATATAAACCTGTTAAAGACTGAACAGTTTGACAAGCACTAAAATTCATGCACGTACTTGCATTGGCGTCATACAATGATAGTCTGTATTATTTTGCGTATCTTAAACAAATTACATCATACGCAAGATAGTGATTAATCCTGTACAAAATAAATTCATAAGGTGAATTTATTTATGAAATTAATTTTATGAAAATTAATATTACATGAAATACAGTAACTGAGTGCATAGATCAGATAACTAGTGCACAGAGTTTTCTATTTTAATACGTAACAATTATTTTTAATTATAAGAGTGACGTATCTTTGTTAGCGTCACGATGCTTACAACTTTTATATAAAACAACAGCGCATTCTTGTGACACTCTGTACACAATTACTTTTACAAGACAGCAACAACACAATACACAATTAATTATTATTTACACTAAAGCATAGCATAGCAAAGCAAAGTACAGCATAGCAGAGTGGCGCATTTTTGTGACACTCTGTACACGATCAATTCTTTTGTACAAAACAGCAGAGTGTTACGGCAAGCAGAGTGGCGCATTTTTGTAACGTTGTGGGCTACGTTACAAATGGAGGGAACCCATCATAATTGACACTCGCCAATTATACAGGCTGCCTACGTTGTAACGAACTAAAATTAAACTCAACACAAATAACAATAGTATTTACGCTATCTATTAGGACACAAGGGGAAGGTATTTCACTGATTTATGCACTCACTTCAATGTGTAATAAGATGACATCTGTTTATTAACAAATTATTTGAAAAGATCCCCTAACATAATTATTTATACTAAAAAATTCAAAAGGGTTTTCTGTCTAACAATGGATCATATTGATCATGTAATTTTACCTCGGATCCGGGTTTACTTTTAATATTGTAAAGACGTCTGAGTTATACTATGCTCCTCTAGGAGCTTGCACGATTACATTAACCATTTGAAGAATGGTGTTATTTACTAAAGGGATTATAATTAATATTTCCATATTAACGTTACAACGTTTGATTTTCAATTCTACAATTTACATTTCTTTGGTTTTATTTATTTATTAAAGAAAATTATAGTCTTTGGAAAGTCTCTTTCATCTAAAAAGTTATGTCTCAAATGTAATTAATTCTCGATAGCCAAGCTATCGAATCACCTTTAAAATAAGCTTTGCTGTCCTCGTCCTGGGGTGTGACTATTGGGAATTCTGGTAGTCGGCGTAGTCATCTGGGTCGTGTCTCTGGCGAATATTTTACAGCTGTATCAGTGAGGAAATTGAAGAAATGCTGGTTAAAGTTGGGTTGATCCACGTCGGTCCTGGTCAGCGTCGTATGGGTTGTAGACGTCCATATGTGCAGTTTGTACAGGTCACATATTCACAAGTAGAGTTGTACGAGAGTTTGCATCTTAAGTAGAGACGTCACCTTCTTTACGTGTTGTTAATTTTCTTTAAATTATTACATTTATTAAACAAACTTTACTACATCTTATATTTTTAAAATAAATACAAGCTCCCCACGTTTTGCAGTGGTAGCTAACCGTTATATTTTAGTTTAATTAACACATTTTTGAAGAGCTCTCGCTCGGAAGTGTGTACTGTCTGACGGCGGCATAGTAACTCTTTACTTGATACGACTGGTACATCACAACGAAGCGGAGCGAGTACTCCGCGATAATATAGTTCCTACTTTTATTTAAATATACATTATTATAACAAGATGAAACAAATTATTTATACGCATTTAATTTAAAGGAATTATTTTAACTACTAGTCGTGCCTTCAAATTATTAATTACTTACATTACGATTTTCAGACATTTCTAAGTTACAGACGGTTCGCTAAGCACGTTGTGTCCGGAATTAAACAGGTCAACGGATGTTGATTTACTAAAGGGTTAACTGTGATATAATTAGCTTTTTACAATACGATTTTTTTATTATTTGTTTAGTTAAATTTTTACCATTTACGTCTCATACTTATTCTGGGTTAGTACAGGGGTACTAGGTTTAATTGTGTGATTTAAAAATACTTAATTACTTTTTCAAATTTTTTATTATTAAATATTTTATTATCAATTAAATCGTCACATACTCCGCCGCTTAAAATCCACATTAGGAATTTTAGTAAGGAAAATTCAAAATTGGGGTACTAGGAGTATGCTTGGCGTCAATGTGTGGAATTTCTTTTAGTACACGGTTGGTTTTCTATACCTCTCTTTAAATGATCTTGTTCTCATTCGTGAAATTCCCTTTTCTCGTTACTTACAATGCTAACTTATATTTTAATTCTTAATATTAATTTCCCTACTTTCTGTAACTCACAATATCGTGGCCCGACTGACATCGGCTTACTCTAACTACACAAGTTAGCTTTCAGCGCTCACTAATGATTACCTTGGCACACTCTAACTACACAAGTTAGCTTTCTGCACCATCATTACCCTTTTCAGTCGGCGCCGTTGTGACTATGTTACGTTACACATGTATAATTCTTTTTAATTACATCTAATATAACCTAAAGCGGATCCCATACTCCACTTTAGATTATTTCTAATCCAAACTTCTTACGCTACTGAGAGAAGCGGAATTTCACGAAGATAATTCTTATTCTCTCTCTAAATGATCAGCTGTAATACTTAAACAAACTATGCAGGAGGAGACAAACGTTTTTACAATCTACGAGGGGTCAAACACTGGACGCATTGTATTATACGCTAGGGAGGTTTTCATTGTCTAGCGATGCTACCATTTCGTACAATAGGGGGAAGGTGGCTGCTACAATTCATAACACGCTTTATTGTTCTCGAACAGGCCACGACCGGGTGTTTACGCTATTCAACTATACTTTTATTATTATTTTTTCCTTATTTACTGCTACAATTTACACAAATTTAGTTTAACTTAAGATTTATTCAGCCTTATTATTTAAAGCAATTATTATTCACTTATTATTATTTTCCTTTTGGTCTCTTTCTAAGAAACTTACCTTTTTCTTTTATTTATTATCTACTTTGGGGGAGATTTAAGAAACTTACTTAGAATTATTTCCTATTGAATTACCATTTTTATTTAGGACACTTTATTTACTTTGTTTTCAGTTTACTCAGTTTAAAAGTTTACTGTTTTGGGGCATGGGGTTTAACACTTTATCTAACAATGGAGGGTTAACTATGTCATTTATTTATTTGAAATTTAAGTCACTATATTATTTAATTGTTGTCACGGTGAAAAATACTTGCTCTACTATACTATACACAATTACATAAACAATTTATTTCTTGGGTAAATCATTTGCATTGTTCACAAGAGAATAATTTCTCTTCTAAGGAAGAGACAAAATTCCACACACATACTTCAATGTAAAATCAACGATCAGCTGTTTGCTGGAATGTAGGTCACCCTCGTTTATTTAGTAAACAATGGCAGGGTAGTTGTATGCGTGGGAACGCGCGGATTGCGGACACGTATTGTTCTCTATAACAATAGCTCAGGCTATCTTTCTCGACCGGTTTCAACTGGAGAGGCCAGTCGGACTAAGGGGTGAATCTAATTCAACGAAACACGCTTTACAAGTTACAGGTGTATTATGGTTATAACAGTCTGAGTTTGGTAATTAATTGTCTTACTTTCCACCATTAATTTTTCAAATTATTTTTAATTTTTGGTAACAAAATTAAGTTACGAATTTCTTTACACGTAATTAACCGGGTATACTTTACACAGGAGTTTATATATATATATTTTTTATTTTTTTTTTTTACCTTGACGACAGACATACACTTACATTCTATGCAGGCATATTTAGGAAACTACAGGTCTTGAATTGTCACAATATAAACCTGTTAAAGGCTGAACAGTTTGACAAGCACTAAAATTCATGCACGTACTTGCATTGGCGTCATACAATGATAGTCTGTATTATTTTGCGTATCTTAAACAAATTACATCATACGCAAGATAGTGATTAATCCTGTACAAAATAAATTCATAAGGTGAATTTATTTATGAAATTAATTTTATGAAAATTAATATTATATGAAATACAGTAACTGAGTGCATAGATCAGATAACTAGTGCACAGAGTTTTCTATTTTACTACGTAACAATTATTTTTAATTATCAGAGTGACGTATCTTTGTTAGCGTCACGATGCTTACAACTTTTATATAAAACAACAGCGCATTCTTGTGACACTCTGTACACAATTACTTTTACAAGACAGCAACAACACAATACACAGTTAATTATTATTTACACTAAAGCATAGCATAGCAAAGCAAAGTACAGCATAGCAGAGTGGCGCATTTTTGTGACACTCTGTACACGATCAATTCTTTTGTACAAAACAGCAGAGTGTTACGGCAAGCAGAGTGGCGCATTTTTGTAACGTTGTGGGCTACGTTACAAATGGAGGGAACCCATCATAATTGACACTCGCCAATTATACAGGCTGCCTACGTTGTAACGAACTAAAATTAAACTCAACACAAATAACAATAGTATTTACGCTATCTATTAGGACACAAGGGGAAGGTATTTCACTGATTTATGCACTCACTTCAATGTGTAATAAGATGACATCTGTTTATTAACAAATTATTTGAAAAGATCCCCTAACATAATTATTTATACTAAAAAATTCATAAGGGTTTTCTGTCTAACAATGGATCATATTGATCATGTAATTTTACCTCGGATCCGGGTTTACTTTTAATATTGTAAAGACGTCTGAGATATACTATGCTCCTCTAGGAACTTGCACGATTACATTAACCATTTGAAGAATGGTGTTATTTACTAAAGGGATTATAATTAATATTTCCATATTAACGTTACAACGTTTGATTTTCAATTCTACAATTTACATTTCTTTGGTTTTATTTATTTATTAAAGAAAATTATAGTCTTTGGAAAGTCTCTTTCATCTAAAAAGTTATGTCTCAAATGTAATTAATTCTCGATAGCCAAGCTATCGAGTCACCTTTAAAATAAGCTTTGCTGTCCTCGTCCTGGGGTGTGACTATTGGGAATTCTGGTAGTCGGCGTAGTCATCTGGGTCGTGTCTCTGGCGAATATTTTACAGCTGTATCAGTGAGGAAATTGAAGTAATGCTGGTTAAAGTTGGGTTGATCCACGTCGGTCCTGGTCAGCGTCGTATGGGTTGTAGACGTCCATATGTGCAGTTTGTACAGGTCACATATTCACAAGTAGAGTTGTACGAGAGTTTGCATCTTAAGTAGAGACGTCACCTTCTTTACGTGTTGTTAATTTTCTTTAAATTATTACATTTATTAAACAAACTTTACTACATCTTATATTTTTAAAATAAATACAAGCTCCCCACGTTTTGCAGTGGTAGCTAACCGTTATATATTAGTTTAATTAACACATTTTTGAAGAGCTCTCGCTCGGAAGTGTGTACTGTCTGACGGCGGCATAGTAACTCTTTACTTGATACGACTGGTACATCACAACGAAGCGGAGCGAGTACTCCGCGATAATATAGTTCCTACTTTTATTTAAATATACATTATTATAACAAGATGAAACAAATTATTTATACGCATTTAATTTAAAGGAATTATTTTAACTACTAGTCGTGCCTTCAAATTATTAATTACTTACATTACGATTTTCAGACATTTCTAAGTTACAGACGGTTCGCTAAGCACGTTGTGTCCGGAATTAAACAGGTCAACGGATGTTGATTTACTAAAGGGTTAACTGTGATATAATTAGCTTTTTACAATACGATTTTTTTATTATTTGTTTTGTTAAATTTTTACCATTTACGTCTCATACTTATTCTGGGTTAGTTCAGGGGTACTAGGTTTAATTGTGTGATTTAAAAATACTTAATTGCTTTTTCAAATTTTTTATTATTAAATATTTTATTATCAATTAAATCGTCACATACTCCGCCGCTTAAAATCCACATTAGGAATTTTAGTAAGGAAAATTCAAAATTGGGGTACTAGGAGTATGCTTGGCGTCAATGTGTGGAATTTCTTTTAGTACACGGTTGGTTTTCTATACCTCTCTTTAAATGATCTTGTTCTCATTCGTGAAATTCCCTTTTCTCGTTACTTACAATGCTAACTTATATTTTAATTCTTAATACTAATTTCCCTACTTTCTGTAACTCACAATATCGTGGCCCGACTGACATCGGCTTACTCTAACTACACAAGTTAGCTTTCAGCGCTCACTAATGATTACCTTGGCACACTCTAACTACACAAGTTAGCTTTCTGCACCATCATTACCCTTTTCAGTCGGCGCCGTTGTGACTATGTTACGTTACACATGTATAATTCTTTTTAATTACATCTAATATAACCTAAAGCGGATCCCATACTCCACTTTAGATTATTTCTAATCCTAACTTCTTACGCTACTGAGAGAAGCGGAATTTCACGAAGATAATTCTTATTCTCTCTCTAAATGATCAGCTGTAATACTTAAACAAACTATGCAGGAGGAGACAAACGTTTTTACAATCTACGAGGGGTCAAACACTGGACGCATTGTATTATACGCTAGGGAGGTTTTCATTGTCTAGCGATGCTACCATTTCGTACAATAGGGGGAAGGTGGCTGCTACAATTCATAACACGCTTTATTGTTCTCGAACAGGCCACGACCGGGTGTTTACGCTATTCAACTATACTTTTATTATTATTTTTTTCCCTTATTTACTGCTACACTTTACACAAATTTAGTTTAACTTAAGATTTATTCAGCCTTATTATTTAAAGCAATTATTATTTACTTATTATTATTTTCCTTTTGGTCTCTTTCTAAGAAACTTACCTTTTTCTTTTATTTATTATCTACTTTGGGGGAGATTTAAGAAACTTACTTAGAATTATTTCCTATTGAATTACCATTTTTATTTAGGACACTTTATTTACTTTGTTTTCAGTTTACTCAGTTTAAAAGTTTACTGTTTTGGGGCATGGGGTTTAACACTTTATCTAACAATGGAGGGTTAACTATGTCATTTATTTATTTGAAATTTAAGTCACTATATTATTTAATTGTTGTCACGGTGAAAAATACTTGCTCTACTCTACTATACACAATTACATAAACAATTTATTTCTTGGGTAAATCATTTGCATTGTTCACAAGAGAATAATTTCTCTTCTAAGGAAGAGACAAAATTCCACACACATACTTCAATGTAAAATCAACGATCAGCTGTTTGCTGGAATGTAGGTCACCCTCGTTTATTTATTAAACAATGGCAGGGTAGTTGTATGCGTGGGAACGCGCGGATTGCGGACACGTATTGTTCTCTATAACAATAGCTCAGGCTATCTTTCTCGACCGGTTTCAACTGGAGAGGCCAGTCGGACTAAGGGGTGAATCTAATTCAACGAAACACGCTTTACAAGTTACAGGTGTATTATGGTTATAACAGTCTGAGTTTGGTAATTAATTGTCTTACTTTCCACCATTAATTTTTCAAATTATTTTTAATTTTTGGTAACAAAATTAAGTTACGAATTTCTTTACACGTAATTAATCGGGTATAATTTACACAGGAGTTTATATATATATTTTTTATTTTTTTTTTTTACCTTGACGACAGACATACACTTACATTCTATGCAGGCATATTTAGGAAACTACAGGTCTTGAATTGTCACAATATAAACCTGTTAAAGGCTGAACAGTTTGACAAGCACTAAAATTCATGCACGTACTTGCATTGGCGTCATACAATGATAGTCTGTATTATTTTGCGTATCTTAAACAAATTACATCATACGCAAGATAGTGATTAATCCTGTACAAAATAAATTCATAAGGTGAATTTATTTATGAAATTAATTTTATGAAAATTAATATTATATGAAATACAGTAACTGAGTGCATAGATCAGATAACTAGTGCACAGAGTTTTCTATTTTACTACGTAACAATTATTTTTAATTATCAGAGTGACGTATCTTTGTTAGCGTCACGATGCTTACAACTTTTATATAAAACAACAGCGCATTCTTGTGACACTCTGTACACAATTACTTTTACAAGACAGCAACAACACAATACACAATTAATTATTATTTACACTAAAGCATAGCATAGCAAAGCAAAGTACAGCATAGCAGAGTGGCGCATTTTTGTGACACTCTGTACACGATCAATTTTTTTGTACAAAACAGCAGAGTGTTACGGCAAGCAGAGTGGCGCATTTTTGTAACGTTGTGGGCTACGTTACAAATGGAGGGAACCCATCATAATTGACACTCGCCAATTATACAGGCTGCCTACGTTGTAACGAACTAAAATTAAACTCAACACAAATAACAATAGTATTTACGCTATCTATTAGGACACAAGGGGAAGGTATTTCACTGATTTATGCACTCACTTCAATGTGTAATAAGATGACATCTGTTTATTAACAAATTATTTGAAAAGATCCCCTAACATAATTATTTATACTAAAAAATTCAAAAGGGTTTTCTGTCTAACAATGGATCATATTAATCATGTAATTTTACCTCGGATCCGGGTTTACTTTTAATATTGTAAAGACGTCTGAGATATACTATGCTCCTCTAGGAGCTTGCACGATTACATTAACCATTTGAAGAATGGTGTTATTTACTAAAGGGATTATAATTAATATTTCCATATTAACGTTACAACGTTTGATTTTCAATTCTACAATTTACATTTCTTTGGTTTTATTTATTTATTAAAGAAAATTATAGTCTTTGGAAAGTCTCTTTCATCTAAAAAGTTATGTCTCAAATGTAATTAATTCTCGATAGCCAAGCTATCGAGTCACCTTTAAAATAAGCTTTGCTGTCCTCGTCCTGGGGTGTGACTATTGGGAATTCTGGTAGTCGGCGTAGTCATCTGGGTCGTGTCTCTGGCGAATATTTTACAGCTGTATCAGTGAGGAAATTGAAGTAATGCTGGTTAAAGTTGGGTTGATCCACGTCGGTCCTGGTCAGCGTCGTATGGGTTGTAGACGTCCATATGTGCAGTTTGTACAGGTCACATATTCACAAGTAGAGTTGTACGAGAGTTTGCATCTTAAGTAGAGACGTCACCTTCTTTACGTGTTGTTAATTTTCTTTAAATTATTACATTTATTAAACAAACTTTACTACATCTTATATTTTTAAAATAAATACAAGCTCCCCACGTTTTGCAGTGGTAGCTAACCGTTATATATTAGTTTAATTAACACATTTTTGAAGAGCTCTCGCTCGGAAGTGTGTACTGTCTGACGGCGGCATAGTAACTCTTTACTTGATACGACTGGTACATCACAACGAAGCGGAGCGAGTACTCCGCGATAATATAGTTCCTACTTTTATTTAAATATACATTATTATAACAAGATGAAACAAATTATTTATACGCATTTAATTTAAAGGAATTATTTTAACTACTAGTCGTGCCTTCAAATTATTAATTACTTACATTACGATTTTCAGACATTTCTAAGTTACAGACGGTTCGCTAAGCACGTTGTGTCCGGAATTAAACAGGTCAACGGATGTTGATTTACTAAAGGGTTAACTGTGATATAATTAGCTTTTTACAATACGATTTTTTTATTATTTGTTTAGTTAAATTTTTACCATTTACGTCTCATACTTATTCTGGGTTAGTACAGGGGTACTAGGTTTAATTGTGTGATTTAAAAATACTTAATTGCTTTTTCAAATTTTTTATTATTAAATATTTTATTATCAATTAAATCGTCACATACTCCGCCGCCTAAAATCCACATTAGGAATTTTAGTAAGGAAAATTCAAAATTGGGGTACTAGGAGTATGCTTGGCGTCAATGTGTGGAATTTCTTTTAGTACACGGTTGGTTTTCTATACCTCTCTTTAAATGATCTTGTTCTCATTCGTGAAATTCCCTTTTCTCGTTAGTTACAATGCTAACTTATATTTTAATTCTTAATATTAATTTCCCTACTTTCTGTAACTCACAATATCGTGGCCCGACTGACATCGGCTTACTCTAACTACACAAGTTAGCTTTCAGCGCTCACTAATGATTACCTTGGCACACTCTAACTACACAAGTTAGCTTTCTGCACCATCATTACCCTTTTCAGTCGGCGCCGTTGTGACTATGTTACGTTACACATGTATAATTCTTTTTAATTACATCTAATATAACCTAAAGCGGATCCCATACTCCACTTTAGATTATTTCTAATCCTAACTTCTTACGCTACTGAGAGAAGCGGAATTTCACGAAGATAATTCTTATTCTCTCTCTAAATGATCAGCTGTAATACTTAAACAAACTATGCAGGAGGAGACAAACGTTTTTACAATCTACGAGGGGTCAAACACTGGACGCATTGTATTATACGCTAGGGAGGTTTTCATTGTCTAGCGATGCTACCATTTCGTACAATAGGGGGAAGGTGCTGCTACAATTCATAACACGCTTTATTGTTCTCGAACAGGCCACGACCGGGTGTTTACGCTATTCAACTATACTTTTATTATTATTTTTTTCCCTTATTTACTGCTACACTTTACACAAATTTAGTTTAACTTAAGATTTATTCAGCCCTATTATTTAAAGCAATTATTATTCACTTATTATTATTTTCCTTTTGGTCTCTTTCTAAGAAACTTACCTTTTTCTTTTATTTATTATCTACTTTGGGGGAGATTTAAGAAACTTACTTAGAATTATTTCCTATTGAATTACCATTTTTATTTAGGACACTTTATTTACTTTGTTTTCAGTTTACTCAGTTTAAAAGTTTACTGTTTTGGGGCATGGGGTTTAACACTTTATCTAACAATGGAGGGTTAACTATGTCATTTATTTATTTGAAATTTAAGTCACTATATTATTTAATTGTTGTCACGGTGAAAAATACTTGCTCTACTATACTATACACAATTACATAAACAATTTATTTCTTGGGTAAATCATTTGCATTGTTCACAAGAGAATAATTTCTCTTCTAAGGAAGAGACAAAATTCCACACACATACTTCAATGTAAAATCAACGATCAGCTGTTTGCTGGAATGTAGGTCACCCTCGTTTATTTAGTAAACAATGGCAGGGTAGTTGTATGCGTGGGAACGCGCGGATTGCGGACACGTATTGTTCTCTATAACAATAGCTCAGGCTATCTTTCTCGACCGGTTTCAACTGGAGAGGCCAGTCGGACTAAGGGGTGAATCTAATTCAACGAAACACGCTTTACAAGTTACAGGTGTATTATGGTTATAACAGTCTGAGTTTGGTAATTAATTGTCTTACTTTCCACCATTAATTTTTCAAATTATTTTTAATTTTTGGTAACAAAATTAAGTTACGAATTTCTTTACACGTAATTAACCGGGTATACTTTACACAGGAGTTTATATATATATTTTTTATTTTTTTTTTTTACCTTGACGACAGACATACACTTACATTCTATGCAGGCATATTTAGGAAACTACAGGTCTTGAATTGTCACAATATAAACCTGTTAAAGGCTGAACAGTTTGACAAGCACTAAAATTCATGCACGTACTTGCATTGGCGTCATACAATGATAGTCTGTATTATTTTGCGTATCTTAAACAAATTACATCATACGCAAGATAGTGATTAATCCTGTACAAAATAAATTCATAAGGTGAATTTATTTATGAAATTAATTTTATGAAAATTAATATTATATGAAATACAGTAACTGAGTGCATAGATCAGATAACTAGTGCACAGAGTTTTCTATTTTACTACGTAACAATTATTTTTAATTATCAGAGTGACGTATCTTTGTTAGCGTCACGATGCTTACAACTTTTATATAAAACAACAGCGCATTCTTGTGACACTCTGTACACAATTACTTTTACAAGACAGCAACAACACAATACACAATTAATTATTATTTACACTAAAGCATAGCATAGCAAAGCAAAGTACAGCATAGCAGAGTGGCGCATTTTTGTGACACTCTGTACACGATCAATTTTTTTGTACAAAACAGCAGAGTGTTACGGCAAGCAGAGTGGCGCATTTTTGTAACGTTGTGGGCTACGTTACAAATGGAGGGAACCCATCATAATTGACACTCGCCAATTATACAGGCTGCCTACGTTGTAACGAACTAAAATTGAACTCAACACAAATAACAATAGTATTTACGCTATCTATTAGGACACAAGGGGAAGGTATTTCACTGATTTATGCACTCACTTCAATGTGTAATAAGATGACATCTGTTTATTAACAAATTATTTGAAAAGATCCCCTAACATAATTATTTATACTAAAAAATTCAAAAGGGTTTTCTGTCTAACAATGGATCATATTGATCATGTAATTTTACCTCGGATCCGGGTTTACTTTTAATATTGTAAAGACGTCTGAGATATACTATGCTCCTCTAGGAGCTTGCACGATTACATTAACCATTTGAAGAATGGTGTTATTTACTAAAGGGATTATAATTAATATTTCCATATTAACGTTACAACGTTTGATTTTCAATTCTACAATTTACATTTCTTTGGTTTTATTTATTTATTAAAGAAAATTATAGTCTTTGGAAAGTCTCTTTCATCTAAAAAGTTATGTCTCAAATGTAATTAATTCTCGATAGCCAAGCTATCGAGTCACCTTTAAAATAAGCTTTGCTGTCCTCGTCCTGGGGTGTGACTATTGGGAATTCTGGTAGTCGGCGTAGTCATCTGGGTCGTGTCTCTGGCGAATATTTTACAGCTGTATCAGTGAGGAAATTGAAGTAATGCTGGTTAAAGTTGGGTTGATCCACGTCGGTCCTGGTCAGCGTCGTATGGGTTGTAGACGTCCATATGTGCAGTTTGTACAGGTCACATATTCACAAGTAGAGTTGTACGAGAGTTTGCATCTTAAGTAGAGACGTCACCTTCTTTACGTGTTGTTAATTTGCTTTAAATTATTACATTTATTAAACAAACTTTACTACATCTTATATTTTTAAAATAAATACAAGCTCCCCACGTTTTGCAGTGGTAGCTAACCGTTATATATTAGTTTAATTAACACATTTTTGAAGAGCTCTCGCTCGGAAGTGTGTACTGTCTGACGGCGGCATAGTAACTCTTTACTTGATACGACTGGTACATCACAACGAAGCGGAGCGAGTACTCCGCGATAATATAGTTCCTCCTTTTATTTAAATATACATTATTATAACAAGATGAAACAAATTATTTATACGCATTTAATTTAAAGGAATTATTTTAACTACTAGTCGTGCCTTCAAATTATTAATTACTTACATTACGATTTTCAGACATTTCTAAGTTACAGACGGTTCGCTAAGCACGTTGTGTCCGGAATTAAACAGGTCAACGGATGTTGATTTACTAAAGGGTTAACTGTGATATAATTAGCTTTTTACAATACGATTTTTTTATTATTTGTTTAGTTAAATTTTTACCATTTACGTCTCATACTTATTCTGGGTTAGTACAGGGGTACTAGGTTTAATTGTGTGATTTAAAAATACTTAATTGCTTTTTCAAATTTTTTATTATTAAATATTTTATTATCAATTAAATCGTCACATACTCCGCCGCCTAAAATCCACATTAGGAATTTTAGTAAGGAAAATTCAAAATTGGGGTACTAGGAGTATGCTTGGCGTCAATGTGTGGAATTTCTTTTAGTACACGGTTGGTTTTCTATACCTCTCTTTAAATGATCTTGTTCTCATTCGTGAAATTCCCTTTTCTCGTTACTTACAATGCTAACTTATATTTTAATTCTTAATATTAATTTCCCTACTTTCTGTAACTCACAATATCGTGGCCCGACTGACATCGGCTTACTCTAACTACACAAGTTAGCTTTCAGCGCTCACTAATGATTACCTTGGCACACTCTAACTACACAAGTTAGCTTTCTGCACCATCATTACCCTTTTCAGTCGGCGCCGTTGTGACTATGTTACGTTACACATGTATAATTCTTTTTAATTACATCTAATATAACCTAAAGCGGATCCCATACTCCACTTTAGATTATTTCTAATCCTAACTTCTTACGCTACTGAGAGAAGCGGAATTTCACGAAGATAATTCTTATTCTCTCTCTAAATGATCAGCTGTAATACTTAAACAAACTATGCAGGAGGAGACAAACGTTTTTACAATCTACGAGGGGTCAAACACTGGACGCATTGTATTATACGCTAGGGAGGTTTTCATTGTCTAGCGATGCTACCATTTCGTACAATAGGGGGAAGGTGCTGCTACAATTCATAACACGCTTTATTGTTCTCGAACAGGCCACGACCGGGTGTTTACGCTATTCAACTATACTTTTATTATTATTTTTTTCCCTTATTTACTGCTACACTTTACACAAATTTAGTTTAACTTAAGATTTATTCAGCCTTATTATTTAAAGCAATTATTATTCACTTATTATTATTTTCCTTTTGGTCTCTTTCTAAGAAACTTACCTTTTTCTTTTATTTATTATCTACTTTGGGGGAGATTTAAGAAACTTACTTAGAATTATTTCCTATTGAATTACCATTTTTATTTAGGACACTTTATTTACTTTGTTTTCAGTTTACTCAGTTTAAAAGTTTACTGTTTTGGGGCATGGGGTTTAACACTTTATCTAACAATGGAGGGTTAACTATGTCATTTATTTATTTGAAATTTAAGTCACTATATTATTTAATTGTTGTCACGGTGAAAAATACTTGCTCTACTATACTATACACAATTACATAAACAATTTATTTCTTGGGTAAATCCTTTGCATTGTTCACAAGAGAATAATTTCTCTTCTAAGGAAGAGACAAAATTCCACACACATACTTCAATGTAAAATCAACGATCAGCTGTTTGCTGGAATGTAGGTCACCCTCGTTTATTTAGTAAACAATGGCAGGGTAGTTGTATGCGTGGGAACGCGCGGATTGCGGACACGTATTGTTCTCTATAACAATAGCTCAGGCTATCTTTCTCGACCGGTTTCAACTGGAGAGGCCAGTCGGACTAAGGGGTGAATCTAATTCAACGAAACACGCTTTACAAGTTACAGGTGTATTATGGTTATAACAGTCTGAGTTTGGTAATTAATTGTCTTACTTTCCACCATTAATTTTTCAAATTATTTTTAATTTTTGGTAACAAAATTAAGTTACGAATTTCTTTACACGTAATTAACCGGGTATACTTTACACAGGAGTTTATATATATATATTTTTTATTTTTTTTTTTTACCTTGACGACAGACATACACTTACATTCTATGCAGGCATATTTAGGAAACTACAGGTCTTGAATTGTCACAATATAAACCTGTTAAAGGCTGAACAGTTTGACAAGCACTAAAATTCATGCACGTACTTGCATTGGCGTCATACAATGATAGTCTGTATTATTTTGCGTATCTTAAACAAATTACATCATACGCAAGATAGTGATTAATCCTGTACAAAATAAATTCATAAGGTGAATTTATTTATGAAATTAATTTTATGAAAATTAATATTACATGAAATACAGTAACTGAGTGCATAGATCAGATAACTAGTGCACAGAGTTTTCTATTTTACTACGTAACAATTATTTTTAATTGTTAGAGTGACGTATCTTTGTTAGCGTCACGATGCTTACAACTTTTATATAAAACAACAGCGCATTCTTGTGACACTCTGTACACAATTACTTTTACAAGACAGCAACAACACAATACACAATTAATTATTATTTACACTAAAGCATAGCATAGCAAAGCAAAGTACAGCATAGCAGAGTGGCGCATTTTTGTGACACTCTGTACACGATCAATTCTTTTGTACAAAACAGCAGAGTGTTACGGCAAGCAGAGTGGCGCATTTTTGTAACGTTGTGGGCTACGTTACAAATGGAGGGAACCCATCATAATTGACACTCGCCAATTATACAGGCTGCCTACGTTGTAACGAACTAAAATTAAACTCAACACAAATAACAATAGTATTTACGCTATCTATTAGGACACAAGGGGGAAGTATTTCACTGATTTATGCACTCACTTCAATGTGTAATAAGATGACATCTGTTTATTAACAAATTATTTGAAAAGATCCCCTAACATAATTATTTATACTAAAAAATTCAAAAGGGTTTTCTGTATAACAATGGATCATATTGATCATGTAATTTTACCTCGGATCCGGGTTTACTTTTAATATTGTAAAGACGTCTGAGATATACTATGCTCCTCTAGGAGCTTGCACGATTACATTAACCATTTGAAGAATGGTGTTATTTACTAAAGGGATTATAATTAATATTTCCATATTAACGTTACAACGTTTGATTTTCAATTCTACAATTTACATTTCTTTGGTTTTATTTATTTATTAAAGAAAATTATAGTCTTTGGAAAGTCTCTTTCATCTAAAAAGTTATGTCTCAAATGTAATTAATTCTCGATAGCCAAGCTATCGAGTCACCTTTAAAATAAGCTTTGCTGTCCTCGTCCTGGGGTGTGACTATTGGGAATTCTGGTAGTCGGCGTAGTCATCTGGGTCGTGTCCCTGGCGAATATTTTACAGCTGTATCAGTGAGGAAATTGAAGTAATGCTGGTTAAAGTTGGGTTGATCCACGTCGGTCCTGGTCAAAGCCGTATGGGTTGTAGACGTCCATATGTGCAGTTTGTACAGGTCACATATTCACAAGTAGAGTTGTACGAGAGTTTACATCTTAAGTAGAGACGTCACCTTCTTTACGTGTTGTTAATTTGCTTTAAATTATTACATTTCTTAAACAAATTTTTCTACATCTTATATTTTTAAAATAAATACAAGCTCCCCACGTTTTGCAGTGGTAGCTAACCGTTATATATTAGTTTAATTAACACATTTTTGAAGAGCTCTCGCTCGGAAGTGTGTACTGTCTGACGGCGGCATAGTAACTCTTTACTTGATACGACTGGTACATCACAACGAAGCGGAGCGAGTACTCCGCGATAATATAGTTCCTACTTTTATTTAAATATACATTATTATAACAAGATGAAACAAATTATTTATACGCATTTAATTTAAAGGAATTATTTTAACTACTAGTCGTGCCTTCAAATTATTAATTACTTACATTACGATTTTCAGACATTTCTAAGTTACAGACGGTTCGCTAAGCACGTTGTGTCCGGAATTAAACAGGTCAACGGATGTTGATTTACTAAAGGGTTAACTGTGATATAATTAGCTTTTTACAATACGATTTTTTTATTATTTGTTTAGTTAAATTTTTACCATTTACGTCTCATACTTATTCTGGGTTAGTACAGGGGTACTAGGTTTAATTGTGTGATTTAAAAATACTTAATTGCTTTTTCAAATTTTTTATTATTAAATATTTTATTATCAATTAAATCGTCACATACTCCGCCGCCTAAAATCCACATTAGGAATTTTAGTAAGGAAAATTCAAAATTGGGGTACTAGGAGTATGCTTGGCGTCAATGTGTGGAATTTCTTTTAGTACACGGTTGGTTTTCTATACCTCTCTTTAAATGATCTTGTTCTCATTCGTGAAATTCCCTTTTCTCGTTACTTACAATGCTAACTTATATTTTAATTCTTAATATTAATTTCCCTACTTTCTGTAACTCACAATATCGTGGCCCGACTGACATCGGCTTACTCTAACTACACAAGTTAGCTTTCAGCGCTCACTAATGATTACCTTGGCACACTCTAACTACACAAGTTAGCTTTCTGCACCATCATTACCCTTTTCAGTCGGCGCCGTTGTGACTATGTTACGTTACACATGTATAATTCTTTTTAATTACATCTAATATAACCTAAAGCGGATCCCATACTCCACTTTAGATTATTTCTAATCCTAACTTCTTACGCTACTGAGAGAAGCGGAATTTCACGAAGATAATTCTTATTCTCTCTCTAAATGATCAGCTGTAATACTTAAACAAACTATGCAGGAGGAGACAAACGTTTTTACAATCTACGAGGGGTCAAACACTGGACGCATTGTATTATACGCTAGGGAGGTTTTCATTGTCTAGCGATGCTACCATTTCGTACAATAGGGGGAAGGTGCTGCTACAATTCATAACACGCTTTATTGTTCTCGAACAGGCCACGACCGGGTGTTTACGCTATTCAACTATACTTTTATTATTATTTTTTTCCCTTATTTACTGCTACACTTTACACAAATTTAGTTTAACTTAAGATTTATTCAGCCTTATTATTTAAAGCAATTATTATTCACTTATTATTATTTTCCTTTTGGTCTCTTTCTAAGAAACTTACCTTTTTCTTTTATTTATTATCTACTTTGGGGGAGATTTAAGAAACTTACTTAGAATTATTTCCTATTGAATTACCATTTTTATTTAGGACACTTTATTTACTTTGTTTTCAGTTTACTCAGTTTAAAAGTTTACTGTTTTGGGGCATGGGGTTTAACACTTTATCTAACAATGGAGGGTTAACTATGTCATTTATTTATTTGAAATTTAAGTCACTATATTATTTAATTGTTGTCACGGTGAAAAATACTTGCTCTACTATACTATACACAATTACATAAACAATTTATTTCTTGGGTAAATCCTTTGCATTGTTCACAAGAGAATAATTTCTCTTCTAAGGAAGAGACAAAATTCCACACACATACTTCAATGTAAAATCAACGATCAGCTGTTTGCTGGAATGTAGGTCACCCTCGTTTATTTAGTAAACAATGGCAGGGTAGTTGTATGCGTGGGAACGCGCGGATTGCGGACACGTATTGTTCTCTATAACAATAGCTCAGGCTATCTTTCTCGACCGGTTTCAACTGGAGAGGCCAGTCGGACTAAGGGGTGAATCTAATTCAACGAAACACGCTTTACAAGTTACAGGTGTATTATGGTTATAACAGTCTGAGTTTGGTAATTAATTGTCTTACTTTCCACCATTAATTTTTCAAATTATTTTTAATTTTTGGTAACAAAATTAAGTTACGAATTTCTTTACACGTAATTAACCGGGTATACTTTACACAGGAGTTTATATATATATATTTTTTATTTTTTTTTTTTACCTTGACGACAGACATACACTTACATTCTATGCAGGCATATTTAGGAAACTACAGGTCTTGAATTGTCACAATATAAACCTGTTAAAGGCTGAACAGTTTGACAAGCACTAAAATTCATGCACGTACTTGCATTGGCGTCATACAATGATAGTCTGTATTATTTTGCGTATCTTAAACAAATTACATCATACGCAAGATAGTGATTAATCCTGTACAAAATAAATTCATAAGGTGAATTTATTTATGAAATTAATTTTATGAAAATTAATATTACATGAAATACAGTAACTGAGTGCATAGATCAGATAACTAGTGCACAGAGTTTTCTATTTTACTACGTAACAATTATTTTTAATTGTTAGAGTGACGTATCTTTGTTAGCGTCACGATGCTTACAACTTTTATATAAAACAACAGCGCATTCTTGTGACACTCTGTACACAATTACTTTTACAAGACAGCAACAACACAATACACAATTAATTATTATTTACACTAAAGCATAGCATAGCAAAGCAAAGTACAGCATAGCAGAGTGGCGCATTTTTGTGACACTCTGTACACGATCAATTCTTTTGTACAAAACAGCAGAGTGTTACGGCAAGCAGAGTGGCGCATTTTTGTAACGTTGTGGGCTACGTTACAAATGGAGGGAACCCATCATAATTGACACTCGCCAATTATACAGGCTGCCTACGTTGTAACGAACTAAAATTAAACTCAACACAAATAACAATAGTATTTACGCTATCTATTAGGACACAAGGGGGAAGTATTTCACTGATTTATGCACTCACTTCAATGTGTAATAAGATGACATCTGTTTATTAACAAATTATTTGAAAAGATCCCCTAACATAATTATTTATACTAAAAAATTCAAAAGGGTTTTCTGTATAACAATGGATCATATTGATCATGTAATTTTACCTCGGATCCGGGTTTACTTTTAATATTGTAAAGACGTCTGAGATATACTATGCTCCTCTAGGAGCTTGCACGATTACATTAACCATTTGAAGAATGGTGTTATTTACTAAAGGGATTATAATTAATATTTCCATATTAACGTTACAACGTTTGATTTTCAATTCTACAATTTACATTTCTTTGGTTTTATTTATTTATTAAAGAAAATTATAGTCTTTGGAAAGTCTCTTTCATCTAAAAAGTTATGTCTCAAATGTAATTAATTCTCGATAGCCAAGCTATCGAGTCACCTTTAAAATAAGCTTTGCTGTCCTCGTCCTGGGGTGTGACTATTGGGAATTCTGGTAGTCGGCGTAGTCATCTGGGTCGTGTCCCTGGCGAATATTTTACAGCTGTATCAGTGAGGAAATTGAAGTAATGCTGGTTAAAGTTGGGTTGATCCACGTCGGTCCTGGTCAAAGCCGTATGGGTTGTAGACGTCCATATGTGCAGTTTGTACAGGTCACATATTCACAAGTAGAGTTGTACGAGAGTTTACATCTTAAGTAGAGACGTCACCTTCTTTACGTGTTGTTAATTTGCTTTAAATTATTACATTTCTTAAACAAATTTTTCTACATCTTATATTTTTAAAATAAATACAAGCTCCCCACGTTTTGCAGTGGTAGCTAACCGTTATATATTAGTTTAATTAACACATTTTTGAAGAGCTCTCGCTCGGAAGTGTGTACTGTCTGACGGCGGCATAGTAACTCTTTACTTGATACGACTGGTACATCACAACGAAGCGGAGCGAGTACTCCGCGATAATATAGTTCCTACTTTTATTTAAATATACATTATTATAACAAGATGAAACAAATTATTTATACGCATTTAATTTAAAGGAATTATTTTAACTACTAGTCGTGCCTTCAAATTATTAATTACTTACATTACGATTTTCAGACATTTCTAAGTTACAGACGGTTCGCTAAGCACGTTGTGTCCGGAATTAAACAGGTCAACGGATGTTGATTTACTAAAGGGTTAACTGTGATATAATTAGCTTTTTACAATACGATTTTTTTATTATTTGTTTAGTTAAATTTTTACCATTTACGTCTCATACTTATTCTGGGTTAGTACAGGGGTACTAGGTTTAATTGTGTGATTTAAAAATACTTAATTGCTTTTTCAAATTTTTTATTATTAAATATTTTATTATCAATTAAATCGTCACATACTCCGCCGCCTAAAATCCACATTAGGAATTTTAGTAAGGAAAATTCAAAATTGGGGTACTAGGAGTATGCTTGGCGTCAATGTGTGGAATTTCTTTTAGTACACGGTTGGTTTTCTATACCTCTCTTTAAATGATCTTGTTCTCATTCGTGAAATTCCCTTTTCTCGTTACTTACAATGCTAACTTATATTTTAATTCTTAATATTAATTTCCCTACTTTCTGTAACTCACAATATCGTGGCCCGACTGACATCGGCTTACTCTAACTACACAAGTTAGCTTTCAGCGCTCACTAATGATTACCTTGGCACACTCTAACTACACAAGTTAGCTTTCTGCACCATCATTACCCTTTTCAGTCGGCGCCGTTGTGACTATGTTACGTTACACATGTATAATTCTTTTTAATTACATCTAATATAACCTAAAGCGGATCCCATACTCCACTTTAGATTATTTCTAATCCTAACTTCTTACGCTACTGAGAGAAGCGGAATTTCACGAAGATAATTCTTATTCTCTCTCTAAATGATCAGCTGTAATACTTAAACAAACTATGCAGGAGGAGACAAACGTTTTTACAATCTACGAGGGGTCAAACACTGGACGCATTGTATTATACGCTAGGGAGGTTTTCATTGTCTAGCGATGCTACCATTTCGTACAATAGGGGGAAGGTGCTGCTACAATTCATAACACGCTTTATTGTTCTCGAACAGGCCACGACCGGGTGTTTACGCTATTCAACTATACTTTTATTATTATTTTTTTCCCTTATTTACTGCTACACTTTACACAAATTTAGTTTAACTTAAGATTTATTCAGCCTTATTATTTAAAGCAATTATTATTCACTTATTATTATTTTCCTTTTGGTCTCTTTCTAAGAAACTTACCTTTTTCTTTTATTTATTATCTACTTTGGGGGAGATTTAAGAAACTTACTTAGAATTATTTCCTATTGAATTACCATTTTTATTTAGGACACTTTATTTACTTTGTTTTCAGTTTACTCAGTTTAAAAGTTTACTGTTTTGGGGCATGGGGTTTAACACTTTATCTAACAATGGAGGGTTAACTATGTCATTTATTTATTTGAAATTTAAGTCACTATATTATTTAATTGTTGTCACGGTGAAAAATACTTGCTCTACTATACTATACACAATTACATAAACAATTTATTTCTTGGGTAAATCATTTGCATTGTTCACAAGAGAATAATTTCTCTTCTAAGGAAGAGACAAAATTCCACACACATATTTCAATGTAAAATCAACGATCAGCTGTTTGCTGGAATGTAGGTCACCCTCGTTTATTTAGTAAACAATGGCAGGGTAGTTGTATGCGTGGGAACGCGCGGATTGCGGACACGTATTGTTCTCTATAACAATAGCTCAGGCTATCTTTCTCGACCGGTTTCAACTGGAGAGGCCAGTCGGACTAAGGGGTGAATCTAATTCAACGAAACACGCTTTACAAGTTACAGGTGTATTATGGTTATAACAGTCTGAGTTTGGTAATTAATTGTCTTACTTTCCACCATTAATTTTTCAAATTATTTTTAATTTTTGGTAACAAAATTAAGTTACGAATTTCTTTACACGTAATTAACCGGGTATACTTTACACAGGAGTTTATATATATATTTTTTATTTTTTTTTTTTACCTTGACGACAGACATACACTTACATTCTATGCAGGCATATTTAGGAAACTACAGGTCTTGAATTGTCACAATATAAACCTGTTAAAGGCTGAACAGTTTGACAAGCACTAAAATTCATGCACGTACTTGCATTGGCGTCATACAATGATAGTCTGTATTATTTTGCGTATCTTAAACAAATTACATCATACGCAAGATAGTGATTAATCCTGTACAAAATAAATTCATAAGGTGAATTTATTTATGAAATTAATTTTATGAAAATTAATATTACATGAAATACAGTAACTGAGTGCATAGATCAGATAACTAGTGCACAGAGTTTTCTATTTTACTACGTAACAATTATTTTTAATTATTAGAGTGACGTATCTTTGTTAGCGTCACGATGCTTACAACTTTTATATAAAACAACAGCGCATTCTTGTGACACTCTGTACACAATTACTTTTACAAGACAGCAACAACACAATACACAATTAATTATTATTTACACTAAAGCATAGCATAGCAAAGCAAAGTACAGCATAGCAGAGTAGCGCATTTTTGTGACACTCTGTACACGATCAATTCTTTTGTACAAAACAGCAGAGTGTTACGGCAAGCAGAGTGGCGCATTTTTGTAACGTTGTGGGCTACGTTACAAATGGAGGGAACCCATCATAATTGACACTCGCCAATTATACAGGCTGCCTACGTTGTAACGAACTAAAATTAAACTCAACACAAATAACAATAGTATTTACGCTATCTATTAGGACACAAGGGGGAAGTATTTCACTGATTTATGCACTCACTTCAATGTGTAATAAGATGACATCTGTTTATTAACAAATTATTTGAAAAGATCCCCTAACATAATTATTTATACTAAAAAATTCAAAAGGGTTTTCTGTATAACAATGGA
Organism: Magicicada septendecula; assembly: GCA_034769895.1. Lineage (NCBI taxonomy): Eukaryota > Metazoa > Arthropoda > Insecta > Hemiptera > Cicadidae > Magicicada > Magicicada septendecula. Next base: position 469,354,936 of record CM068371.1, read on the forward strand.
TCATATTGATCATGTAATTTTACCTCGGATCCGGGTTTACTTTTAATATTGTAAAGACGTCTGAGATATACTATGCTCCTCTAGGAGCTTGCACGATTACATTAACCATTTGAAGAATGGTGTTATTTACTAAAGGGATTATAATTAATATTTCCATATTAACGTTACAACGTTTGATTTTCAATTCTACAATTTACATTTCTTTGGTTTTATTTATTTATTAAAGAAAATTATAGTCTTTGGAAAGTCTCTTTCATCTAAAAAGTTATGTCTCAAATGTAATTAATTCTCGATAGCCAAGCTATCGAGTCACCTTTAAAATAAGCTTTGCTGTCCTCGTCCTGGGGTGTGACTATTGGGAATTCTGGTAGTCGGCGTAGTCATCTGGGTCGTGTCCCTGGCGAATATTTTACAGCTGTATCAGTGAGGAAATTGAAGTAATGCTGGTTAAAGTTGGGTTGATCCACGTCGGTCCTGGTCAAAGCCGTATGGGTTGTAGACGTCCATATGTGCAGTTTGTACAGGTCACATATTCACAAGTAGAGTTGTACGAGAGTTTACATCTTAAGTAGAGACGTCACCTTCTTTACGTGTTGTTAATTTGCTTTAAATTATTACATTTCTTAAACAAATTTTTCTACATCTTATATTTTTAAAATAAATACAAGCTCCCCACGTTTTGCAGTGGTAGCTAACCGTTATATATTAGTTTAATTAACACATTTTTGAAGAGCTCTCGCTCGGAAGTGTGTACTGTCTGACGGCGGCATAGTAACTCTTTACTTGATACGACTGGTACATCACAACGAAGCGGAGCGAGTACTCCGCGATAATATAGTTCCTACTTTTATTTAAATATACATTATTATAACAAGATGAAACAAATTATTTATACGCATTTAATTTAAAGGAATTATTTTAACTACTAGTCGTGCCTTCAAATTATTAATTACTTACATTACGATTTTCAGACATTTCTAAGTTACAGACGGTTCGCTAAGCACGTTGTGTCCGGAATTAAACAGGTCAACGGATGTTGATTTACTAAAGGGTTAACTGTGATATAATTAGCTTTTTACAATACGATTTTTTTATTATTTGTTTAGTTAAATTTTTACCATTTACGTCTCATACTTATTCTGGGTTAGTACAGGGGTACTAGGTTTAATTGTGTGATTTAAAAATACTTAATTGCTTTTTCAAATTTTTTATTATTAAATATTTTATTATCAATTAAATCGTCACATACTCCGCCGCCTAAAATCCACATTAGGAATTTTAGTAAGGAAAATTCAAAATTGGGGTACTAGGAGTATGCTTGGCGTCAATGTGTGGAATTTCTTTTAGTACACGGTTGGTTTTCTATACCTCTCTTTAAATGATCTTGTTCTCATTCGTGAAATTCCCTTTTCTCGTTACTTACAATGCTAACTTATATTTTAATTCTTAATATTAATTTCCCTACTTTCTGTAACTCACAATATCGTGGCCCGACTGACATCGGCTTACTCTAACTACACAAGTTAGCTTTCAGCGCTCACTAATGATTACCTTGGCACACTCTAACTACACAAGTTAGCTTTCTGCACCATCATTACCCTTTTCAGTCGGCGCCGTTGTGACTATGTTACGTTACACATGTATAATTCTTTTTAATTACATCTAATATAACCTAAAGCGGATCCCATACTCCACTTTAGATTATTTCTAATCCTAACTTCTTACGCTACTGAGAGAAGCGGAATTTCACGAAGATAATTCTTATTCTCTCTCTAAATGATCAGCTGTAATACTTAAACAAACTATGCAGGAGGAGACAAACGTTTTTACAATCTACGAGGGGTCAAACACTGGACGCATTGTATTATACGCTAGGGAGGTTTTCATTGTCTAGCGATGCTACCATTTCGTACAATAGGGGGAAGGTGCTGCTACAATTCATAACACGCTTTATTGTTCTCGAACAGGCCACGACCGGGTGTTTACGCTATTCAACTATACTTTTATTATTATTTTTTTCCCTTATTTACTGCTACACTTTACACAAATTTAGTTTAACTTAAGATTTATTCAGCCTTATTATTTAAAGCAATTATTATTCACTTATTATTATTTTCCTTTTGGTCTCTTTCTAAGAAACTTACCTTTTTCTTTTATTTATTATCTACTTTGGGGGAGATTTAAGAAACTTACTTAGAATTATTTCCTATTGAATTACCATTTTTATTTAGGACACTTTATTTACTTTGTTTTCAGTTTACTCAGTTTAAAAGTTTACTGTTTTGGGGCATGGGGTTTAACACTTTATCTAACAATGGAGGGTTAACTATGTCATTTATTTATTTGAAATTTAAGTCACTATATTATTTAATTGTTGTCACGGTGAAAAATACTTGCTCTACTATACTATACACAATTACATAAACAATTTATTTCTTGGGTAAATCATTTGCATTGTTCACAAGAGAATAATTTCTCTTCTAAGGAAGAGACAAAATTCCACACACATATTTCAATGTAAAATCAACGATCAGCTGTTTGCTGGAATGTAGGTCACCCTCGTTTATTTAGTAAACAATGGCAGGGTAGTTGTATGCGTGGGAACGCGCGGATTGCGGACACGTATTGTTCTCTATAACAATAGCTCAGGCTATCTTTCTCGACCGGTTTCAACTGGAGAGGCCAGTCGGACTAAGGGGTGAATCTAATTCAACGAAACACGCTTTACAAGTTACAGGTGTATTATGGTTATAACAGTCTGAGTTTGGTAATTAATTGTCTTACTTTCCACCATTAATTTTTCAAATTATTTTTAATTTTTGGTAACAAAATTAAGTTACGAATTTCTTTACACGTAATTAACCGGGTATACTTTACACAGGAGTTTATATATATATTTTTTATTTTATTTTTTTACCTTGACGACAGACATACACTTACATTCTATGCAGGCATATTTAGGAAACTACAGGTCTTGAATTGTCACAATATAAACCTGTTAAAGGCTGAACAGTTTGACAAGCACTAAAATTCATGCACGTACTTGCATTGGCGTCATACAATGATAGTCTGTATTATTTTGCGTATCTTAAACAAATTACATCATACGCAAGATAGTGATTAATCCTGTACAAAATAAATTCATAAGGTGAATTTATTTATGAAATTAATTTTATGAAAATTAATATTACATGAAATACAGTAACTGAGTGCATAGATCAGATAACTAGTGCACAGAGTTTTCTATTTTACTACGTAACAATTATTTTTAATTATTAGAGTGACGTATCTTTGTTAGCGTCACGATGCTTACAACTTTTATATAAAACAACAGCGCATTCTTGTGACACTCTGTACACAATTACTTTTACAAGACAGCAACAACACAATACACAATTAATTATTATTTACACTAAAGCATAGCATAGCAAAGCAAAGTACAGCATAGCAGAGTAGCGCATTTTTGTGACACTCTGTACACGATCAATTCTTTTGTACAAAACAGCAGAGTGTTACGGCAAGCAGAGTGGCGCATTTTTGTAACGTTGTGGGCTACGTTACAAATGGAGGGAACCCATCATAATTGACACTCGCCAATTATACAGGCTGCCTACGTTGTAACGAACTAAAATTAAACTCAACACAAATAACAATAGTATTTACGCTATCTATTAGGACACAAGGGGGAAGTATTTCACTGATTTATGCACTCACTTCAATGTGTAATAAGATGACATCTGTTTATTAACAAATTATTTGAAAAGATCCCCTAACATAATTATTTATACTAAAAAATTCAAAAGGGTTTTCTGTATAACAATGGATCATATTGATCATGTAATTTTACCTCGGATCCGGGTTTACTTTTAATATTGTAAAGACGTCTGAGATATACTATGCTCCTCTAGGAGCTTGCACGATTACATTAACCATTTGAAGAATGGTGTTATTTACTAAAGGGATTATAATTAATATTTCCATATTAACGTTACAACGTTTGATTTTCAATTCTACAATTTACATTTCTTTGGTTTTATTTATTTATTAAAGAAAATTATAGTCTTTGGAAAGTCTCTTTCATCTAAAAAGTTATGTCTCAAATGTAATTAATTCTCGATAGCCAAGCTATCGAGTCACCTTTAAAATAAGCTTTGCTGTCCTCGTCCTGGGGTGTGACTATTGGGAATTCTGGTAGTCGGCGTAGTCATCTGGGTCGTGTCCCTGGCGAATATTTTACAGCTGTATCAGTGAGGAAATTGAAGTAATGCTGGTTAAAGTTGGGTTGATCCACGTCGGTCCTGGTCAAAGCCGTATGGGTTGTAGACGTCCATATGTGCAGTTTGTACAGGTCACATATTCACAAGTAGAGTTGTACGAGAGTTTACATCTTAAGTAGAGACGTCACCTTCTTTACGTGTTGTTAATTTTCTTTAAATTATTACATTTCTTAAACAAATTTTTCTACATCTTATATTTTTAAAATAAATACAAGCTCCCCACGTTTTGCAGTGGTAGCTAACCGTTATATATTAGTTTAATTAACACATTTTTGAAGAGCTCTCGCTCGGAAGTGTGTACTGTCTGACGGCGGCATAGTAACTCTTTACTTGATACGACTGGTACATCACAACGAAGCGGAGCGAGTACTCCGCGATAATATAGTTCCTACTTTTATTTAAATATACATTATTATAACAAGATGAAACAAATTATTTATACGCATTTAATTTAAAGGAATTATTTTAACTACTAGTCGTGCCTTCAAATTATTAATTACTTACATTACGATTTTCAGACATTTCTAAGTTACAGACGGTTCGCTAAGCACGTTGTGTCCGGAATTAAACAGGTCAACGGATGTTGATTTACTAAAGGGTTAACTGTGATATAATTAGCTTTTTACAATACGATTTTTTTATTATTTGTTTAGTTAAATTTTTACCATTTACGTCTCATACTTATTCTGGGTTAGTACAGGGGTACTAGGTTTAATTGTGTGATTTAAAAATACTTAATTGCTTTTTCAAATTTTTTATTATTAAATATTTTATTATCAATTAAATCGTCACATACTCCGCCGCCTAAAATCCACATTAGGAATTTTAGTAAGGAAAATTCAAAATTGGGGTACTAGGAGTATGCTTGGCGTCAATGTGTGGAATTTCTTTTAGTACACGGTTGGTTTTCTATACCTCTCTTTAAATGATCTTGTTCTCATTCGTGAAATTCCCTTTTCTCGTTACTTACAATGCTAACTTATATTTTAATTCTTAATATTAATTTCCCTACTTTCTGTAACTCACAATATCGTGGCCCGACTGACATCGGCTTACTCTAACTACACAAGTTAGCTTTCAGCGCTCACTAATGATTACCTTGGCACACTCTAACTACACAAGTTAGCTTTCTGCACCATCATTACCCTTTTCAGTCGGCGCCGTTGTGACTATGTTACGTTACACATGTATAATTCTTTTTAATTACATCTAATATAACCTAAAGCGGATCCCATACTCCACTTTAGATTATTTCTAATCCTAACTTCTTACGCTACTGAGAGAAGCGGAATTTCACGAAGATAATTCTTATTCTCTCTCTAAATGATCAGCTGTAATACTTAAACAAACTATGCAGGAGGAGACAAACGTTTTTACAATCTACGAGGGGTCAAACACTGGACGCATTGTATTATACGCTAGGGAGGTTTTCATTGTCTAGCGATGCTACCATTTCGTACAATAGGGGGAAGGTGCTGCTACAATTCATAACACGCTTTATTGTTCTCGAACAGGCCACGACCGGGTGTTTACGCTATTCAACTATACTTTTATTATTATTTTTTTCCCTTATTTACTGCTACACTTTACACAAATTTAGTTTAACTTAAGATTTATTCAGCCTTATTATTTAAAGCAATTATTATTCACTTATTATTATTTTCCTTTTGGTCTCTTTCTAAGAAACTTACCTTTTTCTTTTATTTATTATCTACTTTGGGGGAGATTTAAGAAACTTACTTAGAATTATTTCCTATTGAATTACCATTTTTATTTAGGACACTTTATTTACTTTGTTTTCAGTTTACTCAGTTTAAAAGTTTACTGTTTTGGGGCATGGGGTTTAACACTTTATCTAACAATGGAGGGTTAACTATGTCATTTATTTATTTGAAATTTAAGTCACTATATTATTTAATTGTTGTCACGGTGAAAAATACTTGCTCTACTATACTATACACAATTACATAAACAATTTATTTCTTGGGTAAATCATTTGCATTGTTCACAAGAGAATAATTTCTCTTCTAAGGAAGAGACAAAATTCCACACACATACTTCAATGTAAAATCAACGATCAGCTGTTTGCTGGAATGTAGGTCACCCTCGTTTATTTAGTAAACAATGGCAGGGTAGTTGTATGCGTGGGAACGCGCGGATTGCGGACACGTATTGTTCTCTATAACAATAGCTCAGGCTATCTTTCTCGACCGGTTTCAACTGGAGAGGCCAGTCGGACTAAGGGGTGAATCTAATTCAACGAAACACGCTTTACAAGTTACAGGTGTATTATGGTTATAACAGTCTGAGTTTGGTAATTAATTGTCTTACTTTCCACCATTAATTTTTCAAATTATTTTTAATTTTTGGTAACAAAATTAAGTTACGAATTTCTTTACACGTAATTAACCGGGTATACTTTACACAGGAGTTTATATATATATATTTTTTATTTTTTTTTTTCACCTTGACGACAGACATACACTTACATTCTATGCAGGCATATTTAGGAAACTACAGGTCTTGAATTGTCACAATATAAACCTGTTAAAGGCTGAACAGTTTGACAAGCACTAAAATTCATGCACGTACTTGCATTGGCGTCATACAATGATAGTCTGTATTATTTTGCGTATCTTAAGCAAATTACATCATACGCAAGATAGTGATTAATCCTGTACAAAATAAATTCATAAGGTGAATTTATTTATGAAATTAATTTTATGAAAATTAATATTACATGAAATACAGTAACTGAGTGCATAGATCAGATAACTAGTGCACAGAGTTTTCTATTTTACTACGTAACAATTATTTTTAATTATCAGAGTGACGTATCTTTGTTAGCGTCACGATGCTTACAACTTTTATATAAAACAACAGCGCATTCTTGTGACACTCTGTACACAATTACTTTTACAAGACAGCAACAACACAATACACAATTAATTATTATTTACACTAAAGCATAGCATAGCAAAGCAAAGTACAGCATAGCAGAGTGGCGCATTTTTGTGACACTCTGTACACGATCAATTCTTTTGTACAAAACAGCAGAGTGTTACGGCAAGCAGAGTGGCGCATTTTTGTAACGTTGTGGGCTACGTTACAAATGGAGGGAACCCATCATAATTGACACTCGCCAATTATACAGGCTGCCTACGTTGTAACGAACTAAAATTAAACTCAACACAAATAACAATAGTATTTACGCTATCTATTAGGACACAAGGGGAAAGTATTTCACTGATTTATGCACTCACTTCAATGTGTAATAAGATGACATCTGTTTATTAACAAATTATTTGAAAAGATCCCCTAACATAATTATTTATACTAAAAAATTCAAAAGGGTTTTCTGTATAACAATGGATCATATTGATCATGTAATTTTACCTCGGATCCGGGTTTACTTTTAATATTGTAAAGACGTCTGAGATATACTATGCTCCTCTAGGAGCTTGCACGATTACATTAACCATTTGAAGAATGGTGTTATTTACTAAAGGGATTATAATTAATATTTCCATATTAACGTTACAACGTTTGATTTTCAATTCTACAATTTACATGTCTTTGGTTTTATTTATTTATTAAAGAAAATTATAGTCTTTGGAAAGTCTCTTTCATCTAAAAAGTTATGTCTCAAATGTAATTAATTCTCGATAGCCAAGCTATCGAGTCACCTTTAAAATAAGCTTTGCTGTCCTCGTCCTGGGGTGTGACTATTGGGAATTCTGGTAGTCGGCGTAGTCATCTGGGTCGTGTCTCTGGCGAATATTTTACAGCTGTATCAGTGAGGAAATTGAAGTAATGCTGGTTAAAGTTGGGTTGATCCACGTCGGTCCTGGTCAAAGCCGTATGGGTTGTAGACGTCCATATGTGCAGTTTGTACAGGTCACATATTCACAAGTAGAGTTGTACGAGAGTTTACATCTTAAGTAGAGACGTCACCTTCTTTACGTGTTGTTAATTTTCTTTAAATTATTACATTTCTTAAACAAATTTTTCTACATCTTATATTTTTAAAATAAATACAAGCTCCCCACGTTTTGCAGTGGTAGCTAACCGTTATATATTAGTTTAATTAACACATTTTTGAAGAGCTCTCGCTCGGAAGTGTGTACTGTCTGACGGCGGCATAGTAACTCTTTACTTGATACGACTGGTACATCACAACGAAGCGGAGCGAGTACTCCGCGATAATATAGTTCCTACTTTTATTTAAATATACATTATTATAACAAGATGAAACAAATTATTTATACGCATTTAATTTAAAGGAATTATTTTAACTACTAGTCGTGCCTTCAAATTATTAATTACTTACATTACGATTTTCAGACATTTCTAAGTTACAGACGGTTCGCTAAGCACGTTGTGTCCGGAATTAAACAGGTCAACGGATGTTGATTTACTAAAGGGTTAACTGTGATATAATTAGCTTTTTACAATACGATTTTTTTATTATTTGTTTAGTTAAATTTTTACCATTTAAGTCTCATACTTATTCTGGGTTAGTACAGGGGTACTAGGTTTAATTGTGTGATTTAAAAATACTTAATTGCTTTTTCAAATTTTTTATTATTAAATATTTTATTATCAATTAAATCGTCACATACTCCGCCGCTTAAAATCCACATTAGGAATTTTAGTAAGGAAAATTCAAAATTGGGGTACTGGGAGTATGCTTGGGTCAATGTGTGGAATTTCTTTTAGTACACGGTTGGTTTTCTATACCTCTCTTTAAATGATCTTGTTCTCATTCGTGAAATTCCCTTTTCTCGTTACTTACAATGCTAACTTATATTTTAATTCTTAATATTAATTTCCCTACTTTCTGTAACTCACAATATCGTGGCCCGACTGACATCGGCTTACTCTAACTACACAAGTTAGCTTTCTGCACCATCATTACCCTTTTCAGTCGGCGCCGTTGTGACTATGTTACGTTACACATGTATAATTCTTTTTAATTACATCTAATATAACCTAAAGCGGATCCCATACTCCACTTTAGATTATTTCTAATCCTAACTTCTTACGCTACTGAGAGAAGCGGAATTTCACGAAGATAATTCTTATTCTCTCTCTAAATGATCAGCTGTAATACTTAAACAAACTATGCAGGAGGAGACAAACGTTTTTACAATCTACGAGGGGTCAAACACTGGACGCATTGTATTATACGCTAGGGAGGTTTTCATTGTCTAGCGATGCTACCATTTCGTACAATAGGGGGAAGGTGGCTGCTACAATTCATAACACGCTTTATTGTTCTCGAACAGGCCACGACCGGGTGTTTACGCTATTCAACTATACTTTTATTATTATTTTTTTCCCTTATTTACTGCTACACTTTACACAAATTTAGTTTAACTTAAGATTTATTCAGCCTTATTATTTAAAGCAATTATTATTCACTTATTATTATTTTCCTTTTGGTCTCTTTCTAAAAAACTTACCTTTTTCTTTTATTTATTATCTACTTTGGGGGAGATTTAAGAAACTTACTTAGAATTATTTCCTATTGAATTACCATTTTTATTTAGGACACTTTATTTACTTTGTTTTCAGTTTACTCAGTTTAAAAGTTTACTGTTTTGGGGCATGGGGTTTAACACTTTATCTAACAATGGAGGGTTAACTATGTCATTTATTTATTTGAAATTTAAGTCACTATATTATTTAATTGTTGTCACGGTGAAAAATACTTGCTCTACTATACTATACACAATTACATAAACAATTTATTTCTTGGGTAAATCATTTGCATTGTTCACAAGAGAATAATTTCTCTTCTAAGGAAGAGACAAAATTCCACACACATACTTCAATGTAAAATCAACGATCAGCTGTTTGCTGGAATGTAGGTCACCCTCGTTTATTTAGTAAACAATGGCAGGGTAGTTGTATGCGTGGGAACGCGCGGATTGCGGACACGTATTGTTCTCTATAACAATAGCTCAGGCTATCTTTCTCGACCGGTTTCAACTGGAGAGGCCAGTCGGACTAAGGGGTGAATCTAATTCAACGAAACACGCTTTACAAGTTACAGGTGTATTATGGTTATAACAGTCTGAGTTTGGTAATTAATTGTCTTACTTTCCACCATTAATTTTTCAAATTATTTTTAATTTTTGGTAACAAAATTAAGTTACGAATTTCTTTACACGTAATTAATCGGGTATACTTTACACAGGAGTTTATATATATATTTTTTATTTTTTTTTTTTACCTTGACGACAGACATACACTTACATTCTATGCAGGCATATTTAGGAAACTACAGGTCTTGAATTGTCACAATATAAACCTGTTAAAGGCTGAACAGTTTGACAAGCACTAAAATTCATGCACGTACTTGCATTGGCGTCATACAATGATAGTCTGTATTATTTTGCGTATCTTAAACAAATTACATCATACGCAAGATAGTGATTAATCCTGTACAAAATAAATTCATAAGGTGAATTTATTTATGAAATTAATTTTATGAAAATTAATATTATATGAAATACAGTAACTGAGTGCATAGATCAGATAACTAGTGCACAGAGTTTTCTATTTTACTACGTAACAATTATTTTTAATTATCAGAGTGACGTATCTTTGTTAGCGTCACGATGCTTACAACTTTTATATAAAACAACAGCTCATTCTTGTGACACTCTGTACACAATTACTTTTACAAGACAGCAACAACACAATACACAATTAATTATTATTTACACTAAAGCATAGCATAGCAAAGCAAAGTACAGCATAGCAGAGTGGCGCATTTTTGTGACACTCTGTACACGATCAATTTTTTTGTACAAAACAGCAGAGTGTTACGGCAAGCAGAGTGGCGCATTTTTGTAACGTTGTGGGCTACGTTACAAATGGAGGGAACCCATCATAATTGACACTCGCCAATTATACAGGCTGCCTACGTTGTAACGAACTAAAATTAAACTCAACACAAATAACAATAGTATTTACGCTATCTATTAGGACACAAGGGGAAGGTATTTCACTGATTTATGCACTCACTTCAATGTGTAATAAGATGACATCTGTTTATTAACAAATTATTTGAAAAGATCCCCTAACATAATTATTTATACTAAAAAATTCAAAAGGGTTTTCTGTCTAACAATGGATCATATTAATCATGTAATTTTACCTCGGATCCGGGTTTACTTTTAATATTGTAAAGACGTCTGAGATATACTATGCTCCTCTAGGAGCTTGCACGATTACATTAACCATTTGAAGAATGGTGTTATTTACTAAAGGGATTATAATTAATATTTCGATATTAACGTTACAACGTTTGATTTTCAATTCTACAATTTACATTTCTTTGGTTTTATTTATTTATTAAAGAAAATTATAGTCTTTGGAAAGTCTCTTTCATCTAAAAAGTTATGTCTCAAATGTAATTAATTCTCGATAGCCAAGCTATCGAGTCACCTTTAAAATAAGCTTTGCTGTCCTCGTCCTGGGGTGTGACTATTGGGAATTCTGGTAGTCGGCGTAGTCATCTGGGTCGTGTCTCTGGCGAATATTTTACAGCTGTATCAGTGAGGAAATTGAAGTAATGCTGGTTAAAGTTGGGTTGATCCACGTCGGTCCTGGTCAGCGTCGTATGGGTTGTAGACGTCCATATGTGCAGTTTGTACAGGTCACATATTCACAAGTAGAGTTGTACGAGAGTTTGCATCTTAAGTAGAGACGTCACCTTCTTTACGTGTTGTTAATTTTCTTTAAATTATTACATTTATTAAACAAACTTTACTACATCTTATATTTTTAAAATTAATACAAGCTCCCCACGTTTTGCAGTGGTAGCTAACCGTTATATATTAGTTTAATTAACACATTTTTGAAGAGCTCTCGCTCGGAAGTGTGTACTGTCTGACGGCGGCATAGTAACTCTTTACTTGATACGACTGGTACATCACAACGAAGCGGAGCGAGTACTCCGCGATAATATAGTTCCTACTTTTATTTAAATATACATTATTATAACAAGATGAAACAAATTATTTATACGCATTTAATTTAAAGGAATTATTTTAACTACTAGTCGTGCCTTCAAATTATTAATTACTTACATTACGATTTTCAGACATTTCTAAGTTACAGACGGTTCGCTAAGCACGTTGTGTCCGGAATTAAACAGGTCAACGGATGTTGATTTACTAAAGGGTTAACTGTGATATAATTAGCTTTTTACAATACGATTTTTTTATTATTTGTTTAGTTAAATTTTTACCATTTACGTCTCATACTTATTCTGGGTTAGTACAGGGGTACTAGGTTTAATTGTGTGATTTAAAAATACTTAATTGCTTTTTCAAATTTTTTATTATTAAATATTTTATTATCAATTAAATCGTCACATACTCCGCCGCCTAAAATCCACATTAGGAATTTTAGTAAGGAAAATTCAAAATTGGGGTACTAGGAGTATGCTTGGCGTCAATGTGTGGAATTTCTTTTAGTACACGGTTGGTTTTCTATACCTCTCTTTAAATGATCTTGTTCTCATTCGTGAAATTCCCTTTTCTCGTTACTTACAATGCTAACTTATATTTTAATTCTTAATATTAATTTCCCTACTTTCTGTAACTCACAATATCGTGGCCCGACTGACATCGGCTTACTCTAACTACACAAGTTAGCTTTCAGCGCTCACTAATGATTACCTTGGCACACTCTAACTACACAAGTTAGCTTTCTGCACCATCATTACCCTTTTCAGTCGGCGCCGTTGTGACTATGTTACGTTACACATGTATAATTCTTTTTAATTACATCTAATATAACCTAAAGCGGATCCCATACTCCACTTTAGATTATTTCTAATCCTAACTTCTTACGCTACTGAGAGAAGCGGAATTTCACGAAGATAATTCTTATTCTCTCTCTAAATGATCAGCTGTAATACTTAAACAAACTATGCAGGAGGAGACAAACGTTTTTACAATCTACGAGGGGTCAAACACTGGACGCATTGTATTATACGCTAGGGAGGTTTTCATTGTCTAGCGATGCTACCATTTCGTACAATAGGGGGAAGGTGCTGCTACAATTCATAACACGCTTTATTGTTCTCGAACAGGCCACGACCGGGTGTTTACGCTATTCAACTATACTTTTATTATTATTTTTTTCCCTTATTTACTGCTACACTTTACACAAATTTAGTTTAACTTAAGATTTATTCAGCCCTATTATTTAAAGCAATTATTATTCACTTATTATTATTTTCCTTTTGGTCTCTTTCTAAGAAACTTACCTTTTTCTTTTATTTATTATCTACTTTGGGGGAGATTTAAGAAACTTACTTAGAATTATTTCCTATTGAATTACCATTTTTATTTAGGACACTTTATTTACTTTGTTTTCAGTTTACTCAGTTTAAAAGTTTACTGTTTTGGGGCATGGGGTTTAACACTTTATCTAACAATGGAGGGTTAACTATGTCATTTATTTATTTGAAATTTAAGTCACTATATTATTTAATTGTTGTCACGGTGAAAAATACTTGCTCTACTATACTATACACAATTACATAAACAATTTATTTCTTGGGTAAATCATTTGCATTGTTCACAAGAGAATAATTTCTCTTCTAAGGAAGAGACAAAATTCCACACACATACTTCAATGTAAAATCAACGATCAGCTGTTTGCTGGAATGTAGGTCACCCTCGTTTATTTAGTAAACAATGGCAGGGTAGTTGTATGCGTGGGAACGCGCGGATTGCGGACACGTATTGTTCTCTATAACAATAGCTCAGGCTATCTTTCTCGACCGGTTTCAACTGGAGAGGCCAGTCGGACTAAGGGGTGAATCTAATTCAACGAAACACGCTTTACAAGTTACAGGTGTATTATGGTTATAACAGTCTGAGTTTGGTAATTAATTGTCTTACTTTCCACCATTAATTTTTCAAATTATTTTTAATTTTTGGTAACAAAATTAAGTTACGAATTTCTTTACACGTAATTAACCGGGTATACTTTACACAGGAGTTTATATATATATTTTTTATTTTTTTTTTTTACCTTGACGACAGACATACACTTACATTCTATGCAGGCATATTTAGGAAACTACAGGTCTTGAATTGTCACAATATAAACCTGTTAAAGGCTGAACAGTTTGACAAGCACTAAAATTCATGCACGTACTTGCATTGGCGTCATACAATGATAGTCTGTATTATTTTGCGTATCTTAAACAAATTACATCATACGCAAGATAGTGATTAATCCTGTACAAAATAAATTCATAAGGTGAATTTATTTATGAAATTAATTTTATGAAAATTAATATTATATGAAATACAGTAACTGAGTGCATAGATCAGATAACTAGTGCACAGAGTTTTCTATTTTACTACGTAACAATTATTTTTAATTATCAGAGTGACGTATCTTTGTTAGCGTCACGATGCTTACAACTTTTATATAAAACAACAGCGCATTCTTGTGACACTCTGTACACAATTACTTTTACAAGACAGCAACAACACAATACACAATTAATTATTATTTACACTAAAGCATAGCATAGCAAAGCAAAGTACAGCATAGCAGAGTGGCGCATTTTTGTGACACTCTGTACACGATCAATTTTTTTGTACAAAACAGCAGAGTGTTACGGCAAGCAGAGTGGCGCATTTTTGTAACGTTGTGGGCTACGTTACAAATGGAGGGAACCCATCATAATTGACACTCGCCAATTATACAGGCTGCCTACGTTGTAACGAACTAAAATTAAACTCAACACAAATAACAATAGTATTTACGCTATCTATTAGGACACAAGGGGAAGGTATTTCACTGATTTATGCACTCACTTCAGTGTGTAATAAGATGACATCTGTTTATTAACAAATTATTTGAAAAGATCCCCTAACATAATTATTTATACTAAAAAATTCAAAAGGGTTTTCTGTCTAACAATGGATCATATTGATCATGTAATTTTACCTCGGATCCGGGTTTACTTTTAATATTGTAAAGACGTCTGAGATATACTATGCTCCTCTAGGAGCTTGCACGATTACATTAACCATTTGAAGAATGGTGTTATTTACTAAAGGGATTATAATTAATATTTCCATATTAACGTTACAACGTTTGATTTTCAATTCTACAATTTACATTTCTTTGGTTTTATTTATTTATTAAAGAAAATTATAGTCTTTGGAAAGTCTCTTTCATCTAAAAAGTTATGTCTCAAATGTAATTAATTCTCGATAGCCAAGCTATCGAGTCACCTTTAAAATAAGCTTTGCTGTCCTCGTCCTGGGGTGTGACTATTGGGAATTCTGGTAGTCGGCGTAGTCATCTGGGTCGTGTCTCTGGCGAATATTTTACAGCTGTATCAGTGAGGAAATTGAAGTAATGCTGGTTAAAGTTGGGTTGATCCACGTCGGTCCTGGTCAGCGTCGTATGGGTTGTAGACGTCCATATGTGCAGTTTGTACAGGTCACATATTCACAAGTAGAGTTGTACGAGAGTTTGCATCTTAAGTAGAGACGTCACCTTCTTTACGTGTTGTTAATTTGCTTTAAATTATTACATTTATTAAACAAACTTTACTACATCTTATATTTTTAAAATAAATACAAGCTCCCCACGTTTTGCAGTGGTAGCTAACCGTTATATATTAGTTTAATTAACACATTTTTGAAGAGCTCTCGCTCGGAAGTGTGTACTGTCTGACGGCGGCATAGTAACTCTTTACTTGATACGACTGGTACATCACAACGAAGCGGAGCGAGTACTCCGCGATAATATAGTTCCTACTTTTATTTAAATATACATTATTATAACAAGATGAAACAAATTATTTATACGCATTTAATTTAAAGGAATTATTTTAACTACTAGTCGTGCCTTCAAATTATTAATTACTTACATTACGATTTTCAGACATTTCTAAGTTACAGACGGTTCGCTAAGCACGTTGTGTCCGGAATTAAACAGGTCAACGGATGTTGATTTACTAAAGGGTTAACTGTGATATAATTAGCTTTTTACAATACGATTTTTTTATTATTTGTTTAGATAAATTTTTACCATTTACGTCTCATACTTATTCTGGGTTAGTACAGGGGTACTAGGTTTAATTGTGTGATTTAAAAATACTTAATTGCTTTTTCAAATTTTTTATTATTAAATATTTTATTATCAATTAAATCGTCACATACTCCGCCGCCTAAAATCCACATTAGGAATTTTAGTAAGGAAAATTCAAAATTGGGGTACTAGGAGTATGCTTGGCGTCAATGTGTGGAATTTCTTTTAGTACACGGTTGGTTTTCTATACCTCTCTTTAAATGATCTTGTTCTCATTCGTGAAATTCCCTTTTCTCGTTACTTACAATGCTAACTTATATTTTAATTCTTAATATTAATTTCCCTACTTTCTGTAACTCACAATATCGTGGCCCGACTGACATCGGCTTACTCTAACTACACAAGTTAGCTTTCAGCGCTCACTAATGATTACCTTGGCACACTCTAACTACACAAGTTAGCTTTCTGCACCATCATTACCCTTTTCAGTCGGCGCCGTTGTGACTATGTTACGTTACACATGTATAATTCTTTTTAATTACATCTAATATAACCTAAAGCGGATCCCATACTCCACTTTAGATTATTTCTAATCCTAACTTCTTACGCTACTGAGAGAAGCGGAATTTCACGAAGATAATTCTTATTCTCTCTCTAAATGATCAGCTGTAATACTTAAACAAACTATGCAGGAGGAGACAAACGTTTTTACAATCTACGAGGGGTCAAACACTGGACGCATTGTATTATACGCTAGGGAGGTTTTCATTGTCTAGCGATGCTACCATTTCGTACAATAGGGGGAAGGTGCTGCTACAATTCATAACACGCTTTATTGTTCTCGAACAGGCCACGACCGGGTGTTTACGCTATTCAACTATACTTTTATTATTATTTTTTTCCCTTATTTACTGCTACACTTTACACAAATTTAGTTTAACTTAAGATTTATTCAGCCTTATTATTTAAAGCAATTATTATTCACTTATTATTATTTTCCTTTTGGTCTCTTTCTAAGAAACTTACCTTTTTCTTTTATTTATTATCTACTTTGGGGGAGATTTAAGAAACTTACTTAGAATTATTTCCTATTGAATTACCATTTTTATTTAGGACACTTTATTTACTTTGTTTTCAGTTTACTCAGTTTAAAAGTTTACTGTTTTGGGGCATGGGGTTTAACACTTTATCTAACAATGGAGGGTTAACTATGTCATTTATTTATTTGAAATTTAAGTCACTATATTATTTAATTGTTGTCACGGTGAAAAATACTTGCTCTACTATACTATACACAATTACATAAACAATTTATTTCTTGGGTAAATCATTTGCATTGTTCACAAGAGAATAATTTCTCTTCTAAGGAAGAGACAAAATTCCACACACATACTTCAATGTAAAATCAACGATCAGCTGTTTGCTGGAATGTAGGTCACCCTCGTTTATTTAGTAAACAATGGCAGGGTAGTTGTATGCGTGGGAACGCGCGGATTGCGGACACGTATTGTTCTCTATAACAATAGCTCAGGCTATCTTTCTCGACCGGTTTCAACTGGAGAGGCCAGTCGGACTAAGGGGTGAATCTAATTCAACGAAACACGCTTTACAAGTTACAGGTGTATTATGGTTATAACAGTCTGAGTTTGGTAATTAATTGTCTTACTTTCCACCATTAATTTTTCAAATTATTTTTAATTTTTGGTAACAAAATTAAGTTACGAATTTCTTTACACGTAATTAACCGGGTATACTTTACACAGGAGTTTATATATATATATTTTTTATTTTTTTTTTTTACCTTGACGACAGACATACACTTACATTCTATGCAGGCATATTTAGGAAACTACAGGTCTTGAATTGTCACAATATAAACCTGTTAAAGGCTGAACAGTTTGACAAGCACTAAAATTCATGCACGTACTTGCATTGGCGTCATACAATGATAGTCTGTATTATTTTGCGTATCTTAAACAAATTACATCATACGCAAGATAGTGATTAATCCTGTACAAAATAAATTCATAAGGTGAATTTATTTATGAAATTAATTTTATGAAAATTAATATTACATGAAATACAGTAACTGAGTGCATAGATCAGATAACTAGTGCACAGTTTTCTATTTTACTACGTAACAATTATTTTTAATTATTAGAGTGACGTATCTTTGTTAGCGTCACGATGCTTACAACTTTTATATAAAACAACAGCGCATTCTTGTGACACTCTGTACACAATTACTTTTATAAGACAGCAACAACACAATACACAATTAATTATTATTTACACTAAAGCATAGCATAGCAAAGCAAAGTACAGCATAGCAGAGTGGCGCATTTTTGTGACACTCTGTACACGATCAATTCTTTTGTACAAAACAGCAGAGTGTTACGGCAAGCAGAGTGGCGCATTTTTGTAACGTTGTGGGCTACGTTACAAATGGAGGGAACCCATCATAATTGACACTCGCCAATTATACAGGCTGCCTACGTTGTAACGAACTAAAATTAAACTCAACACAAATAACAATAGTATTTACGCTATCTATTAGGACACAAGGGGGAAGTATTTCACTGATTTATGCACTCACTTCAATGTGTAATAAGATGACATCTGTTTATTAACAAATTATTTGAAAAGATCCCCTAACATAATTATTTATACTAAAAAATTCAAAAGGGTTTTCTGTATAACAATGGATCATATTGATCATGTAATTTTACCTCGGATCCGGGTTTACTTTTAATATTGTAAAGACGTCTGAGATATACTATGCTCCTCTAGGAGCTTGCACGATTACATTAACCATTTGAAGAATGGTGTTATTTACTAAAGGGATTATAATTAATATTTCCATATTAACGTTACAACGTTTGATTTTCAATTCTACAATTTACATTTCTTTGGTTTTATTTATTTATTAAAGAAAATTATAGTCTTTGGAAAGTCTCTTTCATCTAAAAAGTTATGTCTCAAATGTAATTAATTCTCGATAGCCAAGCTATCGAGTCACCTTTAAAATAAGCTTTGCTGTCCTCGTCCTGGGGTGTGACTATTGGGAATTCTGGTAGTCGGCGTAGTCATCTGGGTCGTGTCTCTGGCGAATATTTTACAGCTGTATCAGTGAGGAAATTGAAGTAATGCTGGTTAAAGTTGGGTTGATCCACGTCGGTCCTGGTCAAAGCCGTATGGGTTGTAGACGTCCATATGTGCAGTTTGTACAGGTCACATATTCACAAGTAGAGTTGTACGAGAGTTTACATCTTAAGTAGAGACGTCACCTTCTTTACGTGTTGTTAATTTTCTTTAAATTATTACATTTCTTAAACAAATTTTTCTACATCTTATATTTTTAAAATAAATACAAGCTCCCCACGTTTTGCAGTGGTAGCTAACCGTTATATATTAGTTTAATTAACACATTTTTGAAGAGCTCTCGCTCGGAAGTGTGTACTGTCTGACGGCGGCATAGTAACTCTTTACTTGATACGACTGGTACATCACAACGAAGCGGAGCGAGTACTCCGCGATAATATAGTTCCTACTTTTATTTAAATATACATTATTATAACAAGATGAAACAAATTATTTATACGCATTTAATTTAAAGGAATTATTTTAACTACTAGTCGTGCCTTCAAATTATTAATTACTTACATTACGATTTTCAGACATTTCTAAGTTACAGACGGTTCGCTAAGCACGTTGTGTCCGGAATTAAACAGGTCAACGGATGTTGATTTACTAAAGGGTTAACTGTGATATAATTAGCTTTTTACAATACGATTTTTTTATTATTTGTTTAGTTAAATTTTTACCATTTACGTCTCATACTTATTCTGGGTTAGTACAGGGGTACTAGGTTTAATTGTGTGATTTAAAAATACTTAATTGCTTTTTCAAATTTTTTATTATTAAATATTTTATTATCAATTAAATCGTCACATACTCCGCCGCCTAAAATCCACATTAGGAATTTTAGTAAGGAAAATTCAAAATTGGGGTACTAGGAGTATGCTTGGCGTCAATGTGTGGAATTTCTTTTAGTACACGGTTGGTTTTCTATACCTCTCTTTAAATGATCTTGTTCTCATTCGTGAAATTCCCTTTTCTCGTTACTTACAATGCTAACTTATATTTTAATTCTTAATATTAATTTCCCTACTTTCTGTAACTCACAATATCGTGGCCCGACTGACATCGGCTTACTCTAACTACACAAGTTAGCTTTCAGCGCTCACTAATGATTACCTTGGCACACTCTAACTACACAAGTTAGCTTTCTGCACCATCATTACCCTTTTCAGTCGGCGCCGTTGTGACTATGTTACGTTACACATGTATAATTCTTTTTAATTACATCTAATATAACCTAAAGCGGATCCCATACTCCACTTTAGATTATTTCTAATCCTAACTTCTTACGCTACTGAGAGAAGCGGAATTTCACGAAGATAATTCTTATTCTCTCTCTAAATGATCAGCTGTAATACTTAAACAAACTATGCAGGAGGAGACAAACGTTTTTACAATCTACGAGGGGTCAAACACTGGACGCATTGTATTATACGCTAGGGAGGTTTTCATTGTCTAGCGATGCTACCATTTCGTACAATAGGGGGAAGGTGCTGCTACAATTCATAACACGCTTTATTGTTCTCGAACAGGCCACGACCGGGTGTTTACGCTATTCAACTATACTTTTATTATTATTTTTTTCCCTTATTTACTGCTACACTTTACACAAATTTAGTTTAACTTAAGATTTATTCAGCCTTATTATTTAAAGCAATTATTATTCACTTATTATTATTTTCCTTTTGGTCTCTTTCTAAGAAACTTACCTTTTTCTTTTATTTATTATCTACTTTGGGGGAGATTTAAGAAACTTACTTAGAATTATTTCCTATTGAATTACCATTTTTATTTAGGACACTTTATTTACTTTGTTTTCAGTTTACTCAGTTTAAAAGTTTACTGTTTTGGGGCATGGGGTTTAACACTTT
Source organism: Magicicada septendecula (assembly GCA_034769895.1). NCBI lineage: Eukaryota > Metazoa > Arthropoda > Insecta > Hemiptera > Cicadidae > Magicicada > Magicicada septendecula. Next base: position 469,376,312 of record CM068371.1, read on the forward strand.
ATCTAACAATGGAGGGTTAACTATGTCATTTATTTATTTGAAATTTAAGTCACTATATTATTTAATTGTTGTCACGGTGAAAAATACTTGCTCTACTATACTATACACAATTACATAAACAATTTATTTCTTGGGTAAATCATTTGCATTGTTCACAAGAGAATAATTTCTCTTCTAAGGAAGAGACAAAATTCCACACACATACTTCAATGTAAAATCAACGATCAGCTGTTTGCTGGAATGTAGGTCACCCTCGTTTATTTAGTAAACAATGGCAGGGTAGTTGTATGCGTGGGAACGCGCGGATTGCGGACACGTATTGTTCTCTATAACAATAGCTCAGGCTATCTTTCTCGACCGGTTTCAACTGGAGAGGCCAGTCGGACTAAGGGGTGAATCTAATTCAACGAAACACGCTTTACAAGTTACAGGTGTATTATGGTTATAACAGTCTGAGTTTGGTAATTAATTGTCTTACTTTCCACCATTAATTTTTCAAATTATTTTTAATTTTTGGTAACAAAATTAAGTTACGAATTTCTTTACACGTAATTAACCGGGTATACTTTACACAGGAGTTTATATATATATATTTTTTATTTTTTTTTTTTACCTTGACGACAGACATACACTTACATTCTATGCAGGCATATTTAGGAAACTACAGGTCTTGAATTGTCACAATATAAACCTGTTAAAGGCTGAACAGTTTGACAAGCACTAAAATTCATGCACGTACTTGCATTGGCGTCATACAATGATAGTCTGTATTATTTTGCGTATCTTAAACAAATTACATCATACGCAAGATAGTGATTAATCCTGTACAAAATAAATTCATAAGGTGAATTTATTTATGAAATTAATTTTATGAAAATTAATATTACATGAAATACAGTAACTGAGTGCATAGATCAGATAACTAGTGCACAGAGTTTTCTATTTTACTACGTAACAATTATTTTTAATTATCAGAGTGACGTATCTTTGTTAGCGTCACGATGCTTACAACTTTTATATAAAACAACAGCGCATTCTTGTGACACTCTGTACACAATTACTTTTACAAGACAGCAACAACACAATACACAATTAATTATTATTTACACTAAAGCATAGCATAGCAAAGCAAAGTACAGCATAGCAGAGTGGCGCATTTTTGTGACACTCTGTACACGATCAATTCTTTTGTACAAAAGAGCAGAGTGTTACGGCAAGCAGAGTGGCGCATTTTTGTAACGTTGTGGGCTACGTTACAAATTGAGGGAACCCATCATAATTGACACTCGCCAATTATACAGGCTGCCTACGTTGTAACGAACTAAAATTAAACTCAACACAAATAACAATAGTATTTACGCTATCTATTAGGACACAAGGGGAAAGTATTTCACTGATTTATGCACTCACTTCAATGTGTAATAAGATGACATCTGTTTATTAACAAATTATTTGAAAAGATCCCCTAACATAATTATTTATACTAAAAAATTCAAAAGGGTTTTCTGTATAACAATGGATCATATTGATCATGTAATTTTACCTCGGATCCGGGTTTACTTTTAATATTGTAAAGACGTCTGAGATATACTATGCTCCTCTAGGAGCTTGCACGATTACATTAACCATTTGAAGAATGGTGTTATTTACTAAAGGGATTATAATTAATATTTCCATATTAACGTTACAACGTTTGATTTTCAATTCTACAATTTACATTTCTTTGGTTTTATTTATTTATTAAAGAAAATTATAGTCTTTGGAAAGTCTCTTTCATCTAAAAAGTTATGTCTCAAATGTAATTAATTCTCGATAGCCAAGCTATCGAGTCACCTTTAAAATAAGCTTTGCTGTCCTCGTCCTGGGGTGTGACTATTGGGAATTCTGGTAGTCGGCGTAGTCATCTGGGTCGTGTCTCTGGCGAATATTTTACAGCTGTATCAGTGAGGAAATTGAAGTAATGCTGGTTAAAGTTGGGTTGATCCACGTCGGTCCTGGTCAAAGCCGTATGGGTTGTAGACGTCCATATGTGCAGTTTGTACAGGTCACATATTCACAAGTAGAGTTGTACGAGAGTTTACATCTTAAGTAGAGACGTCACCTTCTTTACGTGTTGTTAATTTTCTTTAAATTATTACATTTCTTAAACAAATTTTTCTACATCTTATATTTTTAAAATAAATACAAGCTCCCCACGTTTTGCAGTGGTAGCTAACCGTTATATATTAGTTTAATTAACACATTTTTGAAGAGCTCTCGCTCGGAAGTGTGTACTGTCTGACGGCGGCATAGTAACTCTTTACTTGATACGACTGGTACATCACAACGAAGCGGAGCGAGTACTCCGCGATAATATAGTTCCTACTTTTATTTAAATATACATTATTATAACAAGATGAAACAAATTATTTATACGCATTTAATTTAAAGGAATTATTTTAACTACTAGTCGTGCCTTCAAATTATTAATTACTTACATTACGATTTTCAGACATTTCTAAGTTACAGACGGTTCGCTAAGCACGTTGTGTCCGGAATTAAACAGGTCAACGGATGTTGATTTACTAAAGGGTTAACTGTGATATAATTAGCTTTTTACAATACGATTTTTTTATTATTTGTTTAGTTAAATTTTTACCATTTAAGTCTCATACTTATTCTGGGTTAGTACAGGGGTACTAGGTTTAATTGTGTGATTTAAAAATACTTAATTGCTTTTTCAAATTTTTTATTATTAAATATTTTATTATCAATTAAATCGTCACATACTCCTCCGCTTAAAATCCACATTAGGAATTTTAGTAAGGAAAATTCAAAATTGGGGTACTGGGAGTATGCTTGGGTCAATGTGTGGAATTTCTTTTAGTACACGGTTGGTTTTCTATACCTCTCTTTAAATGATCTTGTTCTCATTCGTGAAATTCCCTTTTCTCGTTACTTACAATGCTAACTTATATTTTAATTCTTAATATTAATTTCCCTACTTTCTGTAACTCACAATATCGTGGCCCGACTGACATCGGCTTACTCTAACTACACAAGTTAGCTTTCAGCGCTCACTAATTATTACCTTGGCACACTCTAACTACACAAGTTAGCTTTCTGCACCATCATTACCCTTTTCAGTCGGCGCCGTTGTGACTATGTTACGTTACACATGTATAATTCTTTTTAATTACATCTAATATAACCTAAAGCGGATCCCATACTCCACTTTAGATTATTTCTAATCCTAACTTCTTACGCTACTGAGAGAAGCGGAATTTCACGAAGATAATTCTTATTCTCTCTCTAAATGATCAGCTGTAATACTTAAACAAACTATGCAGGAGGAGTCAAACGTTTTTACAATCTACGAGGGGTCAAACACTGGACGCATTGTATTATACGCTAGGGAGGTTTTCATTGTCTAGCGATGCTACCATTTCGTACAATAGGGGGAAGGTGGCTGCTACAATTCATAACACGCTTTATTGTTCTCGAACAGGCCACGACCGGGTGTTTACGCTATTCAACTATACTTTTATTATTATTTTTTTCCCTTATTTACTGCTACACTTTACACAAATTTAGTTTAACTTAAGATTTATTCAGCCTTATTATTTAAAGCAATTATTATTCACTTATTATTATTTTCCTTTTGGTCTCTTTCTAAGAAACTTACCTTTTTCTTTTATTTATTATCTACTTTGGGGGAGATTTAAGAAACTTACTTAGAATTATTTCCTATTGAATTACCATTTTTATTTAGGACACTTTATTTACTTTGTTGTCAGTTTACTCAGTTTAAAAGTTTACTGTTTTGGGGCATGGGGTTTAACACTTTATCTAACAATGGAGGGTTAACTATGTCATTTATTTATTTGAAATTTAAGTCACTATATTATTTAATTGTTGTCACGGTGAAAAATACTTGCTCTACTATACTATACACAATTACATAAACAATTTATTTCTTGGGTAAATCATTTGCATTGTTCACAAGAGAATAATTTCTCTTCTAAGGAAGAGACAAAATTCCACACACATACTTCAATGTAAAATCAACGATCAGCTGTTTGCTGGAATGTAGGTCACCCTCGTTTATTTAGTAAACAATGGCAGGGTAGTTGTATGCGTGGGAACGCGCGGATTGCGGACACGTATTGTTCTCTATAACAATAGCTCAGGCTATCTTTCTCGACCGGTTTCAACTGGAGAGGCCAGTCGGACTAAGGGGTGAATCTAATTCAACGAAACACGCTTTACAAGTTACAGGTGTATTATGGTTATAACAGTCTGAGTTTGGTAATTAATTGTCTTACTTTCCACCATTAATTTTTCAAATTATTTTTAATTTTTGGTAACAAAATTAAGTTACGAATTTCTTTACACGTAATTAACCGGGTATACTTTACACAGGAGTTTATATATATATATTTTTTATTTTTTTTTTTTACCTTGACGACAGACATACACTTACATTCTATGCAGGCATATTTAGGAAACTACAGGTCTTGAATTGTCACAATATAAACCTGTTAAAGGCTGAAAAGTTTGACAAGCACTAAAATTCATGCACGTACTTGCATTGGCGTCATACAATGATAGTCTGTATTATTTTGCGTATCTTAAACAAATTACATCATACGCAAGATAGTGATTAATCCTGTACAAAATAAATTCATAAGGTGAATTTATTTATGAAATTAATTTTATGAAAATTAATATTACATGAAATACAGTAACTGAGTGCATAGATCAGATAACTAGTGCACAGTTTTCTATTTTACTACGTAACAATTATTTTTAATTATCAGAGTGACGTATCTTTGTTAGCGTCACGATGCTTACAACTTTTATATAAAACAACAGCGCATTCTTGTGACACTCTGTACACAATTACTTTTACAAGACAGCAAGAACACAATACACAATTAATTATTATTTACACTAAAGCATAGCATAGCAAAGCAAAGTACAGCATAGCAGAGTGGCGCATTTTTGTGACACTCTGTACACGATCAATTCTTTTGTACAAAACAGCAGAGTGTTACGGCAAGCAGAGTGGCGCATTTTTGTAACGTTGTGGGCTACGTTACAAATGGAGGGAACCCATCATAATTGACACTCGCCAATTATGCAGGCTGCCTACGTTGTAACGAACTAAAATTAAACTCAACACAAATAACAATAGTATTTACGCTATCTATTAGGACACAAGGGGAAGGTATTTCACTGATTTATGCACTCACTTCAATGTGTAATAAGATGACATCTGTTTATTAACAAATTATTTGAAAAGATCCCCTAACATAATTATTTATACTAAAAAATTCAAAAGGGTTTTCTGTATAACAATGGATCATATTGATCATGTAATTTTACCTCGGATCCGGGTTTACTTTTAATATTGTAAAGACGTCTGAGATATACTATGCTCCTCTAGGAGCTTGCACGATTACATTAACCATTTGAAGAATGGTGTTATTTACTAAAGGGATTATAATTAATATTTCCATATTAACGTTACAACGTTTGATTTTCAATTCTACAATTTACATTTCAATGGTTTTATTTATTTATTAAAGAAAATTATAGTCTTTGGAAAGTCTCTTTCATCTAAAAAGTTATGTCTCAAATGTAATTAATTCTCGATAGCCAAGCTATCGAGTCACCTTTAAAATAAGCTTTGCTGTCCTCGTCCTGGGGTGTGACTATTGGGAATTCTGGTAGTCGGCGTAGTCATCTGGGTCGTGTCTCTCTGGCGAATATTTTACAGCTGTATCAGTGAGGAAATTGAAGTAATGGTGGTTAAAGTTGGGTTGATCCACGTCGGTCCTGGTCAGCGTCGTATGGGTTGTAGACGTCCATATGTGCAGTTTGTACAGGTCACATATTCACAAGTAGAGTTGTACGAGAGTTTGCATCTTAAGTAGAGACGTCACCTTCTTTACGTGTTGTTAATTTTCTTTAAATTATTACATGTATTAAAAAAACTTTACTACATCTTATATTTTTAAAATAAATACAAGCTCCCCACGTTTTGTAGTGGTAGCTAACCGTTATATTTTAGTTTAATTACCACATTTTTGAAGAGCTCTCGCTCGGAAGTGTGTACTGTCTGACGGCGGCATAGTAACTCTTTACTTGATACGACTGGTACATCACAACGAAGCGGAGCGAGTACTCCGCGATAATATAGTTCCTACTTTTATTTAAATATACATTATTATAACAAGATGAGACAAATTATTTATACGCATTTAATTTAAAGGAATTATTTTAACTACTAGTCGTGCCTTCAAATTATTAATTACTTACATTACGATTTTCAGACATTTCTAAGTTACAGACGGTTCGCTAAGCACGTTGTGTCCGGAATTAAACAGGTCAACGGATGTTGATTTACTAAAGGGTTAACTGTGATATAATTAGCTTTTTACAATACGATTTTTTTATTATTTGTTTAGTTAAATTTTTACCATTTACGTCTCATACTTATTCTGGGTTAGTACAGGGGTACTAGGTTTAATTGTGTGATTTAAAAATACTTAATTGCTTTTTCAAATTTTTTATTATTAAATATTTTATTATCAATTAAATCGTCACATACTCCGCCGCCTAAAATCCACATTAGGAATTTTAGTAAGGAAAATTCAAAATTGGGGTACTAGGAGTATGCTTGGCGTCAATGTGTGGAATTTCTTTTAGTACACGGTTGGTTTTCTATACCTCTCTTTAAATGATCTTGTTCTCATTCGTGAAATTCCCTTTTCTCGTTACTTACAATGCTAACTTATATTTTAATTCTTAATATTAATTTCCCTACTTTCTGTAACTCACAATATCGTGGCCCGACTGACATCGGCTTACTCTAACTACACAAGTTAGCTTTCAGCGCTCACTAATGATTACCTTGGCACACTCTAACTACACAAGTTAGCTTTCTGCACCATCATTACCCTTTTCAGTCGGCGCCGTTGTGACTATGTTACGTTACACATGTATAATTCTTTTTAATTACATCTAATATAACCTAAAGCGGATCCCATACTCCACTTTAGATTATTTCTAATCCTAACTTCTTACGCTACTGAGAGAAGCGGAATTTCACGAAGATAATTCTTATTCTCTCTCTAAATGATCAGCTGTAATACTTAAACAAACTATGCAGGAGGAGACAAACGTTTTTACAATCTACGAGGGGTCAAACACTGGACGCATTGTATTATACGCTAGGGAGGTTTTCATTGTCTAGCGATGCTACCATTTCGTACAATAGGGGGAAGGTGCTGCTACAATTCATAACACGCTTTATTGTTCTCGAACAGGCCACGACCGGGTGTTTACGCTATTCAACTATACTTTTATTATTATTTTTTTCCCTTATTTACTGCTACACTTTACACAAATTTAGTTTAACTTAAGATTTATTCAGCCTTATTATTTAAAGCAATTATTATTCACTTATTATTATTTTCCTTTTGGTCTCTTTCTAAGAAACTTACCTTTTTCTTTTATTTATTATCTACTTTGGGGGAGATTTAAGAAACTTACTTAGAATTATTTCCTATTGAATTACCATTTTTATTTAGGACACTTTATTTACTTTGTTTTCAGTTTACTCAGTTTAAAAGTTTACTGTTTTGGGGCATGGGGTTTAACACTTTATCTAACAATGGAGGGTTAACTATGTCATTTATTTATTTGAAATTTAAGTCACTATATTATTTAATTGTTGTCACGGTGAAAAATACTTGCTCTACTATACTATACACAATTACATAAACAATTTATTTCTTGGGTAAATCATTTGCATTGTTCACAAGAGAATAATTTCTCTTCTAAGGAAGAGACAAAATTCCACACACATACTTCAATGTAAAATCAACGATCAGCTGTTTGCTGGAATGTAGGTCACCCTCGTTTATTTAGTAAACAATGGCAGGGTAGTTGTATGCGTGGGAACGCGCGGATTGCGGACACGTATTGTTCTCTATAACAATAGCTCAGGCTATCTTTCTCGACCGGTTTCAACTGGAGAGGCCAGTCGGACTAAGGGGTGAATCTAATTCAACGAAACACGCTTTACAAGTTACAGGTGTATTATGGTTATAACAGTCTGAGTTTGGTAATTAATTGTCTTACTTTCCACCATTAATTTTTCAAATTATTTTTAATTTTTGGTAACAAAATTAAGTTACGAATTTCTTTACACGTAATTAACCGGGTATACTTTACACAGGAGTTTATATATATATATTTTTTATTTTTTTTTTTTACCTTGACGACAGACATACACTTACATTCTATGCAGGCATATTTAGGAAACTACAGGTCTTGAATTGTCACAATATAAACCTGTTAAAGGCTGAACAGTTTGACAAGCACTAAAATTCATGCACGTACTTGCATTGGCGTCATACAATGATAGTCTGTATTATTTTGCGTATCTTAAACAAATTACATCATACGCAAGATAGTGATTAATCCTGTACAAAATAAATTCATAAGGTGAATTTATTTATGAAATTAATTTTATGAAAATTAATATTACATGAAATACAGTAACTGAGTGCATAGATCAGATAACTAGTGCACAGTTTTCTATTTTACTACGTAACAATTATTTTTAATTATCAGAGTGACGTATCTTTGTTAGCGTCACGATGCTTACAACTTTTATATAAAACAACAGCGCATTCTTGTGACACTCTGTACACAATTACTTTTACAAGACAGCAACAACACAATACACAATTAATTATTATTTACACTAAAGCATAGCATAGCAAAGCAAAGTACAGCATAGCAGAGTGGCGCATTTTTGTGACACTCTGTACACGATCAATTCTTTTGTACAAAACAGCAGAGTGTTACGGCAAGCAGAGTGGCACATTTTTGTAACGTTGTGGGCTACGTTACAAATGGAGGGAACCCATCATAATTGACATTCGCCAATTATACAGGCTGCCTACGTTGTAACGAACTAAAATTAAACTCAACACAAATAACAATAGTATTTACGCTATCTATTAGGACACAAGGGGAAAGTATTTCACTGATTTATGCACTCACTTCAATGTGTAATAAGATGACATCTGTTTATTAACAAATTATTTGAAAAGATCCCCTAACATAATTATTTATACTAAAAAATTCAAAAGGGTTTTCTGTATAACAATGGATCATATTGATCATGTAATTTTACCTCGGATCCGGGTTTACTTTTAATATTGTAAAGACGTCTGAGATATACTATGCTCCTCTAGGAGCTTGCACGATTACATTAACCATTTGAAGAATGGTGTTATTTACTAAAGGGATTATAATTAATATTTCCATATTAACGTTACAACGTTTGATTTTCAATTCTACAATTTACATTTCTTTGGTTTTATTTATTTATTAAAGAAAATTATAGTCTTTGGAAAGTCTCTTTCATCTAAAAAGTTATGTCTCAAATGTAATTAATTCTCGATAGCCAAGCTATCGAGTCACCTTTAAAATAAGCTTTGCTGTCCTCGTCCTGGGGTGTGACTATTGGGAATTCTGGTAGTCGGCGTAGTCATCTGGGTCGTGTCTCTGGCGAATATTTTACAGCTGTATCAGTGAGGAAATTGAAGTAATGCTGGTTAAAGTTGGGTTGATCCACGTCGGTCCTGGTCAAAGCCGTATGGGTTGTAGACGTCCATATGTGCAGTTTGTACAGGTCACATATTCACAAGTAGAGTTGTACGAGAGTTTACATCTTAAGTAGAGACGTCACCTTCTTTACGTGTTGTTAATTTTCTTTAAATTATTACATTTCTTAAACAAATTTTTCTACATCTTATATTTTTAAAATAAATACAAGCTCCCCACGTTTTGCAGTGGTAGCTAACCGTTATATATTAGTTTAATTAACACATTTTTGAAGAGCTCTCGCTCGGAAGTGTGTACTGTCTGACGGCGGCATAGTAACTCTTTACTTGATACGACTGGTACATCACAACGAAGCGGAGCGAGTACTTCGCGATAATATAGTTCCTACTTTTATTTAAATATACATTATTATAACAAGATGAAACAAATTATTTATACGCATTTAATTTAAAGGAATTATTTTAACTACTAGTCGTGCCTTCAAATTATTAATTACTTACATTACGATTTTCAGACATTTCTAAGTTACAGACGGTTCGCTAAGCACGTTGTGTCCGGAATTAAACAGGTCAACGGATGTTGATTTACTAAAGGGTTAACTGTGATATAATTAGCTTTTTACAATACGATTTTTTTATTATTTGTTTAGTTAAATTTTTACCATTTAAGTCTCATACTTATTCTGGGTTAGTACAGGGGTACTAGGTTTAATTGTGTGATTTAAAAATACTTAATTGCTTTTTCAAATTTTTTATTATTAAATATTTTATTATCAATTAAATCGTCACATACTCCTCCGCTTAAAATCCATATTAGGAATTTTAGTAAGGAAAATTCAAAATTGGGGTACTGGGAGTATGCTTGGGTCAATGTGTGGAATTTCTTTTAGTACACGGTTGGTTTTCTATACCTCTCTTTAAATGATCTTGTTCTCATTCGTGAAATTCCCTTTTCTCGTTACTTACAATGCTAACTTATATTTTAATTCTTAATATTAATTTCCCTACTTTCTGTAACTCACAATATCGTGGCCCGACTGACATCGGCTTACTCTAACTACACAAGTTAGCTTTCAGCGCTCACTAATTATTACCTTGGCACACTCTAACTACACAAGTTAGCTTTCTGCACCATCATTACCCTTTTCAGTCGGCGCCGTTGTGACTATGTTACGTTACACATGTATAATTCTTTTTAATTACATCTAATATAACCTAAAGCGGATCCCATACTCCACTTTAGATTATTTCTAATCCTAACTTCTTACGCTACTGAGAGAAGCGGAATTTCACGAAGATAATTCTTATTCTCTCTCTAAATGATCAGCTGTAATACTTAAACAAACTATGCAGGAGGAGTCAAACGTTTTTACAATCTACGAGGGGTCAAACACTGGACGCATTGTATTATACGCTAGGGAGGTTTTCATTGTCTAGCGATGCTACCATTTCGTACAATAGGGGGAAGGTGGCTGCTACAATTCATAACACGCTTTATTGTTCTCGAACAGGCCACGACCGGGTGTTTACGCTATTCAACTATACTTTTATTATTATTTTTTTCCCTTATTTACTGCTACACTTTACACAAATTTAGTTTAACTTAAGATTTATTCAGCCTTATTATTTAAAGCAATTATTATTCACTTATTATTATTTTCCTTTTGGTCTCTTTCTAAGAAACTTACCTTTTTCTTTTATTTATTATCTACTTTGGGGGAGATTTAAGAAACTTACTTAGAATTATTTCCTATTGAATTACCATTTTTATTTAGGACACTTTATTTACTTTGTTGTCAGTTTACTCAGTTTAAAAGTTTACTGTTTTGGGGCATGGGGTTTAACACTTTATCTAACAATGGAGGGTTAACTATGTCATTTATTTATTTGAAATTTAAGTCACTATATTATTTAATTGTTGTCACGGTGAAAAATACTTGCTCTACTATACTATACACAATTACATAAACAATTTATTTCTTGGGTAAATCATTTGCATTGTTCACAAGAGAATAATTTCTCTTCTAAGGAAGAGACAAAATTCCACACACATACTTCAATGTAAAATCAACGATCAGCTGTTTGCTGGAATGTAGGTCACCCTCGTTTATTTAGTAAACAATGGCAGGGTAGTTGTATGCGTGGGAACGCGCGGATTGCGGACACGTATTGTTCTCTATAACAATAGCTCAGGCTATCTTTCTCGACCGGTTTCAACTGGAGAGGCCAGTCGGACTAAGGGGTGAATCTAATTCAACGAAACACGCTTTACAAGTTACAGGTGTATTATGGTTATAACAGTCTGAGTTTGGTAATTAATTGTCTTACTTTCCACCATTAATTTTTCAAATTATTTTTAATTTTTGGTAACAAAATTAAGTTACGAATTTCTTTACACGTAATTAACCGGGTATACTTTACACAGGAGTTTATATATATATGTTTTTTATTTTTTTTTTTTACCTTGACGACAGACATACACTTACATTCTATGCAGGCATATTTAGGAAACTACAGGTCTTGAATTGTCACAATATAAACCTGTTAAAGGCTGAAAAGTTTGACAAGCACTAAAATTCATGCACGTACTTGCATTGGCGTCATACAATGATAGTCTGTATTATTTTGCGTATCTTAAACAAATTACATCATACGCAAGATAGTGATTAATCCTGTACAAAATAAATTCATAAGGTGAATTTATTTATGAAATTAATTTTATGAAAATTAATATTACATGAAATACAGTAACTGAGTGCATAGATCAGATAACTAGTGCACAGTTTTCTATTTTACTACGTAACAATTATTTTTAATTATCAGAGTGACGTATCTTTGTTAGCGTCACGATGCTTACAACTTTTATATAAAACAACAGCGCATTCTTGTGACACTCTGTACACAATTACTTTTACAAGACAGCAAGAACACAATACACAATTAATTATTATTTACACTAAAGCATAGCATAGCAAAGCAAAGTACAGCATAGCAGAGTGGCGCATTTTTGTGACACTCTGTACACGATCAATTCTTTTGTACAAAACAGCAGAGTGTTACGGCAAGCAGAGTGGCGCATTTTTGTAACGTTGTGGGCTACGTTACAAATGGAGGGAACCCATCATAATTGACACTCGCCAATTATGCAGGCTGCCTACGTTGTAACGAACTAAAATTAAACTCAACACAAATAACAATAGTATTTACGCTATCTATTAGGACACAAGGGGAAGGTATTTCACTGATTTATGCACTCACTTCAATGTGTAATAAGATGACATCTGTTTATTAACAAATTATTTGAAAAGATCCCCTAACATAATTATTTATACTAAAAAATTCAAAAGGGTTTTCTGTATAACAATGGATCATATTGATCATGTAATTTTACCTCGGATCCGGGTTTACTTTTAATATTGTAAAGACGTCTGAGATATACTATGCTCCTCTAGGAGCTTGCACGATTACATTAACCATTTGAAGAATGGTGTTATTTACTAAAGGGATTATAATTAATATTTCCATATTAACGTTACAACGTTTGATTTTCAATTCTGCAATTTACATTTCAATGGTTTTATTTATTTATTAAAGAAAATTATAGTCTTTGGAAAGTCTCTTTCATCTAAAAAGTTATGTCTCAAATGTAATTAATTCTCGATAGCCAAGCTATCGAGTCACCTTTAAAATAAGCTTTGCTGTCCTCGTCCTGGGGTGTGACTATTGGGAATTCTGGTAGTCGGCGTAGTCATCTGGGTCGTGTCTCTCTGGCGAATATTTTACAGCTGTATCAGTGAGGAAATTGAAGTAATGGTGGTTAAAGTTGGGTTGATCCACGTCGGTCCTGGTCAGCGTCGTATGGGTTGTAGACGTCCATATGTGCAGTTTGTACAGGTCACATATTCACAAGTAGAGTTGTACGAGAGTTTGCATCTTAAGTAGAGACGTCACCTTCTTTACGTGTTGTTAATTTTCTTTAAATTATTACATGTATTAAAAAAACTTTACTACATCTTATATTTTTAAAATAAATACAAGCTCCCCACGTTTTGTAGTGGTAGCTAACCGTTATATTTTAGTTTAATTACCACATTTTTGAAGAGCTCTCGCTCGGAAGTGTGTACTGTCTGACGGCGGCATAGTAACTCTTTACTTGATACGACTGGTACATCACAACGAAGCGGAGCGAGTACTCCGCGATAATATAGTTCCTACTTTTATTTAAATATACATTATTATAACAAGATGAGACAAATTATTTATACGCATTTAATTTAAAGGAATTATTTTAACTACTAGTCGTGCCTTCAAATTATTAATTACTTACATTACGATTTTCAGACATTTCTAAGTTACAGACGGTTCGCTAAGCACGTTGTGTCCGGAATTAAACAGGTCAACGGATGTTGATTTACTAAAGGGTTAACTGTGATATAATTAGCTTTTTACAATACGATTTTTTTATTATTTGTTTAGTTAAATTTTTACCATTTACGTCTCATACTTATTCTGGGTTAGTACAGGGGTACTAGGTTTAATTGTGTGATTTAAAAATACTTAATTGCTTTTTCAAATTTTTTATTATTAAATATTTTATTATCAATTAAATCGTCACATACTCCGCCGCCTAAAATCCACATTATGAATTTTAGTAAGGAAAATTCAAAATTGGGGTACTAGGAGTATGCTTGGCGTCAATGTGTGGAATTTCTTTTAGTACACGGTTGGTTTTCTATACCTCTCTTTAAATGATCTTGTTCTCATTCGTGAAATTCCCTTTTCTCGTTACTTACAATGCTAACTTATATTTTAATTCTTAATATTAATTTCCCTACTTTCTGTAACTCACAATATCGTGGCCCGACTGACATCGGCTTACTCTAACTACACAAGTTAGCTTTCAGCGCTCACTAATGATTACCTTGGCACACTCTAACTACACAAGTTAGCTTTCTGCACCATCATTACCCTTTTCAGTCGGCGCCGTTGTGACTATGTTACGTTACACATGTATAATTCTTTTTAATTACATCTAATATAACCTAAAGCGGATCCCATACTCCACTTTAGATTATTTCTAATCCTAACTTCTTACGCTACTGAGAGAAGCGGAATTTCACGAAGATAATTCTTATTCTCTCTCTAAATGATCAGCTGTAATACTTAAACAAACTATGCAGGAGGAGACAAACGTTTTTACAATCTACGAGGGGTCAAACACTGGACGCATTGTATTATACGCTAGGGAGGTTTTCATTGTCTAGCGATGCTACCATTTCGTACAATAGGGGGAAGGTGGCTGCTACAATTCATAACACGCTTTATTGTTCTCGAACAGGCCACGACCGGGTGTTTACGCTATTCAACTATACTTTTATTATTATTTTTTTCCCTTATTTACTGCTACACTTTACACAAATTTAGTTTAACTTAAGATTTATTCAGCCTTATTATTTAAAGCAATTATTATTCACTTATTATTATTTTCCTTTTGGTCTCTTTCTAAGAAACTTACCTTTTTCTTTTATTTATTATCTACTTTGGGGGAGATTTAAGAAACTTACTTAGAATTATTTCCTATTGAATTACCATTTTTATTTAGGACACTTTATTTACTTTGTTTTCAGTTTACTCAGTTTAAAAGTTTACTGTTTTGGGGCATGGGGTTTAACACTTTATCTAACAATGGAGGGTTAACTATGTCATTTATTTATTTGAAATTTAAGTCACTATATTATTTAATTGTTGTCACGGTGAAAAATACTTGCTCTACTATACTATACACAATTACATAAACAATTTATTTCTTGGGTAAATCATTTGCATTGTTCACAAGAGAATAATTTCTCTTCTAAGGAAGAGACAAAATTCCACACACATACTTCAATGTAAAATCAACGATCAGCTGTTTGCTGGAATGTAGGTCACCCTCGTTTATTTAGTAAACAATGGCAGGGTAGTTGTATGCGTGGGAACGCGCGGATTGCGGACACGTATTGTTCTCTATAACAATAGCTCAGGCTATCTTTCTCGACCGGTTTCAACTGGAGAGGCCAGTCGGACTAAGGGGTGAATCTAATTCAACGAAACACGCTTTACAAGTTACAGGTGTATTATGGTTATAACAGTCTGAGTTTGGTAATTAATTGTCTTACTTTCCACCATTAATTTTTCAAATTATTTTTAATTTTTGGTAACAAAATTAAGTTACGAATTTCTTTACACGTAATTAACCGGGTATACTTTACACAGGAGTTTATATATATATATTTTTTATTTTTTTTTTTTACCTTGACGACAGACATACACTTACATTCTATGCAGGCATATTTAGGAAACTACAGGTCTTGAATTGTCACAATATAAACCTGTTAAAGGCTGAACAGTTTGACAAGCACTAAAATTCATGCACGTACTTGCATTGGCGTCATACAATGATAGTCTGTATTATTTTGCGTATCTTAAACAAATTACATCATACGCAAGATAGTGATTAATCCTGTACAAAATAAATTCATAAGGTGAATTTATTTATGAAATTAATTTTATGAAAATTAATATTACATGAAATACAGTAACTGAGTGCATAGATCAGATAACTAGTGCACAGAGTTTTCTATTTTACTACGTAACAATTATTTTTAATTATCAGAGTGACGTATCTTTGTTAGCGTCACGATGCTTACAACTTTTATATAAAACAACAGCGCATTCTTGTGACACTCTGTACACAATTACTTTTACAAGACAGCAACAACACAATACACAATTAATTATTATTTACACTAAAGCATAGCATAGCAAAGCAAAGTACAGCATAGCAGAGTGGCGCATTTTTGTGACACTCTGTACACGATCAATTCTTTTGTACAAAAGAGCAGAGTGTTACGGCAAGCAGAGTGGCGCATTTTTGTAACGTTGTGGGCTACGTTACAAATTGAGGGAACCCATCATAATTGACACTCGCCAATTATACAGGCTGCCTACGTTGTAACGAACTAAAATTAAACTCAACACAAATAACAATAGTATTTACGCTATCTATTAGGACACAAGGGGAAAGTATTTCACTGATTTATGCACTGACTTCAATGTGTAATAAGATGACATCTGTTTATTAACAAATTATTTGAAAAGATCCCCTAACATAATTATTTATACTAAAAAATTCAAAAGGGTTTTCTGTATAACAATGGATCATATTGATCATGTAATTTTACCTCGGATCCGGGTTTACTTTTAATATTGTAAAGACGTCTGAGATATACTATGCTCCTCTAGGAGCTTGCACGATTACATTAACCATTTGAAGAATGGTGTTATTTACTAAAGGGATTATAATTAATATTTCCATATTAACGTTACAACGTTTGATTTTCAATTCTACAATTTACATTTCTTTGGTTTTATTTATTTATTAAAGAAAATTATAGTCTTTGGAAAGTCTCTTTCATCTAAAAAGTTATGTCTCAAATGTAATTAATTCTCGATAGCCAAGCTATCGAGTCACCTTTAAAATAAGCTTTGCTGTCCTCGTCCTGGGGTGTGACTATTGGGAATTCTGGTAGTCGGCGTAGTCATCTGGGTCGTGTCTCTGGCGAATATTTTACAGCTGTATCAGTGAGGAAATTGAAGTAATGCTGGTTAAAGTTGGGTTGATCCACGTCGGTCCTGGTCAAAGCCGTATGGGTTGTAGACGTCCATATGTGCAGTTTGTACAGGTCACATATTCACAAGTAGAGTTGTACGAGAGTTTACATCTTAAGTAGAGACGTCACCTTCTTTACGTGTTGTTAATTTTCTTTAAATTATTACATTTCTTAAACAAATTTTTCTACATCTTATATTTTTAAAATAAATACAAGCTCCCCACGTTTTGCAGTGGTAGCTAACCGTTATATATTAGTTTAATTAACACATTTTTGAAGAGCTCTCGCTCGGAAGTGTGTACTGTCTGACGGCGGCATAGTAACTCTTTACTTGATACGACTGGTACATCACAACGAAGCGGAGCGAGTACTCCGCGATAATATAGTTCCTACTTTTATTTAAATATACATTATTATAACAAGATGAAACAAATTGTTTATACGCATTTAATTTAAAGGAATTATTTTAACTACTAGTCGTGCCTTCAAATTATTAATTACTTACATTACGATTTTCAGACATTTCTAAGTTACAGACGGTTCGCTAAGCACGTTGTGTCCGGAATTAAACAGGTCAACGGATGTTGATTTACTAAAGGGTTAACTGTGATATAATTAGCTTTTTACAATACGATTTTTTTATTATTTGTTTAGTTAAATTTTTACCATTTACGTCTCATACTTATTCTGGGTTAGTACAGGGGTACTAGGTTTAATTGTGTGATTTAAAAATACTTAATTGCTTTTTCAAATTTTTTATTATTAAATATTTTATTATCAATTAAATCGTCACGTACTCCGCCGCCTAAAATCCACATTATGAATTTTAGTAAGGAAAATTCAAAATTGGGGTACTAGGAGTATGCTTGGCGTCAATGTGTGGAATTTCTTTTAGTACACGGTTGGTTTTCTATACCTCTCTTTAAATGATCTTGTTCTCATTCGTGAAATTCCCTTTTCTCGTTACTTACAATGCTAACTTATATTTTAATTCTTAATATTAATTTCCCTACTTTCTGTAACTCACAATATCGTGGCCCGACTGACATCGGCTTACTCTAACTACACAAGTTAGCTTTCAGCGCTCACTAATGATTACCTTGGCACACTCTAACTACACAAGTTAGCTTTCTGCACCATCATTACCCTTTTCAGTCGGCGCCGTTGTGACTATGTTACGTTACACATGTATAATTCTTTTTAATTACATCTAATATAACCTAAAGCGGATCCCATACTCCACTTTAGATTATTTCTAATCCTAACTTCTTACGCTACTGAGAGAAGCGGAATTTCACGAAGATAATTCTTATTCTCTCTCTAAATGATCAGCTGTAATACTTAAACAAACTATGCAGGAGGAGACAAACGTTTTTACAATCTACGAGGGGTCAAACACTGGACGCATTGTATTATACGCTAGGGAGGTTTTCATTGTCTAGCGATGCTACCATTTCGTACAATAGGGGGAAGGTGCTGCTACAATTCATAACACGCTTTATTGTTCTCGAACAGGCCACGACCGGGTGTTTACGCTATTCAACTATACTTTTATTATTATTTTTTTCCCTTATTTACTGCTACACTTTACACAAATTTAGTTTAACTTAAGATTTATTCAGCCTTATTATTTAAAGCAATTATTATTCACTTATTATTATTTTCCTTTTGGTCTCTTTCTAAGAAACTTACCTTTTTCTTTTATTTATTATCTACTTTGGGGGAGATTTAAGAAACTTACTTAGAATTATTTCCTATTGAATTACCATTTTTATTTAGGACACTTTATTTACTTTGTTTTCAGTTTACTCAGTTTAAAAGTTTACTGTTTTGGGGCATGGGGTTTAACACTTTATCTAACAATGGAGGGTTAACTATGTCATTTATTTATTTGAAATTTAAGTCACTATATTATTTAATTGTTGTCACGGTGAAAAATACTTGCTCTACTATACTATACACAATTACATAAACAATTTATTTCTTGGGTAAATCATTTGCATTGTTCACAAGAGAATAATTTCTCTTCTAAGGAAGAGACAAAATTCCACACACATACTTCAATGTAAAATCAACGATCAGCTGTTTGCTGGAATGTAGGTCACCCTCGTTTATTTAGTAAACAATGGCAGGGTAGTTGTATGCGTGGGAACGCGCGGATTGCGGACACGTATTGTTCTCTATAACAATAGCTGAGGCTATCTTTCTCGACCGGTGTCAACTGGAGAGGCCAGTCGGACTAAGGGGTGAATCTAATTCAACGAAACACGCTTTACAAGTTACAGGTGTATTATGGTTATAACAGTCTGAGTTTGGTAATTAATTGTCTTACTTTCCACCATTAATTTTTCAAATTATTTTTAATTTTTGGTAACAAAATTAAGTTACGAATTTCTTTACACGTAATTAACCGGGTATACTTTACACAGGAGTTTATATATATATATTTTTTATTTTTTTTTTTTACCTTGACGACAGACATACACTTACATTCTATGCAGGCATATTTAGGAAACTACAGGTCTTGAATTGTCACAATATAAACCTGTTAAAGGCTGAAAAGTTTGACAAGCACTAAAATTCATGCACGTACTTGCATTGGCGTCATACAATGATAGTCTGTATTATTTTGCGTATCTTAAACAAATTACATCATACGCAAGATAGTGATTAATCCTGTACAAAATAAATTCATAAGGTGAATTTATTTATGAAATTAATTTTATGAAAATTAATATTACATGAAATACAGTAACTGAGTGCATAGATCAGATAACTAGTGCACAGTTTTCTATTTTACTACGTAACAATTATTTTTAATTATCAGAGTGACGTATCTTTGTTAGCGTCACGATGCTTACAACTTTTATATAAAACAACAGCGCATTCTTGTGACACTCTGTACACAATTACTTTTACAAGACAGCAAGAACACAATACACAATTAATTATTATTTACACTAAAGCATAGCATAGCAAAGCAAAGTACAGCATAGCAGAGTGGCGCATTTTTGTGACACTCTGTACACGATCAATTCTTTTGTACAAAACAGCAGAGTGTTACGGCAAGCAGAGTGGCGCATTTTTGTAACGTTGTGGGCTACGTTACAAATGGAGGGAACCCATCATAATTGACACTCGCCAATTATGCAGGCTGCCTACGTTGTAACGAACTAAAATTAAACTCAACACAAATAACAATAGTATTTACGCTATCTATTAGGACACAAGGGGAAGGTATTTCACTGATTTATGCACTCACTTCAATGTGTAATAAGATGACATCTGTTTATTAACAAATTATTTGAAAAGATCCCCTAACATAATTATTTATACTACAAAAAATTCAAAAGGGTTTTCTGTATAAAAATGGATCATATTGATCATGTAATTTTACCTCGGATCCGGGTTTACTTTTAATATTGTAAAGACGTCTGAGATATACTATGCTCCTCTAGGAGCTTGCACGATTACATTAACCATTTGAAGAATGGTGTTATTTACTAAAGGGATTATAATTAATATTTCCATATTAACGTTACAACGTTTGATTTTCAATTCTACAATTTACATTTCAATGGTTTTATTTATTTATTAAAGAAAATTATAGTCTTTGGAAAGTCTCTTTCATCTAAAAAGTTATGTCTCAAATGTAATTAATTCTCGATAGCCAAGCTATCGAGTCACCTTTAAAATAAGCTTTGCTGTCCTCGTCCTGGGGTGTGACTATTGGGAATTCTGGTAGTCGGCGTAGTCATCTGGGTCGTGTCTCTCTGGCGAATATTTTACAGCTGTATCAGTGAGGAAATTGAAGTAATGGTGGTTAAAGTTGGGTTGATCCACGTCGGTCCTGGTCAGCGTCGTATGGGTTGTAGACGTCCATATGTGCAGTTTGTACAGGTCACATATTCACAAGTAGAGTTGTACGAGAGTTTGCATCTTAAGTAGAGACGTCACCTTCTTTACGTGTTGTTAATTTTCTTTAAATTATTACATTTATTAAAAAAACTTTACTACATCTTATATTTTTAAAATAAATACAAGCTCCCCACGTTTTGTAGTGGTAGCTAACCGTTATATTTTAGTTTAATTACCACATTTTTGAAGAGCTCTCGCTCGGAAGTGTGTACTGTCTGACGGCGGCATAGTAACTCTTTACTTGATACGACTGGTACATCACAACGAAGCGGAGCGAGTACTCCGCGATAATATAGTTCCTACTTTTATTTAAATATACATTATTATAACAAGATGAAACAAATTATTTATACGCATTTAATTTAAAGGAATTATTTTAGCTACTAGTCGTGCCTTCAAATTATTAATTACTTACATTACGATTTTCAGACATTTCTAAGTTACAGACGGTTCGCTAAGCACGTTGTGTCCGGAATTAAACAGGTCAACGGATGTTGATTTACTAAAGGGTTAACTGTGATATAATTAGCTTTTTACAATACGATTTTTTTATTATTTGTTTAGTTAAATTTTTACCATTTACGTCTCATACTTATTCTGGGTTAGTACAGGGGTACTAGGTTTAATTGTGTGATTTAAAAATACTTAATTGCTTTTTCAAATTTTTTATTATTAAATATTTTATTATCAATTAAATCGTCACATACTCCGCCGCTTAAAATCCACATTAGGAATTTTAGTAAGGAAAATTCAAAATTGGGGTACTAGGAGTATGCTTGGCGTCAATGTGTGGAATTTCTTTTAGTACACGGTTGGTTTTCTATACCTCTCTTTAAATGATCTTGTTCTCATTCGTGAAATTCCCTTTTCTCGTTACTTACAATGCTAACTTATATTTTAATTCTTAATATTAATTTCCCTACTTTCTGTAACTCACAATATCGTGGCCCGACTGACATCGGCTTACTCTAACTACACAAGTTAGCTTTCTGCACCATCATTACCCTTTTCAGTCGGCGCCGTTGTGACTATGTTACGTTACACATGTATAATTCTTTTTAATTACATCTAATATAACCTAAAGCGGATCCCATACTCCACTTTAGATTATTTCTAATCCTAACTTCTTACGCTACTGAGAGAAGCGGAATTTCACGAAGATAATTCTTATTCTCTCTCTAAATGATCAGCTGTAATACTTAAACAAACTATGCAGGAGGAGACAAACGTTTTTACAATCTACGAGGGGTCAAACACTGGACGCATTGTATTATACGCTAGGGAGGTTTTCATTGTCTAGCGATGCTACCATTTCGTACAATAGGGGGAAGGTGCTGCTACAATTCATAACACGCTTTATTGTTCTCGAACAGGCCACGACCGGGTGTTTACGCTATTCAACTATACTTTTATTATTATTTTTTTCCCTTATTTACTGCTACACTTTACACAAATTTAGTTTAACTTAAGATTTATTCAGCCTTATTATTTAAAGCAATTATTATTCACTTATTATTATTTTCCTTTTGGTCTCTTTCTAAGAAACTTACCTTTTTCTTTTATTTATTATCTACTTTGGGGGAGATTTAAGAAACTTACTTAGAATTATTTCCTATTGAATTACCATTTTTATTTAGGACACTTTATTTACTTTGTTTTCAGTTTACTCAGTTTAAAAGTTTACTGTTTTGGGGCATGGGGTTTAACACTTTATCTAACAATGGAGGGTTAACTATGTCATTTATTTATTTGAAATTTAAGTCACTATATTATTTAATTGTTGTCACGGTGAAAAATACTTGCTCTACTATACTATACACAATTACATAAACAATTTATTTCTTGGGTAAATCATTTGCATTGTTCACAAGAGAATAATTTCTCTTCTAAGGAAGAGACAAAATTCCACACACATACTTCAATGTAAAATCAACGATCAGCTGTTTGCTGGAATGTAGGTCACCCTCGTTTATTTAGTAAACAATGGCAGGGTAGTTGTATGCGTGGGAACGCGCGGATTGCGGACACGTATTGTTCTCTATAACAATAGCTGAGGCTATCTTTCTCGACCGGTGTCAACTGGAGAGGCCAGTCGGACTAAGGGGTGAATCTAATTCAACGAAACACGCTTTACAAGTTACAGGTGTATTATGGTTATAACAGTCTGAGTTTGGTAATTAATTGTCTTACTTTCCACCATTAATTTTTCAAATTATTTTTAATTTTTGGTAACAAAATTAAGTTACGAATTTCTTTACACGTAATTAACCGGGTATACTTTACACAGGAGTTTATATATATATATTTTTTATTTTTTTTTTTTACCTTGACGACAGACATACACTTACATTCTATGCAGGCATATTTAGGAAACTACAGGTCTTGAATTGTCACAATATAAACCTGTTAAAGGCTGAAAAGTTTGACAAGCACTAAAATTCATGCACGTACTTGCATTGGCGTCATACAATGATAGTCTGTATTATTTTGCGTATCTTAAACAAATTACATCATACGCAAGATAGTGATTAATCCTGTACAAAATAAATTCATAAGGTGAATTTATTTATGAAATTAATTTTATGAAAATTAATATTACATGAAATACAGTAACTGAGTGCATAGATCAGATAACTAGTGCACAGTTTTCTATTTTACTACGTAACAATTATTTTTAATTATCAGAGTGACGTATCTTTGTTAGCGTCACGATGCTTACAACTTTTATATAAAACAACAGCGCATTCTTGTGACACTCTGTACACAATTACTTTTACAAGACAGCAAGAACACAATACACAATTAATTATTATTTACACTAAAGCATAGCATAGCAAAGCAAAGTACAGCATAGCAGAGTGGCGCATTTTTGTGACACTCTGTACACGATCAATTCTTTTGTACAAAACAGCAGAGTGTTACGGCAAGCAGAGTGGCGCATTTTTGTAACGTTGTGGGCTACGTTACAAATGGAGGGAACCCATCATAATTGACACTCGCCAATTATGCAGGCTGCCTACGTTGTAACGAACTAAAATTAAACTCAACACAAATAACAATAGTATTTACGCTATCTATTAGGACACAAGGGGAAGGTATTTCACTGATTTATGCACTCACTTCAATGTGTAATAAGATGACATCTGTTTATTAACAAATTATTTGAAAAGATCCCCTAACATAATTATTTATACTACAAAAAATTCAAAAGGGTTTTCTGTATAAAAATGGATCATATTGATCATGTAATTTTACCTCGGATCCGGGTTTACTTTTAATATTGTAAAGACGTCTGAGATATACTATGCTCCTCTAGGAGCTTGCACGATTACATTAACCATTTGAAGAATGGTGTTATTTACTAAAGGGATTATAATTAATATTTCCATATTAACGTTACAACGTTTGATTTTCAATTCTACAATTTACATTTCAATGGTTTTATTTATTTATTAAAGAAAATTATAGTCTTTGGAAAGTCTCTTTCATCTAAAAAGTTATGTCTCAAATGTAATTAATTCTCGATAGCCAAGCTATCGAGTCACCTTTAAAATAAGCTTTGCTGTCCTCGTCCTGGGGTGTGACTATTGGGAATTCTGGTAGTCGGCGTAGTCATCTGGGTCGTGTCTCTCTGGCGAATATTTTACAGCTGTATCAGTGAGGAAATTGAAGTAATGGTGGTTAAAGTTGGGTTGATCCACGTCGGTCCTGGTCAGCGTCGTATGGGTTGTAGACGTCCATATGTGCAGTTTGTACAGGTCACATATTCACAAGTAGAGTTGTACGAGAGTTTGCATCTTAAGTAGAGACGTCACCTTCTTTACGTGTTGTTAATTTTCTTTAAATTATTACATTTATTAAAAAAACTTTACTACATCTTATATTTTTAAAATAAATACAAGCTCCCCACGTTTTGTAGTGGTAGCTAACCGTTATATTTTAGTTTAATTACCACATTTTTGAAGAGCTCTCGCTCGGAAGTGTGTACTGTCTGACGGCGGCATAGTAACTCTTTACTTGATACGACTGGTACATCACAACGAAGCGGAGCGAGTACTCCGCGATAATATAGTTCCTACTTTTATTTAAATATACATTATTATAACAAGATGAAACAAATTATTTATACGCATTTAATTTAAAGGAATTATTTTAGCTACTAGTCGTGCCTTCAAATTATTAATTACTTACATTACGATTTTCAGACATTTCTAAGTTACAGACGGTTCGCTAAGCACGTTGTGTCCGGAATTAAACAGGTCAACGGATGTTGATTTACTAAAGGGTTAACTGTGATATAATTAGCTTTTTACAATACGATTTTTTTATTATTTGTTTAGTTAAATTTTTACCATTTACGTCTCATACTTATTCTGGGTTAGTACAGGGGTACTAGGTTTAATTGTGTGATTTAAAAATACTTAATTGCTTTTTCAAATTTTTTATTATTAAATATTTTATTATCAATTAAATCGTCACATACTCCGCCGCTTAAAATCCACATTAGGAATTTTAGTAAGGAAAATTCAAAATTGGGGTACTAGGAGTATGCTTGGCGTCAATGTGTGGAATTTCTTTTAGTACACGGTTGGTTTTCTATACCTCTCTTTAAATGATCTTGTTCTCATTCGTGAAATTCCCTTTTCTCGTTACTTACAATGCTAACTTATATTTTAATTCTTAATATTAATTTCCCTACTTTCTGTAACTCACAATATCGTGGCCCGACTGACATCGGCTTACTCTAACTACACAAGTTAGCTTTCTGCACCATCATTACCCTTTTCAGTCGGCGCCGTTGTGACTATGTTACGTTACACATGTATAATTCTTTTTAATTACATCTAATATAACCTAAAGCGGATCCCATACTCCACTTTAGATTATTTCTAATCCTAACTTCTTACGCTACTGAGAGAAGCGGAATTTCACGAAGATTATTCTTATTCTCTCTCTAAATGATCAGCTGTAATACTTAAACAAACTATGCAGGAGGAGACAAACGTTTTTACAATCTACGAGGGGTCAAACACTGGACGCATTGTATTATACGCTAGGGAGGTTTTCATTGTCTAGCGATGCTACCATTTCGTACAATAGGGGGAAGGTGGCTGCTACAATTCATAACACGCTTTATTGTTCTCGAACAGGCCACGACCGGGTGTTTACGCTATTCAACTATACTTTTATTATTATTTTTCCCTTATTTACTGCTACAGTTTACACAAATTTAGTTTAACTTAAGATTTATTCAGCCTTATTATTTAAAGCATTTATTATTCACTTATTATTATTTTCCTTTTGGTCTCTTTCTAAGAAACTTACCTTTTTCTTTTATTTATTATCTACTTTGGGGGAGATTTAAGAAACTTACTTAGAATTATTTCCTATTGAATTACCATTTTTATTTAGGACACTTTATTTACTTTGTTTTCAGTTTACTCAGTTTAAAAGTTTACTGTTTTGGGGCATGGGGTTTAACACTTTATCTAACAATGGAGGGTTAACTATGTCATTTATTTATTTGAAATTTAAGTCACTATATTATTTAATTGTTGTCACGGTGAAAAATACTTGCTCTACTATACTATACACAATTACATAAACAATTTATTTCTTGGGTAAATCATTTGCATTGTTCACAAGAGAATAATTTCTCTTCTAAGGAAGAGACAAAATTCCACACACATACTTCAATGTAAAATCAACGATCAGCTGTTTGCTGGAATGTAGGTCACCCTCGTTTATTTAGTAAACAATGACAGGGTAGTTGTATGCGTGGGAACGCGCGGATTGCGGACACGTATTGTTCTCTATAACAATAGCTCAGGCTATCTTTCTCGACCGGTTTCAACTGGAGAGGCCAGTCGGACTAAGGGGTGAATCTAATTCAACGAAACACGCTTTACAAGTTACAGGTGTATTATGGTTATAACAGTCTGAGTTTGGTAATTAATTGTCTTACTTTTAACCATTATTTTTCAAATTATTTTTAATTTTTGGTAACAAAATTAAGTTACGAATTTCTTTACACGTAATTAACCGGGTATACTTTACACAGGAGTTTATATATATATATTTTTTATTTTTTTTTTTTACTTTGACGACAGACATACACTTACATTCTATGCAGGCATATTTAGGAAACTACAGGTCTTGAATTGTCACAATATAAACCTGTTAAAGGCTGAACAGTTTGACAAGCACTAAAATTCATGCACGTACTTGCATTGGCGTCATACAATGATAGTCTGTATTATTTTGCGTATCTTAAACAAATTACATCATACGCAAGATAGTGATTAATCCTGTACAAAATAAATTCATAAGGTGAATTTATTTATGAAATTAATTTTATGAAAATTAATATTACATGAAATACAGTAACTGAGTGCATAGATCAGATAACTAGTGCACAGAGTTTTCTATTTTACTACGTAACAATTATTTTTAATTATCAGAGTGACGTATCTTTGTTAGCGTCACGATGCTTACAACTTTTATATAAAACAACAGCGCATTCTTGTGACACTCTGTACACAATTACTTTTACAAGACAGCAACAACACAATACACAATTAATTATTATTTACACTAAAGCATAGCATAGCAAAGCAAAGTACAGCATAGCAGAGTGGCGCATTTTTGTGACACTCTGTACACGATCAATTATTTTGTACAAAAGAGCAGAGTGTTACGGCAAGCAGAGTGGCGCATTTTTGTAACGTTGTGGGCTACGTTACAAATGGAGGGAACCCATCATAATTGACACTCGCCAATTATACAGGCTGCCTACGTTGTAACGAACTAAAATTAAACTCAACACAAATAACAATAGTATTTACGCTATCTATTAGGACACAAGGGGAAGGTATTTCACTGATTTATGCACTCACTTCAATGTGTAATAAGATGACATCTGTTTATTAACAAATTATTTGAAAAGATCCCCTAACATAATTATTTAAACTAAAAAATTCAAAAGGGTTTTCTGTATAACAATGGATCATATTGATCATGTAATTTTACCTCGGATCCGGGTTTACTTTTAATAGTAAAGACGTCTGAGATATACTATGCTCCTCTAGGAGCTTGCATGATTACATTAACCATTTGAAGAATGGTGTTATTTACTAAAGGGATTATAATTAATATTTCCATATTAACGTTACAACGTATGATTTTCAATTCTACAGTTTACATTTCTTTGGTTTTATTTATTTATTAAAGAAAATTATAGTCTTTGGAAAGTCTCTTTCATCTAAAAAGTTATGTCTCAAATGTAATTAATTCTTGATAGCCAAGCTATCGAGTCACCTTTAAAATAAGCTTTGCTGTCCTCGTCCTGGGGTGTGACTATTGGGAATTCTGGTAGTCGGCGTAGTCATCTGGGTCGTGTCTCTCTGGCGAATATTTTACAGCTGTATCAGTGAGGAAATTGAAGTAATGCTGGTTAAAGTTGGGTTGATCCACGTCGGTCCTGGTCAGCGTCGTATGGGTTGTAGACGTCCATATGTGCAGTTTGTACAGGTCACATATTCACAAGTAGAGTTGTACGAGAGTTTGCATCTTAAGTAGAGACGTCACCTTCTTTACGTGTTGTTAATTTTCTTTAAATTATTACATTTATTAAACAAACTTTACTACATCTTATATTTTTAAAATAAATACAAGCTCCCCACGTTTTGTAGTGGTAGCTAACCGTTATATTTTAGTTTAATTACCACATTTTTGAAGAGCTCTCGCTCGGAAGTGTGTACTGTCTGACGGCGGCATAGTAACTCTTTACTTGATACGACTGGTACATCACAACGAAGCGGAGCGAGTACTCCGCGATAATATAGTTCCTACTTTTATTTAAATATACATTATTATAACAAGATGAAACAAATTATTTATACGCATTTAGTTTACAGGAATTATTTTAACTACTAGTCGTGCCTTCAAATTATTAATTACTTACATTACGATTTTCAGACATTTCTAAGTTACAGACGGTTCGCTAAGCACGTTGTGTCCGGAATTAAACAGGTCAACGGAAGTTGATTTACTAAAGGGTTAACTGTGATATAATTAGCTTTTTACAATACGATTTTTTTATTATTTGTTTAGTTAAATTTTTACCATTTACGTCTCATACTTATTCTGGGTTAGTACAGGGGTACTAGGTTTAATTGTGTGATTTAAAAATACTTAATTGCTTTTTCAAATTTTTTATTATTAAATATTTTATTATCAATTAAATCGTCACATACTCCGCCGCTTAAAATCCACATTAGGAATTTTAGTAAGGAAAATTCAAAATTGGGGTACTAGGAGTATGCTTGGCGTCAATGTGTGGAATTTCTTTTAGTACACGGTTGGTTTTCTATACCTCTCTTTAAATGATCTTGTTCTCATTCGTGAAATTCCCTTTTCTCGTTACTTACAATGCTAACTTATATTTTAATTCTTAATACTAATTTCCCTACTTTCTGTAACTCACAATATCGTGGCCCGACTGACATCGGCTTACTCTAACTACACAAGTTAGCTTTCAGCGCTCACTAATGATTACCTTGGCACACTCTAACTACACAAGTTAGCTTTCTGCACCATCATTACCCTTTTCAGTCGGCGCCGTTGTGACTATGTTACGTTACACATGTATAATTCTTTTTAATTACATCTAATATAACCTAAAGCGGATCCCATACTCCACTTTAGATTATTTCTAATCCTAACTTCTTACGCTACTGAGAGAAGCGGAATTTCACGAAGATTATTCTTATTCTCTCTCTAAATGATCAGCTGTAATACTTAAACAAACTATGCAGGAGGAGACAAACGTTTTTACAATCTACGAGGGGTCAAACACTGGACGCATTGTATTATACGCTAGGGAGGTTTTCATTGTCTAGCGATGCTACCATTTCGTACAATAGGGGGAAGGTGGCTGCTACAATTCATAACACGCTTTATTGTTCTCGAACAGGCCACGACCGGGTGTTTACGCTATTCAACTATACTTTTATTATTATTTTTCCCTTATTTACTGCTACACTTTACACAAATTTAGTTTAACTTAAGATTTATTCAGCCTTATTATTTAAAGCAATTATTATTCACTTATTATTATTTTCCTTTTGGTCTCTTTCTAAGAAACTTACCTTTTTCTTTTATTTATTATCTACTTTGGGGGAGATTTAAGAAACTTACTTAGAATTATTTCCTATTGAATTACCATTTTTATTTAGGACACTTTATTTACTTTGTTTTCAGTTTACTCAGTTTAAAAGTTTACTGTTTTGGGGCATGGGGTTTAACACTTTATCTAACAATGGAGGGTTAACTATGTCATTTATTTATTTGAAATTTAAGTCACTATATTATTTAATTGTTGTCACGGTGAAAAATACTTGCTCTACTATACTATACACAATTACATAAACAATTTATTTCTTGGGTAAATCATTTGCATTGTTCACAAGAGAATAATTTCTCTTCTAAGGGAGAGACAAAATTCCACACACATACTTCAATGTAAAATCAACGATCAGCTGTTTGCTGGAATGTAGGTCACCCTCGTTTATTTAGTAAACAATGGCAGGGTAGTTGTATGCGTGGGAACGCGCGGATTGCGGACACGTATTGTTCTCTATAACAATAGCTCAGGCTATCTTTCTCGACCGGTTTCAACTGGAGAGGCCAGTCGGACTAAGGGGTGAATCTAATTCAACGAAACACGCTTTACAAGTTACAGGTGTATTATGGTTATAACAGTCTGAGTTTGGTAATTAATTGTCTTACTTTCCACCATTATTTTTCAAATTATTTTTAATTTTTGGTAACAAAATTAAGTTACGAATTTCTTTACACGTAATTAACCGGGTCTACTTTACACAG
Organism: Magicicada septendecula; assembly: GCA_034769895.1. Classification (NCBI taxonomy): domain Eukaryota; kingdom Metazoa; phylum Arthropoda; class Insecta; order Hemiptera; family Cicadidae; genus Magicicada; species Magicicada septendecula. The sequence goes on from CM068371.1 coordinate 469,407,390, forward strand.
GAGTTTATATATATATATTTTTTATTTTTTTTTTTTACCTTGACGACAGACATACACTTACATTCTATGCAGGCATATTTAGGAAACTACAGGTCTTGAATTGTCACAATATAAACCTGTTAAAGACTGAACAGTTTGACAAGCACTAAAATTCATGCACGTACTTGCATTGGCGTCATACAATGATAGTCTGTATTATTTTGCGTATCTTAAACAAATTACATCATACGCAAGATAGTGATTAATCCTGTACAAAATAAATTCATAAGGTGAATTTATTTATGAAATTAATTTTATGAAAATTAATATTACATGAAATACAGTAACTGAGTGCATAGATCAGATAACTAGTGCACAGAGTTTTCTATTTTACTACGTAACAATTATTTTTAATTATCAGAGTGACGTATCTTTGTTAGCGTCACGATGCTTACAACTTTTATATAAAACAACAGCGCATTCTTGTGACGCTCTGTACACAATTACTTTTACAAGACAGCAAAAACACAATACACAATTAATTATTATTTACACTAAAGCATAGCATAGGAAAGCAAAGTACAGCATAGCAGAGTGGCGCATTTTTGTGACACTCTGTACACGATCAATTATTTTGTACAAAAGAGCAGAGTGTTACGGCAAGCAGAGTGGCGCATTTTTGTAACGTTGTGGGCTACGTTACAAATGGAGGGAACCCATCATATTTGACACTCGCCTATTATACAGGCTGCCTACGTTGTAACGAACTAAAATTAAACTCAACACAAATAATAATAGTATTTACGCTATTTATTAGGACACAAGGGGAAGGTATTTCACTGGTTTATGCACTCACTTCAATGTGTAATAAGATGACATCTCTTTATTAACAAATTATTTGAAAAGATCCCCTAACATAATTATTTAAACTAAAAAATTCAAAAGGGTTTTCTGTATAACAATGGATCATATTGATCATGTAATTTTACCTCGGATCCGTGTTTACTTTTAATATTGTAAAGACGTCCGAGTTATACTATGCTCCTCTAGGAGCTTGCATGATTACATTAACCATTTGAAGAATGGTGTTATTTACTAAAGGGATTATAATTAATATTTCCATATTAACGTTACAACGTATGATTTTCAATTCTACAGTTTACATTTCTTTGGTTTTATTTATTTATTAAAGAAAATTATAGTCTTTGGAAAGTCTCTTTCATCTAAAAAGTTATGTCTCAAATGTAATTAATTCTCGATAGCCAAGCTATCGAGTCACCTTTAAAATAAGCTTTGCTGTCCTCGTCCTGGGGTGTGACTATTGGGAATTCTGGTAGTCGGCGTAGTCATCTGGGTCGTGTCTCTCTGGCGAATATTTTACAGCTGTATCAGTGAAGAAATTGAAGTAATGCTGGTTAAAGTTGGGTTGATCCACGTCGGTCCTGGTCAGCGTCGTATGGGTTGTAGACGTCCATATGTGCAGTTTGTACAGGTCACATATTCACAAGTAGAGTTGTACGAGAGTTTGCATCTTGAGTAGAGACGTCACCTTCTTTACGTGTTGTTAATTTTCTTTAAATTATTACATTTCTTAAACAAACATTACTACATCTTATATTTTTAAAATAAATACTAGCTCCCCACGTTTTGTAGTGGTAGCTAACCGTTATATTTAAGTTTAATTAACACATTTCTGAAGAGCTCTCGCTCGGAGGTGTGTACTGTCTGACGGCGGCATAGTAACTCTTTACTTGATACGACTGGTACATCACAACGAAGCGGAGCGAGTACTCCGCGATAATATAGTTCCTACTTTTATTTAAATATACATTATTATAACAAGATGAAACAAATTATTTATACGCATTTAATTTACAGGAATTATTTAACTACTAGTCGTGCCTTCAAATTATTAATTACTTACATTACGATTTTCAGACATTTCTAAGTTACAGACGGTTCGCTAAGCACGTTGTGTCCGGAATTAAACAGGTCAACGGAAGTTGATTTACTAAAGGGTTAACTGTGATATAATTAGCTTTTTACAATACGATTTTTTTATTATTTGTTTAGTTAAATTTTTACCATTTACGTCTCATACTTATTCTGGGTTAGTACAGGGGTACTAGGTTTAATTGTGTGATTTAAAAATACTTAATTGCTTTTTCAAATTTTTTATTATTAAATATTTTATTATCAATTAAATCGTCACATACTCCGCCGCTTAAAATCCACATTAGGAATTTTAGTAAGGAAAATTCAAAATTGGGGTACTAGGAGTATGCTTGGCGTCAATGTGTGGAATTTCTTTTAGTACACGGTTGGTTTTCTATACCTCTCTTTAAATGATCTTGTTCTCATTCGTGAAATTCCCTTTTCTCGTTACTTACAATGCTAACTTATATTTTAATTCTTAATACTAATTTCCCTACTTTCTGTAACTCACAATATCGTGGCCCGACTGACATCGGCTTACTCTAACTACACAAGTTAGCTTTCAGCGCTCACTAATGATTACCTTGGCACACTCTAACTACACAAGTTAGCTTTCTGCACCATCATTACCCTTTTCAGTCGGCGCCGTTGTGACTATGTTACGTTACACATGTATAATTCTTTTTAATTACATCTAATATAACCTAAAGCGGATCCCATACTCCACTTTAGATTATTTCTAATCCTAACTTCTTACGCTACTGAGAGAAGCGGAATTTCACGAAGATTATTCTTATTCTCTCTCTAAATGATCAGCTGTAATACTTAAACAAACTATGCAGGAGGAGACAAACGTTTTTACAATCTACGAGGGGTCAAACACTGGACGCATTGTATTATACGCTAGGGAGGTTTTCATTGTCTAGCGATGCTACCATTTCGTACAATAGGGGGAAGGTGGCTGCTACAATTCATAACACGCTTTATTGTTCTCGAACAGGCCACGACCGGGTGTTTACGCTATTCAACTATACTTTTATTATTATTTTTCCCTTATTTACTGCTACACTTTACACAAATTTAGTTTAACTTAAGATTTATTCAGCCTTATTATTTAAAGCAATTATTATTCACTTATTATTATTTTCCTTTTGGTCTCTTTCTAAGAAACTTACCTTTTTCTTTTATTTATTATCTACTTTGGGGGAGATTTAAGAAACTTACTTAGAATTATTTCCTATTGAATTACCATTTTTATTTAGGACACTTTATTTACTTTGTTTTCAGTTTACTCAGTTTAAAAGTTTACTGTTTTGGGGCATGGGGTTTAACACTTTATCTAACAATGGAGGGTTAACTATGTCATTTATTTATTTGAAATTTAAGTCACTATATTATTTAATTGTTGTCACGGTGAAAAATACTTGCTCTACTATACTATACACAATTACATAAACAATTTATTTCTTGGGTAAATCATTTGCATTGTTCACAAGAGAATAATTTCTCTTCTAAGGAAGAGACAAAATTCCACACACATACTTCAATGTAAAATCAACGATCAGCTGTTTGCTGGAATGTAGGTCACCCTCGTTTATTTAGTAAACAATGACAGGGTAGTTGTATGCGTGGGAACGCGCGGATTGCGGACACGTATTGTTCTCTATAACAATAGCTCAGGCTATCTTTCTCGACCGGTTTCAACTGGAGAGGCCAGTCGGACTAAGGGGTGAATCTAATTCAACGAAACACGCTTTACAAGTTACAGGTGTATTATGGTTATAACAGTCTGAGTTTGGTAATTAATTGTCTTACTTTCCACCATTATTTTTCAAATTATTTTTAATTTTTGGTAACAAAATTAAGTTACGAATTTCTTTACACGTAATTAACCGGGTATACTTTACACAGGAGTTTATATATATATATTTTTTATTTTTTTTTTTTACTTTGACGACAGACATACACTTACATTCTATGCAGGCATATTTAGGAAACTACAGGTCTTGAATTGTCACAATATAAACCTGTTAAAGGCTGAACAGTTTGACAAGCACTAAAATTCATGCACGTACTTGCATTGGCGTCATACAATGATAGTCTGTATTATTTTGCGTATCTTAAACAAATTACATCATACGCAAGATAGTGATTAATCCTGTACAAAATAAATTCATAAGGTGAATTTATTTATGAAATTAATTTTATGAAAATTAATATTACATGAAATACAGTAACTGAGTGCATAGATCAGATAACTAGTGCACAGAGTTTTCTATTTTACTACGTAACAATTATTTTTAATTATCAGAGTGACGTATCTTTGTTAGCGTCACGATGCTTACAACTTTTATATAAAACAACAGCGCATTCTTGTGACACTCTGTACACAATTACTTTTACAAGACAGCAACAACACAATACACAATTAATTATTATTTACACTAAAGCATAGCATAGCAAAGCAAAGTACAGCATAGCAGAGTGGCGCATTTTTGTGACACTCTGTACACGATCAATTATTTTGTACAAAAGAGCAGAGTGTTACGGCAAGCAGAGTGGCGCATTTTTGTAACGTTGTGGGCTACGTTACAAATGGAGGGAACCCATCATAATTGACACTCGCCAATTATACAGGCTGCCTACGTTGTAACGAACTAAAATTAAACTCAACACAAATAACAATAGTATTTACGCTATCTATTAGGACACAAGGGGAAGGTATTTCACTGATTTATGCACTCACTTCAATGTGTAATAAGATGACATCTGTTTATTAACAAATTATTTGAAAAGATCCCCTAACATAATTATTTAAACTAAAAAATTCAAAAGGGTTTTCTGTATAACAATGGATCATATTGATCATGTAATTTTACCTCGGATCCGGGTTTACTTTTAATAGTAAAGACGTCTGAGATATACTATGCTCCTCTAGGAGCTTGCATGATTACATTAACCATTTGAAGAATGGTGTTATTTACTAAAGGGATTATAATTAATATTTCCATATTAACGTTACAACGTATGATTTTCAATTCTACAGTTTACATTTCTTTGGTTTTATTTATTTATTAAAGAAAATTATAGTCTTTGGAAAGTCTCTTTCATCTAAAAAGTTATGTCTCAAATGTAATTAATTCTCGATAGCCAAGCTATCGAGTCACCTTTAAAATAAGCTTTGCTGTCCTCGTCCTGGGGTGTGACTATTGGGAATTCTGGTAGTCGGCGTAGTCATCTGGGTCGTGTCTCTCTGGCGAATATTTTACAGCTGTATCAGTGAGGAAATTGAAGTAATGCTGGTTAAAGTTGGGTTGATCCACGTCGGTCCTGGTCAGCGTCGTATGGGTTGTAGACGTCCATATGTGCAGTTTGTACAGGTCACATATTCACAAGTAGAGTTGTACGAGAGTTTGCATCTTAAGTAGAGACGTCACCTTCTTTACGTGTTGTTAATTTTCTTTAAATTATTACATTTATTAAACAAACTTTACTACATCTTATATTTTTAAAATAAATACAAGCTCCCCACGTTTTGTAGTGGTAGCTAACCGTTATATTTTAGTTTAATTACCACATTTTTGAAGAGCTCTCGCTCGGAAGTGTGTACTGTCTGACGGCGGCATAGTAACTCTTTACTTGATACGACTGGTACATCACAACGAAGCGGAGCGAGTACTCCGCGATAATATAGTTCCTACTTTTATTTAAATATACATTATTATAACAAGATGAAACAAATTATTTATACGCATTTAGTTTACAGGAATTATTTTAACTACTAGTCGTGCCTTCAAATTATTAATTACTTACATTACGATTTTCAGACATTTCTAAGTTACAGACGGTTCGCTAAGCACGTTGTGTCCGGAATTAAACAGGTCAACGGAAGTTGATTTACTAAAGGGTTAACTGTGATATAATTAGCTTTTTACAATACGATTTTTTTATTATTTGTTTAGTTAAATTTTTACCATTTACGTCTCATACTTATTCTGGGTTAGTACAGGGGTACTAGGTTTAATTGTGTGATTTAAAAATACTTAATTGCTTTTTCAAATTTTTTATTATTAAATATTTTATTATCAATTAAATCGTCACATACTCCGCCGCTTAAAATCCACATTAGGAATTTTAGTAAGGAAAATTCAAAATTGGGGTACTAGGAGTATGCTTGGCGTCAATGTGTGGAATTTCTTTTAGTACACGGTTGGTTTTCTATACCTCTCTTTAAATGATCTTGTTCTCATTCGTGAAATTCCCTTTTCTCGTTACTTACAATGCTAACTTATATTTTAATTCTTAATACTAATTTCCCTACTTTCTGTAACTCACAATATCGTGGCCCGACTGACATCGGCTTACTCTAACTACACAAGTTAGCTTTCAGCGCTCACTAATGATTACCTTGGCACACTCTAACTACACAAGTTAGCTTTCTGCACCATCATTACCCTTTTCAGTCGGCGCCGTTGTGACTATGTTACGTTACACATGTATAATTCTTTTTAATTACATCTAATATAACCTAAAGCGGATCCCATACTCCACTTTAGATTATTTCTAATCCTAACTTCTTACGCTACTGAGAGAAGCGGAATTTCACGAAGATTATTCTTATTCTCTCTCTAAATGATCAGCTGTAATACTTAAACAAACTATGCAGGAGGAGACAAACGTTTTTACAATCTACGAGGGGTCAAACACTGGACGCATTGTATTATACGCTAGGGAGGTTTTCATTGTCTAGCGATGCTACCATTTCGTACAATAGGGGGAAGGTGGCTGCTACAATTCATAACACGCTTTATTGTTCTCGAACAGGCCACGACCGGGTGTTTACGCTATTCAACTATACTTTTATTATTATTTTTCCCTTATTTACTGCTACACTTTACACAAATTTAGTTTAACTTAAGATTTATTCAGCCTTATTATTTAAAGCAATTATTATTCACTTATTATTATTTTCCTTTTGGTCTCTTTCTAAGAAACTTACCTTTTTCTTTTATTTATTATCTACTTTGGGGGAGATTTAAGAAACTTACTTAGAATTATTTCCTATTGAATTACCATTTTTATTTAGGACACTTTATTTACTTTGTTTTCAGTTTACTCAGTTTAAAAGTTTACTGTTTTGGGGCATGGGGTTTAACACTTTATCTAACAATGGAGGGTTAACTATGTCATTTATTTATTTGAAATTTAAGTCACTATATTATTTAATTGTTGTCACGGTGAAAAATACTTGCTCTACTATACTATACACAATTACATAAACAATTTATTTCTTGGGTAAATCATTTGCATTGTTCACAAGAGAATAATTTCTCTTCTAAGGAAGAGACAAAATTCCACACACATACTTCAATGTAAAATCAACGATCAGCTGTTTGCTGGAATGTAGGTCACCCTCGTTTATTTAGTAAACAATGACAGGGTAGTTGTATGCGTGGGAACGCGCGGATTGCGGACACGTATTGTTCTCTATAACAATAGCTCAGGCTATCTTTCTCGACCGGTTTCAACTGGAGAGGCCAGTCGGACTAAGGGGTGAATCTAATTCAACGAAACACGCTTTACAAGTTACAGGTGTATTATGGTTATAACAGTCTGAGTTTGGTAATTAATTGTCTTACTTTCCACCATTATTTTTCAAATTATTTTTAATTTTTGGTAACAAAATTAAGTTACGAATTTCTTTACACGTAATTAACCGGGTATACTTTACACAGGAGTTTATATATATATATTTTTTATTTTTTTTTTTTACTTTGACGACAGACATACACTTACATTCTATGCAGGCATATTTAGGAAACTACAGGTCTTGAATTGTCACAATATAAACCTGTTAAAGGCTGAACAGTTTGACAAGCACTAAAATTCATGCACGTACTTGCATTGGCGTCATACAATGATAGTCTGTATTATTTTGCGTATCTTAAACAAATTACATCATACGCAAGATAGTGATTAATCCTGTACAAAATAAATTCATAAGGTGAATTTATTTATGAAATTAATTTTATGAAAATTAATATTACATGAAATACAGTAACTGAGTGCATAGATCAGATAACTAGTGCACAGAGTTTTCTATTTTACTACGTAACAATTATTTTTAATTATCAGAGTGACGTATCTTTGTTAGCGTCACGATGCTTACAACTTTTATATAAAACAACAGCGCATTCTTGTGACACTCTGTACACAATTACTTTTACAAGACAGCAACAACACAATACACAATTAATTATTATTTACACTAAAGCATAGCATAGCAAAGCAAAGTACAGCATAGCAGAGTGGCGCATTTTTGTGACACTCTGTACACGATCAATTATTTTGTACAAAAGAGCAGAGTGTTACGGCAAGCAGAGTGGCGCATTTTTGTAACGTTGTGGGCTACGTTACAAATGGAGGGAACCCATCATAATTGACACTCGCCAATTATACAGGCTGCCTACGTTGTAACGAACTAAAATTAAACTCAACACAAATAACAATAGTATTTACGCTATCTATTAGGACACAAGGGGAAGGTATTTCACTGATTTATGCACTCACTTCAATGTGTAATAAGATGACATCTGTTTATTAACAAATTATTTGAAAAGATCCCCTAACATAATTATTTAAACTAAAAAATTCAAAAGGGTTTTCTGTATAACAATGGATCATATTGATCATGTAATTTTACCTCGGATCCGGGTTTACTTTTAATAGTAAAGACGTCTGAGATATACTATGCTCCTCTAGGAGCTTGCATGATTACATTAACCATTTGAAGAATGGTGTTATTTACTAAAGGGATTATAATTAATATTTCCATATTAACGTTACAACGTATGATTTTCAATTCTACAGTTTACATTTCTTTGGTTTTATTTATTTATTAAAGAAAATTATAGTCTTTGGAAAGTCTCTTTCATCTAAAAAGTTATGTCTCAAATGTAATTAATTCTCGATAGCCAAGCTATCGAGTCACCTTTAAAATAAGCTTTGCTGTCCTCGTCCTGGGGTGTGACTATTGGGAATTCTGGTAGTCGGCGTAGTCATCTGGGTCGTGTCTCTCTGGCGAATATTTTACAGCTGTATCAGTGAGGAAATTGAAGTAATGCTGGTTAAAGTTGGGTTGATCCACGTCGGTCCTGGTCAGCGTCGTATGGGTTGTAGACGTCCATATGTGCAGTTTGTACAGGTCACATATTCACAAGTAGAGTTGTACGAGAGTTTGCATCTTAAGTAGAGACGTCACCTTCTTTACGTGTTGTTAATTTTCTTTAAATTATTACATTTATTAAACAAACTTTACTACATCTTATATTTTTAAAATAAATACAAGCTCCCCACGTTTTGTAGTGGTAGCTAACCGTTATATTTTAGTTTAATTACCACATTTTTGAAGAGCTCTCGCTCGGAAGTGTGTACTGTCTGACGGCGGCATAGTAACTCTTTACTTGATACGACTGGTACATCACAACGAAGCGGAGCGAGTACTCCGCGATAATATAGTTCCTACTTTTATTTAAATATACATTATTATAACAAGATGAAACAAATTATTTATACGCATTTAGTTTACAGGAATTATTTTAACTACTAGTCGTGCCTTCAAATTATTAATTACTTACATTACGATTTTCAGACATTTCTAAGTTACAGACGGTTCGCTAAGCACGTTGTGTCCGGAATTAAACAGGTCAACGGAAGTTGATTTACTAAAGGGTTAACTGTGATATAATTAGCTTTTTACAATACGATTTTTTTATTATTTGTTTAGTTAAATTTTTACCATTTACGTCTCATACTTATTCTGGGTTAGTACAGGGGTACTAGGTTTAATTGTGTGATTTAAAAATACTTAATTGCTTTTTCAAATTTTTTATTATTAAATATTTTATTATCAATTAAATCGTCACATACTCCGCCGCTTAAAATCCACATTAGGAATTTTAGTAAGGAAAATTCAAAATTGGGGTACTAGGAGTATGCTTGGCGTCAATGTGTGGAATTTCTTTTAGTACACGGTTGGTTTTCTATACCTCTCTTTAAATGATCTTGTTCTCATTCGTGAAATTCCCTTTTCTCGTTACTTACAATGCTAACTTATATTTTAATTCTTAATACTAATTTCCCTACTTTCTGTAACTCACAATATCGTGGCCCGACTGACATCGGCTTACTCTAACTACACAAGTTAGCTTTCAGCGCTCACTAATGATTACCTTGGCACACTCTAACTACACAAGTTAGCTTTCTGCACCATCATTACCCTTTTCAGTCGGCGCCGTTGTGACTATGTTACGTTACACATGTATAATTCTTTTTAATTACATCTAATATAACCTAAAGCGGATCCCATACTCCACTTTAGATTATTTCTAATCCTAACTTCTTACGCTACTGAGAGAAGCGGAATTTCACGAAGATTATTCTTATTCTCTCTCTAAATGATCAGCTGTAATACTTAAACAAACTATGCAGGAGGAGACAAACGTTTTTACAATCTACGAGGGGTCAAACACTGGACGCATTGTATTATACGCTAGGGAGGTTTTCATTGTCTAGCGATGCTACCATTTCGTACAATAGGGGGAAGGTGGCTGCTACAATTCATAACACGCTTTATTGTTCTCGAACAGGCCACGACCGGGTGTTTACGCTATTCAACTATACTTTTATTATTATTTTTCCCTTATTTACTGCTACACTTTACACAAATTTAGTTTAACTTAAGATTTATTCAGCCTTATTATTTAAAGCAATTATTATTCACTTATTATTATTTTCCTTTTGGTCTCTTTCTAAGAAACTTACCTTTTTCTTTTATTTATTATCTACTTTGGGGGAGATTTAAGAAACTTACTTAGAATTATTTCCTATTGAATTACCATTTTTATTTAGGACACTTTATTTACTTTGTTTTCAGTTTACTCAGTTTAAAAGTTTACTGTTTTGGGGCATGGGGTTTAACACTTTATCTAACAATGGAGGGTTAACTATGTCATTTATTTATTTGAAATTTAAGTCACTATATTATTTAATTGTTGTCACGGTGAAAAATACTTGCTCTACTATACTATACACAATTACATAAACAATTTATTTCTTGGGTAAATCATTTGCATTGTTCACAAGAGAATAATTTCTCTTCTAAGGAAGAGACAAAATTCCACACACGTACTTCAATGTAAAATCAACGATCAGCTGTTTGCTGGAATGTAGGTCACCCTCGTTTATTTAGTAAACAATGGCAGGGTAGTTGTATGCGTGGGAACGCGCGGATTGCGGACACGTATTGTTCTCTATAACAATAGCTCAGGCTATCTTTCTCGACCGGTTTCAACTGGAGAGGCCAGTCGGACTAAGGGGTGAATCTAATTCAACGAAACACGCTTTACAAGTTACAGGTGTATTATGGTTATAACAGTCTGAGTTTGGTAATTAATTGTCTTACTTTCCACCATTATTTTTCAAATTATTTTTAATTTTTGGTAACAAAATTAAGTTACGAATTTCTTTACACGTAATTAACCGGGTATACTTTACACAGGAGTTTATATATATATATTTTTTATTTTTTTTCTTACCTTGACGACAGACATACACTTACATTCTATGCAGGCATATTTAGGAAACTACAGGTCTTGAATTGTCACAATATAAACCTGTTAAAGGCTGAACAGTTTGACAAGCACTAAAATTCATGCACGTACTTGCATTGGCGTCATACAATGATAGTCTGTATTATTTTGCGTATCTTAAACAAATTACATCATACGCAAGATAGTGATTAATCCTGTACAAAATAAATTCATAAGGTGAATTTATTTATGAAATTAATTTTATGAAAATTAATATTACATGAAATACAGTAACTGAGTGCATAGATCAGATAACTAGTGCACAGAGTTTTCTATTTTACTACGTAACAATTATTTTTAATTATCAGAGTGACGTATCTTTGTTAGCGTCACGATGCTTACAACTTTTATATAAAACAACAGCGCATTCTTGTGACACTCTGTACACAATTATTTTTACAAGACAGCAACAACACAATACACAATTAATTATTATTTACACTAAAGCATAGCATAGCAAAGCAAAGTACAGCATAGCAGAGTGGCGCATTTTTGTGACACTCTGTACACGATCAATTCTTTTGTACAAAACAGCAGAGTGTTACGGCAAGCAGAGTGGCGCATTTTTGTAACGTTGTGGGCTACGTTACAAATGGAGGGAACCCATCATAATTGACACTCGCCAATTATACAGGCTGCCTACGTTGTAACGAACTAAAATTAAACTCAACACAAATAACAATAGTATTTACGCTATTTATTAGGACACAAGGGGAAGGTATTTCACTGATTTATGCACTCACTTCAATGTGTAATAAGATGACATCTGTTTATTAACAAATTATTTGAAAAGATCCCCTAACATAATTATTTATACTAAAAAATTCAAAAGGGTTTTCTGTATAACAATGGATCATATTGATCATGTAATTTTACCTCGGATCCGGGTTTACTTTTAATATTGTAAAGACGTCTGAGATATACTATGCTCCTCTAGGAGCTTGCACGATTACATTAACCATTTGAAGAATGGTGTTATTTACTAAAGGGATTATAATTAATATTTCCATATTAACGTTACAACGTTTGATTTTCAATTCTACAATTTACATTTTTTTGGTTTTATTTATTTATTAAAGAAAATTATAGTCTTTGGAAAGTCTCTTTCATCTAAAAAGTTATGTCTCAAATGTAATTAATTCTCGATAGCCAAGCTATCGAGTCACCTTTAAAATAAGCTTTGCTGTCCTCGTCCTGGGGTGTGACTATTGGGAATTCTGGTAGTCGGCGTAGTCATCTGGGTCGTGTCTCTCTGGCGAATATTTTACAGCTGTATCAGTGAGGAAATTGAAGTAATGCTGGGTAAAGTTGGGTTGATCCACGTCGGTCCTGGTCAGCGTCGTATGGGTTGTAGACGTCCATATGTGCAGTTTGTACAGGTCACATATTCACAAGTAGAGTTGTACGAGAGTTTGCATCTTAAGTAGAGACGTCACCTTCTTTACGTGTTGTTAATTTTCTTTAAATTATTACATTTATTAAACAAACTTTACTACATCTTATATTTTTAAAATAAATACAAGCTCCCCACGTTTTGTAGTGGTAGCTAACCGTTATATTTTAGTTTAATTAACACATTTTTGAAGAGCTCTCGCTCGGAAGTGTGTACTGTCTGACGGCGGCATAGTAACTCTTTACTTGATACGACTGGTACATCACAACGAAGCGGAGCGAGTACTCCGCGATAATATAGTTCCTACTTTTATTTAAATATACATTATTATAACAAGATGAAACAAATTATTTATACGCATTTAGTTTACAGGAATTATTTTAACTACTAGTCGTGCCTTCAAATTATTAATTACTTACATTACGATTTTCAGACATTTCTAAGTTACAGACGGTTCGCTAAGCACGTTGTGTCCGGAATTAAACAGGTCAACGCATGTTGATTTACTAAAGGGTTAACTGTGATATTATTAGCTTTTTACAATACGATTTTTTTATTATTTGTTTAGTTAAATTTTTACCATTTACGTCTCATACATATTCTGAGTTAGTACAGGGGTATTAGGTTTAATTGTGTGATTTAAAAATACTTAATTGCTTTTTCAAATTTTTTATTATTAAATATTTTATTATCAATTAAATCGTCACATACTCCGCCGCTTAAAATCCACATTAGGAATTTTAGTAAGGAAAATTCAAAATTGGGGTACTAGGAGTATGCTTGGCGTCAATGTGTGGAATTTCTTTTAGTACACAGTTGGTTTTCTATACCTCTCTTTAAATGATCTTGTTCTCATTCGTGAAATTTCCTTTTCTCGTTACTTACAATGCTAACTTATATTTTAATTCTTAATACTAATTTCCCTACTTTCTGTGACTCACAATATCGTGGCCCGACTGACATAGGCTTACTCTAACTACACAAGTTAGCTTTCAGCGCTCACTAATGATTACCTTGGCACACTCTAACTACACAAGTTAGCTTTCTGCACCATCATTACCCTTTTCAGTCGGCGCCGTTGTGACTATGTTACGTTACACATGTATAATTCTTTTTAATTACATCTAATATAACCTAAAGCGGATCCCATACTCCACTTTAGATTATTTCTAATCCTAACTTCTTACGCTACTGAGAGAAGCGGAATTTCACGAAGATAATTCTTATTCTCTCTCTAAATGATCAGCTGTAATACTTAAACAAACTCTGCAGGAGGAGACAAACGTTTTTACAATCTACGAGGGGTCAAACACTGGACGCATTGTATTATACGCTAGGGAGGTTTTCATTGTCTAGCGATGCTACCATTTCGTACAATGGGGGAAGGAGGCTGCTACAATTCATAACACGCTTTATTGTTCTCGAACAGGCCACGACCGGGTGTTTACGCTATTCAACTATACTTTTATTATTATTTTTTTCCCTTATTTACTGCTACACTTTACACAAATTTAGTTTAACTTAAGATTTATTCAGCCTTATTATTTAAAGCAATTATTATTCACTTATTATTATTTTCCTTTTGGTCTCTTTCTAAGAAACTTACCTTTTTCTTTTATTTATTATCTACTTTGGGGGAGATTTAAGAAACTTACTTAGAATTATTTCCTATTGAATTACCATTTTTATTTAGGACACTTTATTTACTTTGTTTTCAGTTTACTCAGTTTAAAAGTTTACTGTTTTGGGGCATGGGGTTTAACACTTTATCTAACAATGGAGGGTTAACTATGTCATTTATTTATTTGAAATTTAAGTCACTATATTATTTAATTGTTGTCACGGTGAAAAATACTTGCTCTACTATACTATACACAATTACATAAACAATTTATTTCTTGGGTAAATCATTTGCATTGTTCACAAGAGAATAATTTCTCTTCTAAGGGAGAGACAAAATTCCACACACATACTTCAATGTAAAATCAACGATCAGCTGTTTGCTGGAATGTAGGTCACCCTCGTTTATTTAGTAAACAATGACAGGGTAGTTGTATGCGTGGGAACGCGCGGATTGCGGACACGTATTGTTCTCTATAACAAAAGCTCAGGCTATCTTTCTCGACCGGTTTCAACTGGAGAGGCCAGTCGGACTAAGGGGTGAATCTAATTCAACGAAACACGGTTTACAAGTTACAGGTGTATTATGGTTATAACAGTCTGAGTTTGGTAATTAATTGTCTTACTTTCCACCATTAATTTTTCAAATTATTTTTAATTTTTGGTAACAAAATTAAGTTACGAATTTCTTTACACGTAATTAACCGGGTCTACTTTACACAGGAGTTTATATATATATTTTTTAATTTTTTTTTTTACCTTGACGACAGACATACACTTACATTCTATGCAGGCATATTTAGGAAACTACAGGTCTTGAATTGTCACAATATAAACCTGTTAAAGACTGAACAGTTTGACAAGCACTAAAATTCATGCACGTACTTGCATTGGCGTCATACAATGATAGTCTGTATTATTTTGCGTATCTTAAACAAATTACATCATACGCAAGATAGTGATTAATCCTGTACAAAATAAATTCATAAGGTGAATTTATTTATGAAATTAATTTTATGAAAATTAATATTACATGAAATACAGTAACTGAGTGCATAGATCAGATAACTAGTGCACAGAGTTTTCTATTTTACTACGTAACAATTATTTTTAATTATCAGAGTGACGTATCTTTGTTAGCGTCACGATGCTTACAACTTTTATATAAAACAACAGCGCATTCTTGTGACACTCTGTACACAATTACTTTTACAAGACAGCAAAAACACAATACACAATTAATTATTATTTACACTAAAGCATAGCATAGCAAAGCAAAGTACAGCATAGCAGAGTGGCGCATTTTTGTGACACTCTGTACACGATCAATTATTTTGTACAAAAGAGCAGAGTGTTACGGCAAGCAGAGTGGCGCATTTTTGTAACGTTGTGGGCTACGTTACAAATGGAGGGAACCCATCATATTTGACACTCGCCTATTATACAGGCTGCCTACGTAGTAACGAACTAAAATTAAACTCAACACAAATAATAATAGTATTTACGCTATTTATTAGGACACAAGGGGAAGGTATTTCACTGGTTTATGCACTCACTTCAATGTGTAATAAGATGACATCTCTTTATTAACAAATTATTTGAAAAGATCCCCTAACATAATTATTTAAACTAAAAAATTCAAAAGGGTTTTCTGTATAACAATGGATCATATTGATCATGTAATTTTACCTCGGATCCGGGTTTACTTTTAATATTGTAAAGACGTCCGAGTTATACTATGCTCCTCTAGGAGCTTGCATGATTACATTAACCATTTGAAGAATGGTGTTATTTACTAAAGGGATTATAATTAATATTTCCATATTAACGTTACAACGTATGATTTTCAATTCTACAGTTTACATTTCTTTGGTTTTATTTATTTATTAAAGAAAATTATAGTCTTTGGAAAGTCTCTTTCATCTAAAAAGTTATGTCTCAAATGTAATTAATTCTCGATAGCCAAGCTATCGAGTCACCTTTAAAATAAGCTTTGCTGTCCTCGTCCTGGGGTGTGACTATTGGGAATTCTGGTAGTCGGCGTAGTCATCTGGGTCGTGTCTCTCTGGCGAATATTTTACAGCTGTATCAGTGAGGAAATTGAAGTAATGCTGGTTAAAGTTGGGTTGATCCACGTCGGTCCTGGTCAGCGTCGTATGGGATGTAGACGTCCATATGTGCAGTTTGTACAGGTCACATATTCACAAGTAGAGTTGTACGAGAGTTTGCATCTTGAGTAGAGACGTCACCTTCTTTACGTGTTGTTAATTTTCTTTAAATTATTACATTTCTTAAACAAACTTTACTACATCTTATATTTTTAAAATAAATACTAGCTCCCCACGTTTTGTAGTGGTAGCTAACCGTTATATTTAAGTTTAATTAACACATTTCTGAAGAGCTCTCGCTCGGAGGTGTGTACTGTCTGACGGCGGCATAGTAACTCTTTACTTGATACGACTGGTACATCACAACGAAGCGGAGCGAGTACTCCGCGATAATATAGTTCCTACTTTTATTTAAATATACATTATTATAACAAGATGAAACAAATTATTTATACGCATTTAATTTACAGGAATTATTTAACTACTAGTCGTGCCTTCAAATTATTAATTACTTACATTACGATTTTCAGACATTTCTAAGTTACAGACGGTTCGCTAAGCACGTTGTGTCCGGAATTAAACAGGTCAACGGAAGTTGATTTACTAAAGGGTTAACTGTGATATAATTAGCTTTTTACAATACGATTTTTTTATTATTTGTTTAGTTAAATTTTTACCATTTACGTCTCATACTTATTCTGGGTTAGTACAGGGGTACTAGGTTTAATTGTGTGATTTAAAAATACTTAATTGCTTTTTCAAATTTTTTATTATTAAATATTTTATTATCAATTAAATCGTCACATACTCCGCCGCTTAAAATCCACATTAGGAATTTTAGTAAGGAAAATTCAAAATTGGGGTACTAGGAGTATGCTTGGCGTCAATGTGTGGAATTTCTTTTAGTACACGGTTGGTTTTCTATACCTCTCTTTAAATGATCTTGTTCTCATTCGTGAAATTCCCTTTTCTCGTTACTTAAAATGCTAACTTATATTTTAATTCTTAATACTAATTTCCCTACTTTCTGTAACTCACAATATCGTGGCCCGACTGACATCGGCTTACTCTAACTACACAAGTTAGCTTTCAGCGCTCACTAATGATTACCTTGGCACACTCTAACTACACAAGTTAGCTTTCTGCACCATCATTACCCTTTTCAGTCGGCGCCGTTGTGACTATGTTACGTTACACATGTATAATTCTTTTTAATTACATCTAATATAACCTAAAGCGGATCCCATACTCCACTTTAGATTATTTCTAATCCTAACTTCTTACGCTACTGAGAGAAGCGGAATTTCACGAAGATTATTCTTATTCTCTCTCTAAATGATCAGCTGTAATACTTAAACAAACTATGCAGGAGGAGACAAACGTTTTTACAATCTACGAGGGGTCAAACACTGGACGCATTGTATTATACGCTAGGGAGGTTTTCATTGTCTAGCGATGCTACCATTTCGTACAATAGGGGGAAGGTGGCTGCTACAATTCATAACACGCTTTATTGTTCTCGAACAGGCCACGACCGGGTGTTTACGCTATTCAACTATACTTTTATTATTATTTTTCCCTTATTTACTGCTACACTTTACACAAATTTAGTTTAACTTAAGATTTATTCAGCCTTATTATTTAAAGCAATTATTATTCACTTATTATTATTTTCCTTTTGGTCTCTTTCTAAGAAACTTACCTTTTTCTTTTATTTATTATCTACTTTGGGGGAGATTTAAGAAACTTACTTAGAATTATTTCCTATTGAATTACCATTTTTATTTAGGACACTTTATTTACTTTGTTTTCAGTTTACTCAGTTTAAAAGTTTACTGTTTTGGGGCATGGGGTTTAACACTTTATCTAACAATGGAGGGTTAACTATGTCATTTATTTATTTGAAATTTAAGTCACTATATTATTTAATTGTTGTCACGGTGAAAAATACTTGCTCTACTATACTATACACAATTACATAAACAATTTATTTCTTGGGTAAATCATTTGCATTGTTCACAAGAGAATAATTTCTCTTCTAAGGAAGAGACAAAATTCCACACACATACTTCAATGTAAAATCAACGATCAGCTGTTTGCTGGAATGTAGGTCACCCTCGTTTATTTAGTAAACAATGACAGGGTAGTTGTATGCGTGGGAACGCGCGGATTGCGGACACGTATTGTTCTCTATAACAATAGCTCAGGCTATCTTTCTCGACCGGTTTCAACTGGAGAGGCCAGTCGGACTAAGGGGTGAATCTAATTCAACGAAACACGCTTTACAAGTTACAGGTGTATTATGGTTATAACAGTCTGAGTTTGGTAATTAATTGTCTTACTTTCCACCATTATTTTTCAAATTATTTTTAATTTTTGGTAACAAAATTAAGTTACGAATTTCTTTACACGTAATTAACCGGGTATACTTTACACAGGAGTTTATATATATATTTTTTATTTTTTTTTTTTACCTTGACGACAGACATACACTTACATTCTATGCAGGCATATTTAGGAAACTACAGGTCTTGAATTGTCACAATATAAACCTGTTAAAGGCTGAACAGTTTGACAAGCACTAAAATTCATGCACGTACTTGCATTGGCGTCATACAATGATAGTCTGTATTATTTTGCGTATCTTAAACAAATTACATCATACGCAAGATAGTGATTAATCCTGTACAAAATAAATTCATAAGGTGAATTTATTTATGAAATTAATTTTATGAAAATTAATATTACATGAAATACAGTAACTGAGTGCATAGATCAGATAACTAGTGCACAGAGTTTTCTATTTTACTACGTAACAATTATTTTTAATTATCAGAGTGACGTATCTTTGTTAGCGTCACGATGCTTACAACTTTTATATAAAACAACAGCGCATTCTTGTGACACTCTGTACACAATTACTTTTACAAGACAGCAACAACACAATACACAATTAATTATTGTTTACACTAAAGCATAGCATAGCAAATCAAAGTACAGCATAGCAGAGTGGCGCATTTTTGTGACACTCTGTACACGATCAATTCTTTTGTACAAAACAGCAGAGTGTTACGGCAAGCAGAGTGGCGCATTTTTGTAACGTTGTGGGCTACGTTACAAATGGAGGGAACCCATCATAATTGACACTCGCCAATTATACAGGCTGCCTACGTTGTAACGAACTAAAATTAAACTCAACACAAATAACAATAGTATTTACGCTATCTATTAGGACACAAGGGGAAGGTATTTCACTGATTTATGCACTCACTTCAATGTGTAATAAGATGACATCTGTTTATTAACAAATTATTTGAAAAGATCCCCTAACATAATTATTTATACTAAAAAATTCAAAAGGGTTTTCTGTATAACAATGGATCATATTGATCATGTAATTTTACCTCGGATCCGGGTTTACTTTTAATATTGTAAAGACGTCTGAGATATACTATGCTCCTCTAGGAGCTTGCACGATTACATTAACCATTTGAAGAATGGTGTTATTTACTAAAGGGATTATAATTAATATTTCCATATTAACGTTACAACGTTTGATTTTCAATTCTACAATTTACATTTCAATGGTTTTATTTATTTATTAAAGAAAATTATAGTCTTTGGAAAGTCTCTTTCATCTAAAAAGTTATGTCTCAAATGTAATTAATTCTCGATAGCCAAGCTATCGAGTCACCTTTAAAATAAGCTTTGCTGTCCTCGTCCTGGGGTGTGACTATTGGGAATTCTGGTAGTCGGCGTAGTCATCTGGGTCGTGTCTCTCTGGCGAATATTTTACAGCTGTATCAGTGAGGAAATTGAAGTAATGCTGGTTAAAGTTGGGTTGATCCACGTCGGTCCTGGTCAGCGTCGTATGGGTTGTAGACGTCCATATGTGCAGTTTGTACAGGTCACATATTCACAAGTAGAGTTGTACGAGAGTTTGCATCTTAAGTAGAGACGTCACCTTCTTTACGTGTTGTTAATTTTCTTTAAATTATTACATTTATTAAACAAACTTTACTACATCTTATATTTTTAAAATAAATACAAGCTCCCCACGTTTTGTAGTGGTAGCTAACCGTTATATTTTAGTTTAATTAACACATTTTTGAAGAGCTCTCGCTCGGAAGAGTGTACTGTCTGACGGCGGCATAGTAACTCTTTACTTGATACGACTGGTACATCACAACGAAGCGGAGCGAGTACTCCGCGATAATATAGTTCCTACTTTTATTTAAATATACATTATTATAACAAGATGAAACAAATTATTTATACGCATTTAGTTTACAGGAATTATTTTAACTACTAGTCGTGCCTTCAAATTATTAATTACTTACATTACGATTTTCAGACATTTCTAAGTTACAGACGGTTCGCTAAGCACGTTGTGTCCGGAATTAAACAGGTCAACGCATGTTGATTTACTAAAGGGTTAACTGTGATATTATTAGCTTTTTACAATACGATTTTTTTATTATTTGTTTAGTTAAATTTTTACCATTTACGTCTCATACATATTCTGAGTTAGTACAGGGGTATTAGGTTTAATTGTGTGATTTAAAAATACTTAATTGCTTTTTCAAATTTTTTATTATTAAATATTTTATTATCAATTAAATCGTCACATACTCCGCCGCTTAAAATCCACATTAGGAATTTTAGTAAGGAAAATTCAAAATTGGGGTACTAGGAGTATGCTTGGCGTCAATGTGTGGAATTTCTTTTAGTACACAGTTGTTTTTCTATACCTCTCTTTAAATGATCTTGTTCTCATTCGTGAAATTTCCTTTTCTCGTTACTTACAATGCTAACTTATATTTTAATTCTTAATACTAATTTCCCTACTTTCTGTAACTCACAATATCGTGGCCCGACTGACATAGGCTTACTCTAACTACACAAGTTAGCTTTCAGCGCTCACTAATGATTACCTTGGCACACTCTAACTACACAAGTTAGCTTTCTGCACCATCATTACCCTTTTCAGTCGGCGCCGTTGTGACTATGTTACGTTACACATGTATAATTCCTTTTAATTACATCTAATATAACCTAAAGCGGATCCCATACTCCACTTTAGATTATTTCTAATCCTAACTTCTTACGCTACTGAGAGAAGCGGAATTTCACGAAGATTATTCTTATTCTCTCTCTAAATGATCAGCTGTAATACTTAAACAAACTATGCAGGAGGAGACAAACGTTTTTACAATCTACGAGGGGTCAAACACTGGACGCATTGTATTATACGCTAGGGAGGTTTTCATTGTCTAGCGATGCTACCATTTCGTACAATAGGGGGAAGGTGGCTGCTACAATTCATAACACGCTTTATTGTTCTCGAACAGGCCACGACCGGGTGTTTACGCTATTCAACTATACTTTTATTATTATTTTTTTCCCTTATTTACTGCTACACTTTACACAAATTTAGTTTAACTTAAGATTTATTCAGCCTTATTATTTAAAGCAATTATTATTCACTTATTATTATTTTCCTTTTGGTCTCTTTCTAAGAAACTTACCTTTTCCTTTTATTTATTATCTACTTTGGGGGAGATTTAAGAAACTTACTTAGAATTATTTCCTATTGAATTACCATTTTTATTTAGGACACTTTATTTACTTTGTTTTCAGTTTACTCAGTTTAAAAGTTTACTGTTTTGGGGCATGGGGTTTAACACTTTATCTAACAATGGAGGGTTAACTATGTCATTTATTTATTTGAAATTTAAGTCACTATATTATTTAATTGTTGTCACGGTGAAAAATACTTGCTCTACTATACTATACACAATTACATAAACAATTTATTTCTTGGGTAAATCATTTGCATTGTTCACAAGAGAATAATTTCTCTTCTAAGGGAGAGACAAAATTCCACACACATACTTCAATGTAAAATCAACGATCAGCTGTTTGCTGGAATGTAGGTCACCCTCGTTTATTTAGTAAACAATGACAGGGTAGTTGTATGCGTGGGAACGCGCGGATTGCGGACACGTATTGTTCTCTATAACAATAGCTCAGGCTATCTTTCTCGACCGGTTTCAACTGGAGAGGCCAGTCGGACTAAGGGGTGAATCTAATTCAACGAAACACGCTTTACAAGTTACAGGTGTATTATGGTTATAACAGTCTGAGTTTGGTAATTAATTGTCTTACTTTCCACCATTAATTTTTCAAATTATTTTTAATTTTTGGTAACAAAATTAAGTTACGAATTTCTTTACACGTAATTAACCCGGTCTACTTTACACAGGAGTTTATATATATATATTTTTTATTTTTTTTTTTTACCTTGACGACAGACATACACTTACATTCTATGCAGGCATATTTAGGAAACTACAGGTCTTGAATTGTCACAATATAAACCTGTTAAAGACTGAACAGTTTGACAAGCACTAAAATTCATGCACGTACTTGCATTGGCGTCATACAATGATAGTCTGTATTATTTTGCGTATCTTAAACAAATTACATCATACGCAAGATAGTGATTAATCCTGTACAAAATAAATTCATAAGGTGAATTTATTTATGAAATTAATTTTATGAAAATTAATATTACATGAAATACAGTAACTGAGTGCATAGATCAGATAACTAGTGCACAGAGTTTTCTATTTTACTACGTAACAATTATTTTTAATTATCAGAGTGACGTATCTTTGTTAGCGTCACGATGCTTACAACTTTTATATAAAACAACAGCGCATTCCTGTGACACTCTGTACACAATTACTTTTACAAGACAGCAACAACACAATACACAATTAATTATTATTTACACTAAAGCATAGCATAGCAAAGCAAAGTACAGCATAGCAGAGTGGCGCATTTTTGTGACACTCTGTACACGATCAATTATTTTGTACAAAAGAGCAGAGTGTTACGGCAAGCAGAGTGGCGCATTTTTGTAACGTTGTGGGCTACGTTACAAATGGAGGGAACCCATCATAATTGACACTCGCCTATTATACAGGCTGCCTACGTTGTAACGAACTAAAATTAAACTCAACACAAATAATAATAGTATTTACGCTATTTATTAGGACACAAGGGGAAGGTATTTCACTGGTTTATGCACTCACTTCAATGTGTAATAAGATGACATCTCTTTATTAACAAATTATTTGAAAAGATCCCCTAACATAATTATTTAAACTAAAAAATTCAAAAGGGTTTTCTGTATAACAATGGATCATATTGATCATGTAATTTTACCTCGGATCCGGGTTTACTTTTAATATTGTAAAGACGTCTGAGTTATACTATGCTCCTCTAGGAGCTTGCATGATTACATTAACCATTTGAAGAATGGTGTTATTTACTAAAGGGATTATAATTAATATTTCCATATTAACGTTACAACGTATGATTTTCAATTCTACAGTTTACATTTCTTTGGTTTTATTTATTTATTAAAGAAAATTATAGTCTTTGGAATGTCTCTTTCATCTAAAAAGTTATGTCTCAAATGTAATTAATTCTCGATAGCCAAGCTATCGAGTCACCTTTAAAATAAGCTTTGCTGTCCTCGTCCTGGGGTGTGACTATTAGGAATTCTGGTAGTCGGCGTAGTCATCTGGGTCGTGTCTCTCTGGCGAATATTTTACAGCTGTATCAGTGAGGAAATTGAAGTAATGCTGGTTAAAGTTGGGTTGATCCACGTCGGTCCTGGTCAGCGTCGTATGGGTTGTAGACGTCCATATGTGCAGTTTGTACAGGTCACATATTCACAAGTAGAGTTGTACGAGAGTTTTCATCTTGAGTAGAGACGTCACCTTCTTTACGTGTTGTTAATTTTCTTTAAATTATTACATTTCTTAAACAAACTTTACTACATCTTATATTTTTAAAATAAATACTAGCTCCCCACGTTTTGTAGTGGTAGCTAACCGTTATATTTAAGTTTAATTAACACATTTCTGAAGAGCTCTCGCTCGGAGGTGTGTACTGTCTGACGGCGGCATAGTAACTCTTTACTTGATACGACTGGTACATCACAACGAAGCGGAGCGAGTACTCCGCGATAATATAGTTCCTACTTTTATTTAAATATACATTATTATAACAAGATGAAACAAATTATTTATACGCATTTAATTTACAGGAATTATTTAACTACTAGTCGTGCCTTCAAATTATTAATTACTTACATTACGATTTTCAGACATTTCTAAGTTACAGACGGTTCGCTAAGCACGTTGTGTCCGGAATTAAACAGGTCAACGGATGTTGATTTACTAAAGGGTTAAGTGTGATATAATTAGCTTTTCACAATACGATTTTTTTATTATTTGTTTAGTTAAATTTTTACCATTTACGTCTCATACTTATTCTGGGTTAGTACAGGGGTACTAGGTTTAATTGTGTGATTTAAAAATACTTAATTGCTTTTTCAAATTTTTTATTATTAAATATTTTATTATCAATTAAATCGTCACATACTCCGCCGCTTAAAATCCACATTAGGAATTTTAGTAAGGAAAATTCAAAATTGGGGTACTAGGAGTATGCTTGGCGTCAATGTGTGGAATTTCTTTTAGTACACGGTTGGTTTTCTATACCTCTCTTTAAATGATCTTGTTCTCATTCGTGAAATTCCCTTTTCTCGTTACTTACAATGCTAACTTATATTTTAATTCTTAATACTAATTTCCCTACTTTCTGTAACTCACAATATCGTGGCCCGACTGACATCGGCTTACTCTAACTACACAAGTTAGCTTTCAGCGCTCACTAATGATTACCTTGGCACACTCTAACTACACAAGTTAGCTTTCTGCACCATCATTACCCTTTTCAGTCGGCGCCGTTGTGACTATGTTACGTTACACATGTATAATTCTTTATAATTACATCTAATATAACCTAAAGCGGATCCCATACTCCACTTTAGATTATTTCTAATCCTAACTTCTTACGCTACTGAGAGAAGCGGAATTTCACGGAGATAATTCTTATTCTCTCTCTAAATGATCAGCTGTAATACTTAAACAAACTATGCAGGAGGAGACAAACGTTTTTACAATCTACGAGGGGTCAAACACTGGACGCATTGTATTATACGCTAGGGAGGCTTTCATTGTCAAGCGATGCTACCATTTCGTACAATAGGGGGGAAGGTGGCTGCTACAATTCATAACACGCTTTATTGTTCTCGAACAGGCCACGACCGGGTGTTTACGCTATTCAACTATACTTTTATTATTATTTTTTTCCCTTATTTACTGCTACACTTTACACAAATTTAGTTTAACTTAAGATTTATTCAGCCTTATTATTTAAAGCAATTATTATTCACTTATTATTATTTTCCTTTTGGTCTCTTTCTAAGAAACTTACCTTTTTCTTTTATTTATTATCTACTTTGGGGGAGATTTAAGAAACTTACTTAGAATTATTTCCTATTGAATTACCATTTTTATTTAGGACACTTTATTTACTTTGTTTTCAGTTTACTCAGTTTAAAAGTTTACTGTTTTGGGGCATAGGGTTTAACACTTTATCTAACAATGGAGGGTTAACTATGTCATTTATTTATTTGAAATTTAAGTCACTATATTATTTAATTGTTGTCACGGTGAAAAATACTTGCTCTACTATACTATACACAATTACATAAACAATTTATTTCTTGGGTAAATCATTTGCATTGTTCACAAGAGAATAATTTCTCTTCTAAGGGAGAGACAAAATTCCACACACATACTTCAATGTAAAATCAACGATCAGCTGTTTGCTGGAATGTAGGTCACCCTCGTTTATTTAGTAAACAATGACAGGGTAGTTGTATGCGTGGGAACGCGCGGATTGCGGACACGTATTGTTCTCTATAACAATAGCTCAGGCTATCTTTCTCGACCGGTTTCAACTGGAGAGGCCAGTCGGACTAAGGGGTGAATCTAATTCAACGAAACACGCTTTACAAGTTACAGGTGTATTATGGTTATAACAGTCTGAGTTTGGTAATTAATTGTCTTACTTTCCACCATTAATTTTTCAAATTATTTTTAATTTTTGGTAACAAAATTAAGTTACGAATTTCTTTACACGTAATTAACCGGGTCTACTTTACACAGGAGTTTATATATATATATTTTATTTTTTTTTTTTACCTTGACGACAGACATACACTTACATTCTATGCAGGCATATTTAGGAAACTACAGGTCTTGAATTGTCACAATATAAACCTGTTAAAGACTGAACAGTTTGACAAGCACTAAAATTCATGCACGTACTTGCATTGGCGTCATACAATGATAGTCTGTATTATTTTGCGTATCTTAAACAAATTACATCATACGCAAGATAGTGATTAATCCTGTACAAAATAAATTCATAAGGTGAATTTATTTATGAAATTAATTTTATGAAATTTAATATTACATGAAATACAGTAACTGAGTGCATAGATCAGATAACTAGTGCACAGAGTTTTCTATTTTACTACGTAACAATTATTTTTAATTATCAGAGTGACGTATCTTTGTTAGCGTCACGATGCTTACAACTTTTATATAAAACAACAGCGCATTCTTGTGACACTCTGTACACAATTACTTTTACAAGACAGCAAAAACACAATACACAATTAATTATTATTTACACTAAAGCATAGCATAGCAAAGCAAAGTACAGCATAGCAGAGTGGCGCATTTTTGTGACACTCTGTACACGATCAATTATTTTGTACAAAAGAGCAGAGTGTTACGGCAAGCAGAGTGGCGCATTTTTGTAACGTTGTGGGCTACGTTACAAATGGATGGAACCCATCATAATTGACACTCGCCTATTATACAGGCTGCCTACGTTGTAACGAACTAAAATTAAACTCAACACAAATAACAATAGTATTTACGCTATTTATTAGGACACAAGGGGAAGGTATTTCACTGATTTATGCACTCACTTCAATGTGTAATAAGATGACATCTCTTTATTAACAAATTATTTGAAAAGATCCCCTAACATAATTATTTAAACTAAAAAATTCAAAAGGGTTTTCTGTATAACAATGGATCATATTGATCATGAAATTTTACCTCGGATCCGGGTTTACTTTTAATATTGTAAAGACGTCTGAGTTATACTATGCTCCTCTAGGAGCTTGCATGATTACATTAACCATTTGAAGAATGGTGTTATTTACTAAAGGGATTATAATTAATATTTCCATATTAACGTTACAACGTATGATTTTCAATTCTACAGTTTACATTTCTTTGGTTTTATTTATTTATTAAAGAAAATTATAGTCTTTGGAAAGTCTCTTTCATCTAAAAAGTTATGTCTCAAATGTAATTAATTCTCGATAGCCAAGCTATCGAGTCACCTTTAAAATAAGCTTTGCTGTCCTCGTCCTGGGGTGTGACTATTGGGAATTCTGGTAGTCGGCGTAGTCATCTGGGTCGTGTCTCTCTGGCGAATATTTTACAGCTGTATCAGTGAGGAAATTGTAGTAATGCTGGTTAAAGTTGGGTTGATCCACGTCGGTCCTGGTCAGCGTCGTATGGGTTGTAGACGTCCATATGTGCAGTTTGTACAGGTCACATATTCACAAGTAGAGTTGTACGAGAGTTTGCATCTTAAGTAGAGACGTCACCTTCTTTACGTGTTGTTAATTTTCTTTAAATTATTACATTTCTTAAAAAAAATTTTCTACATCTTATATATTTAAAAAAAATACTAGCTCCCCACGTTTTGTAGTGGTAGCTATCCGTTATATTTAAGTTTAATTAACACATTTCTGAAGAGCTCTCGCTCGGAGGTGTGTGCTGTCTGACGGCGGCATAGTAACTCTTTACTTGATACGACTGGTACATCACAACGAAGCGGAGCGAGTACTCCGCGATAATATAGTTCCTACTTTTATTTAAATATACATTATTATAACAAGATGAAACAAATTATTTATACGCATTTAATTTACAGGAATTATTTTAACTACTAGTCGTGCCTTCAAATTATTAATTACTTACATTACGATTTTCAGACATTTCTAAGTTACAGACGGTTCGCTAAGCACGTTGTGTCCGGAATTAAACAGGTCAACGCATGATGATTTACTAAAGGGTTAACTGTGATATAATTAGCTTTTTACAATACGATTTTTTTATTATTTGTTTAGTTAAATTTTTACCATTTACGTCTCATACTTATTCTGGGTTAGTACAGGGGTACTAGGTTTAATTGTGTGATTTAAAAATACTTAATTTCTTTTTCAAATTTTTTATTATTAAATATTTTATTATCAATTAAATCGTCACATACTCCGCCGCTTAAAATCCACATTAGGAATTTTAGTAAGGAGAATTCAAAATTGGGGTACTAGGAGTATGCTTGGCGTCAATGTGTGGAATTTCTTTTAGTACACGGTTGGTTTTCTATACCTCTCTTTAAATGATCTTGTTCTCATTCGTGAAATTCCCTTTTCTCGTTACTTACAATGCTAACTTATATTTTAATTCTTAATACTAATTTCCCTACTTTCTGTAACTCACAATATCGTGGCCCGACTGACATCGGCTTACTCTAACTACACAAGTTAGCTTTCAGCGCTCACTAATGATTACCTTGGCACACTCTAACTACACAAGTTAGCTTTCTGCACCATCATTACCCTTTTCAGTCGGCGCCGTTGTGACTATGTTACGTTACACATGTATAATTCTTTTTAATTACATCTAATATAACCTAAAGCGGATCCCATACTCCACTTTAGATTATTTCTAATCCTAACTTCTTACGCTACTGAGAGAAGCGGAATTTCACGAAGATAATTCTTATTCTCTCTCTAAATGATCAGCTGTAATACTTAAACAAACTATGCAGGAGGAGACAAACGTTTTTACAATCTACGAGGGGTCAAACACTGGACGCATTGTATTATACGCTAGGGAGGTTTTCATTGTCTAGCGATGCTACCATTTCGTACAATAGGGGGAAGGTGGCTGCTACAATACATAACACGCTTTATTGTTCTCGAACAGGCCACGACCGGGTGTTTACGCTATTCAACTATACTTTTATTATTATTTTTTTCCCTTATTTACTGCTACACTTTACACAAATTTAGTTTAACTTAAGATTTATTCAGCCTTATTATTTAAAGCAATTATTATTCACTTATTATTATTTTCCTTTTGGTCTCTTTCTAAGAAACTTACCTTTTTCTTTTATTTATTATCTACTTTGGGGGAGATTTAAGAAACTTACTTAGAATTATTTCCTATTGAATTACCATTTTTATTTAGGACACTTTATTTACTTTGTTTTCAGTTTACTCAGTTTAAAAGTTTACTGTTTTGGGGCATGGGGTTTAACACTTTATCTAACAATGGAGGGTTAACTATGTCATTTATTTATTTGAAATTTAAGTCACTATATTATTTAATTGTTGTCACGGTGAAAAATACTTGCTCTACTATACTATACACAATTACATAAACAATTTATTTCTTGGGTAAATCATTTGCATTGTTCACAAGAGAATAATTTCTCTTCTAAGGGAGAGACAAAATTCCACACACATACTTCAATGTAAAATCAACGATCAGCTGTTTGCTGGAATGTAGGTCACCCTCGTTTATTTAGTAAACAATGACAGGGTAGTTGTATGCGTGGGAACGCGCGGATTGCGGACACGTATTGTACTCTATAACAATAGCTCAGGCTATCTTTCTCGACCGGGTTCAACTGGAGAGGCCAATCGGACACAGGGGTGAATCTAATTCAACGAAACACGCTTTACAAGTTACAGGTGTATTATGGTTATAACAGTCTGAGTTTGGTAATTAATTGTCTTACTTTCCACCATTAATTTTTCAAATTATTTTTAATTTTTGGTAACAAAATTAAGTTACGAATTTCTTTACACGTAATTAACCGGGTCTACTTTACACAGGAGTTTATATATATATATATATTTTATTTTTTTTTTTTACCTTGACGACAGACATACACTTACATTCTATGCAGGCATATTTAGGAAACTACAGGTCTTGAATTGTCACAATATAAACCTGTTAAAGACTGAACAGTTTGACAAGCACTAAAATTCATGCACGTACTTGCATTGGCGTCATACAATGATAGTCTGTATTATTTTGCGTATCTTAAACAAATTACATCATACGCAAGATAGTGATTAATCCTGTACAAAATAAATTCATAAGGTGAATTTATTTATGAAATTAATTTTATGAAAATTAATATTACATGAAATACAGTAACTGAGTGCATAGATCAGATAACTAGTGCACAGAGTTTTCTATTTTACTACGTAACAATTATTTTTAATTATCAGAGTGACGTATCTTTGTTAGCGTCACGATGCTTACAACTTTTATATAAAACAACAGCGCATTCTTGTGACACTCTGTACACAATTACTTTTACAAGACAGCAAAAACACAATACACAATTAATTATTATTTACACTAAAGCATAGCATAGCAAAGCAAAGTACAGCATAGCAGAGTGGCGCATTTTTGTGACACTCTGTACACGATCAATTATTTTGTACAAAAGAGCAGAGTGTTACGGCAAGCAGAGTGGCGCATTTTTGTAACGTTGTGGGCTACGTTACAAATGGATGGAACCCATCATAATTGACACTCGCCTATTATACAGGCTGCCTACGTTGTAACGAACTAAAATTAAACTCAACACAAATAACAATAGTATTTACGCTATTTATTAGGACACAAGGGGAAGGTATTTCACTGATTTATGCACTCACTTCAATGTGTAATAAGATGACATCTCTTTATTAACAAATTATTTGAAAAGATCCCCTAACATAATTATTTAAACTAAAAAATTCAAAAGGGTTTTCTGTATAACAATGGATCATATTGATCATGAAATTTTACCTCGGATCCGGGTTTACTTTTAATATTGTAAAGACGTCTGAGTTATACTATGCTCCTCTAGGAGCTTGCATGATTACATTAACCATTTGAAGAATGGTGTTATTTACTAAAGGGATTATAATTAATATTTCCATATTAACGTTACAACGTATGATTTTCAATTCTACAGTTTACATTTCTTTGGTTTTATTTATTTATTAAAGAAAATTATAGTCTTTGGAAAGTCTCTTTCATCTAAAAAGTTATGTCTCAAATGTAATTAATTCTCGATAGCCAAGCTATCGAGTCACCTTTAAAATAAGCTTTGCTGTCCTCGTCCTGGGGTGTGACTATTGGGAATTCTGGTAGTCGGCGTAGTCATCTGGGTCGTGTCTCTCTGGCGAATATTTTACAGCTGTATCAGTGAGGAAATTGTAGTAATGCTGGTTAAAGTTGGGTTGATCCACGTCGGTCCTGGTCAGCGTCGTATGGGTTGTAGACGTCCATATGTGCAGTTTGTACAGGTCACATATTCACAAGTAGAGTTGTACGAGAGTTTGCATCTTAAGTAGAGACGTCACCTTCTTTACGTGTTGTTAATTTTCTTTAAATTATTACATTTCTTAAACAAAATTTTCTACATCTTATATATTTAAAAAAAATACTAGCTCCCCACGTTTTGTAGTGGTAGCTATCCGTTATATTTAAGTTTAATTAACACATTTCTGAAGAGCTCTCGCTCGGAGGTGTGTGCTGTCTGACGGCGGCATAGTAACTCTTTACTTGATACGACTGGTACATCACAACGAAGCGGAGCGAGTACTCCGCGATAATATAGTTCCTACTTTTATTTAAATATACATTATTATAACAAGATGAAACAAATTATTTATACGCATTTAATTTACAGGAATTATTTAACTACTAGTCGTGCCTTCAAATTATTAATTACTTACATTACGATTTTCAGACATTTCTAAGTTACAGACGGTTCGCTAAGCACGTTGTGTCCGGAATTAAACAGGTCAACGCATGATGATTTACTAAAGGGTTAACTGTGATATAATTAGCTTTTTACAATACGATTTTTTTATTATTTGTTTAGTTAAATTTTTACCATTTACGTCTCATACTTATTCTGGGTTAGTACAGGGGTACTAGGTTTAATTGTGTGATTTAAAAATACTTAATTTCTTTTTCAAATTTTTGATTATTAAATATTTTATTATCAATTAAATCGTCACATACTCCGCCGCTTAAAATCCACATTAGGAATTTTAGTAAGGAAAATTCAAAATTGGGGTACTAGGAGTATGCTTGGCGTCAATGTGTGGAATTTCTTTTAGTACACGGTTGGTTTTCTATACCTCTCTTTAAATGATCTTGTTCTCATTCGTGAAATTCCCTTTTCTCGTTACTTACAATGCTAACTTATATTTTAATTCTTAATACTAATTTCCCTACTTTCTGTAACTCACAATATCGTGGCCCGACTGACATCGGCTTACTCTAACTACACAAGTTAGCTTTCAGCGCTCACTAATGATTACCTTGGCACACTCTAACTACACAAGTTAGCTTTCTGCACCATCATTACCCTTTTCAGTCGGCGCCGTTGTGACTATGTTAAGTTACACATGTATAATTCTTTTTATTTACATCTAATATAACCTAAAGCGGATCCCATACTCCACTTTAGATTATTTCTAATCCTAACTTCTTACGCTACTGAGAGAAGCGGAATTTCACGAAGATAATTCTTATTCTCTCTCTAAATGATCAGCTGTAATACTTAAACAAACTATGCAGGAGGAGACAAACGTTTTTACAATCTACGAGGGGTCAAACACTGGACGCATTGTATTATACGCTAGGGAGGTTTTCATTGTCTAGCGATGCTACCATTTCGTACAATAGGGGGAAGGTGGCTGCTACAATACATAACACGCTTTATTGTTCTCGAACAGGCCACGACCGGGTGTTTACGCTATTCAACTATACTTTTATTATTATTTTTTTCCCTTATTTACTGCTACACTTTACACAAATTTAGTTTAACTTAAGATTTATTCAGCCTTATTATTTAAAGCAATTATTATTCACTTATTATTATTTTCCTTTTGGTCTCTTTCTAAGAAACTTACCTTTTTCTTTTATTTATTATCTACTTTGGGGGAGATTTAAGAAACTTACTTAGAATTATTTCCTATTGAATTACCATTTTTATTTAGGACACTTTATTTACTTTGTTTTCAGTTTACTCAGTTTAAAAGTTTACTGTTTTGGGGCATGGGGTTTAACACTTTATCTAACAATGGAGGGTTAACTATGTCATTTATTTATTTGAAATTTAAGTCACTATATTATTTAATTGTTGTCACGGTGAAAAATACTTGCTCTACTATACTATACACAATTACATAAACAATTTATTTCTTGGGTAAATCATTTGCATTGTTCACAAGAGAATAATTTCTCTTCTAAGGGAGAGACAAAATTCCACACACATACTTCAATGTAAAATCAACGATCAGCTGTTTGCTGGAATGTAGGTCACCCTCGTTTATTTAGTAAACAATGACAGGGTAGTTGTATGCGTGGGAACGCGCGGATTGCGGACACGTATTGTACTCTATAACAATAGCTCAGGCTATCTTTCTCGACCGGGTTCAACTGGAGAGGCCAATCGGACACAGGGGTGAATCTAATTCAACGAAACACGCTTTACAAGTTACAGGTGTATTATGGTTATAACAGTCTGAGTTTGGTAATTAATTGTCTTACTTTCCACCATTAATTTTTCAAATTATTTTTAATTTTTGGTAACAAAATTAAGTTACGAATTTCTTTACACGTAATTAACCGGGTCTACTTTACACAGGAGTTTATATATATATATATATATTTTATTTTTTTTTTTTACCTTGACGACAGACATACACTTACATTCTATGCAGGCATATTTAGGAAACTACAGGTCTTGAATTGTCACAATATAAACCTGTTAAAGACTGAACAGTTTGACAAGCACTAAAATTCATGTACGTACTTGCATTGGCGTCATACAATGATAGTCTGTATTATTTTGCGTATCTTAAACAAATTACATCATACGCAGGGTAGTGATTAATCCTGTACAAAATAAATTCACAAGGTGAATTTATTTATGAAATTAATTTTATGAAAATTAATATTACATGAAATACAGTAACTGAGTGCATAGATCAGATAACTAGTGCACAGATTTTTCTATTTTACTACGTAACAATTATTTTTAATTATCAGAGTGACGTATCTTTGTTAGCGTCACGATGCTTACAACTTTTATATAAAACAACAGCGCATTCTTGTGACACTCTGTACACAATTACTTTTACAAGACAGCAACAACACAATACACAATTAATTATTACTTACACTAAAGCATAGCATAGCAAAGCAAAGTACAGCATAGCAGAGTGGCGCATTTTTGTGACACTCTGTACACGATCAATTCTTTTGTACAAAACAGCAGAGTGTTACGGCAAGCAGAGTGGCGCATTTTTGTAACGTTGTGGGCTAAGTTACAAATGGAGGGAACCCATCATAATTGACACTCGCCAATTATACAGGCTGCCTACGTTGTAACGAACTAAAATTAAACTCAACACAAATAACAATAGTATTTACGCTATTTATTAGGACACAAGGGGAAGGTATTTCACTGATTTATGCACTCACTTCAATGTGTAATAAGATGACATCTCTTTATTAACAAATTAATTGAAAAGATCCCCTAACATAATTATTTATACTAAAAAATTCAAAAGGGTTTTCTGTATAACAATGGATCATATTGATCATGTAATTTTACCTCGGATCCGGGTTTACTTTTAATATTGTAAAGACGTCTGAGTTATACTATGCTCCTCTAGGAGCTTGCATGATTACATTAACCATTTGAAGAATGGTGTTATTTACTAAAGGGATTATAATTAATATTTCCATATTAACGTTACAACGTATGATTTTCTATTCTGCAGTTTACATTTCTTTGGTTTTATTTATTTATTAAAGAAAATTATAGTCTTTGGAAAGTCTCTTTCATCTAAAAAGTTATGTCTCAAATGTAATTAATTCTCGATAGCCAAGCTATCGAGTCACCTTTAAAATAAGCTTTGCTGTCCTCGTCCTGGGGTGTGACTATTGGGAATTCTGGTAGTCGGCGTAGTCATCTGGGTCGTGTCTCTCTGGCGAATATTTTACAGCTGTATCAGTGAGGAAATTGTAGTAATGCTGGTTAAAGTTGGGTTGATCCACGTCGGTCCTGGTCAGCGTCGTATGGGTTGTAGACGTCCATATGTGCAGTTTGTACAGGTCACATATTCACAAGTAGAGTTGTACGAGAGTTTGCATCTTAAGTAGAGACGTCACCTTCTTTACGTGTTGTTAATTTTCTTTAAATTATTACATTTCTTAAAAAAAATTTTCTACATCTTATATATTTAAAAAAAATACTAGCTCCCCACGTTTTGTAGTGGTAGCTATCCGTTATATTTAAGTTTAATTAACACATTTCTGAAGAGCTCTCGCTCGGAGGTGTGTGCTGTCTGACGGCGGCATAGTAACTCTTTACTTGATACGACTGGTACATCACAACGAAGCGGAGCGAGTACTCCGCGATAATATAGTTCCTACTTTTATTTAAATATACATTATTATAACAAGATGAAACAAATTATTTATACCCATTTAATTTACAGGAATTATTTTAACTACTAGTCGTGCCTTCAAATTATTAATTACTTACATTACGATTTTCAGACATTTCTAAGTTACAGACGGTTCGCTAAGCACGTTGTGTCCGGAATTAAACAGGTCAACGCATGATGATTTACTAAAGGGTTAACTGTGATATAATTAGCTTTTTACAATACGATTTTTTTATTATTTGTTTAGTTAAATTTTTACCATTTACGTCTCATACTTATTCTGGGTTAGTACAGGGGTACTAGGTTTAATTGTGTGATTTAAAAATACTTAATTTCTTTTTCAAATTTTTTATTATTAAATATTTTATTATCAATTAAATCGTCACATACTCCGCCGCTTAAAATCCACATTAGGAATTTTAGTAAGGAAAATTCAAAATTGGGGTACTAGGAGTATGCTTGGCGTCAATGTGTGGAATTTCTTTTAGTACACGGTTGGTTTTCTATACCTCTCTTTAAATGATCTTGTTCTCATTCGTGAAATTCCCTTTTCTCGTTACTTACAATGCTAATTATATTTTAATTCTTAATACTAATTTCCCTACTTTCTGTAACTCACAATATCGTGGCCCGACTGACATCGGCTTACTCTAACTACACAAGTTAGCTTTCAGCGCTCACTAATGATTACCTTGGCACACTCTAACTACACAAGTTAGCTTTCTGCACCATCATTACCCTTTTCAGTCGGCGCCGTTGTGACTATGTTACGTTACACAGGTATAATTCTTTTTAATTACATCTAATATAACCTAAAGCGGATCCCATACTCCACTTTAGATTATTTCTAATCCTAACTTCTTACGCTACTGAGAGAAGCGGAATTTCACGAAGATAATTCTTATTCTCTCTCTAAATGATCAGCTGTAATACTTAAACAAACTATGCAGGAGGAGACAAACGTTTTTACAATCTACGAGGGGTCAAACACTGGACGCATTGTATTATACGCTAGGGAGGTTTTCATTGTCTAGCGATGCTACCATTTCGTACAATAGGGGGAAGGTGGCTGCTACAATACATAACACGCTTTATTGTTCTCGAACAGGCCACGACCGGGTGTTTACGCTATTCAACTATACTTTTATTATTATTTTTTTCCCTTATTTACTGCTACACTTTACACAAATTTAGTTTAACTTAAGATTTATTCAGCCTTATTATTTAAAGCAATTATTATTCACTTATTATTATTTTCCTTTTGGTCTCTTTCTAAGAAACTTACCTTTTTCTTTTATTTATTATCTATTTTGGGGAAGATTTAAGAAACTTACTTAGAATTATTTCCTATTGAATTACCATTTTTATTTAGGACACTTTATTTACTTTGTTTTCAGTTTACTCAGTTTAAAAGTTTACTGTTTTGGGGCATGGGGTTTAACACTTTATCTAACAATGGAGGGTTAACTATGTCATTTATTTATTTGAAATTTAAGTCACTATATTATTTAATTGTTGTCACGGTGAAAAATACTTGCTCTACTATACTATACACAATTACATAAACAATTTATTTCTTGGGTAAATCATTTGCATTGTTCACAAGAGAATAATTTCTCTTCTAAGGGAGAGACAAAATTCCACACACATACTTCAATGTAAAATCAACGATCAGCTGTTTGCTGGAATGTAGGTCACCCTCGTTTATTTAGTAAACAATGACAGGGTAGTTGTATGCGTGGGAACGCGCGGATTGCGGACACGTATTGTACTCTATAACAATAGCTCAGGCTATCTTTCTCGACCGGGTTCAACTGGAGAGGCCAATCGGACACAGGGGTGAATCTAATTCAACGAAACACGCTTTACAAGTTACAGGTGTATTATGGTTATAACAGTCTGAGTTTGGTAATTAATTGTCTTACTTTCCACCATTAATTTTTCAAATTATTTTTAATTTTTGGTAACAAAATTAAGTTACGAATTTCTTTACACGTAATTAACCGGGTCTACTTTACACAGGAGTTTATATATATATATATATTTTATTTTTTTTTTTTACCTTGACGACAGACATACACTTACATTCTATGCAGGCATATCTAGGAAACTACAGGTCTTGAATTGTCACAATATAAACCTGTTAAAGACTGAACAGTTTGACAAGCACTAAAAT
Source organism: Magicicada septendecula (assembly GCA_034769895.1). Lineage (NCBI taxonomy): Eukaryota > Metazoa > Arthropoda > Insecta > Hemiptera > Cicadidae > Magicicada > Magicicada septendecula. The sequence goes on from CM068371.1 coordinate 469,445,812, forward strand.
TCATGTACGTACTTGCATTGGCGTCATACAATGATAGTCTGTATTATTTTGCGTATCTTAAACAAATTACATCATACGCAAGATAGTGATTAATCCTGTACAAAATAAATTCATAAGGTGAATTTATTTATGAAATTAATTTTATGAAAATTAATATTACATGAAATACAGTAACTGAGTGCATAGATCAGATATCTAGTGCACAGAGTTTTCTATTTTACTACGTAACAATTATTTTCAATTATCAGAGTGACGTATCTTTGTTAGCGTCACGATGCTTACAACTTTTATATAAAACAACAGCGCATTCTTGTGACACTCTGTACACAATTACTTTTACAAGACAGCAAAAACACAATACACAATTAATTATTATTTACACTAAAGCATAGCATAGCAAAGCAAAGTACAGCATAGCAGAGTGGCGCATTTTTGTGACACTCTGTACACGATCAATTATTTTGTACAAAAGAGCAGAGTGTTACGGCAAGCAGAGTGGCGCATTTTTGTAACGTTGTGGGCTACGTTACAAATGGATGGAACCCATCATAATTGACACTCGCCTATTATACAGGCTGCCTACGTTGTAACGAACTAAAATTAAACTCAACACAAATAACAATAGTATTTACGCTATTTATTAGGCCACAAGGGGAAGGTATTTCACTGATTTATGCACTCACTTCAATGTGTAATAAGATGACATCTCTTTATTAACAAATTATTTGAAAAGATCCCCTAACATAATTATTTAAACTAAAAAATTCAAAAGGGTTTTCTGTATAACAATGGATCATATTGATCATGTAATTTTACCTCGGATCCGGGTTTACTTTTAATATTGTAAAGACGTCTGAGTTATACTATGCTCCTCTAGGAGCTTGCATGATTACATTAACCATTTGAAGAATGGTGTTATTTACTAAAGGGATTATAATTAATATTTCCATATTAACGTTACAACGTATGATTTTCAATTCTACAGTTTACATTTCTTTGGTTTTATTTATTTATTAAAGAAAATTATAGTCTTTGGAAAGTCTCTTTCATCTAAAAAGTTATGTCTCAAATGTAATTAATTCTCGATAGCCAAGCTATCGAGTCACCTTTAAAATAAGCTTTGCTGTCCTCGTCCTGGGGTGTGACTATTGGGAATTCTGGTAGTCGGCGTAGTCATCTGGGTCGTGTCTCTCTGGCGAATATTTTACAGCTGTATCAGTGAGGAAATTGTAGTAATGCTGGTTAAAGTTGGGTTGATCCACGTCGGTCCTGGTCAGCGTCGTATGGGTTGTAGACGTCGATATGTGCAGTTTGTACAGGTCACATATTCACAAGTAGAGTTGTACGAGAGTTTGCATCTTAAGTAGAGACGTCACCTTCTTTACGTGTTGTTAATTTTCTTTAAATTATTACATTTCTTAAACAAAATTTTCTACATCTTATATATTTAAAAAAAATACTAGCTCCCCACGTTTTGTAGTGGTAGCTATCCGTTATATTTAAGTTTAATTAACACATTTCTGAAGAGCTCTCGCTCGGAGGTGTGTGCTGTCTGACGGCGGCATAGTAACTCTTTACTTGATACGACTGGTACATCACAACGAAGCGGAGCGAGTACTCCGCGATAATATATTTCCTACTTTTATTTAAATATACATTATTATAACAAGATGAAACAAATTATTTATACGCATTTAATTTACAGGAATTATTTTAACTACTAGTCGTGCCTTCAAATTATTAATTACTTACATTACGATTTTCAGACATTTCTAAGTTACAGACGGTTCGCTAAGCACGCTGTGTCCGGAATTAAACAGGTCAACGCATGATGATTTACTAAAGGGTTAACTGTGATATAATTAGCTTTTTACAATACGATTTTTTTATTATTTGTTTAGTTAAATTTTTACCATTTACGTCTCATACTTATTCTGGGTTAGTACAGGGGTACTAGGTTTAATTGTGTGATTTAAAAATACTTAATTTCTTTTTCAAATTTTTTATTATTAAATATTTTATTATCAATTAAATCGTCACATACTCCGCCGCTTAAAATCCACATTAGGAATTTTAGTAAGGAAAATTCAAAATTGGGGTACTAGGAGTATGCTTGGCGTCAATGTGTGGAATTTCTTTTAGTACACGGTTGGTTTTCTATACCTCTCTTTAAATGATCTTGTTCTCATTCGTGAAATTCCCTTTTCTCGTTACTTACAATGCTAACTTATATTTTAATTCTTAATACTAATTTCCCTACTTTCTGTAACTCACAATATCGTGGCCCGACTGACATCGGCTTACTCTAACTACACAAGTTAGCTTTCAGCGCTCACTAATGATTACCTTGGCACACTCTAACTACACAAGTTAGCTTCCTGCACCATCATTACCCTTTTCAGTCGGCGCCGTTGTGACTATGTTACGTTACACATGTATAATTGTTTTTATTTACATCTAATATAACCTAAAGCGGATCCCATACTCCACTTTAGATTATTTCTATTCCTAACTTCTTACGCTACTGAGAGAAGCGGAATTTCACGAAGATAATTCTTATTCTCTCTCTAAATGATCAGCTGTAATACTTAAACAAACTATGCAGGAGGAGACAAACGTTTTTACAATCTACGAGGGGTCAAACACTGGACGCATTGTATTATACGCTAGGGAGGTTTTCATTGTCTAGCGATGCTACCATTTCGTACAATAGGGGGAAGGTGGCTGCTACAATACATAACACGCTTTATTGTTCTCGAACAGGCCACGACCGGGTGTTTACGCTATTCAACTATACTTTTATTATTATTTTTTTCCCTTATTTACTGCTACACTTTACACAAATTTAGTTTAACTTAAGATTTATTCAGCCTTATTATTTAAAGCAATTATTATTCACTTATTATTATTTTCCTTTTGGTCTCTTTCTAAGAAACTTACCTTTTTCTTTTATTTATTATCTACTTTGGGGGAGATTTAAGAAACTTACTTAGAATTATTTCCTATTGAATTACCATTTTTATTTAGGACACTTTATTTACTTTGTTTTCAGTTTACTCAGTTTAAAAGTTTACTGTTTTGGGGCATGGGGTTTAACACTTTATCTAACAATGGAGGGTTAACTATGTCATTTATTTATTTGAAATTTAAGTCACTATATTATTTAATTGTTGTTACGGTGAAAAATACTTGCTCTACTATACTATACACAATTACATAAACAATTAATTTCTTGGGTAAATCATTTGCATTGTTCACAAGAGAATAATTTCTCTTCTAAGGGAGAGACAAAATTCCACACACATACTTCAATGTAAAATCAACGATCAGCTGTTTGCTGGAATGTAGGTCACCCTCGTTTATTTAGTAAACAATGACAGGGTAGTTGTATGCGTGGGAACGCGCGGATTGCGGACACGTATTGTACTCTATAACAATAGCTCAGGCTATCTTTCTCGACCGGGTTCAACTGGAGAGGCCAATCGGACACAGGGGTGAATCTAATTCAACGAAACACGCTTTACAAGTTACAGGTGTATTATGGTTATAACAGTCTGAGTTTGGTAATTAATTGTCTTACTTTCCACCATTAATTTTTCAAATTATTTTTAATTTTTGGTAACAAAATTAAGTTACGAATTTCTTTACACGTAATTAACCGGGTCTACTTTACACAGGAGTTTATATATATATATATATATTTTATTTTTTTTTTTTACCTTGACGACAGACATACACTTACATTCTATGCAGGCATATTTAGGAAACTACAGGTCTTGAATTGTCACAATATAAACCTGTTAAAGACTGAACAGTTTGACAAGCACTAAAATTCATGTACGTACTTGCATTGGCGTCATAAAATGATAGTCTGTATTATTTTGCGTATCTTAAACAAATTACATCATACGCAGGGTAGTGATTAATCCTGTACAAAATAAATTCACAAGGTGAATTTATTTATGAAATTAATTTTATGAAAATTAATATTACATGAAATACAGTAACTGAGTGCATAGATCAGATAACTAGTGCACAGATTTTTCTATTTTACTACGTAACAATTATTTTTAATTATCAGAGTGACGTATCTTTGTTAGCGTCACGATGCTTACAACTTTTATATAAAACAACAGCGCATTCTTGTGACACTCTGTACACAATTACTTTTACAAGACAGCAACAACACAATACACAATTAATTATTACTTACACTAAAGCATAGCATAGCAAAGCAAAGTACAGCATAGCAGAGTGGCGCATTTTTGTGACACTCTGTACACGATCAATTCTTTTGTACAAAACAGCAGAGTGTTACGGCAAGCAGAGTGGCGCATTTTTGTAACGTTGTGGGCTACGTTACAAATGGAGGGAACCCATCATAATTGACACTCGCCAATTATACAGGCTGCCTACGTTGTAACGAACTAAAATTAAACTCAACACAAATAACAATAGTATTTACGCTATTTATTAGGACACAAGGGGAAGGTATTTCACTGATTTATGCACTCACTTCAATGTGTAATAAGATGACATCTCTTTATTAACAAATTAATTGAAAAGATCCCCTAACATAATTATTTATACTAAAAAATTCAAAAGGGTTTTCTGTATAACAATGGATCATATTGATCATGTAATTTTACCTCGGATCCGGGTTTCCTTTTAATATTGTAAAGACGTCTGAGTTATACTATGCTCCTCTAGGAGCTTGCATGATTACATTAACCATTTGAAGAATGGTGTTATTTACTAAAGGGATTATAATTAATATTTCCATATTAACGTTACAACGTATGATTTTCAATTCTGCAGTTTACATTTCTTTGGTTTTATTTATTTATTAAAGAAAATTACAGTCTTTGGAAAGTCTCTTTCATCTAAAAAGTTATGTCTCAAATGTAATTAATTCTCGATAGCCAAGCTATCGAGTCACCTTTAAAATAAGCTTTGCTGTCCTCGTCCTGGGGTGTGACTATTGGGAATTCTGGTAGTCGGCGTAGTCATCTGGGTCGTGTCTCTCTGGCGAATATTTTACAGCTGTATCAGTGAGGAAATTGTAGTAATGCTGGTTAAAGTTGGGTTGATCCACGTCGGTCCTGGTCAGCGTCGTATGGGTTGTAGACGTCCATATGTGCAGTTTGTACAGGTCACATATTCACAAGTAGAGTTGTACGAGAGTTTGCATCTTAAGTAGAGACGTCACCTTCTTTACGTGTTGTTAATTTTCTTTAAATTATTACATTTCTTAAAAAAAATTTTCTACATCTTATATATTTAAAAAAAATACTAGCTCCCCACGTTTTGTAGTGGTAGCTATCCGTTATATTTAAGTTTAATTAACACATTTCTGAAGAGCTCTCGCTCGGAGGTGTGTGCTGTCTGACGGCGGCATAGTAACTCTTTACTTGATACGACTGGTACATCACAACGAAGCGGAGCGAGTACTCCGCGATAATATAGTTCCTACTTTTATTTAAATATACATTATTATAACAAGATGAAACAAATTATTTATACGCATTTAATTTACAGGAATTATTTTAACTACTAGTCGTGCCTTCAAATTATTAATTACTTACATTACGATTTTCAGACATTTCTAAGTTACAGACGGTTCGCTAAGCACGTTGTGTCCGGAATTAAACAGGTCAACGCATGATGATTTACTAAAGGGTTAACTGTGATATAATTAGCTTTTTACAATACGATTTTTTTATTATTTGTTTAGTTAAATTTTTACCATTTACGTCTCATACTTATTCTGGGTTAGTACAGGGGTACTAGGTTTAATTGTGTGATTTAAAAATACTTAATTTCTTTTTCAAATTTTTTATTATTAAATATTTTATTATCAATTAAATCGTCACATACTCCGCCGCTTAAAATCCACATTAGGAATTTTAGTAAGGAAAATTCAAAATTGGGGTACTAGGAGTATTCTTGGCGTCAATGTGTGGAATTTCTTTTAGTACACGGTTGGTTTTCTATACCTCTCTTTAAATGATCTTGTTCTCATTCGTGAAATTCCCTTTTCTCGTTACTTACAATGCTAACTTATATTTTAATTCTTAATACTAATTTCCCTACTTTCTGTAACTCACAATATCGTGGCCCGACTGTCATCGGCTTACTCTAACTACACAAGTTAGCTTTCAGCGCTCACTAATGATTACCTTGGCACACTCTAACTACACAAGTTAGCTTTCTGCACCATCATTACCCTTTTCAGTCGGCGCCGTTGTGACTATGTTACGTTACACATGTATAATTCTTTTTAATTACATCTAATATAACCTAAAGCGGATCCCATACTCCACTTTAGATTATTTCTAATCCTAACTTCTTACGCTACTGAGAGAAGCGGAATTTCACGAAGATAATTCTTATTCTCTCTCTAAATGATCAGCTGTAATACTTAAACAAACTATGCAGGAGGAGACAAACGTTTTTACAATCTACGAGGGGTCAAACACTGGACGCATTGTATTATACGCTAGGGAGGTTTTCATTGTCTAGCGATGCTACCATTTCGTACAATAGGGGGAAGGTGGCTGCTACAATACATAACACGCTTTATTGTTCTCGAACAGGCCACGACCGGGTGTTTACGCTATTCAACTATACTTTTATTATTATTTTTTTCCCTTATTTACTGCTACACTTTACACAAATTTAGTTTAACTTAAGATTTATTCAGCCTTATTATTTAAAGCAATTGTTATTCACTTATTATTATTTTCCTTTTGGTCTCTTTCTAAGAAACTTACCTTTTTCTTTTATTTATTATCTACTTTGGGGAAGATTTAAGAAACTTACTTAGAATTATTTCCTATTGAATTACCATTTTTATTTAGGACACTTTATTTACTTTGTTTTCAGTTTACTCAGTTTAAAAGTTTACTGTTTTGGGGCATGGGGTTTAACACTTTATCTAACAATGGAGGGTTAACTATGTCATTTATTTATTTGAAATTTAAGTCACTATATTATTTAATTGTTGTCACGGTGAAAAATACTTGCTCTACTATACTATACACAATTACATAAACAATTTATTTCTTGGGTAAATCATTTGCATTGTTCACAAGAGAATAATTTCTCTTCTAAGGGAGAGACAAAATTCCACACACATACTTCAATGTAAAATCAACGATCAGCTGTTTGCTGGAATGTAGGTCACCCTCGTTTATTTAGTAAACAATGACAGGGTAGTTGTATGCGTGGGAACGCGCGGATTGCGGACACGTATTGTACTCTATAACAATAGCTCAGGCTATCTTTCTCGACCGGGTTCAACTGGAGAGGCCAATCGGACACAGGGGTGAATCTAATTCAACGAAACACGCTTTACAAGTTACAGGTGTATTATGGTTATAACAGTCTGAGTTTGGTAATTAATTGTCTTACTTTCCACCATTAATTTTTCAAATTATTTTTAATTTTTGGTAACAAAATTAAGTTACGAATTTCTTTACACGTAATTAACCGGGTCTACTTTACACAGGAGTTTATATATATATATATTTTATTTTTTTTTTTACCTTGACGACAGACATACACTTACATTCTATGCAGGCATATTTAGGAAACTACAGGTCTTGAATTGTCACAATATAAACCTGTTAAAGACTGAACAGTTTGACAAGCACTAAAATTCATGTACGTACTTGCATTGGTGTCATACAATGATAGTCTGTATTATTTTGCGTATCTTAAACAAATTACATCATACGCAAGATAGTGATTAATCCTGTACAAAATAAATTCATAAGGTGAATTTATTTATGAAATTAATTTTATGAAAATTAATATTACATGAAATACAGTAACTGAGTGCATAGATCAGATAACTAGTGCACAGAGTTTTCTATTTTACTACGTAACAATTATTTTCAATTATCAGAGTGACGTATCTTTGTTAGCGTCACGATGCTTACAACTTTTATATAAAACAACAGCGCATTCTTGTGACACTCTGTACACAATTACTTTTACAAGACAGCAACAACACAATACACAATTAATTATTACTTACACTAAAGCATAGTATAGCAAAGCAAAGTACAGCATAGCAGAGTGGCGCATTTTTGTGACACTCTGTACACGATCAATTCTTTTGTACAAAACAGCAGAGTGTTACGGCAAGCAGAGTGGCGCATTTTTGTAACGTTGTGGGCTACGTTACAAATGGAGGGAACCCATCATAATTGACACTCGCCAATTATACAGGCTGCCTACGTTGTAACGAACTAAAATTAAACTCAACACAAATAACAATAGTATTTACGCTATTTATTAGGACACAAGGGGAAGGTATTTCACTGATTTATGCACTCACTTCAATGTGTAATAAGATGACATCTCTTTATTAACAAATTATTTGAAAAGATCCCCTAACATAATTATTTATACTAAAAAATTCAAAAGGGTTTTCTGTATAACAATGGATCATATTGATCATGTAATTTTACCTCGGATCCGGGTTTCCTTTTAATATTGTAAAGACGTCTGAGTTATACTATGCTCCTCTAGGAGCTTGCATGATTACATTAACCATTTGAAGAATGGTGTTATTTACTAAAGGGATTATAATTAATATTTCCATATTAAAGTTACAACGTATGATTTTCAATTCTGCAGTTTACATTTCTTTGGTTTTATTTATTTATTAAAGAAAATTATAGTCTTTGGAAAGTCTCTTTCATCTAAAAAGTTATGTCTCAAATGTAATTAATTCTCGATAGCCAAGCTATCGAGTCACCTTTAAAATAAGCTTTGCTGTCCTCGTCCTGGGGTGTGATTATTTGGAATTCTGGTAGTCGGCGTAGTCATCTGGGTCGTGTCTCTCTGGCGAATATTTTACAGCTGTATCAGTGAGGAAATTGAAGTAATGCTGGTTAAAGTTGGGTTGATCCACGTCGGTCCTGGTCAGCGTCGTATGGGTTGTAGACGTCCATATGTGCAGTTTGTACAGGTCACATATTCACAAGTAGAGTTGTACGAGAGTTTACATCTTAAGTAGAGACGTCACGTTCTTTACGTGTTGTTAATTTTCTTTAAATTATTACATTTCTTAAACAAACTTTTCTACATCTTATATATTTAAAAAAAATACTAGCTCCCCACGTTTTGTAGTGGTAGCTAACCGTTATATTTAAGTTTAATTAACACATTTCTGAAGAGCTCTCGCTCGGAGGTGTGTACTGTCTGACGGCGGCATAGTAACTCTTTACTTGATACGACTGGTACATCACAACGAAGCGGAGCGAGTACTCCGCGATAATATAGTTCCTACTTTTATTTAAATATACATTATTATAACAAGATGAAACAAATTATTTATACGCATTTAATTTACAGGAATTATTTTAACTACTAGTCGTGCCTTCAAATTATTAATTACTTACATTACGATTTTCAGACATTTCTAAGTTACAGACGGTTCGCTAAGCACGTTGTGTCCGGAATTAAACAGGTCAACGGATGTTGATTTACTAAAGGGTTAACTGTGATATAATTAGCTTTTTACAATACGATTTTTTTATTATTTGTTTAGTTAAATTTTTACCATTTACGTCTCATACTTATTCTGGGTTAGTACAGGGGTACTAGGTTTAATTGTGTGATTTAAAAATACTTAATTTCTTTTTCAAATTTTTTATTATTAAATATTTTATTATCAATTAAATCGTCACATACTCCGCCGCTTAAAATCCACATTAGGAATTTTAGTAAGGAAAATTCAAAATTGGGGTACTAGGAGTATGCTTGGCGTCAATGTGTGGAATTTCTTTTAGTACACGGTTGGTTTTCTATACCTCTCTTTAAATGATCTTGTTCTCATTCGTGAAATTCCCTTTTCTCGTTACTTACAATGCTAACTTATATTTTAATTCTTAATACTAATTTCCCTACTTTCTGTAACTCACAATATCGTGGCCCGACTGTCATCGGCTTACTCTAACTACACAAGTTAGCTTTCAGCGCTCACTAATGATTACCTTGGCACACTCTAACTACACAAGTTAGCTTTCTGCACCATCATTACCCTTTTCAGTCGGCGCCGTTGTGACTATGTTACGTTACACATGTATAATTCTTTTTAATTACATCTAATATAACCTAAAGCGGATCCCATACTCCACTTTAGATTATTTCTAATCCTAACTTCTTACGCTACTGAGAGAAGCGGAATTTCACGAAGATAATTCTTATTCTCTCTCTAAATGATCAGCTGTAATACTTAAACAAACTATGCAGGAGGAGACAAACGTTTTTACAATCTACGAGGGGTCAAACACTGGACGCATTGTATTATACGCTAGGGAGGTTTTCATTGTCTAGCGATGCTACCATTTCGTACAATAGGGGGAAGGTGGCTGCTACAATACATAACACGCTTTATTGTTCTCGAACAGGCCACGACCGGGTGTTTACGCTATTCAACTATACTTTTATTATTATTTTTTTCCCTTATTTACTGCTACACTTTACACAAATTTAGTTTAACTTAAGATTTATTCAGCCTTATTATTTAAAGCAATTATTATTCACTTATTATTATTTTCCTTTTGGTCTCTTTCTAAGAAACTTACCTTTTTCTTTTATTTATTATCTACTTTGGGGAAGATTTAAGAAACTTACTTAGAATTATTTCCTATTGAATTACCATTTTTATTTAGGACACTTTATTTACTTTGTTTTCAGTTTACTCAGTTTAAAAGTTTACTGTTTTGGGGCATGGGGTTTAACACTTTATCTAACAATGGAGGGTTAACTATGTCATTTATTTATTTGAAATTTAAGTCACTATATTATTTAATTGTTGTCACGGTGAAAAATACTTGCTCTACTATACTATACACAATTACATAAACAATTTATTTCTTGGGTAAATCATTTGCATTGTTCACAAGAGAATAATTTCTCTTCTAAGGGAGAGACAAAATTCCACACACATACTTCAATGTAAAATCAACGATCAGCTGTTTGCTGGAATGTAGGTCACCCTCGTTTATTTAGTAAACAATGACAGGGTAGTTGTATGCGTGGGAACGCGCGGATTGCGGACACGTATTGTACTCTATAACAATAGCTCAGGCTATCTTTCTCGACCGGGTTCAACTGGAGAGGCCAATCGGACACAGGGGTGAATCTAATTCAACGAAACACGCTTTACAAGTTACAGGTGTATTATGGTTATAACAGTCTGAGTTTGGTAATTAATTGTCTTACTTTCCACCATTAATTTTTCAAATTATTTTTAATTTTTGGTAACAAAATTAAGTTACGAATTTCTTTACACGTAATTAACCGGGTCTACTTTACACAGGAGTTTATATATATATATATTTTATTTTTTTTTTTACCTTGACGACAGACATACACTTACATTCTATGCAGGCATATTTAGGAAACTACAGGTCTTGAATTGTCACAATATAAACCTGTTAAAGACTGAACAGTTTGACAAGCACTAAAATTCATGTACGTACTTGCATTGGTGTCATACAATGATAGTCTGTATTATTTTGCGTATCTTAAACAAATTACATCATACGCAAGATAGTGATTAATCCTGTACAAAATAAATTCATAAGGTGAATTTATTTATGAAATTAATTTTATGAAAATTAATATTACATGAAATACAGTAACTGAGTGCATAGATCAGATAACTAGTGCACAGAGTTTTCTATTTTACTACGTAACAATTATTTTCAATTATCAGAGTGACGTATCTTTGTTAGCGTCACGATGCTTACAACTTTTATATAAAACAACAGCGCATTCTTGTGACACTCTGTACACAATTACTTTTACAAGACAGCAACAACACAATACACAATTAATTATTACTTACACTAAAGCATAGTATAGCAAAGCAAAGTACAGCATAGCAGAGTGGCGCATTTTTGTGACACTCTGTACACGATCAATTCTTTTGTACAAAACAGCAGAGTGTTACGGCAAGCAGAGTGGCGCATTTTTGTAACGTTGTGGGCTACGTTACAAATGGAGGGAACCCATCATAATTGACACTCGCCAATTATACAGGCTGCCTACGTTGTAACGAACTAAAATTAAACTCAACACAAATAACAATAGTATTTACGCTATTTATTAGGACACAAGGGGAAGGTATTTCACTGATTTATGCACTCACTTCAATGTGTAATAAGATGACATCTCTTTATTAACAAATTAATTGAAAAGATCCCCTAACATAATTATTTATACTAAAAAATTCAAAAGGGTTTTCTGTATAACAATGGATCATATTGATCATGTAATTTTACCTCGGATCCGGGTTTCCTTTTAATATTGTAAAGACGTCTGAGTTATACTATGCTCCTCTAGGAGCTTGCATGATTACATTAACCATTTGAAGAATGGTGTTATTTACTAAAGGGATTATAATTAATATTTCCATATTAAAGTTACAACGTATGATTTTCAATTCTGCAGTTTACATTTCTTTGGTTTTATTTATTTATTAAAGAAAATTATAGTCTTTGGAAAGTCTCTTTCATCTAAAAAGTTATGTCTCAAATGTAATTAATTCTCGATAGCCAAGCTATCGAGTCACCTTTAAAATAAGCTTTGCTGTCCTCGTCCTGGGGTGTGATTATTTGGAATTCTGGTAGTCGGCGTAGTCATCTGGGTCGTGTCTCTCTGGCGAATATTTTACAGCTGTATCAGTGAGGAAATTGAAGTAATGCTGGTTAAAGTTGGGTTGATCCACGTCGGTCCTGGTCAGCGTCGTATGGGTTGTAGACGTCCATATGTGCAGTTTGTACAGGTCACATATTCACAAGTAGAGTTGTACGAGAGTTTACATCTTAAGTAGAGACGTCACGTTCTTTACGTGTTGTTAATTTTCTTTAAATTATTACATTTCTTAAACAAACTTTTCTACATCTTATATATTTAAAAAAAATACTAGCTCCCCACGTTTTGTAGTGGTAGCTAACCGTTATATTTAAGTTTAATTAACACATTTCTGAAGAGCTCTCGCTCGGAGGTGTGTACTGTCTGACGGCGGCATAGTAACTCTTTACTTGATACGACTGGTACATCACAACGAAGCGGAGCGAGTACTCCGCGATAATATAGTTCCTACTTTTATTTAAATATACATTATTATAACAAGATGAAACAAATTATTTATACGCATTTAATTTACAGGAATTATTTTAACTACTAGTCGTGCCTTCAAATTATTAATTACTTACATTACGATTTTCAGACATTTCTAAGTTACAGACGGTTCGCTAAGCACGTTGTGTCCGGAATTAAACAGGTCAACGGATGTTGATTTACTAAAGGGTTAACTGTGATATAATTAGCTTTTTACAATACGATTTTTTTATTATTTGTTTAGTTAAATTTTTACCATTTACGTCTCATACTTATTCTGGGTTAGTACAGGGGTACTAGGTTTAATTGTGTGATTTAAAAATACTTAATTTCTTTTTCAAATTTTTTATTATTAAATATTTTATTATCAATTAAATCGTCACATACTCCGCCGCTTAAAATCCACATTAGGAATTTTAGTAAGGAAAATTCAAAATTGGGGTACTAGGAGTATGCTTGGCGTCAATGTGTGGAATTTCTTTTAGTACACGGTTGGTTTTCTATACCTCTCTTTAAATGATCTTGTTCTCATTCGTGAAATTCCCTTTTCTCGTTACTTACAATGCTAACTTATATTTTAATTCTTAATACTAATTTCCCTACTTTCTGTAACTCACAATATCGTGGCCCGACTGTCATCGGCTTACTCTAACTACACAAGTTAGCTTTCAGCGCTCACTAATGATTACCTTGGCACACTCTAACTACACAAGTTAGCTTTCTGCACCATCATTACCCTTTTCAGTCGGCGCCGTTGTGACTATGTTACGTTACACATGTATAATTCTTTTTAATTACATCTAATATAACCTAAAGCGGATCCCATACTCCACTTTAGATTATTTCTAATCCTAACTTCTTACGCTACTGAGAGAAGCGGAATTTCACGAAGATAATTCTTATTCTCTCTCTAAATGATCAGCTGTAATACTTAAACAAACTATGCAGGAGGAGACAAACGTTTTTACAATCTACGAGGGGTCAAACACTGGACGCATTGTATTATACGCTAGGGAGGTTTTCATTGTCTAGCGATGCTACCATTTCGTACAATAGGGGGAAGGTGGCTGCTACAATACATAACACGCTTTATTGTTCTCGAACAGGCCACGACCGGGTGTTTACGCTATTCAACTATACTTTTATTATTATTTTTTTCCCTTATTTACTGCTACACTTTACACAAATTTAGTTTAACTTAAGATTTATTCAGCCTTATTATTTAAAGCAATTATTATTCACTTATTATTATTTTCCTTTTGGTCTCTTTCTAAGAAACTTACCTTTTTCTTTTATTTATTATCTACTTTGGGGAAGATTTAAGAAACTTACTTAGAATTATTTCCTATTGAATTACCATTTTTATTTAGGACACTTTATTTACTTTGTTTTCAGTTTACTCAGTTTAAAAGTTTACTGTTTTGGGGCATGGGGTTTAACACTTTATCTAACAATGGAGGGTTAACTATGTCATTTATTTATTTGAAATTTAAGTCACTATATTATTTAATTGTTGTCACGGTGAAAAATACTTGCTCTACTATACTATACACAATTACATAAACAATTTATTTCTTGGGTAAATCATTTGCATTGTTCACAAGAGAATAATTTCTCTTCTAAGGGAGAGACAAAATTCCACACACATACTTCAATGTAAAATCAACGATCAGCTGTTTGCTGGAATGTAGGTCACCCTCGTTTATTTAGTAAACAATGACAGGGTAGTTGTATGCGTGGGAACGCGCGGATTGCGGACACGTATTGTACTCTATAACAATAGCTCAGGCTATCTTTCTCGACCGGGTTCAACTGGAGAGGCCAATCGGACACAGGGGTGAATCTAATTCAACGAAACACGCTTTACAAGTTACAGGTGTATTATGGTTATAACAGTCTGAGTTTGGTAATTAATTGTCTTACTTTCCACCATTAATTTTTCAAATTATTTTTAATTTTTGGTAACAAAATTAAGTTACGAATTTCTTTACACGTAATTAACCGGGTCTACTTTACACAGGAGTTTATATATATATATATTTTATTTTTTTTTTTACCTTGACGACAGACATACACTTACATTCTATGCAGGCATATTTAGGAAACTACAGGTCTTGAATTGTCACAATATAAACCTGTTAAAGACTGAACAGTTTGACAAGCACTAAAATTCATGTACGTACTTGCATTGGTGTCATACAATGATAGTCTGTATTATTTTGCGTATCTTAAACAAATTACATCATACGCAAGATAGTGATTAATCCTGTACAAAATAAATTCATAAGGTGAATTTATTTATGAAATTAATTTTATGAAAATTAATATTACATGAAATACAGTAACTGAGTGCATAGATCAGATAACTAGTGCACAGAGTTTTCTATTTTACTACGTAACAATTATTTTCAATTATCAGAGTGACGTATCTTTGTTAGCGTCACGATGCTTACAACTTTTATATAAAACAACAGCGCATTCTTGTGACACTCTGTACACAATTACTTTTACAAGACAGCAAAAACACAATACACAATTAATTATTATTTACACTAAAGCATAGCATAGCAAAGCAAAGTACAGCATAACAGAGTGGCGCATTTTTGTGACACTCTGTACACGATCAATTATTTTGTACAAAAGAGCAGAGTGTTACGGCAAGCAGAGTGGCGCATTTTTGTAACGTTGTGGGCTACGTTACAAATGGATGGAACCCATCATAATTGACACTCGCCTATTATACAGGCTGCCTACGTTGTAACGAACTAAAATTAAACTCAACACAAATAACAATAGTATTTACGCTATTTATTAGGCCACAAGGGGAAGGTATTTCACTGATTTATGCACTCACTTCAATGTGTAATAAGATGACATCTCTTTATTAACAAATTAATTGAAAAGATCCCCTAACATAATTATTTAAACTAAAAAATTCAAAAGGGTTTTCTGTATAACAATGGATCATATTGATCATGTAATTTTACCTCGGATCCGGGTTTCCTTTTAATATTGTAAAGACGTCTGAGTTATACTATGCTCCTCTAGGAGCTTGCATGATTACATTAACCATTTGAAGAATGGTGTTATTTACTAAAGGGATTATAATTAATATTTCCATATTAAAGTTACAACGTATGATTTTCAATTCTGCAGTTTACATTTCTTTGGTTTTATTTATTTATTAAAGAAAATTATAGTCTTTGGAAAGTCTCTTTCATCTAAAAAGTTATGTCTCAAATGTAATTAATTCTCGATAGCCAAGCTATCGAGTCACCTTTAAAATAAGCTTTGCTGTCCTCGTCCTGGGGTGTGATTATTTGGAATTCTGGTAGTCGGCGTAGTCATCTGGGTCGTGTCTCTCTGGCGAATATTTTACAGCTGTATCAGTGAGGAAATTGAAGTAATGCTGGTTAAAGTTGGGTTGATCCACGTCGGTCCTGGTCAGCGTCGTATGGGTTGTAGACGTCCATATGTGCAGTTTGTACAGGTCACATATTCACAAGTAGAGTTGTACGAGAGTTTACATCTTAAGTAGAGACGTCACGTTCTTTACGTGTTGTTAATTTTCTTTAAATTATTACATTTCTTAAACAAACTTTTCTACATCTTATATATTTAAAAAAAATACTAGCTCCCCACGTTTTGTAGTGGTAGCTAACCGTTATATTTAAGTTTAATTAACACATTTCTGAAGAGCTCTCGCTCGGAGGTGTGTACTGTCTGACGGCGGCATAGTAACTCTTTACTTGATACGACTGGTACATCACAACGAAGCGGAGCGAGTACTCCGCGATAATATAGTTCCTACTTTTATTTAAATATACATTATTATAACAAGATGAAACAAATTATTTATACGCATTTAATTTACAGGAATTATTTTAACTACTAGTCGTGCCTTCAAATTATTAATTACTTACATTACGATTTTCAGACATTTCTAAGTTACAGACGGTTCGCTAAGCACGTTGTGTCCGGAATTAAACAGGTCAACGGATGTTGATTTACTAAAGGGTTAACTGTGATATAATTAGCTTTTTACAATACGATTTTTTTATTATTTGTTTAGTTAAATTTTTACCATTTACGTCTCATACTTATTCTGGGTTAGTACAGGGGTACTAGGTTTAATTGTGTGATTTAAAAATACTTAATTTCTTTTTCAAATTTTTTATTATTAAATATTTTATTATCAATTAAATCGTCACATACTCCGCCGCTTAAAATCCACATTAGGAATTTTAGTAAGGAAAATTCAAAATTGGGGTACTAGGAGTATGCTTGGCGTCAATGTGTGGAATTTCTTTTAGTACACGGTTGGTTTTCTATACCTCTCTTTAAATGATCTTGTTCTCATTCGTGAAATTCCCTTTTCTCGTTACTTACAATGCTAACTTATATTTTAATTCTTAATACTAATTTCCCTACTTTCTGTAACTCACAATATCGTGGCCCGACTGTCATCGGCTTACTCTAACTACACAAGTTAGCTTTCAGCGCTCACTAATGATTACCTTGGCACACTCTAACTACACAAGTTAGCTTTCTGCACCATCATTACCCTTTTCAGTCGGCGCCGTTGTGACTATGTTACGTTACACATGTATAATTCTTTTTAATTACATCTAATATAACCTAAAGCGGATCCCATACTCCACTTTAGATTATTTCTAATCCTAACTTCTTACGCTACTGAGAGAAGCGGAATTTCACGAAGATAATTCTTATTCTCTCTCTAAATGATCAGCTGTAATACTTAAACAAACTATGCAGGAGGAGACAAACGTTTTTACAATCTACGAGGGGTCAAACACTGGACGCATTGTATTATACGCTAGGGAGGTTTTCATTGTCTAGCGATGCTACCATTTCGTACAATAGGGGGAAGGTGGCTGCTACAATACATAACACGCTTTATTGTTCTCGAACAGGCCACGACCGGGTGTTTACGCTATTCAACTATACTTTTATTATTATTTTTTTCCCTTATTTACTGCTACACTTTACACAAATTTAGTTTAACTTAAGATTTATTCAGCCTTATTATTTAAAGCAATTATTATTCACTTATTATTATTTTCCTTTTGGTCTCTTTCTAAGAAACTTACCTTTTTCTTTTATTTATTATCTACTTTGGGGAAGATTTAAGAAACTTACTTAGAATTATTTCCTATTGAATTACCATTTTTATTTAGGACACTTTATTTACTTTGTTTTCAGTTTACTCAGTTTAAAAGTTTACTGTTTTGGGGCATGGGGTTTAACACTTTATCTAACAATGGAGGGTTAACTATGTCATTTATTTATTTGAAATTTAAGTCACTATATTATTTAATTGTTGTCACGGTGAAAAATACTTGCTCTACTATACTATACACAATTACATAAACAATTTATTTCTTGGGTAAATCATTTGCATTGTTCACAAGAGAATAATTTCTCTTCTAAGGGAGAGACAAAATTCCACACACATACTTCAATGTAAAATCAACGATCAGCTGTTTGCTGGAATGTAGGTCACCCTCGTTTATTTAGTAAACAATGACAGGGTAGTTGTATGCGTGGGAACGCGCGGATTGCGGACACGTATTGTACTCTATAACAATAGCTCAGGCTATCTTTCTCGACCGGGTTCAACTGGAGAGGCCAATCGGACACAGGGGTGAATCTAATTCAACGAAACACGCTTTACAAGTTACAGGTGTATTATGGTTATAACAGTCTGAGTTTGGTAATTAATTGTCTTACTTTCCACCATTAATTTTTCAA
Source organism: Magicicada septendecula (assembly GCA_034769895.1). Lineage (NCBI taxonomy): Eukaryota > Metazoa > Arthropoda > Insecta > Hemiptera > Cicadidae > Magicicada > Magicicada septendecula. The sequence continues at coordinate 469,464,730 of CM068371.1, forward strand.
ATTATTTTTAATTTTTGGTAACAAAATTAAGTTACGAATTTCTTTACACGTAATTAACCGGGTCTACTTTACACAGGAGTTTATATATATATATATTTTATTTTTTTTTTTACCTTGACGACAGACATACACTTACATTCTATGCAGGCATATTTAGGAAACTACAGGTCTTGAATTGTCACAATATAAACCTGTTAAAGACTGAACAGTTTGACAAGCACTAAAATTCATGTACGTACTTGCATTGGTGTCATACAATGATAGTCTGTATTATTTTGCGTATCTTAAACAAATTACATCATACGCAAGATAGTGATTAATCCTGTACAAAATAAATTCATAAGGTGAATTTATTTATGAAATTAATTTTATGAAAATTAATATTACATGAAATACAGTAACTGAGTGCATAGATCAGATAACTAGTGCACAGAGTTTTCTATTTTACTACGTAACAATTATTTTCAATTATCAGAGTGACGTATCTTTGTTAGCGTCACGATGCTTACAACTTTTATATAAAACAACAGCGCATTCTTGTGACACTCTGTACACAATTACTTTTACAAGACAGCAAAAACACAATACACAATTAATTATTATTTACACTAAAGCATAGCATAGCAAAGCAAAGTACAGCATAACAGAGTGGCGCATTTTTGTGACACTCTGTACACGATCAATTATTTTGTACAAAAGAGCAGAGTGTTACGGCAAGCAGAGTGGCGCATTTTTGTAACGTTGTGGGCTACGTTACAAATGGATGGAACCCATCATAATTGACACTCGCCTATTATACAGGCTGCCTACGTTGTAACGAACTAAAATTAAACTCAACACAAATAACAATAGTATTTACGCTATTTATTAGGCCACAAGGGGAAGGTATTTCACTGATTTATGCACTCACTTCAATGTGTAATAAGATGACATCTCTTTATTAACAAATTATTTGAAAAGATCCCCTAACATAATTATTTAAACTAAAAAATTCAAAAGGGTTTTCTGTATAACAATGGATCATATTGATCATGTAATTTTACCTCGGATCCGGGTTTCCTTTTAATATTGTAAAGACGTCTGAGTTATACTATGCTCCTCTAGGAGCTTGCATGATTACATTAACCATTTGAAGAATGGTGTTATTTACTAAAGGGATTATAATTAATATTTCCATATTAACGTTACAACGTATGATTTTCAATTCTGCAGTTTACATTTCTTTGGTTTTATTTATTTATTAAAGAAAATTATAGTCTTTGGAAAGTCTCTTTCATCTAAAAAGTTATGTCTCAAATGTAATTAATTCTCGATAGCCAAGCTATCGAGTCACCTTTAAAATAAGCTTTGCTGTCCTCGTCCTGGGGTGTGACTATTGGGAATTCTGGTAGTCGGCGTAGTCATCTGGATCGTGTCTCTCTGGCGAATATTTTACAGCTGTATCAGTGAGGAAATTGTAGTAATGCTGGTTAAAGTTGGGTTGATCCACGTCGGTCCTGGTCAGCGTCGTATGGGTTGTAGACGTCCATATGTGCAGTTTGTACAGGTCACATATTCACAAGTAGAGTTGTACGAGAGTTTGCATCTTAAGTAGAGACGTCACCTTCTTTACGTGTTGTTAATTTTCTTTAAATTATTACATTTCTTAAAAAAAATTTTCTACATCTTATATATTTAAAAAAAATACTAGCTCCCCACGTTTTGTAGTGGTAGCTATCCGTTATATTTAAGTTTAATTAACACATTTCTGAAGAGCTCTCGCTCGGAGGTGTGTGCTGTCTGACGGCGGCATAGTAACTCTTTACTTGATACGACTGGTACATCACAACGAAGCGGAGCGAGTACTCCGCGATAATATAGTTCCTACTTTTATTTAAATATACATTATTATAACAAGATGAAACAAATTATTTATACGCATTTAATTTACAGGAATTATTTTAACTACTAGTCGTGCCTTCAAATTATTAATTACTTACATTACGATTTTCAGACATTTCTAAGTTACAGACGGTTCGCTAAGCACGTTGTGTCCGGAATTAAACAGGTCAACGCATGATGATTTACTAAAGGGTTAACTGTGATATAATTAGCTTTTTACAATACGATTTTTTTATTATTTGTTTAGTTAAATTTTTACCATTTACGTCTCATACTTATTCTGGGTTAGTACAGGGGTACTAGGTTTAATTGTGTGATTTAAAAATACTTAATTTCTTTTTCAAATTTTTTATTATTAAATATTTTATTATCAATTAAATCGTCACATACTCCGCCACTTAAAATCCACATTAGGAATTTTAGTAAGGAAAATTCAAAATTGGGGTACTAGGAGTATGCTTGGCGTCAATGTGTGGAATTTCTTTTAGTACACGGTTGGTTTTCTATACCTCTCTTTAAATGATCTTGTTCTCATTCGTGAAATTCCCTTTTCTCGTTACTTACAATGCTAACTTATATTTTAATTCTTAATACTAATTTCCCTACTTTCTGTAACTCACAATATCGTGGCCCGACTGACATCGGCTTACTCTAACTACACAAGTTAGCTTTCAGCGCTCACTAATGATTACCTTGGCACACTCTAACTACACAAGTTAGCTTTCTGCACCATCATTACCCTTTTCAGTCGGCGCCGTTGTGACTATGTTACGTTACACATGTATAATTCTTTTTATTTATATCTAATATAACCTAAAGCGGATCCCATACTCCACTTTAGATTATTTCTAATCCTAACTTCTTACGCTACTGAGAGAAGCGGAATTTCACGAAGATAATTCTTATTCTCTCTCTAAATGATCAGCTGTAATACTTAAACAAACTATGCAGGAGGAGACAAACGTTTTTACAATCTACGAGGGGTCAAACACTGGACGCATTGTATTATACGCTAGGGAGGTTTTCATTGTCTAGCGATGCTACCATTTCGTACAATAGGGGGAAGGTGGCTGCTACAATACATAACACGCTTTATTGTTCTCGAACAGGCCACGACCGGGTGTTTACGCTATTCAACTATACTTTTATTATTATTTTTTTCCCTTATTTACTGCTACACTTTACACAAATTTAGTTTAACTTAAGATTTATTCAGCCTTATTATTTAAAGCAATTATTATTCACTTATTATTATTTTCCTTTTGGTCTCTTTCTAAGAAACTTACCTTTTTCTTTTATTTATTATCTACTTTGGGGGAGATTTAAGAAACTTACTTAGAATTATTTCCTCTTGAATTACCATTTTTATTTAGGACACTTTATTTACTTTGTTTTCAGTTTACTCAGTTTAAAAGTTTACTGTTTTGGGGCATGGGGTTTAACACTTTATCTAACAATGGAGGGTTAACTATGTCATTTATTTATTTGAAATTTAAGTCACTATATTATTTAATTGTTGTCACGGTGAAAAATACTTGCTCTACTATACTATACACAATTACATAAACAATTTATTTCTTGGGTAAATCATTTGCATTGTTCACAAGAGAATAATTTCTCTTCTAAGGGAGAGACAAAATTCCACACACATACTTCAATGTAAAATCAACGATCAGCTGTTTGCTGGAATGTAGGTCACCCTCGTTTATTTAGTAAACAATGACAGGGTAGTTGTATGCGTGGGAACGCGCGGATTGCGGACACGTATTGTACTCTATAACAATAGCTCAGGCTATCTTTCTCGACCGGGTTCAACTGGAGAGGCCAATCGGACACAGGGGTGAATCTAATTCAACGAAACACGCTTTACAAGTTACAGGTGTATTATGGTTATAACAGTCTGAGTTTGGTAATTAATTGTCTTACTTTCCACCATTAATTTTTCAAATTATTTTTAATTTTTGGTAACAAAATTAAGTTACGAATTTCTTTACACGTAATTAACCGGGTCTACTTTACACAGGAGTTTATATATATATATATATTTTATTTTTTTTTTTTACCTTGACGACAGACATACACTTACATTCTATGCAGGCATATTTAGGAAACTACAGGTCTTGAATTGTCACAATATAAACCTGTTAAAGACTGAACAGTTTGACAAGCACTAAAATTCATGTACGTACTTGCATTGGCGTCATACAATGATAGTCTGTATTATTTTGCGTATCTTAAACAAATTACATCATACGCAGGGTAGTGATTAATCCTGTACAAAATAAATTTACAAGGTGAATTTATTTATGAAATTAATTTTATGAAAATTAATATTACATGAAATACAGTAACTGAGTGCATAGATCAGATAACTAGTGCACAGATTTTTCTATTTTACTACGTAACAATTATTTTTAATTATCAGAGTGACGTATCTTTGTTAGCGTCACGATGCTTACAACTTTTATATAAAACAACAGCGCATTCTTGTGACACTCTGTACACAATTACTTTTACAAGACAGCAACAACACAATATACAATTAATTATTATTTACACTAAAGCATAGCATAGCAAAGCAAAGTACAGCATAGCAGAGTGGCGCATTTTTGTGACACTCTGTACACGATCAATTCTTTTGTACAAAACAGCAGAGTGTTACGGCAAGCAGAGTGGCGCATTTTTGTAACGTTGTGGGCTACGTTACAAATGGAGGGAACCCATCATAATTGACACTCGCCAATTATACAGGCTGCCTACGTTGTAACGAACTAAAATTAAACTCAACACAAATAACAATAGTATTTACGCTATTTATTAGGACACAAGGGGAAGGTATTTCACTGATTTATGCACTCACTTCAATGTGTAATAAGATGACATCTCTTTATTAACAAATTAATTGAAAAGATCCCCTAACATAATTATTTATACTAAAAAATTCAAAAGGGTTTTCTGTATAACAATGGATCATATTGATCATGTAATTTTACCTCGGATCCGGGTTTACTTTTAATATTGTAAAGACGTCTGAGTTATACTATGCTCCTCTAGGAGCTTGCATGATTACATTAACCATTTGAAGAATGGTGTTATTTACTAAAGGGATTATAATTAATATTTCCATATTAAAGTTACAACGTATGATTTTCAATTCTGCAGTTTACATTTCTTTGGTTTTATTTATTTATTAAAGAAAATTATAGTCTTTGGAAAGTCTCTTTCATCTAAAAAGTTATGTCTCAAATGTAATTAATTCTCGATAGCCAAGCTATCGAGTCACCTTTAAAATAAGCTTTGCTGTCCTCGTCCTGGGGTGTGATTATTTGGAATTCTGGTAGTCGGCGTAGTCATCTGGGTCGTGTCTCTCTGGCGAATATTTTACAGCTGTATCAGTGAGGAAATTGAAGTAATGCTGGTTAAAGTTGGGTTGATCCACGTCGGTCCTGGTCAGCGTCGTATGGGTTGTAGACGTCCATATGTGCAGTTTGTACAGGTCACATATTCACAAGTAGAGTTGTACGAGAGTTTACATCTTAAGTAGAGACGTCACGTTCTTTACGTGTTGTTAATTTTCTTTAAATTATTACATTTCTTAAACAAACTTTTCTACATCTTATATATTTAAAAAAAATACTAGCTCCCCACGTTTTGTAGTGGTAGCTAACCGTTATATTTAAGTTTAATTAACACATTTCTGAAGAGCTCTCGCTCGGAGGTGTGTACTGTCTGACGGCGGCATAGTAACTCTTTACTTGATACGACTGGTACATCACAACGAAGCGGAGCGAGTACTCCGCGATAATATAGTTCCTACTTTTATTTAAATATACATTATTATAACAAGATGAAACAAATTATTTATACGCATTTAATTTACAGGAATTATTTTAACTACTAGTCGTGCCTTCAAATTATTAATTACTTACATTACGATTTTCAGACATTTCTAAGTTACAGACGGTTCGCTAAGCACGTTGTGTCCGGAATTAAACAGGTCAACGGATGTTGATTTACTAAAGGGTTAACTGTGATATAATTAGCTTTTTACAATACGATTTTTTTATTATTTGTTTAGTTAAATTTTTACCATTTACGTCTCATACTTATTCTGGGTTAGTACAGGGGTACTAGGTTTAATTGTGTGATTTAAAAATACTTAATTTCTTTTTCAAATTTTTTATTATTAAATATTTTATTATCAATTAAATCGTCACATACTCCGCCGCTTAAAATCCACATTAGGAATTTTAGTAAGGAAAATTCAAAATTGGGGTACTAGGAGTATGCTTGGCGTCAATGTGTGGAATTTCTTTTAGTACACGGTTGGTTTTCTATACCTCTCTTTAAATGATCTTGTTCTCATTCGTGAAATTCCCTTTTCTCGTTACTTACAATGCTAACTTATATTTTAATTCTTAATACTAATTTCCCTACTTTCTGTAACTCACAATATCGTGGCCCGACTGACATCGGCTTACTCTAACTACACAAGTTAGCTTTCAGCGCTCACTAATGATTACCTTGGCACACTCTAACTACACAAGTTAGCTTTCTGCACCATCATTACCCTTTTCAGTCGGCGCCGTTGTGACTATGTTACGTTACACATGTATAATTCTTTTTATTTATATCTAATATAACCTAAAGCGGATCCCATACTCCACTTTAGATTATTTCTAATCCTAACTTCTTACGCTACTGAGAGAAGCGGAATTTCACGAAGATAATTCTTATTCTCTCTCTAAATGATCAGCTGTAATACTTAAACAAACTATGCAGGAGGAGACAAACGTTTTTACAATCTACGAGGGGTCAAACACTGGACGCATTGTATTATACGCTAGGGAGGTTTTCATTGTCTAGCGATGCTACCATTTCGTACAATAGGGGGAAGGTGGCTGCTACAATACATAACACGCTTTATTGTTCTCGAACAGGCCACGACCGGGTGTTTACGCTATTCAACTATACTTTTATTATTATTTTTTTCCCTTATTTACTGCTACACTTTACACAAATTTAGTTTAACTTAAGATTTATTCAGCCTTATTATTTAAAGCAATTATTATTCACTTATTATTATTTTCCTTTTGGTCTCTTTCTAAGAAACTTACCTTTTTCTTTTATTTATTATCTACTTTGGGGGAGATTTAAGAAACTTACTTAGAATTATTTCCTCTTGAATTACCATTTTTATTTAGGACACTTTATTTACTTTGTTTTCAGTTTACTCAGTTTAAAAGTTTACTGTTTTGGGGCATGGGGTTTAACACTTTATCTAACAATGGAGGGTTAACTATGTCATTTATTTATTTGAAATTTAAGTCACTATATTATTTAATTGTTGTCACGGTGAAAAATACTTGCTCTACTATACTATACACAATTACATAAACAATTTATTTCTTGGGTAAATCATTTGCATTGTTCACAAGAGAATAATTTCTCTTCTAAGGGAGAGACAAAATTCCACACACATACTTCAATGTAAAATCAACGATCAGCTGTTTGCTGGAATGTAGGTCACCCTCGTTTATTTAGTAAACAATGACAGGGTAGTTGTATGCGTGGGAACGCGCGGATTGCGGACACGTATTGTACTCTATAACAATAGCTCAGGCTATCTTTCTCGACCGGGTTCAACTGGAGAGGCCAATCGGACACAGGGGTGAATCTAATTCAACGAAACACGCTTTACAAGTTACAGGTGTATTATGGTTATAACAGTCTGAGTTTGGTAATTAATTGTCTTACTTTCCACCATTAATTTTTCAAATTATTTTTAATTTTTGGTAACAAAATTAAGTTACGAATTTCTTTACACGTAATTAACCGGGTCTACTTTACACAGGAGTTTATATATATATATATATTTTATTTTTTTTTTTTACCTTGACGACAGACATACACTTACATTCTATGCAGGCATATTTAGGAAACTACAGGTCTTGAATTGTCACAATATAAACCTGTTAAAGACTGAACAGTTTGACAAGCACTAAAATTCATGTACGTACTTGCATTGGCGTCATACAATGATAGTCTGTATTATTTTGCGTATCTTAAACAAATTACATCATACGCAGGGTAGTGATTAATCCTGTACAAAATAAATTTACAAGGTGAATTTATTTATGAAATTAATTTTATGAAAATTAATATTACATGAAATACAGTAACTGAGTGCATAGATCAGATAACTAGTGCACAGATTTTTCTATTTTACTACGTAACAATTATTTTTAATTATCAGAGTGACGTATCTTTGTTAGCGTCACGATGCTTACAACTTTTATATAAAACAACAGCGCATTCTTGTGACACTCTGTACACAATTACTTTTACAAGACAGCAACAACACAATATACAATTAATTATTATTTACACTAAAGCATAGCATAGCAAAGCAAAGTACAGCATAGCAGAGTGGCGCATTTTTGTGACACTCTGTACACGATCAATTCTTTTGTACAAAACAGCAGAGTGTTACGGCAAGCAGAGTGGCGCATTTTTGTAACGTTGTGGGCTACGTTACAAATGGAGGGAACCCATCATAATTGACACTCGCCAATTATACAGGCTGCCTACGTTGTAACGAACTAAAATTAAACTCAACACAAATAACAATAGTATTTACGCTATTTATTAGGACACAAGGGGAAGGTATTTCACTGATTTATGCACTCACTTCAATGTGTAATAAGATGACATCTCTTTATTAACAAATTAATTGAAAAGATCCCCTAACATAATTATTTATACTAAAAAATTCAAAAGGGTTTTCTGTATAACAATGGATCATATTGATCATGTAATTTTACCTCGGATCCGGGTTTACTTTTAATATTGTAAAGACGTCTGAGTTATACTATGCTCCTCTAGGAGCTTGCATGATTACATTAACCATTTGAAGAATGGTGTTATTTACTAAAGGGATTATAATTAATATTTCCATATTAAAGTTACAACGTATGATTTTCAATTCTGCAGTTTACATTTCTTTGGTTTTATTTATTTATTAAAGAAAATTATAGTCTTTGGAAAGTCTCTTTCATCTAAAAAGTTATGTCTCAAATGTAATTAATTCTCGATAGCCAAGCTATCGAGTCACCTTTAAAATAAGCTTTGCTGTCCTCGTCCTGGGGTGTGATTATTTGGAATTCTGGTAGTCGGCGTAGTCATCTGGGTCGTGTCTCTCTGGCGAATATTTTACAGCTGTATCAGTGAGGAAATTGAAGTAATGCTGGTTAAAGTTGGGTTGATCCACGTCGGTCCTGGTCAGCGTCGTATGGGTTGTAGACGTCCATATGTGCAGTTTGTACAGGTCACATATTCACAAGTAGAGTTGTACGAGAGTTTACATCTTAAGTAGAGACGTCACGTTCTTTACGTGTTGTTAATTTTCTTTAAATTATTACATTTCTTAAACAAACTTTTCTACATCTTATATATTTAAAAAAAATACTAGCTCCCCACGTTTTGTAGTGGTAGCTAACCGTTATATTTAAGTTTAATTAACACATTTCTGAAGAGCTCTCGCTCGGAGGTGTGTACTGTCTGACGGCGGCATAGTAACTCTTTACTTGATACGACTGGTACATCACAACGAAGCGGAGCGAGTACTCCGCGATAATATAGTTCCTACTTTTATTTAAATATACATTATTATAACAAGATGAAACAAATTATTTATACGCATTTAATTTACAGGAATTATTTTAACTACTAGTCGTGCCTTCAAATTATTAATTACTTACATTACGATTTTCAGACATTTCTAAGTTACAGACGGTTCGCTAAGCACGTTGTGTCCGGAATTAAACAGGTCAACGGATGTTGATTTACTAAAGGGTTAACTGTGATATAATTAGCTTTTTACAATACGATTTTTTTATTATTTGTTTAGTTAAATTTTTACCATTTACGTCTCATACTTATTCTGGGTTAGTACAGGGGTACTAGGTTTAATTGTGTGATTTAAAAATACTTAATTTCTTTTTCAAATTTTTTATTATTAAATATTTTATTATCAATTAAATCGTCACATACTCCGCCGCTTAAAATCCACATTAGGAATTTTAGTAAGGAAAATTCAAAATTGGGGTACTAGGAGTATGCTTGGCGTCAATGTGTGGAATTTCTTTTAGTACACGGTTGGTTTTCTATACCTCTCTTTAAATGATCTTGTTCTCATTCGTGAAATTCCCTTTTCTCGTTACTTACAATGCTAACTTATATTTTAATTCTTAATACTAATTTCCCTACTTTCTGTAACTCACAATATCGTGGCCCGACTGACATCGGCTTACTCTAACTACACAAGTTAGCTTTCAGCGCTCACTAATGATTACCTTGGCACACTCTAACTACACAAGTTAGCTTTCTGCACCATCATTACCCTTTTCAGTCGGCGCCGTTGTGACTATGTTACGTTACACATGTATAATTCTTTTTAATTACATCTAATATAACCTAAAGCGGATCCCATACTCCACTTTAGATTATTTCTAATCCTAACTTCTTACGCTACTGAGAGAAGCGGAATTTCACGAAGATAATTCTTATTCTCTCTCTAAATGATCAGCTGTAATACTTAAACAAACTATGCAGGAGGAGACAAACGTTTTTACAATCTACGAGGGGTCAAACACTGGACGCATTGTATTATACGCTAGGGAGGTTTTCATTGTCTAGCGATGCTACCATTTCGTACAATAGGGGGAAGGTGGCTGCTACAATTCATAACACGCTTTATTGTTCTCGAACAGGCCACGACCGGATGTTTACGCTATTCAACTATACTTTTATTATTATTTTTTTCCCTTATTTACTGCTACACTTTACACAAATTTAGTTTAACTTAAGATTTATTCAGCCTTATTATTTAAAGCAATTATTATTCACTTATTATTATTTTCCTTTTGGTCTCTTTCTAAGAAACTTACCTTTTCCTTTTATTTATTATCTACTTTGGGGGAGATTTAAGAAACTTACTTAGAATTATTTCCTATTGAATTACCATTTTTATTTAGGACACTTTATTTACTTTGTTTTCAGTTTACTCAGTTTAAAAGTTTACTGTTTTGGGGCATGGGGTTTAACACTTTATCTAACAATGGAGGGTTAACTATGTCATTTATTTATTTGAAATTTAAGTCACTATATTATTTAATTGTTGTCACGGTGAAAAATACTTGCTCTACTATACTATACACAATTACATAAACAATTTATTTCTTGGGTAAATCATTTGCATTGTTCACAAGAGAATAATTTCTCTTCTAAGGGAGAGACAAAATTCCACACACATACTTCAATGTAAAATCAACGATCAGCTGTTTGCTGGAATGTAGGTCACCCTCGTTTATTTAGTAAACAATGACAGGGTAGTTGTATGCGTGGGAACGCGCGGATTGCGGACACGTATTGTTCTCTATAACAATAGCTCAGGCTATCTTTCTCGACCGGTTTCAACTGGAGAGGCCAGTCGGACTAAGGGGTGAATCTAATTCAACGAAACACGCTTTACAAGTTACAGGTGTATTATGGTTATAACAGTCTGAGTTTGGAAATTAATTGTCATACTTTCCACCATTAATTTTTCAAATTATTTTTAATTTTTGGTAACAAAATTAAGTTACGAATTTCTTTACACGTAATTAACCGGGTCTACTTTACACAGGAGTTTATATATATATATATTTTTTTATTTTTTTTTTTTTTACCTTGACGACAGACATACACTTACATTCTATGCAGGCATATTTAGGAAACTACAGGTCTTGAATTGTCACAATATAAACCTGTTAAAGACTGAACAGTTTGACAAGCACTAAAATTCATGCACGTACTTGCATTGGCGTCATACAATGATAGTCTGTATTATTTTGCGTATCTTAAACAAATTACATCATACGCAAGATAGTGATTAATCCTGTACAAAATAAATTCATAAGGTGAATTTATTTATGAAATTAATTTTATGAAAATTAATATTACATGAAATACAGTAACTGAGTGCATAGATCAGATAACTAGTGCACAGATTTTTCTATTTTACTACGTAACAATTATTTTTAATTATCAGAGTGACGTATCTTTGTTAGCGTCACGATGCTTACAACTTTTATATAAAACAACAGCGCATTCTTGTGACACTCTGTACACAATTACTTTTACAAGACAGCAACAACACAATATACAATTAATTATTATTTACACTAAAGCATAGCATAGCAAAGCAAAGTACAGCATAGCAGAGTGGCGCATTTTTGTGACACTCTGTACACGATCAATTCTTTTGTACAAAACAGCAGAGTGTTACGGCAAGCAGAGTGGCGCATTTTTGTAACGTTGTGGGCTACGTTACAAATGGAGGGAACCCATCATAATTGACACTCGCCAATTATACAGGCTGCCTACGTTGTAACGAACTAAAATTAAACTCAACACAAATAACAATAGTATTTACGCTATTTATTAGGACACAAGGGGAAGGTATTTCACTGATTTATGCACTCACTTCAATGTGTAATAAGATGACATCTCTTTATTAACAAATTATTTGAAAAGATCCCCTAACATAATTATTTATACTAAAAAATTCAAAAGGGTTTTCTGTATAACAATGGATCATATTGATCATGTAATTTTACCTCGGATCCGGGTTTACTTTTAATATTGTAAAGACGGCTGAGTTATACTATGCTCCTCTAGGAGCTTGCATGATTACATTAACCATTTGAAGAATGGTGTTATTTACTAAAGGGATTATAATTAATATTTCCATATTAACGTTACAACGTATGATTTTCAATTCTGCAGTTTACATTTCTTTGGTTTTATTTATTTATTAAAGAAAATTATAGTCTTTGGAAAGTCTCTTTCATCTAAAAAGTTATGTCTCAAATGTAATTAATTCTCGATAGCCAAGCTATCGAGTCACCTTTAAAATAAGCTTTGCTGTCCTCGTCCTGGGGTGAGACTCTTGGGAATTCTGATAGTCGGCGTAGTCATCTGGGTCGTGTCTCTCTGGCGAATATTTTACAGCTGTATCAGTGAGGAAATTGAAGTAATGCTGGTTAAAGTTGGGTTGATCCACGTCGGTCCTGGTCAGCGTCGTATGGGTTGTAGACGTCCATATGTGCAGTTTGTACAGGTCACATATTCACAAGTAGAGTTGTACGAGAGTTTGCATCTTAAGTAGAGACGTCAACTTCTTTACGTGTTGTTAATTTTCTTTAAATTATTACATTTCTTAAACAAACTTTTCTACATCTTATATATTTAAAAAAAATACTAGCCCCCCCCCCGTTTTGTAGTGGTAACTAACCGTTATATTTAAGTTTAATTAACACATTTCTGAAGAGCTCTCGCTCGGAGGTGTGTACTGTCTGACGGCGGCATAGTAACTCTTTACTTGATACGTCTGGTACATCACAACGAAGCGGAGCGAGTACTCCGCGATAATATAGTTCCCACTTTTATTTAAATATACATTATTATAACAAGATGAAACAAATTATTTATACGCATTTAGTTTACAGGAATTATTTTAACTACTAGTCGTGCCTTCAAATTATTAATTACTTACATTACGATTTTCAGACATTTCTAAGTTACAGACGGTTCGCTAAGCACGTTGTGTCCGGAATTAAACAGGTCAACGCATGTTGATTTACTAAGGGGTTAACTGTGATATTATTAGCTTTTTACAATACGATTTTTTTATTATTTGTTTAGTTAAATTTTTACCATTTACGTCTCATACTTATTCTGGGTTAGTACAGGGGTATTAGGTTTAATTGTTTGATTTAAAAATACTTAATTTCTTTTTCAAATTTTTTATTATTAAATATTTTATTATCAATTAAATCGTCACATACTCCGCCGCTTAAAATCCACATTAGGAATTTTAGTAAGGAAAATTCAAAATTGGGGTACTAGGGGTATGCTTGGCGTCAATGTGTGGAATTTCTTTTAGTACACGGTTGGTTTTCTATACCTCTCTTTAAATGATCTTGTTCTCATTAGTGAAATTCCCTTTTCTCGTTACTTACAATGCTAACTTATATTTTAATTCTTAATACTAATTTCCCTACTTTCTGTAACTCACAATATCGTGGCCCGACCGACATCGGCTTACTCTAACTACACAAGTTAGCTTTCAGCGCTCACTAATGATTACCTTGGCACACTCTAACTACACAAGTTAGCTTTCTGCACCATCATTACACTTTTCAGTCGGCGCCGTTGTGACTATGTTACGTTACACATGTATAATTCTTTTTAATTACATCTAATGTAACCTAAAGCGGATCCCATACTTCACTTTAGATTATTTCTAATCCTAACTTCTTACGCTACTGAGAGAAGCGGAATTTCACGAAGATAATTCTTATTCTCTCTCTAAATGATCAGTTGTAATACTTAAACAAACTATGCAGGAGGAGACAAACGTTTTTACAATCTACGAGGGGTCAAACACTGGACGCATTGTATTATACGCTAGGGAGGTTTTCATTGTCTAGCGATGCTACCATTTCGTACAATAGGGGGAAGGTGGCTGCTACAATTCATAACACGCTTTATTGTTCTCGAACAGGCCACGACCGGGTGTTTACGCTATTCAACTATACTTTTATTATTATTTTTTTCCCTTATTTACTGCTACAATTTACACAAATTTAGTTTAACTTAAGATTTATTCAGCCTTATTATTTTAAAGCAATTATTATTCACTTATTATTATTTTCCTTTTGGTCTCTTTCTAAGAAACTTACCTTTTCCTTTTATTAATTATCTACTTTGGGGGAGATTTAAGAAACTTACTTAGAATTATTTCCTATTGAATTACCATTTTTATTTAGGACACTTTATTTACTTTGTTTTCAGTTTACTCAGTTTAAAAGTTTACTGTTTTGGGGCATGGGGTTTATCACTTTATCTAACAATGGAGGGTTAACTATGTCATTTATTTATTTGAAATTTAAGTCACTATATTATTTAATTGTTGTCACGGTGAAAAATACTTGCTCTACTATACTATACACAATTACATAAACAATTTATTTCTTGGGTAAATCATTTCCATTGTTCACAAGAGAATAATTTCTCTTCTAAGGGAGAGACAAAATTCCACACACATACTTCAATGTAAAATCAACGATCAGCTGTTTGCTGGAATGTAGGTCACCCTCGTTTATTTAGTAAACAATGACAGGGTAGTTGTATGCGTGGGAACGCGCGGATTGCGGACACGTATTGTTCTCTATAACAATAGCTCAGGCTATCTTTCTCGACCGGTTTCAACTGGAGAGGCCAGTCGGACTAAGGGGTGAATCTAATTCAACGAAACACGCTTTACAAGTTACAGGTGTATTATGGTTATAACAGTCTGAGTTTGGTAATTAATTGTCTTACTTTCCACCATTAATTTTTCAAATTATTTTTAATTTTTGGTAACAAAATTAAGTTACGAATTTCTTTACACGTAATTAACCGGGTCTACTTTCCACAGGAGTTTATATATATATATTTTTTATTTTTTTTTTTTACCTTGACGACAGACATACACTTACATTCTATGCAGGCATATTTAGGAAACTACAGGTCTTGAATTGTCACAATATAAACCTTTTAAAGACTGAACAGTTTGACAAGCACTAAAATTCATGCACGTACTTGCATTGGCGTCATACAATGATAGTCTGTATTATTTTGCGTATCTTAAACAAATTACATCATACGCAAGATAGTGATTAATCCTGTACAAAATAAATTCATAAGGTGAATTTATTTATGAAATTAATTTTATGGAAAATTAATATTACATGAAATACAGTAACTGAGTGCATGGATCAGATAACTAGTGCACAGATTTTTCTATTTTACTACGTAACAATTATTTTTAATTATCAGAGTGACGTATCTTTGTTAGCGTCACGATGCTTACAACTTTTATATAAAACAACCGCGCATTCTTGTGACACTCTGTACACAATTACTTTTACAAGACAGCAACAACACAATACACAATTAATTATTATTTACACTAAAGCATAGCATAGCAAAGCAAAGTAAAGCATAGCAGAGTGGCGCATTTTTGTGACACTCTGTACACGATCAATTCTTTTGTACAAAACAGCAGAGTGTTACGGCAAGCAGAGTGGCGCATTTTTGTAACGTTGTGGGCTACGTTACAAATGGAGGGAACCCATCATAATTGACACTCGCCTATTATACAGGCTGCCTACGTTGTAACGAACTGAAATTAAACTCAACACAAATAACAATAGTATTTACGCTATTTATTAGGACACAAGGGGTAGGTATTTCACTGATTTATGCACTCACTTCAATGTGTAATAAGATGACATCTCTTTATTAACAAATTATTTGAAAAGATAACCTAACATAATTATTTATACTAAAAAATTCAAAAGGGTTTTCTGTATAACAATGGATCATATTGATCATGTAATTTTACCTCGGATCCGGGTTTACTTTTAATATTTTAAAGATGTCTGAGTTATACTATGCTCCTCTAGGAGCTTGCATGATTACATTAACCATTTGAAGAATGGTGTTATTTACTAAAGGGATTATAATTAATATTTCCATATTAACGTTACAACGTATGAATTTCAATTCTACAGTTTACATTTCTTTGGTTTTATTTATTTATTAAAGAAAATTATAGTCTTTGGAAAGTCTCTTTCATCTATAAAGTTATGTCTCAAATGTAATTAATTCTCGATAGCCAAGCTATCGAGTCACCTTTAAAATAAGCTTTGCTGTCCTCGTCCTGGGGTGTGACTCTTGGGAATTCTGATAGTCGGCGTAGTCATCTGGGTCGTGTCTCTCTGGCGAATATTTTACAGCTGTATCAGTGAGGAAATTGAAGTAATGCTGGTTAAAGTTGGGTTGATCCACGTCGGTCCTGGTCAGCGTCGTATGGGTTGTAGACGTCCATATGTGCAGTTTGTACAGGTCACATATTCACAAGTAGAGTTGTACGAGAGTTTGCATCTTAAGTAGAGACGTCACCTTCTTTACGTGTTGTTAATTTTCTTTAAATTATTACATTTCTTAAACAAACTTTTCTACATCTTATATATTTAAAAAAAATACTAGCTCCCCACGTTTTGTAGTGGTAGCTAACCGTTATATTTAAGTTTAATTAACACATTTCTGAAGAGGTCTCGCTCGGAGGTGTGTACTGTCTGACGGCGGCATAGTAACTCTTTACTTGATACGACTGGTACATCACAACGAAGCGGAGCGAGTACTCCGCGATAATATAGTTCCTACTTTTATTTAAATATACATTATTATAACAAGATGAAACAAATTATTTATACGCATTTAATTTGCAGGAACTATTTTAACTACTAGCCGTGCCTTCAAATTATTAATTACTTACATTACGATTTTCAGACATTTCTAAGTTACAGACGGTTCGCTAAGCACGTTGTGTCCGGAATTAAACAGGTCAACGGATGTTGATTTACTAAAGGGTTAACTGTGATATAATTAGCTGTTTACAGTACGATTTTTTTATTATTTGTTTAGTTAAATTTTTACCATTTACGTCTCATACTTATTCTGGGTTAGTACAGGGGTACTAGGTTTAATTGTGTGATTTAAAAATACTTAATTGCTTTTTCAAATTTTTTATTATTAAATATTTTATTATCAATTAAATCGTCACATACTCCGCCGCTTAAAATCCACATTAGGAATTTTAGTAAGGAAAATTCAAAATTGGGGTACTAGGAGTATGCTTGGCGTCAATGTGTGGAATTTCTTTTAGTACACGGTTGGTTTTCTATACCTCTCTTTAAATGATCTTGTTCTCATTCGTGAAATTCCCTTTTCTCGTTACTTACAATGCTAACTTATATTTTAATTCTTAATACTAATATCCCTACTTTCTGTAACTCACATTATCGTGGCCCGACTGACATCGGCTTACTCTAACTACACAAGTTAGCTTTCAGCGCTCACTAATGATTACCTTGGCACACTCTAACTACACAAGTTAGCTTTCTGCACCATCATTACCCTTTTCAGTCGGCGCCGTTGTGACTATGTTACGTTACACATGTATAATTCTTTTTAATTACATCTAATATAACCTAAAGCGGATCCCATACTCCACTTTCGATTATTTCTAATCCTAACTTCTTACGCTACTGAGAGAAGCGGAATTTCACGAAGATAATTCTTATTCTCTCTCTAAATGATCGGCTGTAATACTTAAACAAACTATGCAGGAGGAGACAAACGTTTTTACAATCTACGAGGGGTCAAACACTGGACGCATTGTATTATACGCTAGGGAGGTTTTCATTGTCTAGCGATGCTACCATTTCGTACAATAGGGGGAAGGTGGCTGCTACAATTCATAACACGCTTTATTGTTCTCGAACAGGCCACGACCGGGTGTTTACGCTATTCAACTATACTTTTATTATTATTTTTTTCCCTTATTTACTGCTACACTTTACACAAATTTAGTTTAACTTAAGATTTATTCAGCCTTATTATTTAAAGCAATTATTATTCACTTATTATTATTTTCCTTTTGGTCTCTTTCTAAGAAACTTACCTTTTTCTTTTATTTATTATCTACTTTGGGGGAGATTTAAGAAACTTACTTAGAATTATTTCCTATTGAATTACCATTTTTATTTAGGACACTTTATTTACTTTGTTTTCAGTTTACTCAGTTTAAAAGTTTACTGTTTTGGGGCATGGGGTTTAACACTTTATCTAACAATGGAGGGTTAACTATGTCATTTATTTATTTGAAATTTAAGTCACTATATTATTTAATTGTTGTCATGGTGAAAAATACTTGCTCTACTATACTATACACAATTACATAAACAATTTATTTCTTGGGTAAATCATTTGCATTGTTCACAAGAGAATAATTTCTCTTCTAAGGGAGAGACAAAATTCCACACACATACTTCAATGTAAAATCAACGATCAGCTGTTTGCTGGAATGTAGGTCACCCTCGTTTATTTAGTAAACAATGACAGGGTAGTTGTATGCGTGGGAACGCGCGGATTGCGGACACGTATTGTTCTCTATAACAATAGCTCAGGCTATCTTTCTCGACCGGTTTCAACTGGAGAGGCCAGTCGGACTAAGGGGTGAATCTAATTCAACGAAACACGCTTTACAAATTACAGGTGTATTATGGTTATAACAGTCTGAGTTTGGAAATTAATTGTCATACTTTCCACCATTAATTTTTCAAATTATTTTTAATTTTTGGTAACAAAATTAAGTTACGAATTTCTTTACACGTAATTAACCGGGTCTACTTTACACAGGAGTTTATATATATATATTTTTTTATTTTTTTTTTTTACCTTGACGACAGACATACACTTACATTCTATGCAGG
Source organism: Magicicada septendecula (assembly GCA_034769895.1). Classification (NCBI taxonomy): domain Eukaryota; kingdom Metazoa; phylum Arthropoda; class Insecta; order Hemiptera; family Cicadidae; genus Magicicada; species Magicicada septendecula. The sequence goes on from CM068371.1 coordinate 469,484,037, forward strand.
CATATTTAGGAAACTACAGGTCTTGAATTGTCACAATATAAACCTGTTAAAGACTGAACAGTTTATACATTAAATAGTTAAATATAATTAATATTTCCATATTAACGTTACAACGTATGAATTTCAATTCTACAGTTTACATTTCTTTGGTTTTATTTATTTATTAAAGAAAATTATAGTCTTTGGAAAGTCTCTTTCATCTATAAAGTTATGTCTCAAATGTAATTAATTCTCGATAGCCAAGCTATCGAGTCACCTTTAAAATAAGCTTTGCTGTCCTCGTCCTGGGGTGTGACTCTTGGGAATTCTGATAGTCGGCGTAGTCATCTGGGTCGTGTCTCTCTGGCGAATATTTTACAGCTGTATCAGTGAGGAAATTGAAGTAATGCTGGTTAAAGTTGGGTTGATCCACGTCGGTCCTGGTCAGCGTCGTATGGGTTGTAGACGTCCATATGTGCAGTTTGTACAGGTCACATATTCACAAGTAGAGTTGTACGAGAGTTTGCATCTTAAGTAGAGACGTCACCTTCTTTACGTGTTGTTAATTTTCTTTAAATTATTACATTTCTTAAACAAACTTTTCTACATCTTATATATTTAAAAAAAATACTAGCTCCCCACGTTTTGTAGTGGTAGCTAACCGTTATATTTAAGTTTAATTAACACATTTCTGAAGAGGTCTCGCTCGGAGGTGGTGTACTGTCTGACGGCGGCATAGTAACTCTTTACTTGATACGACTGGTACATCACAACGAAGCGGAGCGAGTACTCCGCGATAATATAGTTCCTACTTTTATTTAAATATACATTATTATAACAAGATGAAACAAATTATTTATACGCATTTAATTTGCAGGAACTATTTTAACTACTAGCCGTGCCTTCAAATTATTAATTACTTACATTACGATTTTCAGACATTTCTAAGTTACAGACGGTTCGCTAAGCACGTTGTGTCCGGAATTAAACAGGTCAACGGATGTTGATTTACTAAAGGGTTAACTGTGATATAATTAGCTGTTTACAGTACGATTTTTTTATTATTTGTTTAGTTAAATTTTTACCATTTACGTCTCATACTTATTCTGGGTTAGTACAGGGGTACTAGGTTTAATTGTGTGATTTAAAAATACTTAATTGCTTTTTCAAATTTTTTATTATTAAATATTTTATTATCAATTAAATCGTCACATACTCCGCCGCTTAAAATCGACATTAGGAATTTTAGTAAGGAAAATTCAAAATTGGGGTACTAGGAGTATGCTTGGCGTCAATGTGTGGAATTTCTTTTAGTACACGGTTGGTTTTCTATACCTCTCTTTAAATGATCTTGTTCTCATTCGTGAAATTCCCTTTTCTCGTTACTTACAATGCTAACTTATATTTTAATTCTTAATACTAATATCCCTACTTTCTGTAACTCACATTATCGTGGCCCGACTGACATCGGCTTACTCTAACTACACAAGTTAGCTTTCAGCGCTCACTAATGATTACCTTGGCACACTCTAACTACACAAGTTAGCTTTCTGCACCATCATTACCCTTTTCAGTCGGCGCCGTTGTGACTATGTTACGTTACACATGTATAATTCTTTTTAATTACATCTAATATAACCTAAAGCGGATCCCATACTCCACTTTCGATTATTTCTAATCCTAACTTCTTACGCTACTGAGAGAAGCGGAATTTCACGAAGATAATTCTTATTCTCTCTCTAAATGATCGGCTGTAATACTTAAACAAACTATGCAGGAGGAGACAAACGTTTTTACAATCTACGAGGGGTCAAACACTGGACGCATTGTATTATACGCTAGGGAGGTTTTCATTGTCTAGCGATGCTACCATTTCGTACAATAGGGGGAAGGTGGCTGCTACAATTCATAACACGCTTTATTGTTCTCGAACAGGCCACGACCGGGTGTTTACGCTATTCAACTATACTTTTATTATTATTTTTTTCCCTTATTTACTGCTACACTTTACACAAATTTAGTTTAACTTAAGATTTATTCAGCCTTATTATTTAAAGCAATTATTATTCACTTATTATTATTTTCCTTTTGGTCTCTTTCTAAGAAACTTACCTTTTTCTTTTATTTATTATCTACTTTGGGGGAGATTTAAGAAACTTACTTAGAATTATTTCCTATTGAATTACCATTTTTATTTAGGACACTTTATTTACTTTGTTTTCAGTTTACTCAGTTTAAAAGTTTACTGTTTTGGGGCATGGGGTTTAACACTTTATCTAACAATGGAGGGTTAACTATGTCATTTATTTATTTGAAATTTAAGTCACTATATTATTTAATTGTTGTCATGGTGAAAAATACTTGCTCTACTATACTATACACAATTACATAAACAATTTATTTCTTGGGTAAATCATTTGCATTGTTCACAAGAGAATAATTTCTCTTCTAAGGGAGAGACAAAATTCCACACACATACTTCAATGTAAAATCAACGATCAGCTGTTTGCTGGAATGTAGGTCACCCTCGTTTATTTAGTAAACAATGACAGGGTAGTTGTATGCGTGGGAACGCGCGGATTGCGGACACGTATTGTTCTCTATAACAATAGCTCAGGCTATCTTTCTCGACCGGTTTCAACTGGAGAGGCCAGTCGGACTAAGGGGTGAATCTAATTCAACGAAACACGCTTTACAAATTACAGGTGTATTATGGTTATAACAGTCTGAGTTTGGAAATTAATTGTCATACTTTCCACCATTAATTTTTCAAATTATTTTTAATTTTTGGTAACAAAATTAAGTTACGAATTTCTTTACACGTAATTAACCGGGTCTACTTTACACAGGAGTTTATATATATATATTTTTTTATTTTTTTTTTTTACCTTGACGACAGACATACACTTACATTCTATGCAGGCATATTTAGGAAACTACAGGTCTTGAATTGTCACAATATAAACCTGTTAAAGACTGAACAGTTTATACATTAAATAGTTAAATATAATTAATATTTCCATATTAACGTTACAACGTATGAATTTCAATTCTACAGTTTACATTTCTTTGGTTTTATTTATTTATTAAAGAAAATTATAGTCTTTGGAAAGTCTCTTTCATCTATAAAGTTATGTCTCAAATGTAATTAATTCTCGATAGCCAAGCTATCGAGTCACCTTTAAAATAAGCTTTGCTGTCCTCGTCCTGGGGTGTGACTCTTGGGAATTCTGATAGTCGGCGTAGTCATCTGGGTCGTGTCTCTCTGGCGAATATTTTACAGCTGTATCAGTGAGGAAATTGAAGTAATGCTGGTTAAAGTTGGGTTGATCCACGTCGGTCCTGGTCAGCGTCGTATGGGTTGTAGACGTCCGTATGTGCAGTTTGTACAGGTCACATATTCACAAGTAGAGTTGTACGAGAGTTTGCATCTTAAGTAGAGACGTCACCTTCTTTACGTGTTGTTAATTTTCTTTAAATTATTACATTTCTTAAACAAACTTTTCTACATCTTATATATTTAAAAAAAATACTAGCTCCCCACGTTTTGTAGTGGTAGCTAACCGTTATATTTAAGTTTAATTAACACATTTCTGAAGAGGTCTCGCTCGGAGGTGTGTACTGTCTGACGGCGGCATAGTAACTCTTTACTTGATACGACTGGTACATCACAACGAAGCGGAGCGAGTACTCCGCGATAATATAGTTCCTACTTTTATTTAAATATACATTATTATAACAAGATGAAACAAATTATTTATACGCATTTAATTTGCAGGAACTATTTTAACTACTAGCCGTGCCTTCAAATTATTAATTACTTTCATTACGATTTTCAGACATTTCTAAGTTACAGACGGTTCGCTAAGCACGTTGTGTCCGGAATTAAACAGGTCAACGGATGTTGATTTACTAAAGGGTTAACTGTGATATAATTAGCTGTTTACAGTACGATTTTTTTATTATTTGTTTAGTTAAATTTTTACCATTTACGTCTCATACTTATTCTGGGTTAGTACAGGGGTACTAGGTTTAATTGTGTGATTTAAAAATACTTAATTGCTTTTTCAAATTTTTTATTATTAAATATTTTATTATCAATTAAATCGTCACATACTCCGCCGCTTAAAATCCACATTAGGAATTTTAGTAAGGAAAATTCAAAATTGGGGTACTAGGAGTATGCTTGGCGTCAATGTGTGGAATTTCTTTTAGTACACGGTTGGTTTTCTATACCTCTCTTTAAATGATCTTGTTCTCATTCGTGAAATTCCCTTTTCTCGTTACTTACAATGCTAACTTATATTTTAATTCTTAATACTAATATCCCTACTTTCTGTAACTCACATTATCGTGGCCCGACTGACATCGGCTTACTCTAACAACACAAGTTAGCTTTCAGCGCTCACTAATGATTACCTTGGCACACTCTAACTACACAAGTTAGCTTTCTGCACCATCATTACCCTTTTCAGTCGGCGCCGTTGTGACTATGTTACGTTACACATGTATAATTCTTTTTAATTACATCTAATATAACCTAAAGCGGATCCCATACTCCACTTTCGATTATTTCTAATCCTAACTTCTTACGCTACTGAGAGAAGCGGAATTTCACGAAGATAATTCTTATTCTCTCTCTAAATGATCGGCTGTAATACTTAAACAAACTATGCAGGAGGAGACAAACGTTTTTACAATCTACGAGGGGTCAAACACTGGACGCATTGTATTATACGCTAGGGAGGTTTTCATTGTCTAGCGATGCTACCATTTCGTACAATAGGGGGAAGGTGGCTGCTACAATTCATAACACGCTTTATTGTTCTCGAACAGGCCACGACCGGGTGTTTACGCTATTCAACTATACTTTTATTATTATTTTTTTCCCTTATTTACTGCTACACTTTACACAAATTTAGTTTAACTTAAGATTTATTCAGCCTTATTATTTAAAGCAATTATTATTCACTTATTATTATTTTCCTTTTGGTCTCTTTCTAAGAAACTTACCTTTTTCTTTTATTTATTATCTACTTTGGGGGAGATTTAAGAAACTTACTTAGAATTATTTCCTATTGAATTACCATTTTTATTTAGGACACTTTATTTACTTTGTTTTCAGTTTACTCAGTTTAAAAGTTTACTGTTTTGGGGCATGGGGTTTAACACTTTATCTAACAATGGAGGGTTAACTATGTCATTTATTTATTTGAAATTTAAGTCACTATATTATTTAATTGTTGTCATGGTGAAAAATACTTGCTCTACTATACTATACACAATTACATAAACAATTTATTTCTTGGGTAAATCATTTGCATTGTTCACAAGAGAATAATTTCTCTTCTAAGGGAGAGACAAAATTCCACACACATACTTCAATGTAAAATCAACGATCAGCTGTTTGCTGGAATGTAGGTCACCCTCGTTTATTTAGTAAACAATGACAGGGTAGTTGTATGCGTGGGAACGCGCGGATTGCGGACACGTATTGTTCTCTATAACAATAGCTCAGGCTATCTTTCTCGACCGGTTTCAACTGGAGAGGCCAGTCGGACTAAGGGGTGAATCTAATTCAACGAAACACGCTTTACAAGTTACAGGTGTATTATGGTTATAACAGCCTGAGTTTGGAAATTAATTGTCATACTTTCCACCATTAATTTTTCAAATTATTTTTAATTTTTGGTAACAAAATTAAGTTACGAATTTCTTTACACGTAATTAACCGGGTCTACTTTACACAGGAGTTTATATATATATATTTTTTTATTTTTTTTTTTTACCTTGACGACAGACATACACTTACATTCTATGCAGGCATATTTAGGAAACTACAGGTCTTGAATTGTCACAATATAAACCTGTTAAAGACTGAACAGTTTATACATTAAATAGTTAAATATAATTAATATTTCCATATTAACGTTACAACGTATGAATTTCAATTCTACAGTTTACATTTCTTTGGTTTTATTTATTTATTAAAGAAAATTATAGTCTTTGGAAAGTCTCTTTCATCTATAAAGTTATGTCTCAAATGTAATTAATTCTCGATAGCCAAGCTATCGAGTCACCTTTAAAATAAGCTTTGCTGTCCTCGTCCTGGGGTGTGACTCTTGGGAATTCTGATAGTCGGCGTAGTCATCTGGGTCGTGTCTCTCTGGCGAATATTTTACAGCTGTATCAGTGAGGAAATTGAGGTAATGCTGGTTAAAGTTGGGTTGATCCACGTCGGTCCTGGTCAGCGTCGTATGGGTTGTAGACGTCCATATGTGCAGTTTGTACAGGTCACATATTCACAAGTAGAGTTGTACGAGAGTTTGCATCTTAAGTAGAGACGTCACCTTCTTTACGTGTTGTTAATTTTCTTTAAATTATTACATTTCTTAAACAAACTTTTCTACATCTTATATATTTAAAAAAAATACTAGCTCCCCACGTTTTGTAGTGGTAGCTAACCGTTATATTTAAGTTTAATTAACACATTTCTGAAGAGGTCTCGCTCGGAGGTGTGTACTGTCTGACGGCGGCATAGTAACTCTTTACTTGATACGACTGGTACATCACAACGAAGCGGAGCGAGTACTCCGCGATAATATAGTTCCTACTTTTATTTAAATATACATTATTATAACAAGATGAAACAAATTATTTATACGCATTTAATTTGCAGGAACTATTTTAACTACTAGCCGTGCCTTCAAATTATTAATTACTTACATTACGATTTTCAGACATTTCTAAGTTACAGACGGTTCGCTAAGCACGTTGTGTCCGGAATTAAACAGGTCAACGGATGTTGATTTACTAAAGGGTTAACTGTGATATAATTAGCTGTTTACAGTACGATTTTTTTATTATTTGTTTAGTTAAATTTTTACCATTTACGTCTCATACTTATTCTGGGTTAGTACAGGTGTACTAGGTTTAATTGTGTGATTTAAAAATACTTAATTGCTTTTTCAAATTTTTTATTATTAAATATTTTATTATCAATTAAATCGTCACATACTCCGCCGCTTAAAATCCACATTAGGAATTTTAGTAAGGAAAATTCAAAATTGGGGTACTAGGAGTATGCTTGGCGTCAATGTGTGGAATTTCTTTTAGTACACGGTTGGTTTTCTATACCTCTCTTTAAATGATCTTGTTCTCATTCGTGAAATTCCCTTTTCTCGTTACTTACAATGCTAACTTATATTTTAATTCTTAATACTAATATCCCTACTTTCTGTAACTCACATTATCGTGGCCCGACTGACATCGGCTTACTCTAACTACACAAGTTAGCTTTCAGCGCTCACTAATGATTACCTTGGCACACTCTAACTACACAAGTTAGCTTTCTGCACCATCATTACCCTTTTCAGTCGGCGCCGTTGTGACTATGTTACGTTACACATGTATAATTCTTTTTAATTACATCTAATATAACCTAAAGCGGATCCCATACTCCACTTTCGATTATTTCTAATCCTAACTTCTTACGCTACTGAGAGAAGCGGAATTTCACGAAGATAATTCTTATTCTCTCTCTAAATGATCGGCTGTAATACTTAAACAAACTATGCAGGAGGAGACAAACGTTTTTACAATCTACGAGGGGTCAAACACTGGACGCATTGTATTATACGCTAGGGAGGTTTTCATTGTCTAGCGATGCTACCATTTCGTACAATAGGGGGAAGGTGGCTGCTACAATTCATAACACGCTTTATTGTTCTCGAACAGGCCACGACCGGGTGTTTACGCTATTCAACTATACTTTTATTATTATTTTTTTCCCTTATTTACTGCTACACTTTACACAAATTTAGTTTAACTTAAGATTTATTCAGCCTTATTATTTAAAGCAATTATTATTCACTTATTATTATTTTCCTTTTGGTCTCTTTCTAAGAAACTTACCTTTTTCTTTTATTTATTATCTACTTTGGGGGAGATTTAAGAAACTTACTTATAATTATTTCCTATTGAATTACCATTTTTATTTAGGACACTTTATTTACTTTGTTTTCAGTTTACTCAGTTTAAAAGTTTACTGTTTTGGGGCATGGGGTTTAACACTTTATCTAACAATGGAGGGTTAACTATGTCATTTATTTATTTGAAATTTAAGTCACTATATTATTTAATTGTTGTCATGGTGAAAAATACTTGCTCTACTATACTATACACAATTACATAAACAATTTATTTCTTGGGTAAATCATTTGCATTGTTCACAAGAGAATAATTTCTCTTCTAAGGGAGAGACAAAATTCCACACACATACTTCAATGTAAAATCAACGATCAGCTGTTTGCTGGAATGTAGGTCACCCTCGTTTATTTAGTAAACAATGACAGGGTAGTTGTATGCGTGGGAACGCGCGGATTGCGGACACGTATTGTTCTCTATAACAATAGCTCAGGCTATCTTTCTCGACCGGTTTCAACTGGAGAGGCCAGTCGGACTAAGGGGTGAATCTAATTCAACGAAACACGCTTTACAAGTTACAGGTGTATTATGGTTATAACAGTCTGAGTTTGGAAATTAATTGTCATACTTTCCACCATTAATTTTTCAAATTATTTTTAATTTTTGGTAACAAAATTAAGTTACGAATTTCTTTACACGTAATTAACCGGGTCTACTTTACACAGGAGTTTATATATATATATTTTTTTATTTTTTTTTTTTACCTTGACGACAGACATACACTTACATTCTATGCAGGCATATTTAGGAAACTACAGGTCTTGAATTGTCACAATATAAACCTGTTAAAGACTGAACAGTTTATACATTAAATAGTTAAATATAATTAATATTTCCATATTAACGTTACAACGTATGAATTTCAATTCTACAGTTTACATTTCTTTGGTTTTATTTATTTATTAAAGAAAATTATAGTCTTTGGAAAGTCTCTTTCATCTATAAAGTTATGTCTCAAATGTAATTAATTCTCGATAGCCAAGCTATCGAGTCACCTTTAAAATAAGCTTTGCTGTCCTCGTCCTGGGGTGTGACTCTTGGGAATTCTGATAGTCGGCGTAGTCATCTGGGTCGTGTCTCTCTGGCGAATATTTTACAGCTGTATCAGTGAGGAAATTGAGGTAATGCTGGTTAAAGTTGGGTTGATCCACGTCGGTCCTGGTCAGCGTCGTATGGGTTGTAGACGTCCATATGTGCAGTTTGTACAGGTCACATATTCACAAGTAGAGTTGTACGAGAGTTTGCATCTTAAGTAGAGACGTCACCTTCTTTACGTGTTGTTAATTTTCTTTAAATTATTACATTTCTTAAACAAACTTTTCTACATCTTATATATTTAAAAAAAATACTAGCTCCCCACGTTTTGTAGTGGTAGCTAACCGTTATATTTAAGTTTAATTAACACATTTCTGAAGAGCTCTCGCTCGGAGGTGTGTACTGTCTGACGGCGGCATAGTAACTCTTTACTTGATACGACTGGTACATCACAACGAAGCGGAGCGAGTACTCCGCGATAATATAGTTCCTACTTTTATTTAAATATACATTATTATAACAAGATGAAACAAATTATTTATACGCATTTAATTTGCAGGAACTATTTTAACTACTAGCCGTGCCTTCAAATTATTAATTACTTACATTACGATTTTCAGACATTTCTAAGTTACAGACGGTTCGCTAAGCACGTTGTGTCCGGAATTAAACAGGTCAACGGATGTTGATTTACTAAAGGGTTAACTGTGATATAATTAGCTGTTTACAGTACGATTTTTTTATTATTTGTTTAGTTAAATTTTTACCATTTACGTCTCATACTTATTCTGGGTTAGTACAGGTGTACTAGGTTTAATTGTGTGATTTAAAAATACTTAATTGCTTTTTCAAATTTTTTATTATTAAATATTTTATTATCAATTAAATCGTCACATACTCCGCCGCTTAAAATCCACATTAGGAATTTTAGTAAGGAAAATTCAAAATTGGGGTACTAGGAGTATGCTTGGCGTCAATGTGTGGAATTTCTTTTAGTACACGGTTGGTTTTCTATACCTCTCTTTAAATGATCTTGTTCTCATTCGTGAAATTCCCTTTTCTCGTTACTTACAATGCTAACTTATATTTTAATTCTTAATACTAATATCCCTACTTTCTGTAACTCACATTATCGTGGCCCGACTGACATCGGCTTACTCTAACTACACAAGTTAGCTTTCAGCGCTCACTAATGATTACCTTGGCACACTCTAACTACACAAGTTAGCTTTCTGCACCATCATTACCCTTTTCAGTCGGCGCCGTTGTGACTATGTTACGTTACACATGTATAATTCTTTTTAATTACATCTAATATAACCTAAAGCGGATCCCATACTCCACTTTCGATTATTTCTAATCCTAACTTCTTACGCTACTGAGAGAAGCGGAATTTCACGAAGATAATTCTTATTCTCTCTCTAAATGATCGGCTGTAATACTTAAACAAACTATGCAGGAGGAGACAAACGTTTTTACAATCTACGAGGGGTCAAACACTGGACGCATTGTATTATACGCTAGGGAGGTTTTCATTGTCTAGCGATGCTACCATTTCGTACAATAGGGGGAAGGTGGCTGCTACAATTCATAACACGCTTTATTGTTCTCGAACAGGCCACGACCGGGTGTTTACGCTATTCAACTATACTTTTATTATTATTTTTTTCCCTTATTTACTGCTACACTTTACACAAATTTAGTTTAACTTAAGATTTATTCAGCCTTATTATTTAAAGCAATTATTATTCACTTATTATTATTTTCCTTTTGGTCTCTTTCTAAGAAACTTACCTTTTTCTTTTATTTATTATCTACTTTGGGGGAGATTTAAGAAACTTACTTATAATTATTTCCTATTGAATTACCATTTTTATTTAGGACACTTTATTTACTTTGTTTTCAGTTTACTCAGTTTAAAAGTTTACTGTTTTGGGGCATGGGGTTTAACACTTTATCTAACAATGGAGGGTTAACTATGTCATTTATTTATTTGAAATTTAAGTCACTATATTATTTAATTGTTGTCATGGTGAAAAATACTTGCTCTACTATACTATACACAATTACATAAACAATTTATTTCTTGGGTAAATCATTTGCATTGTTCACAAGAGAATAATTTCTCTTCTAAGGGAGAGACAAAATTCCACACACATACTTCAATGTAAAATCAACGATCAGCTGTTTGCTGGAATGTAGGTCACCCTCGTTTATTTAGTAAACAATGACAGGGTAGTTGTATGCGTGGGAACGCGCGGATTGCGGACACGTATTGTTCTCTATAACAATAGCTCAGGCTATCTTTCTCGACCGGTTTCAACTGGAGAGGCCAGTCGGACTAAGGGGTGAATCTAATTCAACGAAACACGCTTTACAAGTTACAGGTGTATTATGGTTATAACAGTCTGAGTTTGGAAATTAATTGTCATACTTTCCACCATTAATTTTTCAAATTATTTTTAATTTTTGGTAACAAAATTAAGTTACGAATTTCTTTACACGTAATTAACCGGGTCTACTTTACACAGGAGTTTATATATATATATTTTTTTATTTTTTTTTTTTACCTTGACGACAGACATACACTTACATTCTATGCAGGCATATTTAGGAAACTACAGGTCTTGAATTGTCACAATATAAACCTGTTAAAGACTGAACAGTTTATACATTAAATAGTTAAATATAATTAATATTTCCATATTAACGTTACAACGTATGAATTTCAATTCTACAGTTTACATTTCTTTGGTTTTATTTATTTATTAAAGAAAATTATAGTCTTTGGAAAGTCTCTTTCATCTATAAAGTTATGTCTCAAATGTAATTAATTCTCGATAGCCAAGCTATCGAGTCACCTTTAAAATAAGCTTTGCTGTCCTCGTCCTGGGGTGTGACTCTTGGGAATTCTGATAGTCGGCGTAGTCATCTGGGTCGTGTCTCTCTGGCGAATATTTTACAGCTGTATCAGTGAGGAAATTGAGGTAATGCTGGTTAAAGTTGGGTTGATCCACGTCGGTCCTGGTCAGCGTCGTATGGGTTGTAGACGTCCATATGTGCAGTTTGTACAGGTCACATATTCACAAGTAGAGTTGTACGAGAGTTTGCATCTTAAGTAGAGACGTCACCTTCTTTACGTGTTGTTAATTTTCTTTAAATTATTACATTTCTTAAACAAACTTTTCTACATCTTATATATTTAAAAAAAATACTAGCTCCCCACGTTTTGTAGTGGTAGCTAACCGTTATATTTAAGTTTAATTAACACATTTCTGAAGAGCTCTCGCTCGGAGGTGTGTACTGTCTGACGGCGGCATAGTAACTCTTTACTTGATACGACTGGTACATCACAACGAAGCGGAGCGAGTACTCCGCGATAATATAGTTCCTACTTTTATTTAAATATACATTATTATAACAAGATGAAACAAATTATTTATACGCATTTAATTTGCAGGAACTATTTTAACTACTAGCCGTGCCTTCAAATTATTAATTACTTACATTACGATTTTCAGACATTTCTAAGTTACAGACGGTTCGCTAAGCACGTTGTGTCCGGAATTAAACAGGTCAACGGATGTTGATTTACTAAAGGGTTAACTGTGATATAATTAGCTGTTTACAGTACGATTTTTTTATTATTTGTTTAGTTAAATTTTTACCATTTACGTCTCATACTTATTCTGGGTTAGTACAGGTGTACTAGGTTTAATTGTGTGATTTAAAAATACTTAATTGCTTTTTCAAATTTTTTATTATTAAATATTTTATTATCAATTAAATCGTCACATACTCCGCCGCTTAAAATCCACATTAGGAATTTTAGTAAGGAAAATTCAAAATTGGGGTACTAGGAGTATGCTTGGCGTCAATGTGTGGAATTTCTTTTAGTACACGGTTGGTTTTCTATACCTCTCTTTAAATGATCTTGTTCTCATTCGTGAAATTCCCTTTTCTCGTTACTTACAATGCTAACTTATATTTTAATTCTTAATACTAATATCCCTACTTTCTGTAACTCACATTATCGTGGCCCGACTGACATCGGCTTACTCTAACTACACAAGTTAGCTTTCAGCGCTCACTAATGATTACCTTGGCACACTCTAACTACACAAGTTAGCTTTCTGCACCATCATTACCCTTTTCAGTCGGCGCCGTTGTGACTATGTTACGTTACACATGTATAATTCTTTTTAATTACATCTAATATAACCTAAAGCGGATCCCATACTCCACTTTCGATTATTTCTAATCCTAACTTCTTACGCTACTGAGAGAAGCGGAATTTCACGAAGATAATTCTTATTCTCTCTCTAAATGATCGGCTGTAATACTTAAACAAACTATGCAGGAGGAGACAAACGTTTTTACAATCTACGAGGGGTCAAACACTGGACGCATTGTATTATACGCTAGGGAGGTTTTCATTGTCTAGCGATGCTACCATTTCGTACAATAGGGGGAAGGTGGCTGCTACAATTCATAACACGCTTTATTGTTCTCGAACAGGCCACGACCGGGTGTTTACGCTATTCAACTATACTTTTATTATTATTTTTTTCCCTTATTTACTGCTACACTTTACACAAATTTAGTTTAACTTAAGATTTATTCAGCCTTATTATTTAAAGCAATTATTATTCACTTATTATTATTTTCCTTTTGGTCTCTTTCTAAGAAACTTACCTTTTTCTTTTATTTATTATCTACTTTGGGGGAGATTTAAGAAACTTACTTATAATTATTTCCTATTGAATTACCATTTTTATTTAGGACACTTTATTTACTTTGTTTTCAGTTTACTCAGTTTAAAAGTTTACTGTTTTGGGGCATGGGGTTTAACACTTTATCTAACAATGGAGGGTTAACTATGTCATTTATTTATTTGAAATTTAAGTCACTATATTATTTAATTGTTGTCATGGTGAAAAATACTTGCTCTACTATACTATACACAATTACATAAACAATTTATTTCTTGGGTAAATCATTTGCATTGTTCACAAGAGAATAATTTCTCTTCTAAGGGAGAGACAAAATTCCACACACATACTTCAATGTAAAATCAACGATCAGCTGTTTGCTGGAATGTAGGTCACCCTCGTTTATTTAGTAAACAATGACAGGGTAGTTGTATGCGTGGGAACGCGCGGATTGCGGACACGTATTGTTCTCTATAACAATAGCTCAGGCTATCTTTCTCGACCGGTTTCAACTGGAGAGGCCAGTCGGACTAAGGGGTGAATCTAATTCAACGAAACACGCTTTACAAGTTACAGGTGTATTATGGTTATAACAGTCTGAGTTTGGAAATTAATTGTCATACTTTCCACCATTAATTTTTCAAATTATTTTTAATTTTTGGTAACAAAATTAAGTTACGAATTTCTTTACACGTAATTAACCGGGTCTACTTTACACAGGAGTTTATATATATATATTTTTTATTTTTTTTTTTTACCTTGACGACAGACATACACTTACATTCTATGCAGGCATATTTAGGAAACTACAGGTCTTGAATTGTCACAATATAAACCTGTTAAAGACTGAACAGTTTATACATTAAATAGTTAAATATAATTAATATTTCCATATTAACGTTACAACGTATGAATTTCAATTCTACAGTTTACATTTCTTTGGTTTTATTTATTTATTAAAGAAAATTATAGTCTTTGGAAAGTCTCTTTCATCTATAAAGTTATGTCTCAAATGTAATTAATTCTCGATAGCCAAGCTATCGAGTCACCTTTAAAATAACCTTTGCTGTCCTCGTCCTGGGGTGTGACTCTTGGGAATTCTGATAGTCGGCGTAGTCATCTGGGTCGTGTCTCTCTGGCGAATATTTTACAGCTGTATCAGTGAGGAAATTGAGGTAATGCTGGTTAAAGTTGGGTTGATCCACGTCGGTCCTGGTCAGCGTCGTATGGGTTGTAGACGTCCATATGTGCAGTTTGTACAGGTCACATATTCACAAGTAGAGTTGTACGAGAGTTTGCATCTTAAGTAGAGACGTCACCTTCTTTACGTGTTGTTAATTTTCTTTAAATTATTACATTTCTTAAACAAACTTTTCTACATCTTATATATTTAAAAAAAATACTAGCTCCCCACGTTTTGTAGTGGTAGCTAACCGTTATATTTAAGTTTAATTAACACATTTCTGAAGAGGTCTCGCTCGGAGGTGTGTACTGTCTGACGGCGGCATAGTAACTCTTTACTTGATACGACTGGTACATCACAACGAAGCGGAGCGAGTACTCCGCGATAATATAGTTCCTACTTTTATTTAAATATACATTATTATAACAAGATGAAACAAATTATTTATACGCATTTAATTTGCAGGAACTATTTTAACTACTAGCCGTGCCTTCAAATTATTAATTACTTACATTACGATTTTCAGACATTTCTAAGTTACAGACGGTTCGCTAAGCACGTTGTGTCCGGAATTAAACAGGTCAACGGATGTTGATTTACTAAAGGGTTAACTGTGATATAATTAGCTGTTTACAGTACGATTTTTTTATTATTTGTTTAGTTAAATTTTTACCATTTACGTCTCATACTTATTCTGGGTTAGTACAGGTGTACTAGGTTTAATTGTGTGATTTAAAAATACTTAATTGCTTTTTCAAATTTTTTATTATTAAATATTTTATTATCAATTAAATCGTCACATACTCCGCCGCTTAAAATCCACATTAGGAATTTTAGTAAGGAAAATTCAAAATTGGGGTACTAGGAGTATGCTTGGCGTCAATGTGTGGAATTTCTTTTAGTACACGGTTGGTTTTCTATACCTCTCTTTAAATGATCTTGTTCTCATTCGTGAAATTCCCTTTTCTCGTTACTTACAATGCTAACTTATATTTTAATTCTTAATACTAATATCCCTACTTTCTGTAACTCACATTATCGTGGCCCGACTGACATCGGCTTACTCTAACTACACAAGTTAGCTTTCAGCGCTCACTAATGATTACCTTGGCACACTCTAACTACACAAGTTAGCTTTCTGCACCATCATTACCCTTTTCAGTCGGCACCGTTGTGACTATGTTACGTTACACATGTATAATTCTTTTTAATTACATCTAATATAACCTAAAGCGGATCCCATACTCCACTTTCGATTATTTCTAATCCTAACTTCTTACGCTACTGAGAGAAGTGGAATTTCACGAAGATAATTCTTATTCTCTCTCTAAATGATCGGCTGTAATACTTAAACAAACTATGCAGGAGGAGACAAAGGTTTTTACAATCTACGAGGGGTCAAACACTGGACGCATTGTATTATACGCTAGGGAGGTTTTCATTGTCTAGCGATGCTACCATTTCGTACAATAGGGGGAAGGTGGCTGCTACAATTCATAACACGCTTTATTGTTCTCGAACAGGCCACGACCGGGTGTTTACGCTATTCAACTATACTTTTATTATTATTTTTTTCCCTTATTTACTGCTACACTTTACACAAATTTAGTTTAACTTAAGATTTATTCAGCCTTATTATTTAAAGCAATTATTATTCACTTATTATTATTTTCCTTTTGGTCTCTTTCTAAGAAACTTACCTTTTTCTTTTATTTATTATCTACTTTGGGGGAGATTTAAGAAACTTACTTATAATTATTTCCTATTGAATTACCATTTTTATTTAGGACACTTTATTTACTTTGTTTTCAGTTTACTCAGTTTAAAAGTTTACTGTTTTGGGGCATGGGGTTTAACACTTTATCTAACAATGGAGGGTTAACTATGTCATTTATTTATTTGAAATTTAAGTCACTATATTATTTAATTGTTGTCATGGTGAAAAATACTTGCTCTACTATACTATACACAATTACATAAACAATTTATTTCTTGGGTAAATCATTTGCATTGTTCACAAGAGAATAATTTCTCTTCTAAGGGAGAGACAAAATTCCACACACATACTTCAATGTAAAATCAACGATCAGCTGTTTGCTGGAATGTAGGTCACCCTCGTTTATTTAGTAAACAATGACAGGGTAGTTGTATGCGTGGGAACGCGCGGATTGCGGACACGTATTGTTCTCTATAACAATAGCTCAGGCTATCTTTCTCGACCGGTTTCAACTGGAGAGGCCAGTCGGACTAAGGGGTGAATCTAATTCAACGAAACACGCTTTACAAGTTACAGGTGTATTATGGTTATAACAGTCTGAGTTTGGAAATTAATTGTCATACTTTCCACCATTAATTTTTCAAATTATTTTTAATTTTTGGTAACAAAATTAAGTTACGAATTTCTTTACACGTAATTAACCGGGTCTACTTTACACAGGAGTTTATATATATATATTTTTTATTTTTTTTTTTTACCTTGACGACAGACATACACTTACATTCTATGCAGGCATATTTAGGAAACTACAGGTCTTGAATTGTCACAATATAAACCTGTTAAAGACTGAACAGTTTATACATTAAATAGTTAAATATAATTAATATTTCCATATTAACGTTACAACGTATGAATTTCAATTCTACAGTTTACATTTCTTTGGTTTTATTTATTTATTAAAGAAAATTATAGTCTTTGGAAAGTCTCTTTCATCTATAAAGTTATGTCTCAAATGTAATTAATTCTCGATAGCCAAGCTATCGAGTCACCTTTAAAATAAGCTTTGCTGTCCTCGTCCTGGGGTGTGACTCTTGGGAATTCTGATAGTCGGCGTAGTCATCTGGGTCGTGTCTCTCTGGCGAATATTTTACAGCTGTATCAGTGAGGAAATTGAGGTAATGCTGGTTAAAGTTGGGTTGATCCACGTCGGTCCTGGTCAGCGTCGTATGGGTTGTAGACGTCCATATGTGCAGTTTGTACAGGTCACATATTCACAAGTAGAGTTGTACGAGAGTTTGCATCTTAAGTAGAGACGTCACCTTCTTTACGTGTTGTTAATTTTCTTTAAATTATTACATTTCTTAAACAAACTTTTCTACATCTTATATATTTAAAAAAAATACTAGCTCCCCACGTTTTGTAGTGGTAGCTAACCGTTATATTTAAGTTTAATTAACACATTTCTGAAGAGGTCTCGCTCGGAGGTGTGTACTGTCTGACGGCGGCATAGTAACTCTTTACTTGATACGACTGGTACATCACAACGAAGCGGAGCGAGTACTCCGCGATAATATAGTTCCTACTTTTATTTAAATATACATTATTATAACAAGATGAAACAAATTATTTATACGCATTTAATTTGCAGGAACTATTTTAACTACTAGCCGTGCCTTCAAATTATTAATTACTTACATTACGATTTTCAGACATTTCTAAGTTACAGACGGTTCGCTAAGCACGTTGTGTCCGGAATTAAACAGGTCAACGGATGTTGATTTACTAAAGGGTTAACTGTGATATAATTAGCTGTTTACAGTACGATTTTTTTATTATTTGTTTAGTTAAATTTTTACCATTTACGTCTCATACTTATTCTGGGTTAGTACAGGTGTACTAGGTTTAATTGTGTGATTTAAAAATACTTAATTGCTTTTTCAAATTTTTTATTATTAAATATTTTATTATCAATTAAATCGTCACATACTCCGCCGCTTAAAATCCACATTAGGAATTTTAGTAAGGAAAATTCAAAATTGGGGTACTAGGAGTATGCTTGGCGTCAATGTGTGGAATTTCTTTTAGTACACGGTTGGTTTTCTATACCTCTCTTTAAATGATCTTGTTCTCATTCGTGAAATTCCCTTTTCTCGTTACTTACAATGCTAACTTATATTTTAATTCTTAATACTAATATCCCTACTTTCTGTAACTCACATTATCGTGGCCCGACTGACATCGGCTTACTCTAACTACACAAGTTAGCTTTCAGCGCTCACTAATGATTACCTTGGCACACTCTAACTACACAAGTTAGCTTTCTGCACCATCATTACCCTTTTCAGTCGGCGCCGTTGTGACTATGTTACGTTACACATGTATAATTCTTTTTAATTACATCTAATATAACCTAAAGCGGATCCCATACTCCACTTTCGATTATTTCTAATCCTAACTTCTTACGCTACTGAGAGAAGCGGAATTTCACGAAGATAATTCTTATTCTCTCTCTAAATGATCGGCTGTAATACTTAAACAAACTATGCAGGAGGAGACAAACGTTTTTACAATCTACGAGGGGTCAAACACTGGACGCATTGTATTATACGCTAGGGAGGTTTTCATTGTCTAGCGATGCTACCATTTCGTACAATAGGGGGAAGGTGGCTGCTATATTATTTTCCTTTTGGTCTCTTTCTAAGAAACTTACCTTTTTCTTTTATTTATTATCTACTTTGGGGGAGATTTAAGAAACTTACTTAGAATTATTTCCTATTGAATTACCATTTTTATTTAGGACACTTTATTTACTTTGTTTTCAGTTTACTCAGTTTAAAAGTTTACTGTTTTGGGGCATGGGGTTTAACACTTTATCTAACAATGGAGGGTTAACTATGTCATTTATTTATTTGAAATTTAAGTCACTATATTATTTAATTGTTGTCATGGTGAAAAATACTTGCTCTACTATACTATACACAATTACATAAACAATTTATTTCTTGGGTAAATCATTTGCATTGTTCACAAGAGAATAATTTCTCTTCTAAGGGAGAGACAAAATTCCACACACATACTTCAATGTAAAATCAACGATCAGCTGTTTGCTGGAATGTAGGTCACCCTCGTTTATTTAGTAAACAATGACAGGGTAGTTGTATGCGTGGGAACGCGCGGATTGCGGACACGTATTGTTCTCTATAACAATAGCTCAGGCTATCTTTCTCGACCGGTTTCAACTGGAGAGGCCAGTCGGACTAAGGGGTGAATCTAATTCAACGAAACACGCTTTACAAGTTACAGGTGTATTATGGTTATAACAGTCTGAGTTTGGAAATTAATTGTCATACTTTCCACCATTAATTTTTCAAATTATTTTTAATTTTTGGTAACAAAATTAAGTTACGAATTTCTTTACACGTAATTAACCGGGTCTACTTTACACAGGAGTTTATATATATATATTTTTTATTTTTTTTTTTTACCTTGACGACAGACATACACTTACATTCTATGCAGGCATATTTAGGAAACTACAGGTCTTGAATTGTCACAATATAAACCTGTTAAAGACTGAACAGTTTATACATTAAATAGTTAAATATAATTAATATTTCCATATTAACGTTACAACGTATGAATTTCAATTCTACAGTTTACATTTCTTTGGTTTTATTTATTTATTAAAGAAAATTATAGTCTTTGGAAAGTCTCTTTCATCTATAAAGTTATGTCTCAAATGTAATTAATTCTCGATAGCCAAGCTATCGAGTCACCTTTAAAATAAGCTTTGCTGTCCTCGTCCTGGGGTGTGACTCTTGGGAATTCTGATAGTCGGCGTAGTCATCTGGGTCGTGTCTCTCTGGCGAATATTTTACAGCTGTATCAGTGAGGAAATTGAGGTAATGCTGGTTAAAGTTGGGTTGATCCACGTCGGTCCTGGTCAGCGTCGTATGGGTTGTAGACGTCCATATGTGCAGTTTGTACAGGTCACATATTCACAAGTAGAGTTGTACGAGAGTTTGCATCTTAAGTAGAGACGTCACCTTCTTTACGTGTTGTTAATTTTCTTTAAATTATTACATTTCTTAAACAAACTTTTCTACATCTTATATATTTAAAAAAAATACTAGCTCCCCACGTTTTGTAGTGGTAGCTAACCGTTATATTTAAGTTTAATTAACACATTTCTGAAGAGGTCTCGCTCGGAGGTGTGTACTGTCTGACGGCGGCATAGTAACTCTTTACTTGATACGACTGGTACATCACAACGAAGCGGAGCGAGTACTCCGCGATAATATAGTTCCTACTTTTATTTAAATATACATTATTATAACAAGATGAAACAAACTATTTATACGCATTTAATTTGCAGGAACTATTTTAACTACTAGCCGTGCCTTCAAATTATTAATTACTTACATTACGATTTTCAGACATTTCTAAGTTACAGACGGTTCGCTAAGCACGTTGTGTCCGGAATTAAACAGGTCAACGGATGTTGATTTACTAAAGGGTTAACTGTGATATAATTAGCTGTTTACAGTACGATTTTTTTATTATTTGTTTAGTTAAATTTTTACCATTTACGTCTCATACTTATTCTGGGTTAGTACAGGGGTACTAGGTTTAATTGTGTGATTTAAAAATACTTAATTGCTTTTTCAAATTTTTTATTATTAAATATTTTATTATCAATTAAATCGTCACATACTCCGCCGCTTAAAATCCACATTAGGAATTTTAGTAAGGAAAATTCAAAATTGGGGTACTAGGAGTATGCTTGGCGTCAATGTGTGGAATTTCTTTTAGTACACGGTTGGTTTTCTATACCTCTCTTTAAATGATCTTGTTCTCATTCGTGAAATTCCCTTTTCTCGTTACTTACAATGCTAACTTATATTTTAATTCTTAATACTAATATCCCTACTTTCTGTAACTCACATTATCGTGGCCCGACTGACATCGGCTTACTCTAACTACACAAGTTAGCTTTCAGCGCTCACTAATGATTACCTTGGCACACTCTAACTACACAAGTTAGCTTTCTGCACCATCATTACCCTTTTCAGTCGGCGCCGTTGTGACTATGTTACGTTACACATGTATAATTCTTTTTAATTACATCTAATATAACCTAAAGCGGATCCCATACTCCACTTTCGATTATTTCTAATCCTAACTTCTTACGCTACTGAGAGAAGCGGAATTTCACGAAGATAATTCTTATTCTCTCTCTAAATGATCGGCTGTAATACTTAAACAAACTATGCAGGAGGAGACAAACGTTTTTACAATCTACGAGGGGTCAAACACTGGACGCATTGTATTATACGCTAGGGAGGTTTTCATTGTCTAGCGATGCTACCATTTCGTACAATAGGGGGAAGGTGGCTGCTACAATTCATAACACGCTTTATTGTTCTCGAACAGGCCACGACCGGGTGTTTACGCTATTCAACTATACTTTTATTATTATTTTTTTCCCTTATTTACTGCTACACTTTACACAAATTTAGTTTAACTTAAGATTTATTCAGCCTTATTATTTAAAGCAATTATTATTCACTTATTATTATTTTCCTTTTGGTCTCTTTCTAAGAAACTTACCTTTTTCTTTTATTTATTATCTACTTTGGGGGAGATTTAAGAAACTTACTTAGAATTATTTCCTATTGAATTACCATTTTTATTTAGGACACTTTATTTACTTTGTTTTCAGTTTACTCAGTTTAAAAGTTTACTGTTTTGGGGCATGGGGTTTAACACTTTATCTAACAATGGAGGGTTAACTATGTCATTTATTTATTTGAAATTTAAGTCACTATATTATTTAATTGTTGTCATGGTGAAAAATACTTGCTCTACTATACTATACACAATTACATAAACAATTTATTTCTTGGGTAAATCATTTGCATTGTTCACAAGAGAATAATTTCTCTTCTAAGGGAGAGACAAAATTCCACACACATACTTCAATGTAAAATCAACGATCAGCTGTTTGCTGGAATGTAGGTCACCCTCGTTTATTTAGTAAACAATGACAGGGTAGTTGTATGCGTGGGAACGCGCGGATTGCGGACACGTATTGTTCTCTATAACAATAGCGCAGGCTATCTTTCTCGACCGGTTTCAACTGGAGAGGCCAGTCGGACTAAGGGGTGAATCTAATTCAACGAAACACGCTTTACAAGTTACAGGTGTATTATGGTTATAACAGTCTGAGTTTGGAAATTAATTGTCATACTTTCCACCATTAATTTTTCAAATTATTTTTAATTTTTGGTAACAAAATTAAGTTACGAATTTCTTTACACGTAATTAACCGGGTCTACTTTACACAGGAGTTTATATATATATATTTTTTATTTTTTTTTTTTACCTTGACGACAGACATACACTTACATTCTATGCAGGCATATTTAGGAAACTACAGGTCTTGAATTGTCACAATATAAACCTGTTAAAGACTGAAAAGTTTGACAAGCACTAAAATTCATGCACGTACTTGCATTGGCGTCATACAATGATAGTCTGTATTATTTTGCGTATCTTAAACAAATTACATCATACGCAAGATAGTGATTAATCCTGTACAAAATAAATTCATAAGGTGAATTTATTTATGAAATTAATTTTATGAAAATTAATATTACATGAAATACAGTAACTGAGTGCATAGATCAGATAACTAGTGCACAGATTTTTCTATTTTTCTACGTAACAATTATTTTTAATTATCAGAGTGACATATCTTTGTTAGCGTCACGATGCTTACAACTTTTATATAAAACAACAGCGCATTCTTGTGACACTCTGTACACAATTACTTTTACAAGACAGCAACAACACAATACACAATTAATTATTATTTACACTAAAGCATAGCATAGCAAAGCAAAGTACAGCATAGCAGAGTGGCGCATTTTTGTGACACTCTGTACACGATCAATTCTTTTGTACAAAACAGCAGAGTGTTACGGCAAGCAGAGTGGCGCATTTTTGTAACGTTGTGGGCTACGTTACAAATGGAGGGAACCCATCATAATTGACACTCGCCTATTATACAGGCTGCCTACGTTGTAACGAACTGAAATTAAACTCAACACAAATAACAATAGTATTTACGCTATTTATTAGGACACAAGGGGAAGGTATTTCACTGATTTATGCACTCACTTCAATGTGTAATAAGATGACATCTCTTTATTAACAAATTATTTGAAAAGATACCCTAACATAATTATTTATACTAAAAAATTCAAAAGGGTTTTCTGTATAGCAATGGATCATATTGATCATGTAATTTTACCTCGGATCCGGGTTTACTTTTAATATTTTAAAGATGTCTGAGTTATACTATGCTCCACTAGGAGCTTGCATGATTACATTAACCATTTGAAGAATGGTGTTATTTACTAAAGGGATTATAATTAATATTTCCATATTAACGTTACAACGTATGATTTTCAATTCTACAGTTTACATTTCTTTGGTTTTATTTATTTATTAAAGAAAATTATAGTCTTTGGAAAGTCTCTTTCATCTATAAAGTTATGTCTCAAATGTAATTAATTCTCGATAGCCAAGCTATCGAGTCACCTTTAAAATAAGCTTTGCTGTCCTCGTCCTGGGGTGTGACTCTTGGGAATTCTGATAGTCGCCGTAGTCATCTGGGTCGTGTCTCTCTGGCGAATATTTTACAGCTGTATCAGTGAGGAAATTGAAGTAATGCTGGTTAAAGTTGGGTTGATCCACGTCGGTCCTGGTCAGCGTCGTATGGGTTGTAGACGTCCATATGTGTAGTTTGTACAGGTCACATATTCACAAGTAGAGTTGTACGAGAGTTTGCATCTTAAGTAGAGACGTCACCTTCTTTACGTGTTGTTAATTTTCTTTAAATTATTACATTTCTTAAACAAACTTTTCTACATCTTATATATTTAAAAAAAATACTAGCTCCCCACGTTTTGTAGTGGTAGCTAACCGTTATATTTAAGTTTAATTAACACATTTCTGAAGAGCTCTCGCTCGGAGGTGTGTACTGTCTGACGGCGGCATAGTAACTCTTTACTTGATACGACTGGTACATCACAACGAAGCGGAGCGAGTACTCCGCGATAATATAGTTCCTACTTTTATTTAAATATACATTATTATAACAAGATGAAACAAATTATTTATACGCATTTAATTTGCAGGAACTATTTTAACTACTAGCCGTGCCTTCAAATTATTAATTACTTACATTACGATTTTCAGACATTTCTAAGTTACAGACGGTTCGCTAAGCACGTTGTGTCCAGAATTAAACAGGTCAACGGAGGTTGATTTACTAAAGGGTTAACTGTGATATAATTAGCTGTTTACAGTACGATTTTTTTATTATTTGTTTAGTTAAATTTTTACCATTTACGTCTCATACTTATTCTGGGTTAGTACAGGGGTACTAGGTTTAATTGTGTGATTTAAAAATACTTAATTGCTTTTTCAAATTTTTTATTATTAAATATTTTATTATCAATTAAATCGTCACATACTCCGCCGCTTAAAATCCACATTAGGAATTTTAGTAAGGAAAATTCAAAATTGGGGTACTAGGAGTATGCTTGGCGTCAATGTGTGGAATTTCTTTTAGTACACGGTTGGTTTTCTATACCTCTCTTTAAATGATCTTGTTCTCATTCGTGAAATTCCCTTTTCTCGTTACTTACAATGCTAACTTATATTTTAATTCTTAATACTAATATCCCTACTTTCTGTAACTCACATTATCGTGGCCCGACTGACATCGGCTTACTCTAACTACACAAGTTAGCTTTCAGCGCTCACTAATGATTACCTTGGCACACTCTAACTACACAAGTTAGCTTTCTGCACCATCATTACCCTTTTCAGTCGGCGCCGTTGTGACTATGTTACGTTACACATGTATAATTCTTTTTAATTACATCTAATATAACCTAAAGCGGATCCCATACTCCACTTTCGATTATTTCTAATCCTAACTTCTTACGCTACTGAGAGAAGCGGAATTTCACGAAGATAATTCTTATTCTCTCTCTAAATGATCGGCTGTAATACTTAAACAAACTATGCAGGAGGAGACAAACGTTTTTACAATCTACGAGGGGTCAAACACTGGACGCATTGTATTATACGCTAGGGAGGTTTTCATTGTCTAGCGATGCTACCATTTCGTACAATAGGGGGAAGGTGGCTGCTATATTATTTTCCTTTTGGTCTCTTTCTAAGAAACTTACCTTTTTCTTTTATTTATTATCTACTTTGGGGGAGATTTAAGAAACTTACTTAGAATTATTTCCTATTGAATTACCATTTTTATTTAAGTCACTTTATTTACTTTGTTTTCAGTTTACTCAGTTTAAAAGTTTACTGTTTTGGGGCATGGGGTTTAACACTTTATCTAACAATGGAGGGTTAACTATGTCATTTATTTATTTGAAATTTAAGTCACTATATTATTTAATTGTTGTCATGGTGAAAAATACCTTCTCTACTATACTATACACAATTACATAAACAATTTATTTCTTGGGTAAATCATTTGCATTGTTCACAAGAGAATAATTTCTCTTCTAAGGGAGAGACAAAATTCCACACACATACTTCAATGTAAAATCAACGATCAGCTGTTTGCTGGAATGTAGGTCACCCTCGTTTATTTAGTAAACAATGACAGGGTAGTTGTATGCGTGGGAACGCGCGGATTGCGGACACGTATTGTTCTCTATAACAATAGCTCAGGCTATCTTTCTCGACCGGTTTCAACTGGAGAGGCCAGTCGGACTAAGGGGTGAATCTAATTCAACGAAACACGCTTTACAAGTTACAGGTGTATTATGGTTATAACAGTCTGAGTTTGGAAATTAATTGTCATACTTTCCACCATTAATTTTTCAAATTATTTTTAATTTTTGGTAACAAAATTAAGTTACGAATTTCTTTACACGTAATTAACCGGGTCTACTTTACACAGGAGTTTATATATATATTTTTTTATTTTTTTTTTTTACCTTGACGACAGACATACACTTACATTCTATGCAGGCATATTTAGGAAACTACAGGTCTTGAATTGTCACAATATAAACCTGTTAAAGACTGAACAGTTTATACATTAAATAGTTAAATATAATTAATATTTCCATATTAACGTTACAACGTATGAATTTCAATTCTACAGTTTACATTTCTTTGGTTTTATTTATTTATTAAAGAAAATTATAGTCTTTGGAAAGTCTCTTTCATCTATCAAGTTATGTCTCAAATGTAATTAATTCTCGATAGCCAAGCTATCGAGTCACCTTTAAAATAAGCTTTGCTGTCCTCGTCCTGTGGTGTGACTCTTGGGAATTCTGATAGTCGGCGTAGTCATCTGGGTCGTGTCTCTCTGGCGAATATTTTACAGCTGTATCAGTGAGGAAATTGAGGTAATGCTGGTTAAAGTTGGGTTGATCCACGTCGGTCCTGGTCAGCGTCGTATGGGTTGTAGACGTCCATATGTGCAGTTTGTACAGGTCACATATTCACAAGTAGAGTTGTACGAGAGTTTGCATCTTAAGTAGAGACGTCACCTTCTTTACGTGTTGTTAATTTTCTTTAAATTATTACATTTCTTAAACAAACTTTTCTACATCTTATATATTTAAAAAAAATACTAGCTCCCCACGTTTTGTAGTGGTAGCTAACCGTTATATTTAAGTTTAATTAACACATTTCTGAAGAGGTCTCGCTCGGAGGTGTGTACTGTCTGACGGCGGCATAGTAACTCTTTACTTGATACGACTGGTACATCACAACGAAGCGGAGCGAGTACTCCGCGATAATATAGTTCCTACTTTTATTTAAATATACATTATTATAACAAGATGAAACAAATTATTTATACGCATTTAATTTGCAGGAACTATTTTAACTACTAGCCGTGCCTTCAAATTATTAATTACTTACATTACGATTTTCAGACATTTCTAAGTTACAGACGGTTCGCTAAGCACGTTGTGTCCGGAATTAAACAGGTCAACGGATGTTGATTTACTAAAGGGTTAACTGTGATATAATTAGCTGTTTACAGTACGATTTTTTTATTATTTGTTTAGTTAAATTTTTACCATTTACGTCTCATACTTATTCTGGGTTAGTACAGGGATACTAGGTTTAATTGTGTGATTTAAAAATACTTAATTGCTTTTTCAAATTTTTTATTATTAAATATTTTATTATCAATTAAATCGTCACATACTCCGCCGCTTAAAATCCACATTAGGAATTTTAGTAAGGAAAATTCAAAATTGGGGTACTAGGAGTATGCTTGGCGTCAATGTGTGGAATTTCTTTTAGTACACGGTTGGTTTTCTATACCTCTCTTTAAATGATCTTGTTCTCATTCGTGAAATTCCCTTTTCTCGTTACTTACAATGCTAACTTATATTTTAATTCTTAATACTAATATCCCTACTTTCTGTAACTCACATTATCGTGGCCCGACTGACATCGGCTTACTCTAACTACACAAGTTAGCTTTCAGCGCTCACTAATGATTACCTTGGCACACTCTAACTACACAAGTTAGCTTTCTGCACCATCATTACCCTTTTCAGTCGGCGCCGTTGTGACTATGTTACGTTACACATGTATAATTCTTTTTAATTACATCTAATATAACCTAAAGCGGATCCCATACTCCACTTTCGATTATTTCTAATCCTAACTTCTTACGCTACTGAGAGAAGCGGAATTTCACGAAGATAATTCTTATTCTCTCTCTAAATGATCGGCTGTAATACTTAAACAAACTATGCAGGAGGAGACAAACGTTTTTACAATCTACGAGGGGTCAAACACTGGACGCATTGTATTATACGCTAGGGAGGTTTTCATTGTCTAGCGATGCTACCATTTCGTACAATAGGGGGAAGGTGGCTGCTACAATTCATAACACGCTTTATTGTTCTCGAACAGGCCACGACCGGGTGTTTACGCTATTCAACTATACTTTTGTTATTATTTTTTTCCCTTATTTACTGTTACACTTTACACAAATTTAGTTTAACTTAAGATTTATTCAGCCTTATTATTTAAAGCAATTATTATTCACTTATTATTATTTTCCTTTTGGTCTCTTTCTAAGAAACTTACCTTTTTCTTTTATTTATTATCTACTTTGGGGGAGATTTAAGAAACTTACTTAGAATTATTTCCTATTGAATTACCATTTTTATTTAGGACACTTTATTTACTTTGTTTTCAGTTTACTCAGTTTAAAAGTTTACTGTTTTGGGGCATGGGGTTTAACACTTTATCTAACAATGGAGGGTTAACTATGTCATTTATTTATTTGAAATTTAAGTCACTATATTATTTAATTGTTGTCATGGTGAAAAATACTTGCTCTACTATACTATACACAATTACATAAACAATTTATTTCTTGGGTAAATCATTTGCATTGTTCACAAGAGAATAATTTCTCTTCTAAGGGAGAGACAAAATTCCACACACATACTTCAATGTAAAATCAACGATCAGCTGTTTGCTGGAATGTAGGTCACCCTCGTTTATTTAGTAAACAATGACAGGGTAGTTGTATGCGTGGGAACGCGCGGATTGCGGACACGTATTGTTCTCTATAACAATAGCTCAGGCTATCTTTCTCGACCGGTTTCAACTGGAGAGGCCAGTCGGACTAAGGGGTGAATCTAATTCAACGAAACACGCTTTACAAGTTACAGGTGTATTATGGTTATAACAGTCTGAGTTTGGAAATTAATTGTCATACTTTCCACCATTAATTTTTCAAATTATTTTTAATTTTTGGTAACAAAATTAAGTTACGAATTTCTTTACACGTAATTAACCGGGTCTACTTTACACAGGAGTTTATATATATATATTTTTTTATTTTTTTTTTTACCTTGACGACAGACATACACTTACATTCTATGCAGGCATATTTAGGAAACTACAGGTCTTGAATTGTCACAATATAAACCTGTTAAAGACTGAACAGTTTATACATTAAATAGTTAAATATAATTAATATTTCCATATTAACGTTACAACGTATGAATTTCAATTCTACAGTTTACATTTCTTTGGTTTTATTTATTTATTAAAGAAAATTATAGTCTTTGGAAAGTCTCTTTCATCTAAAAAGTTATGTCTCAAATGTAATTAATTCTCGATAGCCAAGCTATCGAGTCACCTTTAAAATAAGCTTTGCTGTCCTCGTCCTGGGGTGTGACTCTTGGGAATTCTGATAGTCGGCGTAGTCATCTGGGTCGTGTCTCTCTGGCGAATATTTTACAGCTGTATCAGTGAGGAAATTGAGGTAATGCTGGTTAAAGTTGGGTTAATCCACGTCGGTCCTGGTCAGCGTCGTATGGGTTGTAGACGTCCATATGTGCAGTTTGTACAGGTCACATATTCACAAGTAGAGTTGTACGAGAGTTTGCATCTTAAGTAGAGACGTCACCTTCTTTACGTGTTGTTAATTTTCTTTAAATTATTACATTTCTTAAACAAACTTTTCTACATCTTATATATTTAAAAAAAATACTAGCTCCCCACGTTTTGTAGTGGTAGCTAACCGTTATATTTAAGTTTAATTAACACATTTCTGAAGAGGTCTCGCTCGGAGGTGTGTACTGTCTGACGGCGGCATAGTAACTCTTTACTTGATACGACTGGTACATCACAACGAAGCGGAGCGAGTACTCCGCGATAATATAGTTCCTACTTTTATTTAAATATACATTATTATAACAAGATGAAACAAATTATTTATACGCATTTAATTTGCAGGAACTATTTTAACTACTAGCCGTGCCTTCAAATTATTAATTACTTACATTACGATTTTCAGACATTTCTAAGTTACAGACGGTTCGCTAAGCACGTTGTGTCCGGAATTAAACAGGTCAACGGATGTTGATTTACTAAAGGGTTAACTGTGATATAATTAGCTGTTTACAGTACGATTTTTTTATTATTTGTTTAGTTAAATTTTTACCATTTACGTCTCATACTTATTCTGGGTTAGTACAGGGGTACTAGGTTTAATTGTGTGATTTAAAAATACTTAATTGCTTTTTCAAATTTTTTATTATTAAATATTTTATTATCAATTAAATCGTCACATACTCCGCCGCTTAAAATCCACATTAGGAATTTTAGTAAGGAAAATTCAAAATTGGGGTACTAGGAGTATGCTTGGCGTCAATGTGTGGAATTTCTTTTAGTACACGGTTGGTTTTCTATACCTCTCTTTAAATGATCTTGTTCTCATTCGTGAAATTCCCTTTCCTCGTTACTTACAATGCTAACTTATATTTTAATTCTTAATACTAATATCCCTACTTTCTGTAACTCACATTATCGTGGCCCGACTGACATCGGCTTACTCTAACTACACAAGTTAGATTTCAGCGCTCACTAATGATTACCTTGGCACACTCTAACTACACAAGTTAGCTTTCTGCACCATCATTACCCTTTTCAGTCGGCGCCGTTGTGACTATGTTACGTTACACATGTATAATTCTTTTTAATTACATCTAATATAACCTAAAGCGGATCCCATACTCCACTTTCGATTATTTCTAATCCTAACTTCTTACGCTACTGAGAGAAGCGGAATTTCACGAAGATAATTCTTATTCTCTCTCTAAATGATCGACTGTAATACTTAAACAAACTATGCAGGAGGAGACAAACGTTTTTACAATCTACGAGGGGTCAAACACTGGACGCATTGTATTATACGCTAGGGAGGTTTTCATTGTCTAGCGATGCTACCATTTCGTACAATAGGGGGAAGGTGGCTGCTACAATTCATAACACGCTTTATTGTTCTCGAACAGGCCACGACCGGGTGTTTACGCTATTCAACTATACTTTTATTATTATTTTTTTCCCTTATTTACTGCTACACTTTACACAAATTTAGTTTAACTTAAGATTTATTCAGCCTTATTATTTAAAGCAATTATTATTCACTTATTATTATTTTCCTTTTGGTCTCTTTCTAAGAAACTTACCTTTTTCTTTTATTTATTATCTACTTTGGGGGAGATTTAAGAAACTTACTTAGAATTATTTCCTATTGAATTACCATTTTTATTTAGGACACTTTATTTACTTTGTTTTCATTTTACTCAGTTTAAATGTTTACTGTTTTGGGGCATGGGGTTTAACACTTTATCTAACAATGGAGGGTTAACTATGTCATTTATTTATTTGAAATTTAAGTCACTATATTATTTAATTGTTGTCATGGTGAAAAATACTTGCTCTACTATACTATACACAATTACATAAACAATTTATTTCTTGGGTAAATCATTTGCATTGTTCACAAGAGAATAATTTCTCTTCTAAGGGAGAGACAAAATTCCACACACATACTTCAATGTAAAATCAACGATCAGCTGTTTGCTGGAATGTAGGTCACCCTCGTTTATTTAGTAAACAATGACAGGGTAGTTGTATGCGTGGGAACGCGCGGATTGCGGACACGTATTGTTCTCTATAACAATAGCTCAGGCTATCTTTCTCGACCGGTTTCAACTGGAGAGGCCAGTCGGACTAAGGGGTGAATCTAATTCAACGAAACACGCTTTACAAGTTACAGGTGTATTATGGTTATAACAGTCTGAGTTTGGAAATTAATTGTCATACTTTCCACCATTAATTTTTCAAATTATTTTTAATTTTTGGTAACAAAATTAAGTTACGAATTTCTTTACACGTAATTAACCGGGTCTACTTTACACAGGAGTTTATATATATATATTTTTTATTTTTTTTTTTTACCTTGACGACAGACATACACTTACATTCTATGCAGGCATATTTAGGAAACTACAGGTCTTGAATTGTCACAATATAAACCTGTTAAAGACTGAACAGTTTGACAAGCACTAAAATTCATGCACGTACTTGCATTGGCGTCATACAATGATAGTCTGTATTATTTTGCGTATCTTAAACAAATTACATCATACGCAAGATAGTGATTAATCCTGTACAAAATAAATTCATAAGGTGAATTTATTTATGAAATTAATTTTATGAAAATTAATATTACATGAAATACAGTAACTGAGTGCATAGATCAGATAACTAGTGCACAGATTTTTCTATTTTACTACGTAACAATTATTTTTAATTATCAGAGTGACATATCTTTGTTAGCGTCACGATGCTTACAACTTTTATATAAAACAACAGCGCATTCTTGTGACACTCTGTACACAATTACTTTTACAAGACAGCAACAACACAATACACAATTAATTATTATTTACACTAAAGCATAGCATAGCAAAGCAAAGTACAGCATAGCAGAGTGGCGCATTTTTGTGACACTCTGTACACGATCAATTCTTTTGTACAAAACAGCAGAGTGTTACGGCAAGCAGAGTGGCGCATTTTTGTAACGTTGTGGGCTACGTTACAAATGGAGGGAACCCATCATAATTGACACTCGCCTATTATACAGGCTGCCTACGTTGTAACGAACTGAAATTAAACTCAACACAAATAACAATAGTATTTACGCTATTTATTAGGACACAAGGGGAAGGTATTTCACTGATTTATGCACTCACTTCAATGTGTAATAAGATGACATCTCTTTATTAACAAATTATTTGAAAAGATACCCTAACATAATTATTTATACTAAAAAATTCAAAAGGGTTTTCTGTATAGCAATGGATCATATTGATCATGTAATTTTACCTCGGATCCGGGTTTACTTTTAATATTTTAAAGATGTCTGAGTTATACTATGCTCCTCTAGGAGCTTGCATGATTACATTAACCATTTGAAGAATGGTGTTATTTACTAAAGGGATTATAATTAATATTTCCATATTAACGTTACAACGTATGATTTTCAATTCTACAGTTTACATTTCTTTGGTTTTATTTATTTATTAAAGAAAATTATAGTCTTTGGAAAGTCTCTTTCATCTATAAAGTTATGTCTCAAATGTAATTAATTCTCGATAGCCAAGCTATCGAGTCACCTTTAAAATAAGCTTTGCTGTCCTCGTCCTGGGGTGTGACTCTTGGGAATTCTGATAGTCGCCGTAGTCATCTGGGTCGTGTCTCTCTGGCGAATATTTTACAGCTGTATCAGTGAGGAAATTGAAGTAATGCTGGTTAAAGTTGGGTTGATCCACGTCGGTCCTGGTCAGCGTCGTATGGGTTGTAGACGTCCATATGTGCAGTTTGTACAGGTCACATATTCACAAGTAGAGTTGTACGAGAGTTTGCATCTTAAGTAGAGACGTCACCTTCTTTACGTGTTGTTAATTTTCTTTAAATTATTACATTTCTTAAACAAACTTTTCTACATCTTATATATTTAAAAAAAATACTAGCTCCCCACGTTTTGTAGTGGTAGCTAACCGTTATATTTAAGTTTAATTAACACATTTCTGAAGAGCTCTCGCTCGGAGGTGTGTACTGTCTGACGGCGGCATAGTAACTCTTTACTTGATACGACTGGTACATCACAACGAAGCGGAGCGAGTACTCCGCGATAATATAGTTCCTACTTTTATTTAAATATACATTATTATAACAAGATGAAACAAATTATTTATACGCATTTAATTTGCAGGAACTATTTTAACTACTAGCCGTGCCTTCAAATTATTAATTACTTACATTACGATTTTCAGACATTTCTAAGTTACAGACGGTTCGCTAAGCACGTTGTGTCCAGAATTAAACAGGTCAACGGAGGTTGATTTACTAAAGGGTTAACTGTGATATAATTAGCTGTTTACAGTACGATTTTTTTATTATTTGTTTAGTTAAATTTTTACCATTTACGTCTCATACTTATTCTGGGTTAGTACAGGGGTACTAGGTTTAATTGTGTGATTTAAAAATACTTAATTGCTTTTTCAAATTTTTTATTATTAAATATTTTATTATCAATTAAATCGTCACATACTCCGCCGCTTAAAATCCACATTAGGAATTTTAGTAAGGAAAATTCAAAATTGGGGTACTAGGAGTATGCTTGGCGTCAATGTGTGGAATTTCTTTTAGTACACGGTTGGTTTTCTATACCTCTCTTTAAATGATCTTGTTCTCATTCGTGAAATTCCCTTTTCTCGTTACCTACAATGCTAACTTATATTTTAATTCTTAATACTAATATCCCTACTTTCTATAACTCACATTATCGTGGCCCGACTGACATCGGCTTACTCTAACTACACAAGTTAGCTTTCAGCGCTCACTAATGATTACCTTGGCACACTCTAACTACACAAGTTAGCTTTCTGCACCATCATTACCCTTTTCAGCCGGCGCCGTTGTGACTATGTTACGTTACACATGTATAATTCTTTTTAATTACATCTAATATAACCTAAAGCGGATCCCATACTCCACTTTCGATTATTTCTAATCCTAACTTCTTACGCTACTGAGAGAAGCGGAATTTCACGAAGATAATTCTTATTCTCTCTCTAAATGATCGGCTGTAATACTTAAACAAACTATGCAGGAGGAGACAAACGTTTTTACAATCTACGAGGGGTCAAACACTGGACGCATTGTATTATACGCTAGGGAGGTTTTCATTGTCTAGCGATGCTACCATTTCGTACAATAGGGGGAAGGTGGCTGCTACAATTCATAACACGCTTTATTGTTCTCGAACAGGCCACGACCGGGTGTTTACGCTATTCAACTATACTTTTATTATTATTTTTTTCCCTTATTTACTGCTACACTTTACACAAATTTAGTTTAACTTAAGATTTATTCAGCCTTATTATTTAAAGCAATTATTATTCACTTATTATTATTTTCCTTTTGGTCTCTTTCTAAGAAACTTACCTTTTTCTTTTATTTATTATCTACTTTGGGGGAGATTTAAGAAACTTACTTAGAATTATTTCCTATTGAATTACCATTTTTATTTAGGACACTTTATTTACTTTGTTTTCAGTTTACTCAGTTTAAAAGTTTACTGTTTTGGGGCATGGGGTTTAACACTTTATCTAACAATGGAGGGTTAACTATGTCATTTATTTATTTGAAATTTAAGTCACTATATTATTTAATTGTTGTCATGGTGAAAAATACTTGCTCTACTATACTATACACAATTACATAAACAATTTATTTCTTGGGTAAATCATTTGCATTGTTCACAAGAGAATAATTTCTCTTCTAAGGGAGAGACAAAATTCCACACACATACTTCAATGTAAAATCAACGATCAGCTGTTTGCTGGAATGTAGGTCACCCTCGTTTATTTAGTAAACAATGACAGGGTAGTTGTATGCGTGGGAACGCGCGGATTGCGGACACGTATTGTTCTCTATAACAATAGCTCAGGCTATCTTTCTCGACCGGTTTCAACTGGAGAGGCCAGTCGGACTAAGGGGTGAATCTAATTCAACGAAACACGCTTTACAAGTTACAGGTGTATTATGGTTATAACAGTCTGAGTTTGGAAATTAATTGTCATACTTTCCACCATTAATTTTTCAAATTATTTTTAATTTTTGGTAACAAAATTAAGTTACGAATTTCTTTACACGTAATTAACCGGGTCTACTTTACACAGGAGTTTATATATATATATTTTTTATTTTTTTTTTTTACCTTGACGACAGACATACACTTACATTCTATGCAGGCATATTTAGGAAACTACAGGTCTTGAATTGTCACAATATAAACCTGTTAAAGACTGAACAGTTTGACAAGCACTAAAATTCATGCACGTACTTGCATTGGCGTCATACAATGATAGTCTGTATTATTTTGCGTATCTTAAACAAATTACATCATACGCAAGATAGTGATTAATCCTGTACAAAATAAATTCATAAGGTGAATTTATTTATGAAATTAATTTTATGAAAATTAATATTACATGAAATACAGTAACTGAGTGCATAGATCAGATAACTAGTGCACAGATTTTTCTATTTTACTACGTAACAATTATTTTTAATTATCAGAGTGACATATCTTTGTTAGCGTCACGATGCTTACAACTTTTATATAAAACAACAGCGCATTCTTGTGACACTCTGTACACAATTACTTTTACAAGACAGCAACAACACAATACACAATTAATTATTATTTACACTAAAGCATAGCATAGCAAAGCAAAGTACAGCATAGCAGAGTGGCGCATTTTTGTGACACTCTGTACACGATCAATTCTTTTGTACAAAACAGCAGAGTGTTACGGCAAGCAGAGTGGCGCATTTTTGTAACGTTGTGGGCTACGTTACAAATGGAGGGAACCCATCATAATTGACACTCGCCTATTATACAGGCTGCCTACGTTGTAACGAACTGAAATTAAACTCAACACAAATAACAATAGTATTTACGCTATTTATTAGGACACAAGGGGAAGGTATTTCACTGATTTATGCACTCACTTCAATGTGTAATAAGATGACATCTCTTTATTAACAAATTATTTGAAAAGATACCTTAACATAATTATTTATACTAAAAAATTCAAAAGGGTTTTCTGTATAGCAATGGATCATATTGATCATGTAATTTTACCTCGGATCCGGGTTTACTTTTAATATTTTAAAGATGTCTGAGTTATACTATGCTCCTCTAGGAGCTTGCATGATTACATTAACCATTTGAAGAATGGTGTTATTTACTAAAGGGATTATAATTAATATTTCCATATTAACGTTACAACGTATGATTTTCAATTCTACAGTTTACATTTCTTTGGTTTTATTTATTTATTAAAGAAAATTATAGTCTTTGGAAAGTCTCTTTCATCTATAAAGTTATGTCTCAAATGTAATTAATTCTCGATAGCCAAGCTATCGAGTCACCTTTAAAATAAGCTTTGCTGTCCTCGTCCTGGGGTGTGACTCTTGGGAATTCTGATAGTCGCCGTAGTCATCTGGGTCGTGTCTCTCTGGCGAATATTTTACAGCTGTATCAGTGAGGAAATTGAAGTAATGCTGGTTAAAGTTGGGTTGATCCACGTCGGTCCTGGTCAGCGTCGTATGGGTTGTAGACGTCCATATGTGCAGTTTGTACAGGTCACATATTCACAAGTAGAGTTGTACGAGAGTTTGCATCTTAAGTAGAGACGTCACCTTCTTTACGTGTTGTTAATTTTCTTTAAATTATTACATTTCTTAAACAAACTTTTCTACATCTTATATATTTAAAAAAAATACTAGCTCCCCACGTTTTGTAGTGGTAGCTAACCGTTATATTTTAGTTTAATTAACACATTTCTGAAGAGGTCTCGCTCGGAGGTGTGTACTGTCTGACGGCGGCATAGTAACTCTTTACTTGATACGACTGGTACATCACAACGAAGCGGAGCGAGTACTCCGCGATAATATAGTTCCTACTTTTATTTAAATATACATTATTATAACAAGATGAAACAAATTATTTATACGCATTTAATTTGCAGGAACTATTTTAACTACTAGCCGTGCCTTCAAATTATTAATTACTTACATTACGATTTTCAGACATTTCTAAGTTACAGACGGTTCGCTAAGCACGTTGTGTCCAGAATTAAACAGGTCAACGGAGGTTGATTTACTAAAGGGTTAACTGTGATATAATTAGCTGTTTACAGTACGATTTTTTTATTATTTGTTTAGTTAAATTTTTACCATTTACGTCTCATACTTATTCTGGGTTAGTACAGGGGTACTAGGTTTAATTGTGTGATTTAAAAATACTTAATTGCTTTTTCAAATTTTTTATTATTAAATATTTTATTATCAATTAAATCGTCACATACTCCGCCGCTTAAAATCCACATTAGGAATTTTAGTAAGGAAAATTCAAAATTGGGGTACTAGGAGTATGCTTGGCGTCAATGTGTGGAATTTCTTTTAGTACACGGTTGGTTTTCTATACCTCTCTTTAAATGATCTTGTTCTCATTCGTGAAATTCCCTTTTCTCGTTACCTACAATGCTAACTTATATTTTAATTCTTAATACTAATATCCCTACTTTCTATAACTCACATTATCGTGGCCCGACTGACATCGGCTTACTCTAACTACACAAGTTAGCTTTCAGCGCTCACTAATGATTACCTTGGCACACTCTAACTACACAAGTTAGCTTTCTGCACCATCATTACCCTTTTCAGCCGGCGCCGTTGTGACTATGTTACGTTACACATGTATAATTCTTTTTAATTACATCTAATATAACCTAAAGCGGATCCCATACTCCACTTTCGATTATTTCTAATCCTAACTTCTTACGCTACTGAGAGAAGCGGAA
Source organism: Magicicada septendecula (assembly GCA_034769895.1). Classification (NCBI taxonomy): domain Eukaryota; kingdom Metazoa; phylum Arthropoda; class Insecta; order Hemiptera; family Cicadidae; genus Magicicada; species Magicicada septendecula. The sequence goes on from CM068371.1 coordinate 469,522,971, forward strand.
TTTCACGAAGATAATTCTTATTCTCTCTCTAAATGATCGGCTGTAATACTTAAACAAACTATGCAGGAGGAGACAAACGTTTTTACAATCTACGAGGGGTCAAACACTGGACGCATTGTATTATACGCTAGGGAGGTTTTCATTGTCTAGCGATGCTACCATTTCGTACAATAGGGGGAAGGTGGCTGCTACAATTCATAACACGCTTTATTGTTCTCGAACAGGCCACGACCGGGTGTTTACGCTATTCAACTATACTTTTATTATTATTTTTTTCCCTTATTTACTGCTACACTTTACACAAATTTAGTTTAACTTAAGATTTATTCAGCCTTATTATTTAAAGCAATTATTATTCACTTATTATTATTTTCCTTTTGGTCTCTTTCTAAGAAACTTACCTTTTTCTTTTATTTATTATCTACTTTGGGGGAGATTTAAGAAACTTACTTAGAATTATTTCCTATTGAATTACCATTTTTATTTAGGACACTTTATTTACTTTGTTTTCAGTTTACTCAGTTTAAAAGTTTACTGTTTTGGGGCATGGGGTTTAACACTTTATCTAACAATGGAGGGTTAACTATGTCATTTATTTATTTGAAATTTAAGTCACTATATTATTTAATTGTTGTCATGGTGAAAAATACTTGCTCTACTATACTATACACAATTACATAAACAATTTATTTCTTGGGTAAATCATTTGCATTGTTCACAAGAGAATAATTTCTCTTCTAAGGGAGAGACAAAATTCCACACACATACTTCAATGTAAAATCAACGATCAGCTGTTTGCTGGAATGTAGGTCACCCTCGTTTATTTAGTAAACAATGACAGGGTAGTTGTATGCGTGGGAACGCGCGGATTGCGGACACGTATTGTTCTCTATAACAATAGCTCAGGCTATCTTTCTCGACCGGTTTCAACTGGAGAGGCCAGTCGGACTAAGGGGTGAATCTAATTCAACGAAACACGCTTTACAAGTTACAGGTGTATTATGGTTATAACAGTCTGAGTTTGGAAATTAATTGTCATACTTTCCACCATTAATTTTTCAAATTATTTTTAATTTTTGGTAACAAAATTAAGTTACGAATTTCTTTACACGTAATTAACCGGGTCTACTTTACACAGGAGTTTATATATATATATTTTTTTATTTTTTTTTTTTACCTTGACGACAGACATACACTTACATTCTATGCAGGCATATTTAGGAAACTACAGGTCTTGAATTGTCACAATATAAACCTGTTAAAGACTGAACAGTTTATACATTAAATAGTTAAATATAATTAATATTTCCATATTAACGTTACAACGTATGAATTTCAATTCTACAGTTTACATTTCTTTGGTTTTATTTATTTATTAAAGAAAATTATAGTCTTTGGAAAGTCTCTTTCATCTATAAAGTTATGTCTCAAATGTAATTAATTCTCGATAGCCAAGCTATCGAGTCACCTTTAAAATAAGCTTTGCTGTCCTCGTCCTGGGGTGTGACTCTTGGGAATTCTGATAGTCGCCGTAGTCATCTGGGTCGTGTCTCTCTGGCGAATATTTTACAGCTGTATCAGTGAGGAAATTGAGGTAATGCTGGTTAAAGTTGGGTTGATCCACGTCGGTCCTGGTCAGCGTCGTATGGGTTGTAGACGTCCATATGTGCAGTTTGTACAGGTCACATATTCACAAGTAGAGTTGTACGAGAGTTTGCATCTTAAGTAGAGACGTCACCTTCTTTACGTGTTGTTAATTTTCTTTAAATTATTACATTTCTTAAACAAACTTTTCTACATCTTATATATTTAAAAAAAATACTAGCTCCCCACGTTTTGTAGTGGTAGCTAACCGTTATATTTAAGTTTAATTAACACATTTCTGAAGAGGTCTCGCTCGGAGGTGTGTACTGTCTGACGGCGGCATAGTAACTCTTTACTTGATACGACTGGTACATCACAACGAAGCGGAGCGAGTACTCCGCGATAATATAGTTCCTACTTTTATTTAAATATACATTATTATAACAAGATGAAACAAATTATTTATACGCATTTAATTTGCAGGAACTATTTTAACTACTAGCCGTGCCTTCAAATTATTAATTACTTACATTACGATTTTCAGACATTTCTAAGTTACAGACGGTTCGCTAAGCACGTTGTGTCCGGAATTAAACAGGTCAACGGATGTTGATTTACTAAAGGGTTAACTGTGATATAATTAGCTGTTTACAGTACGATTTTTTTATTATTTGTTTAGTTAAATTTTTACCATTTACGTCTCATACTTATTCTGGGTTAGTACAGGGGTACTAGGTTTAATTGTGTGATTTAAAAATACTTAATTGCTTTTTCAAATTTTTTATTATTAAATATTTTATTATCAATTAAATCGTCACATACTCCGCCGCTTAAAATCCACATTAGGAATTTTAGTAAGGAAAATTCAAAATTGGGGTACTAGGAGTATGCTTGGCGTCAATGTGTGGAATTTCTTTTAGTACACGGTTGGTTTTCTATACCTCTCTTTAAATGATCTTGTTCTCATTCGTGAAATTCCCTTTCCTCGTTACTTACAATGCTAACTTATATTTTAATTCTTAATACTAATATCCCTACTTTCTGTAACTCACATTATCGTGGCCCGACTGACATCGGCTTACTCTAACTACACAAGTTAGCTTTCAGCGCTCACTAATGATTACCTTGGCACACTCTAACTACACAAGTTAGCTTTCTGCACCATCATTACCCTTTTCAGTCGGCGCCGTTGTGACTATGTTACGTTACACATGTATAATTCTTTTTAATTACATCTAATATAACCTAAAGCGGATCCCATACTCCACTTTCGATTATTTCTAATCCTAACTTCTTACGCTACTGAGAGAAGCGGAATTTCACGAAGATAATTCTTATTCTCTCTCTAAATGATCGACTGTAATACTTAAACAAACTATGCAGGAGGAGACAAACGTTTTTACAATCTACGAGGGGTCAAACACTGGACGCATTGTATTATACGCTAGGGAGGTTTTCATTGTCTAGCGATGCTACCATTTCGTACAATAGGGGGAAGGTGGCTGCTACAATTCATAACACGCTTTATTGTTCTCGAACAGGCCACGACCGGGTGTTTACGCTATTCAACTATACTTTTATTATTATTTTTTTCCCTTATTTACTGCTACACTTTACACAAATTTAGTTTAACTTAAGATTTATTCAGCCTTATTATTTAAAGCAATTATTATTCACTTATTATTATTTTCCTTTTGGTCTCTTTCTAAGAAACTTACCTTTTTCTTTTATTTATTATCTACTTTGTGGGAGATTTAAGAAACTTACTTAGAATTATTTCCTATTGAATTACCATTTTTATTTAGGACACTTTATTTACTTTGTTTTCAGTTTACTCAGTTTAAAAGTTTACTGTTTTGGGGCATGGGGTTTAACACTTTATCTAACAATGGAGGGTTAACTATGTCATTTATTTATTTGAAATTTAAGTCACTATATTATTTAATTGTTGTCATGGTGAAAAATACTTGCTCTACTATACTATACACAATTACATAAACAATTTATTTCTTGGGTAAATCATTTGCATTGTTCACAAGAGAATAATTTCTCTTCTAAGGGAGAGACAAAATTCCACACACATACTTCAATGTAAAATCAACGATCAGCTGTTTGCTGGAATGTAGGTCATCCTCGTTTATTTAGTAAACAATGACAGGGTAGTTGTATGCGTGGGAACGCGCGGATTGCGGACACGTATTGTTCTCTATAACAATAGCTCAGGCTATCTTTCTCGACCGGTTTCAACTGGAGAGGCCAGTCGGACTAAGGGGTGAATCTAATTCAACGAAACACGCTTTACAAGTTACAGGTGTATTATGGTTATAACAGTCTGAGTTTGGAAATTAATTGTCATACTTTCCACCATTAATTTTTCAAATTATTTTTAATTTTTGGTAACAAAATTAAGTTACGAATTTCTTTACACGTAATTAACCGGGTCTACTTTACACAGGAGTTTATATATATATATTTTTTATTTTTTTTTTTTACCTTGACGACAGACATACACTTACATTCTATGCAGGCATATTTAGGAAACTACAGGTCTTGAATTGTCACAATATAAACCTGTTAAAGACTGAACAGTTTGACAAGCACTAAAATTCATGCACGTACTTGCATTGGCGTCATACAATGATAGTCTGTATTATTTTGCGTATCTTAAACAAATTACATCATACGCAAGATAGTGATTAATCCTGTACAAAATAAATTCATAAGGTGAATTTATTTATGAAATTAATTTTATGAAAATTAATATTACATGAAATACAGTAACTGAGTGCATAGATCAGATAACTAGTGCACAGATTTTTCTATTTTACTACGTAACAATTATTTTTAATTATCAGAGTGACATATCTTTGTTAGCGTCACGATGCTTACAACTTTTATATAAAACAACAGCGCATTCTTGTGACACTCTGTACACAATTACTTTTACAAGACAGCAACAACACAATACACAATTAATTATTATTTACACTAAAGCATAGCATAGCAAAGCAAAGTACAGCATAGCAGAGTGGCGCATTTTTGTGACACTCTGTACACGATCAATTCTTTTGTACAAAACAGCAGAGTGTTACGGCAAGCAGAGTGGCGCATTTTTGTAACGTTGTGGGCTACGTTACAAATGGAGGGAACCCATCATAATTGACACTCGCCTATTATACAGGCTGCCTACGTTGTAACGAACTGAAATTAAACTCAACACAAATAACAATAGTATTTACGCTATTTATTAGGACACAAGGGGAAGGTATTTCACTGATTTATGCACTCACTTCAATGTGTAATAAGATGACATCTCTTTATTAACAAATTATTTGAAAAGATACCCTAACATAATTATTTATACTAAAAAATTCAAAAGGGTTTTCTGTATAGCAATGGATCATATTGATCATGTAATTTTACCTCGGATCCGGGTTTACTTTTAATATTTTAAAGATGTCTGAGTTATACTATGCTCCTCTAGGAGCTTGCATGATTACATTAACCATTTGAAGAATGGTGTTATTTACTACAGGGATTATAATTAATATTTCCATATTAACGTTACAACGTATGATTTTCAATTCTACAGTTTACATTTCTTTGGTTTTATTTATTTATTAAAGAAAATTATAGTCTTTGGAAAGTCTCTTTCATCTATAAAGTTATGTCTCAAATGTAATTAATTCTCGATAGCCAAGCTATCGAGTCACCTTTAAAATAAGCTTTGCTGTCCTCGTCCTGGGGTGTGACTCTTGGGAATTCTGATAGTCGCCGTAGTCATCTGGGTCGTGTCTCTCTGGCGAATATTTTACAGCTGTATCAGTGAGGAAATTGAAGTAATGCTGGTTAAAGTTGGGTTGATCCACGTCGGTCCTGGTCAGCGTCGTATGGGTTGTAGACGTCCATATGTGCAGTTTGTACAGGTCACATATTCACAAGTAGAGTTGTACGAGAGTTTGCATCTTAAGTAGAGACGTCACCTTCTTTACGTGTTGTTAATTTTCTTTAAATTATTACATTTCTTAAACAAACTTTTCTACATCTTATATATTTAAAAAAAATACTAGCTCCCCACGTTTTGTAGTGGTAGCTAACCGTTATATTTAAGTTTAATTAACACATTTCTGAAGAGCTCTCGCTCGGAGGTGTGTACTGTCTGACGGCGGCATAGTAACTCTTTACTTGATACGACTGGTACATCACAACGAAGCGGAGCGAGTACTCCGCGATAATATAGTTCCTACTTTTATTTAAATATACATTATTATAACAAGATGAAACAAATTATTTATACGCATTTAATTTGCAGGAACTATTTTAACTACTAGCCGTGCCTTCAAATTATTAATTACTTACATTACGATTTTCAGACATTTCTAAGTTACAGACGGTTCGCTAAGCACGTTGTGTCCAGAATTAAACAGGTCAACGGAGGTTGATTTACTAAAGGGTTAACTGTGATATAATTAGCTGTTTACAGTACGATTTTTTTATTATTTGTTTAGTTAAATTTTTACCATTTACGTCTCATACTTATTCTGGGTTAGTACAGGGGTACTAGGTTTAATTGTGTGATTTAAAAATACTTGATTGCTTTTTCAAATTTTTTATTATTAAATATTTTATTATCAATTAAATCGTCACATACTCCGCCGCTTAAAATCCACATTAGGAATTTTAGTAAGGAAAATTCAAAATTGGGGTACTAGGAGTATGCTTGGCGTCAATGTGTGGAATTTCTTTTAGTACACGGTTGGTTTTCTATACCTCTCTTTAAATGATCTTGTTCTCATTCGTGAAATTCCCTTTTCTCGTTACTTACAATGCTAACTTATATTTTAATTCTTAATACTAATTTACCTACTTTCTGTAACTCACAATATCGTGGCCCGACTGACATCGGCTTACTCTAACTACACAAGTTAGCTTTCAGCGCTCACTAATGATTACCTTGGCACACTCTAACTACACAAGTTAGCTTTCTGCACCATCATTACCCTTTTCAGTCGGCGCCGTTGTGACTATGTTACGTTACACATGTATAATTCTTTTTAATTACATCTAATATAACCTAAAGCGGATCCCATACTCCACTTTAGATTATTTCTAATCCTAACTTCTTACGCTACTGAGAGAAGCGGAATTTCACGAAGATAATTCTTATTCTCTCTCTAAATGATCAGCTGTAATACTTAAACAAACTATGCAGGAGGAGACAAACGTTTTTACAATCTACGAGGGGTCAAACACTGGACGCATTGTATTATACGCTAGGGAGGTTTTCATTGTCTAGCGATGCTACCATTTCGTACAATAGGGGGAAGGTGGCTGCTACAATTCATAACACGCTTTATTGTTCTCGAACAGGCCACGACCGGTGTTTACGCTATTCAACTATACTTTTATTGTTATTTTTTTCCCTTATTTACTGCTACACTTTACACAAATTTAGTTTAACTTAAGATTTATTCAGCCTTATTATTTAAAGCAATTATTATTCACTTATTATTATTTTCCTTTTGGTCTCTTTCTAAGAAACTTACCTTTTCCTTTTATTTATTATCTACTTTGGGGGAGATTTAAGAAACTTACTTAGAATTATTTCCTATTGAATTACCATTTTTATTTAGGACACTTTATTTACTTTGTTTTCAGTTTACTCAGTTTAAAAATTTACTGTTTTGGGGCATGGGGTTTAACACTTTATCTAACAATGGAGGGTTAACTATGTCATTTATTTATTTGAAATTTAAGTCACTATATTATTTAATTGTTGTCACGGTGAAAAATACTTGCTCTACTATACTATACACAATTACATAAACAATTTATTTCTTGGGTAAATCATTTGCATTGTTCACAAGAGAATAATTTCTCTTCTAAGGGAGAGACAAAATTCCACACACATACTTCAATGTAAAATCAACGATCAGCTGTTTGCTGGAATGTAGGTCACCCTCGTTTATTTAGTAAACAATGACAGGGTAGTTGTATGCGTGGGAACGCGCGGATTGCGGACACGTATTGTTCTCTATAACAATAGCTCAGGCTATCTTTCTCGACCGGTTTCAACTGGAGAGGCCAGTCGGACTAAGGGGTGAATCTAATTCAACGAAACACGCTTTACAAGTTACAGGTGTATTATGGTTATAACAGTCTGAGTTTGGTAATTAATTGTCTTACTTTCCACCATTAATTTTTCAAATTATTTTTAATTTTTGGTAACAAAATTAAGTTACGAATTTCTTTACACGTAATTAACCGGGTCTACTTTACACAGGAGTTTATATATATATATTTTTTATTTTTTTTTTTACCTTGACGACAGACATACACTTACATTCTATGCAGGCATATTTAGGAAACTACAGGTCTTGAATTGTCACAATATAAACCTGTTAAAGACTGAAGAGTTTGACAAGCACTAAAATTCATGCACGTACTTGCATTGGCGTCATACAATGATAGTCTGTATTATTTTGCGTATCTTAAACAAATTACATCATACGCAAGATAGTGATTAATCCTGTACAAAATAAATTCATAAGGTGAATTTATTTATGAAATTAATTTTATGAAAATTAATATTACATGAAATACAGTAACTGAGTGCATAGATCAGATAACTAGTGCACAGATTTTTCTATTTTACTACGTAACAATTATTTTTAATTATCAGAGTGACGTATCTTTGTTAGCGTCACGATGCTTACAACTTTTATATAAAACAACAGCGCATTCTTGTGACACTCTGTACACAATTACTTTTACAAGACAGCAACAACACAATACACAATTAATTATTATTTACACTAAAGCATAGCATAGCAAAGCAAAGTACAGCATAGCAGAGTGGCGCATTTTTGTGACACTCTGTACACGATCAATTCTTTTGTACAAAACAGCAGAGTGTTACGGCAAGCAGAGTGGCGCATTTTTGTAACGTTGTGGGCTACGTTACAAATGGAGGGAACCCATCATAATTGACACTCGCCAATTATACAGGCTGCCTACGTTGTAACGAACTAAAATTAAACTCAACACAAATAACAATAGTATTTACGCTATTTATTAGGACACAAGGGGAAGTTATTTCACTGATTTATGCACTCACTTCAATGTGTAATAAGATGACACCTCTTTATTAACAAATTATTTGAAAAGATCCCCTAACATAATTATTTATACAAAAAAATTCAAAAGGGTTTTCTGTATAACAATGGATCATATTGATCATGTAATTTTACCTCGGATCCGGGTTTACTTTTAATATTGTAAAGACGTCTGAGTTATACTATGCTCCTCTAGGAGCTTGCATGATTACATTAACCATTTGAAGAATGGTGTTATTTACTAAAGGGATTATAATTAGTATTTCCATATTAACGTTACAACGTATGATTTTCAATTCTGCAGTTTACATTTCTTTGGTTTTATTTATTTATTAAAGAAAATTATAGTCTTTGGAAAGTCTCTTTCATCTAAAAAGTTATGTCTCAAATGTAATTAATTCTCGATAGCCAAGCTATCGAGTCACCTTTAAAATAAGCTTTGCTGTCCTCGTCCTGGGGTGTGATTATTTGGAATTCTGGTAGTCGGCGTAGTCATCTGGGTCGTGTCTCTCTGGCGAATATTTTACAGCTGTATCAGTGAGGAAATTGAAGTAATGCTGGTTAAAGTTGGGTTGATCCACGTCGGTCCTGGTCAGCGTCGTATGGGTTGTAGACGTCCATATGTGCAGTTTGTACAGGTCACATATTCACAAGTAGAGTTGTACGAGAGTTTGCATCTTAAGTAGAGACGTCAACTTCTTTACGTGTTGTTAATTTTCTTTAAATTATTACATTTCTTAAACAAACTTTTCTACATCTTATGTATTTAAAAAAAATACTAGCTCCCCACGTTTTGTAGTGGTAACTAACCGTTATATTTAAGTTTAATTAACACATTTCTGAAGAGCTCTCGCTCGGAGGTGTGTACTGTCTGACGGCGGCATAGTAACTCTTTACTTGATACGACTGGTACATCACAACGAAGCGGAGCGAGTACTCCGCGATAATATAGTTCCTACTTTTATTTAAATATACATTATTATAACAAGATGAAACAAATTATATATACGCATTTAGTTTACAGGAATTATTTTAACTACTAGTCGTGCCTTCAAATTATTAATTACTTACATTACGATTTTCAGACATTTCTAAGTTACAGACGGTTCGCTAAGCACGTTGTGTCCGGAATTAAACAGGTCAACGCATGTTGATTTACTAAGGGGTTAACTGTGATATTATTAGCTTTTTACAATACGATTTTTTTATTATTTGTTTAGTTCAATTTTTACCATTTACGTCTCATACTTATTCTGGGTTAGTACAGGGGTATTAGGTTTAATTGTGTGATTTAAAAATACTTAATTGCTTTTTCAAATTTTTTATTATTAAATATTTTATTATCAATTAAATCGTCACATACTCCGCCGCTTAAAATCCACATTAGGAATTTTAGTAAGGAAAATTCAAAATTGGGGTACTAGGAGTATGCTTGGCGTCAATCTGTGGAATTTCTTTTAGTACACGGTTGGTTTTCTATACCTCTCTTTAAATGATCTTGTTCTCATTAGTGAAATTCCCTTTTCTCGTTACTTACAATGCTAACTTATATTTTAATTCTTAATACTAATTTCCCTACTTTCTGTAACTCACAATATCGTGGCCCGACCGACATCGGCTTACTCTAACTACACAAGTTAGCTTTCAGCGCTCACTAATGATTACCTTGGCACACTCTAACTACACAAGTTAGCTTTCTGCACCATCTATACCCTTTTCAGTCGGCGCCGTTGTGACTATGTTACGTTACACATGTATAATTCTTTTTAATTACATCTAATATAACCTAAAGCGGATCCCATACTTCACTTTAGATTATTTCTAATACTAACTTCTTACGCTACTGAGAGAAGCGGAATTTCACGAAGATAATTCTTATTCTCTCTCTAAATGATCAGCTGTAATACTTAAAAAACTATGCAGGAGGAGACAAACGTTTTTACAATCTACGAGGGGTCAAACACTGGACGCATTGTATTATACGCTAGGGAGGTTTTCATTGTCTAGCGATGCTACCATTTCGTACAATAGGGGGAAGGTGGCTGCTACAATTCATAACACGCTTTATTGTTCTCGAACAGGCCACGACCGGGTGTTTATGCTATTCAACTATACTTTTACTATTATTTTTTTCCCTTATTTACTGCTACAATTTACACAAATTTAGTTTAACTTAAGATTTATTCAGCTTTATTATTTAAAGCAATTATTATTCACTTATTATTATTTTCCTTTTGGTCTCTTTCTAAGAAACTTACCTTTTCCTTTTATTTATTATCTATTTTGGGGGAGATTTAAGAAACTTACTTAGAATTATTTCCTATTGAATTACCATTTTTATTTAGGACACTTTATTTACTTTGTTTTCAGTTTACTCAGTTTAAAAGTTTACTGTTTTGGGGCATGGGGTTTATCACTTTATCTAACAATTAAGGGTTAACTATGTCATTTATTTATTTGAAATTTAAGTCACTATATTATTTAATTGTTGTCACGGTGAAAAATACTTGCTCTACTATACTATACACAATTACATAAACAATTTATTTCTTGGGTAAATCATTTGCATTGTTCACAAGAGAATAATTTCTCTTCTAAGGGAGAGACAAAATTCCACACACATACTTCAATGTAAAATCAACGATCAGCTGTTTGCTGGATTGTAGGTCACCCTCGTTTATTTAGTAAACAATGACAGGGTAGTTGTATGCGTGGGAACGCGCGGATTGCGGACACGTATTGTTCTCTATAACAATAGCTCAGGCTATCTTACTCGACCGGTTTCAACTGGAGAGGCCAGTCGGACTAAGGGGTGAATCTAATTCAACAAAACACGCTTTACAAGTTACAGGTGTATTATGGTTATAACAGTCTGAGTTTGGTAATTAATTGTCTTACTTTCCACCATTAATTTTTCAAATTATTTTTAATTTTTGGTAACAAAATTAAGTTACGAATTTCTTTACACGTAATTAACCGGGTCTACTTTACACAGGAGTTTATATATATATATTTTTTATTTTTTTTTTTTACCTTGACGACAGACATACACTTACATTCTATGCAGGCATATTTAGGAAACTACAGGTCTTGAATTGTCACAATATAAACCTGTTAAAGACTGAAGAGTTTGACAAGCACTAAAATTCATGCACGTACTTGCATTGGCGTCATACAATGATAGTCTGTATTATTTTGCGTATCTTAAACAAATTACATCATACGCAAGATAGTGATTAATCCTGTACAAAATAAATTCATAAGGTGAATTTATTTATGAAATTAATTTTATGAAAATTAATATTACATGAAATACAGTAACTGAGTGCATAGATCAGATAACTAGTGCACAGATTTTTCTATTTTACTACGTAACAATTATTTTTAATTATCAGAGTGACGTATCTTTGTTAGCGTCACGATGCTTACAACTTTTATATAAAACAACAGCGCATTCTTGTGACACTCTGTACACAATTACTTTTACAAGACAGCAACAACACAATACACAATTAATTATTATTTACACTAAAGCATAGCATAGCAAAGCAAAGTACAGCATAGCAGAGTGGCGCATTTTTGTGACACTCTGTACACGATCAATTCTTTTGTACAAAACAGCAGAGTGTTACGGCAAGCAGAGTGTCGCATTTTTGTAACGTTGTGGGCTACGTTACAAATGGAGGGAACCCATCATAATTGACACTCGCCAATTATACAGGCTGCCTACGTTGTAACGAACTAAAATTAAACTCAACACAAATAACAATAGTATTTACGCTATTTATTAGGACACAAGGGGAAGGTATTTCACTGATTTATGCACTCACTTCAAAGTGTAATAAGATGACATCTCTTTATTAACAAATTATTTGAAAAGATCCCCTAACATAATTATTTATACTAAAAAATTCAAAAGGGTTTTCTGTATAACAATGGATCATATTGATCATGTAATTTTACCTCGGATCCGGGTTTACTTTTAATATTGTAAAGACGTCTGAGTTATACTATGCTCCTCTAGGAGCTTGCATGATTACATTAACCATTTGAAGAATGGTGTTATTTACTAAAGGGATTATAATTAATATTTCCATATTAACGTTACAACGTATGATTTTCAATTCTGCAGTTTACATTTCTTTGGTTTTATTTATTTATTAAAGAAAATTATAGTCTTTGGAAAGTCTCTTTCATCTAAAAAGTTATGTCTCAAATGTAATTAATTCTCGATAGCCAAGCTATCGAGTCACCTTTAAAATAAGCTTTGCTGTCCTCGTCCTGGGGTGTGATTATTTGGAATTCTGGTAGTCGGCGTAGTCATCTGGGTCGTGTCTCTCTGGCGAATATTTTACAGCTGTATCAGTGAGGAAATTGAAGTAATGCTGGTTAAAGTTGGGTTGATCCACGTCGGTCCTGGTCAGCGTCGTATGGGTTGTAGACGTCCATATGTGCAGTTTGTACAGGTCACATATTCACAAGTAGAGTTGTACGAGAGTTTGCATCTTAAGTAGAGACGTCAACTTCTTTACGTGTTGTTAATTTTCTTTAAATTATTACATTTCTTAAACAAACTTTTCTACATCTTATATATTTAAAAAAAATACTAGCTCCCCACGTTTTGTAGTGGTAACTAACCGTTATATTTAAGTTTAATTAACACATTTCTGAAGAGCTCTCGCTCGGAGGTGTGTACTGTCTGACGGCGGCATAGTAACTCTTTACTTGATACGACTGGTACATCACAACGAAGCGGAGCGAGTACTCCGCGATAATATAGTTCCTACTTTTATTTAAATATACATTATTATAACAAGATGAAACAAATTATTTATACGCATTTAATTTGCAGGAACTATTTTAACTACTAGCCGTGCCTTCAAATTATTAATTACTTACATTACGATTTTCAGACATTTCTAAGTTACAGACGGTTCGCTAAGCACGTTGTGTCCGGAATTAAACAGGTCAACGGATGTTGATTTACTAAAGGGTTAACTGTGATATAATTAGCTTTTTACAATACGATTTTTTTATTATTTGTTTAGTTAAATTTTTACCATTTACGTCTCATACTTATTCTGGGTTAGTACAGGGGTACTAGGTTTAATTGTGTGATTTAAAAATACTTAATTGCTTTTTCAAATTTTTTATTATTAAATATTTTATTATCAATTAAATCGTCACATACTCCGCCGCTTAAAATCCACATTAGGAATTTTAGTAAGGAAAATTCAAAATTGGGGTACTAGGAGTATGCTTGGCGTCAATGTGTGGAATTTCTTTTAGTACACGGTTGGTTTTCTATACCTCTCTTTAAACGATCTTGTTCTCATTCGTGAAATTCCCTTTTCTCGTTACTTACAATGCTAACTTATATTTTAATTCTTAATACTAATTTACCTACTTTCTGTAACTCACAATATCGTGGCCCGACTGACATCGGCTTACTCTAACTACACAAGTTAGCTTTCAGCGCTCACTAATGATTACCTTGGCACACTCTAACTACACAAGTTAGCTTTCTGCACCATCATTACCCTTTTCAGTCGGCGCCGTTGTGACTATGTTACGTTACACATGTATAATTCTTTTTAATTACATCTAATATAACCTAAAGCGGATCCCATACTCCACTTTAGATTATTTCTAATCCTAACTTCTTACGCTACTGACAGAAGCGGAATTTCACGAAGATAATTCTTATTCTCTCTCTAAATGATCAGCTGTAATACTTAAACAAACTATGCAGGAGGAGACAAACGTTTTTACAATCTACGAGGGGTCAAACACTGGACGCATTGTATTATACGCTAGGGAGGTTTTCATTGTCTAGTGATGCTACCATTTCGTACAATAGGAGGAAGGTGGCTGCTACAATTCATAACACGCTTTATTGTTCTCGAACAGGCCACGACCGGGTGTTTACTTTATTCAACTATACTTTTATTATTATTTTTTTCCCTTATTTACTGCTACACTTTACACAAATTTAGTTTAACTTAAGATTTATTCAGCCTTATTATTTAAAGCAATTATTATTCACTTATTATTATTTTCCTTTTGGTCTCTTTCTAAGAAACTTACCTTTTCCTTTTATTTATTATCTACTTTGGGGGAGATTTAAGAAACTTACTTAGAATTATTTCCTATTGAATTACCATTTTTATTTAGGACACTTTATTTACTTTGTTTTCAGTTTACTCAGTTTAAAAGTTTACTGTTTTGGGGCATGGGGTTTAACACTTTATCTAACAATGGAGGGTTAACTATGTCATTTATTTATTTGAAATTTAAGTCACTATATTATTTAATTGTTGTCACGGTGAAAAATACTTGCTCTACTATACTATACACAATTACATAAACAATTTATTTCTTGGGTAAATCATTTGCATTGTTCACAAGAGAATAATTTCTCTTCTAAGGGAGAGACAAAATTCCACACACATACTTCAATGTAAAATCAACGATCAGCTGTTTGCTGGAATGTAGGTCACCCTCGTTTATTTAGTAAACAATGACAGGGTAGTTGTATGCGTGGGAACGCGCGGATTGCGGACACGTATTGTTCTCTATAACAATAGCTCAGGCTATCTTTCTCGACCGGTTTCAACTGGAGAGGCCAGTCGGACTAAGGGGTGAATCTAATTCAACGAAACACGCTTTACAAGTTACAGGTGTATTATGGTTATAACAGTCTGAGTTTGGTAATTAATTGTCTTACTTTCCACCATTAATTTTTCAAATTATTTTTAATTTTTGGTAACAAAATTAAGTTACGAATTTCTTTACACGTAATTAACCGGGTCTACTTTACACAGGAGTTTATATATATATATTTTTTATTTTTTTTTTTTACCTTGACGACAGACATACACTTACATTCTATGCAGGCATATTTAGGAAACTACAGGTCTTGAATTGTCACAATATAAACCTGTTAAAGACTGAAGAGTTTGACAAGCACTAAAATTCATGCACGTACTTGCATTGGCGTCATACAATGATAGTCTGTATTATTTTGCGTATCTTAAACAAATTACATCATACGCAAGATAGTGATTAATCCTGTACAAAATAAATTCATAAGGTGAATTTATTTATGAAATTAATTTTATGAAAATTAATATTACATGAAATACAGTAACTGAGTGCATAGATCAGATAACTAGTGCACAGATTTTTCTATTTTACTACGTAACAATTATTTTTAATTATCAGAGTGACGTATCTTTGTTAGCGTCACGATGCTTACAACTTTTATATAAAACAACAGCGCATTCTTGTGACACTCTGTACACAATTACTTTTACAAGACAGCAACAACACAATACACAATTAATTATTATTTACACTAAAGCATAGCATAGCAAAGCAAAGTACAGCATAGCAGAGTGGCGCATTTTTGTGACACTCTGTACACGATCAATTCTTTTGTACAAAACAGCAGAGTGTTACGGCAAGCAGAGTGGCGCATTTTTGTAACGTTGTGGGCTACGTTACAAATGGAGGGAACCCATCATAATTGACACTCGCCAATTATACAGGCTGCCTACGTTGTAACGAACTAAAATTAAACTCAACACAAATAACAATAGTATTTACGCTATTTATTAGGACACAAGGGGAAGTTATTTCACTGATTTATGCACTCACTTCAATGTGTAATAAGATGACACCTCTTTATTAACAAATTATTTGAAAAGATCCCCTAACATAATTATTTATACAAAAAAATTCAAAAGGGTTTTCTGTATAACAATGGATCATATTGATCATGTAATTTTACCTCGGATCCGGGTTTACTTTTAATATTGTAAAGACGTCTGAGTTATACTATGCTCCTCTAGGAGCTTGCATGATTACATTAACCATTTGAAGAATGGTGTTATTTACTAAAGGGATTATAATTAGTATTTCCATATTAACGTTACAACGTATGATTTTCAATTCTGCAGTTTACATTTCTTTGGTTTTATTTATTTATTAAAGAAAATTATAGTCTTTGGAAAGTCTCTTTCATCTAAAAAGTTATGTCTCAAATGTAATTAATTCTCGATAGCCAAGCTATCGAGTCACCTTTAAAATAAGCTTTGCTGTCCTCGTCCTGGGGTGTGATTATTTGGAATTCTGGTAGTCGGCGTAGTCATCTGGGTCGTGTCTCTCTGGCGAATATTTTACAGCTGTATCAGTGAGGAAATTGAAGTAATGCTGGTTAAAGTTGGGTTGATCCACGTCGGTCCTGGTCAGCGTCGTATGGGTTGTAGACGTCCATATGTGCAGTTTGTACAGGTCACATATTCACAAGTAGAGTTGTACGAGAGTTTGCATCTTAAGTAGAGACGTCAACTTCTTTACGTGTTGTTAATTTTCTTTAAATTATTACATTTCTTAAACAAACTTTTCTACATCTTATGTATTTAAAAAAAATACTAGCTCCCCACGTTTTGTAGTGGTAACTAACCGTTATATTTAAGTTTAATTAACACATTTCTGAAGAGCTCTCGCTCGGAGGTGTGTACTGTCTGACGGCGGCATAGTAACTCTTTACTTGATACGACTGGTACATCACAACGAAGCGGAGCGAGTACTCCGCGATAATATAGTTCCTACTTTTATTTAAATATACATTATTATAACAAGATGAAACAAATTATATATACGCATTTAGTTTACAGGAATTATTTTAACTACTAGTCGTGCCTTCAAATTATTAATTACTTACATTACGATTTTCAGACATTTCTAAGTTACAGACGGTTCGCTAAGCACGTTGTGTCCGGAATTAAACAGGTCAACGCATGTTGATTTACTAAGGGGTTAACTGTGATATTATTAGCTTTTTACAATACGATTTTTTTATTATTTGTTTAGTTCAATTTTTACCATTTACGTCTCATACTTATTCTGGGTTAGTACAGGGGTATTAGGTTTAATTGTGTGATTTAAAAATACTTAATTGCTTTTTCAAATTTTTTATTATTAAATATTTTATTATCAATTAAATCGTCACATACTCCGCCGCTTAAAATCCACATTAGGAATTTTAGTAAGGAAAATTCAAAATTGGGGTACTAGGAGTATGCTTGGCGTCAATCTGTGGAATTTCTTTTAGTACACGGTTGGTTTTCTATACCTCTCTTTAAATGATCTTGTTCTCATTAGTGAAATTCCCTTTTCTCGTTACTTACAATGCTAACTTATATTTTAATTCTTAATACTAATTTCCCTACTTTCTGTAACTCACAATATCGTGGCCCGACCGACATCGGCTTACTCTAACTACACAAGTTAGCTTTCAGCGCTCACTAATGATTACCTTGGCACACTCTAACTACACAAGTTAGCTTTCTGCACCATCTATACCCTTTTCAGTCGGCGCCGTTGTGACTATGTTACGTTACACATGTATAATTCTTTTTAATTACATCTAATATAACCTAAAGCGGATCCCATACTTCACTTTAGATTATTTCTAATACTAACTTCTTACGCTACTGAGAGAAGCGGAATTTCACGAAGATAATTCTTATTCTCTCTCTAAATGATCAGCTGTAATACTTAAAAAACTATGCAGGAGGAGACAAACGTTTTTACAATCTACGAGGGGTCAAACACTGGACGCATTGTATTATACGCTAGGGAGGTTTTCATTGTCTAGCGATGCTACCATTTCGTACAATAGGGGGAAGGTGGCTGCTACAATTCATAACACGCTTTATTGTTCTCGAACAGGCCACGACCGGGTGTTTATGCTATTCAACTATACTTTTACTATTATTTTTTTCCCTTATTTACTGCTACAATTTACACAAATTTAGTTTAACTTAAGATTTATTCAGCTTTATTATTTAAAGCAATTATTATTCACTTATTATTATTTTCCTTTTGGTCTCTTTCTAAGAAACTTACCTTTTCCTTTTATTTATTATCTATTTTGGGGGAGATTTAAGAAACTTACTTAGAATTATTTCCTATTGAATTACCATTTTTATTTAGGACACTTTATTTACTTTGTTTTCAGTTTACTCAGTTTAAAAGTTTACTGTTTTGGGGCATGGGGTTTATCACTTTATCTAACAATTAAGGGTTAACTATGTCATTTATTTATTTGAAATTTAAGTCACTATATTATTTAATTGTTGTCACGGTGAAAAATACTTGCTCTACTATACTATACACAATTACATAAACAATTTATTTCTTGGGTAAATCATTTGCATTGTTCACAAGAGAATAATTTCTCTTCTAAGGGAGAGACAAAATTCCACACACATACTTCAATGTAAAATCAACGATCAGCTGTTTGCTGGATTGTAGGTCACCCTCGTTTATTTAGTAAACAATGACAGGGTAGTTGTATGCGTGGGAACGCGCGGATTGCGGACACGTATTGTTCTCTATAACAATAGCTCAGGCTATCTTACTCGACCGGTTTCAACTGGAGAGGCCAGTCGGACTAAGGGGTGAATCTAATTCAACAAAACACGCTTTACAAGTTACAGGTGTATTATGGTTATAACAGTCTGAGTTTGGTAATTAATTGTCTTACTTTCCACCATTAATTTTTCAAATTATTTTTAATTTTTGGTAACAAAATTAAGTTACGAATTTCTTTACACGTAATTAACCGGGTCTACTTTACACAGGAGTTTATATATATATATTTTTTATTTTTTTTTTTTACCTTGACGACAGACATACACTTACATTCTATGCAGGCATATTTAGGAAACTACAGGTCTTGAATTGTCACAATATAAACCTGTTAAAGACTGAAGAGTTTGACAAGCACTAAAATTCATGCACGTACTTGCATTGGCGTCATACAATGATAGTCTGTATTATTTTGCGTATCTTAAACAAATTACATCATACGCAAGATAGTGATTAATCCTGTACAAAATAAATTCATAAGGTGAATTTATTTATGAAATTAATTTTATGAAAATTAATATTACATGAAATACAGTAACTGAGTGCATAGATCAGATAACTAGTGCACAGATTTTTCTATTTTACTACGTAACAATTATTTTTAATTATCAGAGTGACGTATCTTTGTTAGCGTCACGATGCTTACAACTTTTATATAAAACAACAGCGCATTCTTGTGACACTCTGTACACAATTACTTTTACAAGACAGCAACAACACAATACACAATTAATTATTATTTACACTAAAGCATAGCATAGCAAAGCAAAGTACAGCATAGCAGAGTGGCGCATTTTTGTGACACTCTGTACACGATCAATTCTTTTGTACAAAACAGCAGAGTGTTACGGCAAGCAGAGTGTCGCATTTTTGTAACGTTGTGGGCTACGTTACAAATGGAGGGAACCCATCATAATTGACACTCGCCAATTATACAGGCTGCCTACGTTGTAACGAACTAAAATTAAACTCAACACAAATAACAATAGTATTTACGCTATTTATTAGGACACAAGGGGAAGGTATTTCACTGATTTATGCACTCACTTCAAAGTGTAATAAGATGACATCTCTTTATTAACAAATTATTTGAAAAGATCCCCTAACATAATTATTTATACTAAAAAATTCAAAAGGGTTTTCTGTATAACAATGGATCATATTGATCATGTAATTTTACCTCGGATCCGGGTTTACTTTTAATATTGTAAAGACGTCTGAGTTATACTATGCTCCTCTAGGAGCTTGCATGATTACATTAACCATTTGAAGAATGGTGTTATTTACTAAAGGGATTATAATTAATATTTCCATATTAACGTTACAACGTATGATTTTCAATTCTGCAGTTTACATTTCTTTGGTTTTATTTATTTATTAAAGAAAATTATAGTCTTTGGAAAGTCTCTTTCATCTAAAAAGTTATGTCTCAAATGTAATTAATTCTCGATAGCCAAGCTATCGAGTCACCTTTAAAATAAGCTTTGCTGTCCTCGTCCTGGGGTGTGATTATTTGGAATTCTGGTAGTCGGCGTAGTCATCTGGGTCGTGTCTCTCTGGCGAATATTTTACAGCTGTATCAGTGAGGAAATTGAAGTAATGCTGGTTAAAGTTGGGTTGATCCACGTCGGTCCTGGTCAGCGTCGTATGGGTTGTAGACGTCCATATGTGCAGTTTGTACAGGTCACATATTCACAAGTAGAGTTGTACGAGAGTTTGCATCTTAAGTAGAGACGTCAACTTCTTTACGTGTTGTTAATTTTCTTTAAATTATTACATTTCTTAAACAAACTTTTCTACATCTTATATATTTAAAAAAAATACTAGCTCCCCACGTTTTGTAGTGGTAACTAACCGTTATATTTAAGTTTAATTAACACATTTCTGAAGAGCTCTCGCTCGGAGGTGTGTACTGTCTGACGGCGGCATAGTAACTCTTTACTTGATACGACTGGTACATCACAACGAAGCGGAGCGAGTACTCCGCGATAATATAGTTCCTACTTTTATTTAAATATACATTATTATAACAAGATGAAACAAATTATTTATACGCATTTAATTTGCAGGAACTATTTTAACTACTAGCCGTGCCTTCAAATTATTAATTACTTACATTACGATTTTCAGACATTTCTAAGTTACAGACGGTTCGCTAAGCACGTTGTGTCCGGAATTAAACAGGTCAACGGATGTTGATTTACTAAAGGGTTAACTGTGATATAATTAGCTTTTTACAATACGATTTTTTTATTATTTGTTTAGTTAAATTTTTACCATTTACGTCTCATACTTATTCTGGGTTAGTACAGGGGTACTAGGTTTAATTGTGTGATTTAAAAATACTTAATTGCTTTTTCAAATTTTTTATTATTAAATATTTTATTATCAATTAAATCGTCACATACTCCGCCGCTTAAAATCCACATTAGGAATTTTAGTAAGGAAAATTCAAAATTGGGGTACTAGGAGTATGCTTGGCGTCAATGTGTGGAATTTCTTTTAGTACACGGTTGGTTTTCTATACCTCTCTTTAAACGATCTTGTTCTCATTCGTGAAATTCCCTTTTCTCGTTACTTACAATGCTAACTTATATTTTAATTCTTAATACTAATTTACCTACTTTCTGTAACTCACAATATCGTGGCCCGACTGACATCGGCTTACTCTAACTACACAAGTTAGCTTTCAGCGCTCACTAATGATTACCTTGGCACACTCTAACTACACAAGTTAGCTTTCTGCACCATCATTACCCTTTTCAGTCGGCGCCGTTGTGACTATGTTACGTTACACATGTATAATTCTTTTTAATTACATCTAATATAACCTAAAGCGGATCCCATACTCCACTTTAGATTATTTCTAATCCTAACTTCTTACGCTACTGAGAGAAGCGGAATTTCACGAAGATAATTCTTATTCTCTCTCTAAATGATCAGCTGTAATACTTAAACAAACTATGCAGGAGGAGACAAACGTTTTTACAATCTACGAGGGGTCAAACACTGGACGCATTGTATTATACGCTAGGGAGGTTTTCATTGTCTAGTGATGCTACCATTTCGTACAATAGGAGGAAGGTGGCTGCTACAATTCATAACACGCTTTATTGTTCTCGAACAGGCCACGACCGGGTGTTTACTTTATTCAACTATACTTTTATTATTATTTTTTTCCCTTATTTACTGCTACACTTTACACAAATTTAGTTTAACTTAAGATTTATTCAGCCTTATTATTTAAAGCAATTATTATTCACTTATTATTATTTTCCTTTTGGTCTCTTTCTAAGAAACTTACCTTTTCCTTTTATTTATTATCTACTTTGGGGGAGATTTAAGAAACTTACTTAGAATTATTTCCTATTGAATTACCATTTTTATTTAGGACACTTTATTTACTTTGTTTTCAGTTTACTCAGTTTAAAAGTTTACTGTTTTGGGGCATGGGGTTTAACACTTTATCTAACAATGGAGGGTTAACTATGTCATTTATTTATTTGAAATTTAAGTCACTATATTATTTAATTGTTGTCACGGTGAAAAATACTTGCTCTACTATACTATACACAATTACATAAACAATTTATTTCTTGGGTAAATCATTTGCATTGTTCACAAGAGAATAATTTCTCTTCTAAGGGAGAGACAAAATTCCACACACATACTTCAATGTAAAATCAACGATCAGCTGTTTGCTGGAATGTAGGTCACCCTCGTTTATTTAGTAAACAATGACAGGGTAGTTGTATGCGTGGGAACGCGCGGATTGCGGACACGTATTGTTCTCTATAACAATAGCTCAGGCTATCTTTCTCGACCGGTTTCAACTGGAGAGGCCAGTCGGACTAAGGGGTGAATCTAATTCAACGAAACACGCTTTACAAGTTACAGGTGTATTATGGTTATAACAGTCTGAGTTTGGTAATTAATTGTCTTACTTTCCACCATTAATTTTTCAAATTATTTTTAATTTTTGGTAACAAAATTAAGTTACGAATTTCTTTACACGTAATTAACCGGGTCTACTTTACACAGGAGTTTATATATATATATTTTTTATTTTTTTTTTTTACCTTGACGACAGACATACACTTACATTCTATGCAGGCATATTTAGGAAACTACAGGTCTTGAATTGTCACAATATAAACCTGTTAAAGACTGAAGAGTTTGACAAGCACTAAAATTCATGCACGTACTTGCATTGGCGTCATACAATGATAGTCTGTATTATTTTGCGTATCTTAAACAAATTACATCATACGCAAGATAGTGATTAATCCTGTACAAAATAAATTCATAAGGTGAATTTATTTATGAAATTAATTTTATGAAAATTAATATTACATGAAATACAGTAACTGAGTGCATAGATCAGATAACTAGTGCACAGATTTTTCTATTTTACTACGTAACAATTATTTTTAATTATCAGAGTGACGTATCTTTGTTAGCGTCACGATGCTTACAACTTTTATATAAAACAACAGCGCATTCTTGTGACACTCTGTACACAATTACTTTTACAAGACAGCAACAACACAATACACAATTAATTATTATTTACACTAAAGCATAGCATAGCAAAGCAAAGTACAGCATAGCAGAGTGGCGCATTTTTGTGACACTCTGTACACGATCAATTCTTTTGTAGAAAACAGCAGAGTGTTACGGCAAGCAGAGTGTCGCATTTTTGTAACGTTGTGGGCTACGTTACAAATGGAGGGAACCCATCATAATTGACACTCGCCAATTATACAGGCTGCCTACGTTGTAACGAACTAAAATTAAACTCAACACAAATAACAATAGTATTTACGCTATTTATTAGGACACAAGGGGAAGGTATTTCACTGATTTATGCACTCACTTCAAAGTGTAATAAGATGACATCTCTTTATTAACAAATTATTTGAAAAGATCCCCTAACATAATTATTTATACTAAAAAATTCAAAAGGGTTTTCTGTATAACAATGGATCATATTGATCATGTAATTTTACCTCGGATCCGGGTTTACTTTTAATATTGTAAAGACGTCTGAGTTATACTATGCTCCTCTAGGAGCTTGCATGATTACATTAACCATTTGAAGAATGGTGTTATTTACTAAAGGGATTATAATTAATATTTCCATATTAACGTTACAACGTATGATTTTCAATTCTACAGTTTACATTTCTTTGGTTTTATTTATTTATTAAAGAAAATTATAGTCTTTGGAAAGTCTCTTTCATCTAAAAAGTTATGTCTCAAATGTAATTAATTCTCGATAGCCAAGCTATCGAGTCACCTTTAAAATAAGCTTTGCTGTCCTCGTCCTGGGGTGTGATTATTTGGAATTCTGGTAGTCGGCGTAGTCATCTGGGTCGTGTCTCTCTGGCGAATATTTTACAGCTGTATCAGTGAGGAAATTGAAGTAATGCTGGTTAAAGTTGGGTTGATCCACGTCGGTCCTGGTCAGCGTCGTATGGGTTGTAGACGTCCATATGTGCAGTTTGTACAGGTCACATATTCACAAGTAGAGTTGTACGAGAGTTTGCATCTTAAGTAGAGACGTCAACTTCTTTACGTGTTGTTAATTTTCTTTAAATTATTACATTTCTTAAACAAACTTTTCTACATCTTATATATTTAAAAAAAATACTAGCTCCCCACGTTTTGTAGTGGTAACTAACCGTTATATTTAAGTTTAATTAACACATTTCTGAAGAGCTCTCGCTCGGAGGTGTGTACTGTCTGACGGCGGCATAGTAACTCTTTACTTGATACGACTGGTACATCACAACGAAGCGGAGCGAGTACTCCGCGATAATATAGTTCCTACTTTTATTTAAATATACATTATTATAACAAGATGAAACAAATTATTTATACGCATTTCATTTGCAGGAACTATTTTAACTACTAGCCGTGCCTTCAAATTATTAATTACTTACATTACGATTTTCAGACATTTCTAAGTTACAGACGGTTCGCTAAGCACGTTGTGTCCGGAATTAAACAGGTCAACGGATGTTGATTTACTAAAGGGTTAACTGTGATATAATTAGCTGTTTACAATACGATTTTTTTATTATTTGTTTAGTTAAATTTTTACCATTTACGTCTCATACTTATTCTGGGTTAGTACAGGGGTACTAGGTTTAATTGTGTGATTTAAAAATACTTAATTGCTTTTTCAAATTTTTTATTATTAAATATTTTATTATCAATTAAATCGTCACATACTCCGCCGCTTAAAATCCACATTAGGAATTTTAGTAAGGAAAATTCAAAATTGGGGTACTAGGAGTATGCTTGGCGTCAATGTGTGGAATTTCTTTTAGTACACGGTTGGTTTTCTATACCTCTCTTTAAATGATCTTGTTCTCATTCGTGAAATTCCCTTTTCTCGTTACTTACAATGCTAACTTATATTTTAATTCTTAATACTAATTTACCTACTTTCTGTAACTCACAATATCGTGGCCCGACTGACATCGGCTTACTCTAACTACACAAGTTAGCTTTCAGCGCTCACTAATGATTACCTTGGCACACTCTAACTACACAAGTTAGCTTTCTGCACCATCATTACCCTTTTCAGTCGGCGCCGTTGTGACTATGTTACGTTACACATGTATAATTCTTTTTAATTACATCTAATATAACCTAAAGCGGATCCCATACTCCACTTTAGATTATTTCTAATCCTAACTTCTTACGCTACTGAGAGAAGCGGAATTTCACGAAGATAATTCTTATTCTCTCTCTAAATGATCAGCTGTAATACTTAAACAAACTATGCAGGAGGAGACAAACGTTTTTACAATCTACGAGGGGTCAAACACTGGACGCATTGTATTATACGCTAGGGAGGTTTTCATTGTCTAGCGATGCTACCATTTCGTACAATAGGGGGAAGGTGGCTGCTACAATTCATAACACGCTTTATTGTTCTCGAACAGGCCACGACCGGGTGTTTACGCTATTCAACTATACTTTTATTATTATTTTTTTCCCTTATTTACTGCTACACTTTACACAAATTTAGTTTAACTTAAGATTTATTCAGCCTTATTATTTAAAGCAATTATTATTCACTTATTATTATTTTCCTTTTGGTCTCTTTCTAAGAAACTTACCTTTTCCTTTTATTTATTATCTACTTTGGGGGAGATTTAAGAAACTTACTTAGAATTATTTCCTATTGAATTACCATTTTTATTTAGGACACTTTATTTACTTTGTTTTCAGTTTACTCAGTTTAAAAGTTTACTGTTTTGGGGCATGGGGTTTAACACTTTATCTAACAATGGAGGGTTAACTATGTCATTTATTTATTTGAAATTTAAGTCACTATATTATTTAATTGTTGTCACGGTGAAAAATACTTGCTCTACTATACTATACACAATTACATAAACAATTTATTTCTTGGGTAAATCATTTGCATTGTTCACAAGAGAATAATTTCTCTTCTAAGGGAGAGACAAAATTCCACACACATACTTCAATGTAAAATCAACGATCAGCTGTTTGCTGGAATGTAGGTCACCCTCGTTTATTTAGTAAACAATGACAGGGTAGTTGTATGCGTGGGAACGCGCGGATTGCGGACACGTATTGTTCTCTATAACAATAGCTCAGGCTATCTTTCTCGACCGGTTTCAACTGTAGAGGCCAGTCGGACTAAGGGGTGAATCTAATTCAACGAAACACGCTTTACAAGTTACAGGTGTATTATGGTTATAACAGTCTGAGTTTGGTAATTAATTGTCTTACTTTCCACCATTAATTTTTCAAATTATTTTTAATTTTTGGTAACAAAATTAAGTTACGAATTTCTTTACACGTAATTAACCGGGTCTACTTTACACAGGAGTTTATATATATATATTTTTTATTTTTTTTTTTTACCTTGACGACAGACATACACTTACATTGTATGCAGGCATATTTAGGAAACTACAGGTCTTGAATTGTCACAATATAAACCTGTTAAAGACTGAAGAGTTTGACAAGCACTAAAATTCATGCACGTACTTGCATTGGCGTCATACAATGATAGTCTGTATTATTTTGCGTATCTTAAACAAATTACATCATACGCAAGATAGTGATTAATCCTGTACAAAATAAATTCATAAGGTGAATTTATTTATGAAATTAATTTTATGAAAATTAATATTACATGAAATACAGTAACTGAGTGCATAGATCAGATAACTAGTGCACAGATTTTTCTATTTTACTACGTAACAATTATTTTTAATTATCAGAGTGACGTATCTTTGTTAGCGTCACGATGCTTACAACTTTTATATAAAACAACAGCGCATTCTTGTGACACTCTGTACACAATTACTTTTACAAGACAGCAAAAACACAATACACAATTAATTATTATTTACACTAAAGCATAGCATAGCAAAGCAAAGTACAGCATAGCAGAGTGGCGCATTTTTGTGACACTCTGTACACGATCAATTCTTTTGTACAAAACAGCAGAGTGTTACGGCAAGCAGAGTGTCGCATTTTTGTAACGTTGTGGGCTACGTTACAAATGGAGGGAACCCATCATAATTGACACTCGCCAATTATACAGGCTGCCTACGTTGTAACGAACTAAAATTAAACTCAACACAAGTAACAATAGTATTTACGCTATTTATTAGGACACAAGGGGAAGGTATTTCACTGATTTATGCACTCACTTCAAAGTGTAATAAGATGACATCTCTTTATTAACAAATTATTTGAAAAGATCCCCTAACATAATTATTTATACTAAAAAATTCAAAAGGGTTTTCTGTATAACAATGGATCATATTGATCATGTAATTTTACCTCGGATCCGGGTTTACTTTTAATATTGTAAAGACGTCTGAGTTATACTATGCTCCTCTAGGAGCTTGCATGATTACATTAACCATTTGAAGAATGGTGTTATTTACTAAAGGGATTATAATTAATATTTCCATATTAACGTTACAACGTATGATTTTCAATTCTGCAGTTTACATTTCTTTGGTTTTATTTATTTATTAAAGAAAATTATAGTCTTTGGAAAGTCTCTTTCATCTAAAAAGTTATGTCTCAAATGTAATTAATTCTCGATAGCCAAGCTATCGAGTCACCTTTAAAATAAGCTTTGCTGTCCTCGTCCTGGGGTGTGATTATTTGGAATTCTGGTAGTCGGCGTAGTCATCTGGGTCGTGTCTCTCTGGCGAATATTTTACAGCTGTATCAGTGAGGAAATTGAAGTAATGCTGGTTAAAGTTGGGTTGATCCACGTCGGTCCTGGTCAGCGTCGTATGTGTTGTAGACGTCCATATGTGCAGTTTGTACAGGTCACATATTCACAAGTAGAGTTGTACGAGAGTTTGCATCTTAAGTAGAGACGTCAACTTCTTTACGTGTTGTTAATTTTCTTTAAATTATTACATTTCTTAAACAAACTTTTCTACATCTTATATATTTAAAAAAAATACTAGCTCCCCACGTTTTGTAGTGGTAACTAACCGTTATATTTAAGTTTAATTAACACATTTCTGAAGAGCTCTCGCTCGGAGGTGTGTACTGTCTGACGGCGGCATAGTAACTCTTTACTTGATACGACTGGTACATCACAACGAAGCGGAGCGAGTACTCCGCGATAATATAGTTCCTACTTTTATTTAAATATACATTATTATAACAAGATGAAACAAATTATTTATACGCATTTAGTTTACAGGAATTATTTTAACTACTAGTCGTGCCTTCAAATTATTAATTATTTACATTACGATTTTCAGACATTTCTAAGTTACAGACGGTTCGCTAAGCACGTTGTGTCCGGAATTAAACAGGTCAACGCATGTTGATTTACTAATGGGTTAACTGTGATATTATTAGCTTTTTACAATACGATTTTTTTATTATTTGTTTAGTTCAATTTTTACCATTTACGTCTCATACTTATTCTGGGTTAGTACAGGGGTATTAGGTTTAATTGTGTGATTTAAAAATACTTAATTGCTTTTTCAAATTTTTTATTATTAAATATTTTATTATCAATTAAATCGTCACATACTCCGCCGCTTAAAATCCACATTAGGAATTTTAGTAAGGAAAATTCAAAATTGGGGTACTAGGAGTATGCTTGGCGTCAATCTGTGGAATTTCTTTTAGTACACGGTTGGTTTTCTATACCTCTCTTTAAATGATCTTGTTCTCATTAGTGAAATTCCCTTTTCTCGTTACTTACAATGCTAACTTATATTTTAATTCTTAATACTAATTTCCCTACCTTCTGTAACTCACAATATCGTGGCCCGACCGACATCGGCTTACTCTAACTACACAAGTTAGCTTTCAGCGCTCACTAATGATTACCTTGGCACACTCTAACTACACAAGTTAGCTTTCTGCACCATCTATACCCTTTTCAGTCGGCGCCGTTGTGACTATGTTACGTTACACATGTATAATTCTTTTTAATTACATCTAATATAACCTAAAGCGGATCCCATACTTCACTTTAGATTATTTCTAATACTAACTTCTTACGCTACTGAGAGAAGCGGAATTTCACGAAGATAATTCTTATTCTCTCTCTAAATGATCAGCTGTAATACTTAAACAAACTATGCTGGAGGAGACAAACGTTTTTACAATCTACGAGGGGTCAAACACTGGACGCATTGTATTATACGCTAGGGAGGTTTTCATTGTCTAGCGATGCTACCATTTCGTACAATAGGGGGAAGGTGGCTGCTACAATTCATAACACGCTTTATTGTTCTCGAACAGGCCACGACCGGGTGTTTACGCTATTCAACTATACTTTTATTATTATTTTTTTCCCTTATTTACTGCTACAATTTACACAAATTTAGTTTAACTTAAGATTTATTCAGCTTTATTATTTAAAGCAATTATTATTTACTTATTATTATTTTCCTTTTGGTCTCTTTCTAAGAAACTTACCTTTTCCTTTTATTTATTATCTATTTTGGGGGAGATTTAAGAAACTTACTTAGAATTATTTCCTATTGAATTACCATTTTTATTTAGGACACTTTATTTACTTTGTTTTCAGTTTACTCAGTTTAAAAGTTTACTGTTTTGGGGCATGGGGTTTATCACTTTATCTAACAATGGAGGGTTAACTATGTCATTTATTTATTTGAAATTTAAGTCACTATATTATTTAATTGTTGTCACGGTGAAAAATACTTGCTCTACTATACTATACACAATTACATAAACAATTTATTTCTTGGGTAAATCATTTGCATTGTTCACAAGAGAATAATTTCTCTTCTAAGGGAGAGACAAAATTCCACACACATACTTCAATGTAAAATCAACGATCAGCTGTTTGCTGGAATGTAGGTCACCCTCGTTTATTTAGTAAACAATGACAGGGTAGTTGTATGCGTGGGAACGCGCGGATTGCGGACACGTATTGTTCTCTATAACAATAGCTCAGGCTATCTTACTCGACCGGTTTCAACTGGAGAGGCCAGTCGGACTAAGGGGTGAATCTAATTCAACGAAACACGCTTTACAAGTTACAGGTGTATTATGGTTATAACAGTCTGAGTTTGGTAATTAATTGTCTTACTTTCCACCATTAATTTTTCAAATTATTTTTAATTTTTGGTAACAAAATTAAGTTACGAATTTCTTTACACGTAATTAACCCGGTCTACTTTACACAGGAGTTTATATATATATATATATATTTTTTTTTTTTTTACCTTGACGACAGACATACACTTACATTGTATGCAGGCATATTTAGGAAACTACAGGTCTTGAATTGTCACAATATAAACCTGTTAAAGACTGAACAGTTTGACAAGCACTAAAATTCATGTACGTACTTGCATTGGCGTCATACAATGATAGTCTGTATTATTTTGCGTATTTTAAACAAATTACATCATACGCAAGATAGTGATTAATCCTGTACAAAATAAATTCATAAGGTGAATTTATTTATGAAATTAATTTTATGAAAATTAATATTACATGAAATACAGTAACTGAGTGCATAGATCAGATAACTAGTGCACAGATTTTTCTATTTTTCTACGTAACAATTATTTTTAATTATCAGAGTGACGTATCTTTGTTAGCGTCACGATGCTTACAACTTTTATATAAAACAACAGCGCATTCTTGTGACACTCTGTACACAATTACTTTTACAAGACAGCAACAACACAATACACAATTAATTATTATTTACACTAAAGCATAGCATAGCAAAGCAAAGTACAGCATAGCAGAGTGGCGCATTTTTGTGACACTCTGTACACGATCAATTCTTTTGTACAAAACAGCAGAGTGTTACGGCAAGCAGAGTGGCGCATTTTTGTAACGTTGTGGGCTACGTTACAAATGGAGGGAACCCATCATAATTGACACTCGCCTATTATACAGGCTGCCTACGTTGTAACGAACTGAAATTAAACTCAACACAAATAACAATAGTATTTACGCTATTTATTAGGACACAAGGGGAAGGTATTTCACTGATTTATGCACTCACTTCAATGTGTAATAAGATGACATCTCTTTATTAACAAATTATTTGAAAAGATACCCTAACATAATTATTTAAACTAAAAAATTCAAAAGGGTTTTCTGTATAACAATGGATCATATTGATCATGTAATTTTACCTCGGATCCGGGTTTACTTTTAATATTTTAAAGATGTCTGAGTTATACTATGCTCCTCTAGGAGCTTGCATGATTACATTAACCATTTGAAGAATGGTGTTATTTACTAAAGGGATTATAATTAATATTTCCATATTAACGTTACAACGTATGATTTTCAATTCTACAGTTTACATTTCTTTGGTTTTATTTATTTATTAAAGAAAATTATAGTCTTTGGAAAGTCTCTTTCATCTATAAAGTTGTGTCTCAAATGTAATTAATTCTCGATAGCCAAGCTATCGAGTCACCTTTAAAATAAGCTTTGCTGTCCTCGTCCTGGGGTGTGACTCTTGGGAATTCTGGTAGTCGGCGTAGTCATCTGGGTCGTGTCTCTCTGGCGAATATTTTACAGCTGTATCAGTGAGGAAATTGAAGTAATGCTGGTTAAAGTTGGGTTGATCCACGTCGGTCCTGGTCAGCGTCGTATGGGTTGTAGACGTCCATATGTGCAGTTTGTACAGGTCACATATTCACAAGTAGAGTTGTACGAGAGTTTGCATCTTAAGTAGAGACGTCACCTTCTTTACGTGTTGTTAATTTTCTTTAAGTTATTACATTTCTTAAACAAACTTTTCTACATCTTATATATTTAAAAAAAATACTAGCTCCCCACGTTTTGTAGTGGTAGCTAACCGTTATATTTAAGTTTAATTAACACATTTCTGAAGAGCTCTCGCTCGGAGGTGTGTACTGTCTGACGGCGGCATAGTAACTCTTTACTTGATACGACTGGTACATCACAACGAAGCGGAGCGAGTACTCCGCGATAATATAGTTCCTACTTTTATTTAAATATACATTATTATAACAAGATGAAACAAATTATTTATACGCATTTAATTTACAGGAACTATTTTAACTACTAGTCGTGCCTTCAAATTATTAATTACTTACATTACGATTTTCAGACATTTCTAAGTTACAGACGGTTCGCTAAGCACGTTGTGTCCGGAATTAAACAGGTCAACGCATGATGATTTACTAAAGGGTTAACTGTGATATTATTAGCTTTTTACAATACGATTTTTTTATTACTGTTTAGTTATTCTGGGTTAGTACAGGGGTATTAATATTAATTGTGCGATTTACAAATACTTAATTGCTTTTTCAATTTTTTTAATATTAAATATTTTATTATCAATTAAATCGTCACAAAAGCAACACCTCGGTTTTCAAATAGAAGTCATGATAGTCGCCTAACGTTTGCATACTGAAAGCCGTCCAAACGTTTTGCGCGTGCGCGTAATCTTCGTCCGACACGGGCGTCTCGGCTAGGCGGTTGTAAAAGTGTTCCGGCGCGGACATAGAAGCTTCATCGAAGTTACTTTCGTCCGTCATGTATTCGTACGAGTATACTCCCTTCCTGACCTGCATTTCAACGCGTTCTTCTTCTCCTTCTTCTCTTCTTCGTTTCCGTCCGTTCGCATGCATTGTCGTAGTTTTTAAAAATTTCATTTCGCATGTTCTTCACCAGCTTCTCCAACGACTTGTTCATAAACTGCGCGGAATTGAGAAACCGGAGGGTCCCGAGGGACACGGACGCGTACCGCTCGCTGGTCGTGGCTATACACTTGATTTCTTCCTGTTTTAATTTCCCGAATGCTTAGATGAGATGGTGGTAATCGTAACCGCGCAGGTTGTGAAAGAACACGGGAACGTGCTGAGGCACGTTATAGGTTAAATTACACGGGTTTTGCGCGGCTCCCAGGTACTCGCCTGTCACGTGATCGTGGTTTTGCACTTAGTCCCCTGCGTCTCCGCGCTCGATACACTTCTTGCACAGATGACATGCGGTGGCGTTCTGAAACTCGCGTTTGTTGCCGTCTGTCATGCGGAGGAGCCTGTCGAAGTCGCGTTCGAGTCGACTCACGTCTTCGCGCAGAGTCCGGAGAAACGTCTCCACTACGTCAGTACCGCCGCGGTACAAGCCGGGTTCTTTCACGGCTTTACCGGTCCAATCAAAGATCACGTAACAGAAACTTCACGGTACGTGATGCGCGATGTCCTGCGAGTGCGATCTGTCTTCTTCGCGCGTACAACCAGACAAGGGGCCAAGAAAAATTTTAAAGTCCGCGTATACCGTGTACGGTACCCTGTGACATTTCGTGTAGTCTTTAAAATACATGTGGCTGTATTTTGCGGTCGGTAGTTCGACTTTTTGCGCTCCATGCGGCGTGCAGAATACCTCGTGATCCTCGAGTCGTTTTCGCGCTATTTCAGGATCCGTATTATCGCTTAATCGTTGCAAGGCAGTAATTGCATCGAACAAAGACGACTTACTTTTTGTTAAAATATTCAACAAACGAGACATATTTCTAATAAGACAGTAATGTTTGACCCCTTCGTCGTTGACCAGTAATAGAAGATTCACGTGCATCCTACCTTTGTGATCATTTATCCGTATAGGGTACACTTCGTCTGTTCTGTATCCGAACTAGTTACTTTCGCTTTCATAACCGAACACGTTCAGCGAAATGTTTTTCAAATTTTCTATTTGATTCACGGCACCGGAAAGTCGATCCCCTACGTATTCAGCTCGTTTTCATACTGTCTGTAGTGAGACACGCGGTGCGGGTGATAAGCGATCGGATGTAACCCGGCTAGAACGGACCAGAGGAAGCATTTATCGTCGTATAGATTCTGCACGTTCACTAGCGCTTTCTTCCTTAATAATTTTGTTGGAGTGGGGATGTAACTGTATCCGGCCAGAGGACGATATTTTAACAAGTTCACTTCGACGGCTACGATCCCGTTCTCTACCCAACCCATTCTCTACCTTCGCGAGTAAACATTGATACCGATTCCAGCACTTTTTCAACGCACTCCCTATACTGTTCTTTCACGTCTTCCGCGTCCGCCGCCGCTGCGGGTTAAAACGAGTTGTGTACGCGACCGAAACACTCCCGTCTGCTCCAGTTCGTGAGCGGTTACTAGTTTTTTGAATAAGACGGGTACGGTCAAGTACCACTTGAAACTTTCCTCCATATCGCGTGATTCCGCACGAACGTCTTCCAGAATAATGTCCGCCATTCTCTCCAACAATACGGATACCGCGTCTACCCCGTCTTCAAAGTCGTTATATTTTATTTTCTTTACACTCCCGTGAAGTGCGATTGTACGAGTTACGTATACTGCCATGGTTCTGTACTGTGTCTTATATGAAAATAACTAGCAAAATACTCGTGCTGCGCTACGGAGTCTCACGTTGTGCGTATTAAAAATATTATTTAATCAATACAGTTCAATTAATGTAGGTTTCTTATAAATAAATAATTGAAACCTCTTATGTATTTTATTTAAAATGAACATTAAACATTTTTGTTATATGAAGTTGTGTTGAGTATGAAAACGTTTCAGATTTTTCTTCAATTTGTGAACTTGCAATGAAAAACTAATCATCGGATCATTAAAGAACTTCATTGTACACAAAGTTTTTAGTTTTTCCTTCTGGCTGAAGAATGACCAGACTGTCAGGAGTGCTAACTCTTGAACAGGCAACGTAAAACTGGCCATGAGAGAAACAGTCTTCCCTCAGCTCCACGCCAGCCATTTTAAAAGACTGTCCTTGAGCTTTGTTGATTGTCATTGCAAAACAGACTTTGAAGGGAAATTGTAGTCTTTTAAATTGAAAGTGGTACTCTGACGGGATCAACGGAATGCGAGGTATGAAAACTGTTTCTCCAGAACTACAGCCAGTGAATATAGTTGCCTCAACAACGTTCTTATGTAAAGATTTTACCTGCAGTCTGGTACCGTTGCAAAGTTTCGGTGGTATTAATTTCCGCAGCAGCATAATGGGAGCCCCAACTTTTAAGTGAAGGTTATTTGGGGGTATTTCTGGAGGGTTGAGCGTGTAGAGGAACTCTACCGGATAATGCATAGCGTCTTCTACCTCTAATACGGAATCTACCGACTGATATTTTACAACATCGGCTGGAAGTTTTTCTAACAATAAATTGTTAATGATTGCTGCTGTCTCATTTCTTGGGGTTAGAATAGCTCTTTCTTTGAGCCAAGATGAGTCACTTATATTCATTAAGTCTGGGTATATTTTATCTGTCAAATTCTTAAGGTCTTTTACAACTTTACATAGGTTGTTTGGAATGTTAACTTTTCCATCTTCCTCTTTTAACTTCCCATCGCCAATCTGTAACAGTAAGCATGAAAAATCTTCCGCTTTAAAATCACCTTTAAGATGCACCCACATGTTTACTCTTAAGGAACGAACTTGAACTTTGGGCCAGAGGTAAGACGACTTCAGGCAGGCTTTAACTTCATCTGCTCGTGTTCCCCGAGGCACAACAGGTAAAGTCTGTCTAAAGTCTCCGGCCAGTAGTACTGTTATTCCACCCATCAGGTTTTTACTGCTACGAATGTCCTGTAAATTTCTGTCTAGCGCTTCTATCCCTCGTTTGTGAGCCATGGTGCATTCATGCCAAACTATCAACTTGCACTCTTTCAAGACATTGGCTGTGTCACTTTGTTTCCAAATGTTGCAGAGTGGAGTAGGGAGATGTTTAAATTCAGAGGCAGTTTAAAGGCAGAGTGAGCTGTTTTACCTCCATCCAGCAATGTAGCTGCTATACCTGAAGAAGCCACAGAGGTGGCAATCTTTCTGTCTTTCCTAACGCTGGCAAGAAGTAGGTTTAGTCGGAACGTTTTTCCAGTGCCACCAGGTACGTCGAGAAAAAACAGCTGACCGAGTCCATCATCAATGTTGGCAATGAGCTCATTGTAAGCGTTCTTCTGATGCGGATTAAGTTTAGGGAAGTTTTCAGCAACCATATCAGAAAGCTGAACTGTATTGTAGGAGCTCTTCAGTTACTCGCGATTGACTGTAATAATGTTTGTGTCTTGAGTTGGTGGAGGTAAACCGAAGTCTTGGAGAGATTGGTTTCACATGGAAAAGATCAAGACATAGTAAGCATTTATTATAAACTGTGTCCTTGCAGAGTTCAATATCTAAACCATGACTTTCAATCTCAATCTGCCTTCTTATGTCCTCTGATAGACTTTGTTGGTGTTTTTCCCAAAGTGCTAAGGGATCTGCAACTTGGCAAAACACCAATATTACAGCAAACAGCTCTCGGATCTTGTGAGGCGAAACTGAAATGGAAGCTTCTTGCAGGGTTAGGTTCCATTGCATGTCGTCTTCCAACAACTCTAATGCTCTACAGGCAGACTGGTACGTAGGATGAACTATACCAGATACCTTTTTAAGATCATTGAAACACGTTGGTCCTCGAATCTCGTGTAGCCGGAGACACAGATAGAAACACTCGACATTGTTAGGATGTACAGTATATACCCTCCCAAGTACATGATCTTTCTTTACTCCTGGGTGTCCTGGAACGCCTTTTCCTTGCTTTCTTCTGCAAAACTGGTTATTTTTCCAGACATAGTATGTTGGGACCTCAAAGTAAAGAAGGCCTCTGGCAAAGGAATCGGTTTTGCAGAGTTCGAAAAATGCTGTTAATGTGGTATTTGGTCGATGTTGGATTTTGTCCAGAAGGTTGTCGGAAGCGAAAAATACCCTCTGGCCGTTCTCAAGGTGGACTG
Organism: Magicicada septendecula; assembly: GCA_034769895.1. Classification (NCBI taxonomy): domain Eukaryota; kingdom Metazoa; phylum Arthropoda; class Insecta; order Hemiptera; family Cicadidae; genus Magicicada; species Magicicada septendecula. The sequence continues at coordinate 469,560,379 of CM068371.1, forward strand.
CTAACTGCACTACTGGTGGGAAACTTTCGTGAAAAGGAAAACAGAAAATACGCAAGCCGCTTCGGAAGTGCTGATGTAGCGACCTGATTCGTACTTAGAAACTTCATCCAACTCATTCTCCAACCTAAACGCTGCCTGATCACTGCCTTTGTTCACATATTTACAAATATATTTTATCGACTTGACGGAGTTGCACAGTTCAACATTTATGTGGGCTAAGAAAGAGCGGGAAAGAACAGGATTGTACGGTGCCACCCATTGGTGGATCAACTCCTTTAATGTTGACCGAGAAACCACCATCGGCAGGAGACCGTCGGCGATACTGGGGGTAACCGTCATCCGCAGTTTGAGTTTGTGTTGCTAAAGGGGGCGGATATTTCTTGGTGCATTGGCCGTTTACCCTGCAGGGCGAGTTTCTGTTAACATTTCCACAAGGGCCATGAATCATTGTGGACTTAACATTGTCATGAAGGGCAAGATCGACTTCAGGATTAGGGATCTCTGCACTTATCACACTGTCGATTTGATGAGGCATGATCCTATGCATGATCCTATCCTGCAGCCAGAGCAGTATGTGCACGTGCGGTAAACCTCTTTTTGCCATTCCACAGTTAACATGTAACACCTTGTTGGACCGAAATCATTGCCTTTTGTCAAGACATGCATCATTTTCTTTACTTTGTGGTGAAATATTCTGGCAATAATATCGTGTCTGTCTTGAGGCTTTTGTCGTGCACTTAATGCATCTTGTATTTCGGTCCATTTAGGGTTACATGTAAATGTGATGAACAGATCAGGACGGCCGTACTTGCGTACATATGTCATGGCGTCCTGAGTCCGCTCGTGCATGTAACGGGGTCCACCTGTAAAGCTGGAAGGTAAAACAACCATTTTGCCTATATTATTGGCTTGCCCATCATTTTTGCACATGGGGTCCCGCAGATGCACATAGTTTTCGGTCCGCAGCTTACTCTGATTGTTCCTTACGAAGTTGAGTCTTTCTGTCTCAATTTTGGCGTACATGTCAACCAAAAATTGATTCAGGAGACTGTGAGAAAGTAACAAATAATTTTGCTGGCCTTCTCTCTCCATTATGCGGAATGAGTAAAATTCTGAAGATGAAACAGTTTTTTTTAGAGGGGCTTTAGTGTTTGGGTCGCACTGTGGAATGGCAATGGAGTAACCATCTTCCCCACGACGGAACATAAGTGGATACTGCAAAGCGTCATAAGATCGATGAGTTTCACTTATGCGCTGTAACTTAGAGTCTCTGCTGTGGAAAATGATGTCCCTCTTTGGAAACTCGTGGCCTACGATCACTAAAGCCACCTCGCTTGTTATGGGTACATTGAACTGACCCCTATGTCCATCTACGGGCTTTCTGTCTGCATGGATTACTACATTGAACTCCTGGCCTTCTGGAACACTTTCCAATGGTGTTTTGAAATCGTTTATGTAAGAATTGTGATTGTGAAGCACTTTTTGAAGTTTGGCAACTAACCAAGGATTTACGTTTGGAAAATTGTTACATCTAGTGTTTGTCGGCTTTTCGTCGTCTCCAAGGAAATACATTTGTAAAAATGAGGGATTGTTTGGAGGTGAAGACAACAAGCTCCCTATCCTGTGGTAGACTTGACCTTGTATTTTAAAAGTTGGCGTGAAGTTCCCTTCTTTTATTTCTTTGGCTACGAAAGATGTCATTTGGAAACAACCATTATATTTTCTTATGTTTACCAAAAAGTGTTCAGACTCTGGATGTTCACTTGTGAGAAGGCTGTGGAAAGGTTCTGGTAGTTCTTTAATGAGAGGAAGGTGGACTTTTCCGTTGCTACAACATAACCCAGGACTTTCCTCTTTCCACTTTTTAGCATTACACCATTTACACTGTATAAAATCACCAATAGATAAAATATTGTCATTGTTGTAGTCAGTATTACAGTCATATTTAAAGCCCAACAAAGATTTTATCTTCCAGAGAATAAGTGACCTCTTTTCATTGTATTTTCTCACCGCTTCTCTGTTTACTTGTGGATGTTTTTCTGTGTATTTGGAAACAGATGCTCGGTGTATATCAGGATTTCTTTTATTATAGTTTTTAACTGCTGTGATATGAACTTCAGGGTTTTTTCATTGTACTGTCTAACTGCCTTTCTATTTACTTCAGGATTATTCTCTGAATACTTTTTGACAGCTTCTCTGTGCCTTTTTCTTTTGCTGGAGTCACTGAACCTGGCACGACGTTTCCTTCCTCGTCGCTTCGTACAGGGAGGTGCTACTTCACTTTCATGACAATGGTCCTGGGTTTCTGGTTCTGTTACTTCGTCAGACACTACAGGAGGGCTGTGAGAAGCAGTTCTTGCTAACAGTGCGTCTACCGGAAGTAATGTAGGCTGCGTCTGCATTAGGGACGATTGTTGGTCATAAGGTGTTGGCATTTCATCTACTGGAATGACTGGCTCAAAGTGTGCCGGCATCATGGGGCCTGAACACTTCATTCTTATAACTGGCTTCCCTTCGTCGGGCCCCCCAAATCTCATGATCAACGCGCCATCTCGTTATACTTGAATATCATATGGGTAAAGTTCATCAGCAGCCATGATTTCACTGCAAGTAGCGTATGTGGTGCGAAGAAGCATATGAGATTGGTATTGTGTCTTAGTTCTGTAATTTATGGTCCCACACGGCATCATAGTAAAGGGCTTGAACCGTCGCCAGTTGTTGAAAATGTGTTGCACGCCAGTGGCCCCCAAATCATTAGCTTGTGAGTCAGTATCGTACATGAGGCATGATAATGAGTAACAGAAACATGATCCATCACCTGTCATGGGAACTATTCGATGAGGCACCACTACACCATCGATGGATATGTGTTCCATTGTACCTTAAGAAAAAGAATAACCGAATAATTGCATAATTCCATATTTATGCAATGTTAATTGCATGATTAACAAGTAAATATTAACACTCACCTTGGTATGTATATAACTGCCTGTAGGAAAACAATTACACTAAAAATACACTGGGAAGTATATTTCCCATAGCCCATTAAAGGGTTAAACGAATTTTGCGGAAAATGTGACCGAGTCCAATCGATATCAAAAAACCCTTAAGTACCAACTTTCGAGAAAATCGTTCAATACAATTATTGCTCGCTTAATAGTATAGGATTAGATAGATTGTACAAATTCTCAACTCTTAGTTTGTTTATTTACATTCATAGCAACAGCTATTTATTATTTATTTCGAGAAAATCGTTAGAGCCGTTTCCGAGGAAAAAAGGAAATACATTTTTTTAATTAACTCTTAGTTTGTATATTTACATTCATAGCAACAGCTATTAATTATTTATTTCGAGAAAATCGTTAGAATAATTTTAAGAATCGCAATTACGCTCTAGTGTTTTCTAGTAGCGTTGACGTGTATTTTCTCTCATTATTTTTCACTTAATATCAAAACCGTACTTCCAAATCAATAAGCGAGGAATCAATATTGTTGCAATTTGGAAACCAAACAACAATTCCTATTATGCATAATTAAGAGGCGAGTAATTTGACGTATTACTGGAACAGCTCCAAGAAGCAGAGGGATGTAAATAAGAGTAGTAACATAGTCAGTTCAGCAAATAATAGCTTCCCATTTCCTCTACTCGTACATTCGCTGTGGTTGTTGCTACACACGCGCGCGCGCGCACGGGCACACACATTGGATTCTCGAGCGGTCTGGATTAAGTTTTCCTTCACGTACACAAATTTATTTGTTCGAATGTAACAGTGAGTTGTAAGTCTAGAATTGCCGTAGATAGAGGTGATAGAGTGTGTGTGTGTGTGTGTGTGTGTGTGTGTGTGTGTGTGAGAGAGAATGAGAGGGAGAGGCAGAGTGTGTATGAGACAGGGGTGCATACTGTAGGTTTTGGTTACCTTAGGATTCTTTATTGTGTTCGGTGTGTTAATGACTAAATAACCAAACAAAGATGTAAGAAAAAAGTGTTGTTGTTACATGAGTTGAAAACACAGTATTTAAAACGCGCGCAAATAAACAGACACGCCTAAGACTTGTAAGTGTTTTAATGCTTAGCGGTGAAAATTACGGCCAGTAGGAAGCAAGACAAAGAAATACAATCCAGAATTAATTTGACAAAGATGCCTTTATCTACATTAAATGGAATCCTGTGGGATAAGCAAATTACAACAGAAACTAAAACCAACATGTTTAAAATCGTTGATAGAATGGTAGAAGTATCATAACTTCTTGCTCAGATGTTTGGACTACCAATATAAACAAGAAACAAATTAATGACAGCACAGATGGACTTTTGGAGAAGTTCGACAAGAGTATCCAGACGTGAGAAAATTAAAAATTAATTTATTTAGGATAAATTAAAGGTAAAAAATTCAATTGCTGATTTTATTTAAACAAAATAATTACAATGGTATAGACACAGAAAAAAGAATCATTACACAGAAAAGATTGACAAGGAGAGTTATGGAATGGGGGCCACCAGGAAGAAGGAATAGAGGAATATCACGTGTCACTTGGATAGAAAAAATTCAAACTATATTGACGGAAAGAGAAGAAGAAGATATTATGAGAACTTCTGCTTGCTGGACTGTAAGGCAGTGGTCCAAGGTTATTGGGTGCCTTCGACGGCCATTTTCAGTGCAGAAGGCTGCGAAACACTGACAAAGGTTTCGTAGTCAGTGACCACTGGTACTGTGGTTAAGGCTAGTGGCTGTGAGTTGGACACGCATATTTATGTACATATATGCTTGAGATACTGTATATCTGAAGTATATCCTTATTTACTTCATAGATAACGTATAAAATGGACGCTAACGTGGAATTCAGAAGTAAAGTGAAACACAAAACTTTGAGTGGACAAAGCCGGGAAATTATTAGTTGTGTATTGCAGTTTATGCAAAACGAGGCAAAAAAAGGTGTGCCAGTTATACCTTTGGCTAAAGTGCAGGAACCCGTTGCAGCAGCTAGTGGTGTAAGTTTACGGACTGTGAAAACGATTGCCGGTGAGTCGCGAAAAATTGAGTGCTGTGGGGCGACATCTTTTTCAACACCTAAAAAGAAATTGGAAAATAGAAATAAAAAAATAGTGCTGGATGACTTCGATCGATGTGTTTTACGTAGACTAGTTTTAAATTTTCATATAAATGAAAAGAGGGTGCCAACGATGAAGGCAATCCACAAAAAAATTTGCAGTGATACGGAATATAGAGGTTGTGTAGGCACATTACGAAAAGAATTACACACAATGGGATTTAAGTGGCTGAAAACAAAATCAGACCGGAAACTTCTCATGGAACGACATGACATAAGACAGATGAGACTGAACTATTTACGCACAATACTGAGGTACAGAGAGGGAAACAGAAACATTGTTTATATGGACGAGATATCCTTACATTCTACGTATACACAAGTAAAGAGCTGGACCGACGATTCAAATGAAGGACTAAAGAAGAAAGTTACAAAAGGCCAGAAACTAATAATAATCCATGCTGGAGGAGAAAATGGTTTTGTTATTGGTGCTAATTTAACTTAAAAGTCGACATTATCAACAGGAGATTATCATGATGAGATGAATTACTCTAATTTCGGGAAGTACTTTACTTTTACTTTATCCAATCCCCGCTCTCGGCAGTTCAGCCATTCGGCGGCGAGCCTCCCAGTGCAGACCGGATAAAGTTCGCGTTTGCGGGTTCGCCAGTTCAGGACAGACAGGCAGGTGTTGTCCATCCATCATTCCTCCATTGCACAGCGGTCAGATGTTGGAATTCACCAGGCCGAATCGGTGTAAATGGGCTTGGAGGTAGTCGTGGCCACTGCATAGTCTGAACTCCGCGACCGCAGTCGATCTCTTGAGGGTTCGTGAAATTGGTGTTGTAAGAAGAGACTCCCAATTTCGGGAAGTGGGTAGAACAAAAGCTACTAAATGGACTGCCACCAAACAGTGTTCTTGTCATGGATAACGCTCCCTACCACAACAAACAAACTGAAAAATGTCCGACTTCTAATTCCAGGAAAGACGACGTGAAAGCTTGGCTTACAAAGAAAAACATACAATTTGAAAATTCAATGTTGAAACCCGATTTGTACACATTAATCAAATTATATAAACCAAAATATAAAACGTATGAAATTGACGAGTTATTACACAATCATGGACATTCTGTTCTACGTTTTCCTCCTTACCATCCAGATCTAAACCCCATTGAACTCGTATGGGCTTCTTTAAAAGAATATGTTGCAAAGAGAAATGTTACTTTTAATTTTAATGATGTTAACAATTACTGTAATGATTTTTTCGAAAGTTTTTCAAAAGACGATTGGCTATCTAGGTGCAGGCACGTAATTAAAATAGAAAGAGAATACTGGGAAAAAGAACAACTCTTCGATACTGTAGTGGACGATATTATAATAAATCTAGGTGAAGACAGTGAAGAAGAATCGGAAGAAGAGAATTCAGATACTGACAGTGGTATTTCGGTAGTTCATCCAATGAACGAGTAATTGTCAAGTTTATTTTAATACTTAACATTGGTGTATTAATTGATTATTAATTATTAATATTATTATTAATGAAAGAGTGAATTGAACTATAACTTCTTTTTTTTTATTTAGTAATGTGGACATATGAAACGGTTTATAGTGTTTAAAATTTTTAATTTTTTGATATGGCGAAAGAAAAACAATACACTTCAGCTGGAGGTAAGAACATTTTTATTTTCCTCATGTTGAGTAATATTTACTTGGGTTTCACTTCCTAGATTAGAAATTGTATTTCGCTGTATAATTTCCTAAAACTTTACAAGCTCTTACACTATAAATACATTCCGTTCAGCAAGGGATAAATAAACTCTGAACACGGTAAATTTTGTACATTGTCAACACGAAACGAGTGTACGTAGATGACGTAGTTCGTAAACTTCGTCCGCCTCACTCACATACTACTGCCGTCTCACTCACTCCCATCTGCGCAGCTCAAGGACAATTTCGATTCAGTTTAGTTGTACACTTTGAAACACGTAGTACGTTGTAGTATGTGGTGACTCACATTTCTCGTTTTTTCTAGTAAAAAAGAACAAACACAGAATTCCAAAATCCGGCATGACGTAATCTGAACATTTGTTAACGTTAAAACAATGTCATTACAACCATAGAAAGTTACAACTGTGTTGACATTGTCTGGCATTGTTTGCAGCAGCGTATTTATTACCAAACCCTGTTGCCACCAGTTGTTACTGAGTCTGTATTTAGTTGAGTTTTGTCGTCATTAGTTACTGTAATTTGATTTGCTTTTGGCCTCTCTGTTAGATGTCTGAAAACTTGTCTCAAAACCAATAATAATATATCCATGGATTTCATTTTCTATGACGTGTCCGTTGATTAACTAATTACGAATATAATACTATATTTGCCTGTCTTTTGTTTCGGGTACAGGTACGTTGACGACCTGTATCATATCGTACAAGCCACTGTATATCATAATTCTATACAAGGGAAACAAAAGTCAGTGGAAACAGCTACTAACCTACATAAACAAAATTTACGAAAACATAACTTTCAGTGTTAAATTCGAATAAAACAATAGCATAAACTTCCTAAAACTCAGAATCACAAAATTAAAACACAGACACAAATTCAATACATACAGAAAACCCACTACAACTGACACACTAACACAACTCCTCCAATCACCCAATACAACAAAAACTAGCTGCCTTCAGAATTATGATACACCGACTATACAACGTCCCACTAGATGAAAAAGACTACAAAGACGAACTAAACACGATAAATTATGTAGCAGAAAGCAACGAATACAACAGAACAATAGTCAATAAACTTGTACACAAGACAAACAACGGACGAAGAAAAGAAAACAACAAGTTCATAGCATTAACATACATCAATAACCACACTTAAAATGTAGCCCAAAAATTGAAGAAAGTAGAATAGAGAATCGTTACAGGATTACAAACAAAGCAGAACACGCATTGTCAAAAAACACACAAAGAACACAGCTTTTACCTGGTGTATACAAACATAAGCCAGACAACACGTAACTTCAAGCAGAGATACATTGAACACACAAAGGCACTACACTCTACCAACAAATCCACCTTACTCAAACCATCTCATTGAAGCAAACTACAAACACACAAACATAAACAGCAACATGTATACTTTGCACGTAGAAACAAAAGGCCAAAAACTAGACACTGTTGAAAAAACAGAAATATACAAACACACAAAAACACGTATAAAAGACATCCTAAACAATTATAAGTATATAAAAGACAGATACAATTCAAGTCACACGTGCTATTTGAACATATCGCACCGCACACTCACAACATCGATCTTTCGTAACGAAGGCGCAGTCACCAATAACAAGACGGACAGTGGCCCTAGCAGCAGCCTCTGACGAAGCTTGTATTAAGCGAAACTGGTTCAGGCTACAATGTAAAAGTTTTCCGTTTTTGCCAATAAAAAAATTATTGATCCGAGCCAGTAGTATTATATTTATAATAAATATTAAGTTATCTTAAAAACCACATTCAGAAACAGTCTACGGTAGCAAGGCGCAATAAATAGACAAACCACATTCAGAAACAGTCTACGGTAGCAAGGCGCAATAAATAGACAAAATGATTTTATGTTAAAACTTTGTTTCCGCATATTTTGTTTCTGTTTTCTTCTTTACCCTCCATAGAAATATTATGAAGTTTCGACTGTTCGACTGTTCCGATCCTCTAGATGTAGCCACCTTGTACGCGCCAGTCCTGCATCTCTGTCTTTCAGTTTCACTGATTTCAATGCCGATTTTCTGTGAGACGCTCTACATGATGCTTTATAAACTACGTTTGTATTAAAAACTCAATGGTAATACATTCCAGCCTGAATATAAAGACTGTGTCTTAAAGGGGCCGGGTGAAAGGTTAGCAGACAAAAGTCTCCATTCCAACGATAATTTGTTGTCATCACTAAATCTAAATTTTCGGAACTAGACGTTACACATAATACTCATATTAACAATGCACCAGATCTTCTTCGTCTTCTTTTTTACCTCAACCCAGAGGTGAGTGGCTTTGCAAGTTATTTCATTCCGAATACAATCTCTCGATCATCACACACATTCATCATCTTCTTCTCTCAACAACTCACTCCTGCCGGGCCTGCGCCTCCCAATACTACCATTAAACATTCTTTTGATTAGGGCAGTGGACCCGTCAGAACGGTCTAGCAGGTAACCAAACATATTGCTCTTCCTATCCGCAGTAGTATTAGAATATTTTTTTATCCACTGTTTTCGAAACTTTAACGTTATTCACTTTTTCTAGTCGCGGTATTTTTGCGGCTTTCTTATAGCACCACAACTCAAAAGCTTCAAGGTAGCACCCTTCCAATGTCCTCAAAGTGCATGTTCTGAGTCACGTGTGCACATCGTCTTTACGAATTCCTTCCTTGTATCCTGGTACACGTTTGTGGACGCCGGAAATAACTTTTAATTAAAAATGTTTCTCTTTTTTGTGCAAACCTGCTTTACTTTGCATCCCTGGTCCGTCTTCCATTTGATGTAATGCAGTTGTCAAGATATTGAAAAGTAAAATTTGCACTACTTTCCTACGGTCTAAAACTATCTTTCTTTTTTGTTTACCATTTCTGGAATATTTACAACTATTATTCATTCATTATGTATCACCATTTTGCCTTTATAATCCAGGTTCTTGTTTATTTGGTAAGGTGCATTCTATAGTTCTCCCTCGTTCGTCGTTTCATAAAAGAGCAGTGTCGTTGGTAAAATTGCCAAACGTGTGCCAAAGCGAATAGTATCATAGAATACGACATAATTGTCACCACATTTCTGGCTGGTTTTAATGAATTTTGGGCATAATCTTCAGCCTTATCTAACAGCTTTGATACCTTTCACTTCAGTCAATATACCTTTGATATTATTAATCAAGAGGAGGGCGTCTCTTTATTGTTCTCCTATGGGTTTATATTTTATCATTTATTATTTATTGAAGCATTCAATATTAATTTGGTTACATTGTCTGCCCAAGATGTGCTAATTTTGGAGTTTTAGCGGTGTTCAGCAGATGTCAAAACGCGTTTTATCTTCTTACTACATAACTTACTTGACTAAGACATTCATGATAACAGTTATTATTAATTGGTGTTCTGCCCTAAGCCAGGTCTTCAGATGGTACTGGAGTCGGATCAAACGACCTACAGTCTCGTATCAATGGCAGTTACATGAGCTACTGAAACAACAAGAAACTTGGTGAAACGACTTACCTTGCCGAATCCAGTTGCCAAGTGATTCACTAAAAAATTAATGATTCAAGTCAGTAGTAACATATTTATAATTAGCATTATATTAGTCAGGAGATCTATGGTAGGCTACAAGTTAGAGTGCCATCCGACTACAGATAAAGAAAAGAAAATGGAGGTGGATCGGTCACACCCTGAGAAGACCACCAGAAAATGTCGCTAGACAGGCACTTAATTGGAATCCGCAATGTAGCCGCAGACGTGGAAGACCGAGGAACACCTCGAGGAGGGCTATGGAAAGAAAGCTGGCCGCTGTCAACAAGCCATGAAGGGAGGAATAGCCCTGGCAATGGACATAAAACGCTGGAGAAATTTCGTCGAAGCCCTATGTTCCACCTACTAATTTAAAGACTTAAGTAAGATATATTTGTCACGGATACCAATTACCATATAGTCTAAGTTTGTTTTATAGTTTAATTTAATTTTATATACATTTTATGTGTGTTATTCCTAATTAAAAAGGAAATTTAAAAAATATTAATTAGCATGTATATTTCAATGTGTACTGAAAATGCAAAGCGCTTTAAAATTCTTTCTACTTTAAATCACGCGCTGGTTGTAATAAAAATAATATTAGTATTTATTTTAAGTTTGGTTCTCTAACACTCATAAACTATCTTTTAGAAAAGGCAAATTACTGGGGGGATTAAAAACAATTAGTGTTATAAAAATTACCGAGACGGCAATAACCCGAAACGGGATGGATGGGAATCTGGAATAAAAAAATGTCTGGAAAAAACAAAGAGGCAGCTTATTATAGAGGAAACTAAGGTCCTTGAAGTGAAATTACGTGTATAATACCACCTATGTCGTAAAGGTTACTAGTACTAGTGTTTTAGATTATAAACAGTCTTAATGTATTATCATGTTCCTTATAAAATCATTGTTGTCTTTAACCGACACCTAGCTGTAAGTTGCGCACTAATTTCGCTAATGTATTTACAGTATAGTCTCGATAGTTTCAGGTAATTGGACCAAACCAACCTCAAACCACCAAAAACTTGAACCACGCAAAATGCCGGTATTATCTACCGTTAGCAAATCTAGCAACACTGCACTTACTGCCGCGCTGAGAACCACCCGCTGTGCTTCCTAATGTAGAGAGTTTCTGCGTGATAATGTTAAGTGTATGATGAACATTTATCTAAAAGAAATGTTATGCAAAATCTTTAAACTGGTGTGCTGTATATGTGGGTTTTGTTTACTAATTTGCGCAAGCTTTCAAGAACATTCGCGAGCCAAAGGGAAATGAAAACTCAACGACAAATCGTCACTCGTTTAATTACGGTATATGTTCTCAGGATAAAATAAAAATTCAAAACGTTTTTCGTTAACACTCACAAATCTATTTAACACACAAGCCTATTTAACACACAAATTATTTTAACTCACAAATCTATTATGCACACACTTAAATTTAAAATGACATACAGTGATATTAAAAACTCTACAGTATGTATATTTGAAAACAAAATACTTTGCATGAAACTTATTTTTTAAAAAAGGAATCGAGGGTTTGTTTGTTTTTCTGTTGACGATCTTTTTCTGGTACTAATACCCCGCCATTTTTTGAGTACGTATTATTTTTCTAGCGGGATAACTCGTATTAAGCGGAATCTCGAACTATGGAACCTCTACTGTATCGAGACTCTATTGTATTTGTACTTTTACTGTAATTGGAAAAAATATTTCCAAATCTGTAATCGAAAATGACTACAGTAACAATTACACAAACTCGCTTGTTCTATATTCTGTGTGAAACGTACTTGTAAGTTACGTAGTCACTACTGTTTGAAGCGAAATATCATTGAGTACCACCGAAACAAAGATTTCATGAGTCTTGGTGCGCTCGGAAAACGGTCAGAATATATTGGAATATTGGATCTTTTCGGTTAAGTGGCAGAATGCAGTGAGCAATTACTCTACGTAGCAATCGCCAGTAACAACGCATTTCCCCCTCCACACGTAGTGATAACCAGGGACATTTTGTATTTTTATTTTCATCTTGACATTTTTTTTTTATATATATATTTTTTATATTTATATAAAATGGTGCTCACACACTTCTCGCATGTATGAATTCCAATCCATGCATGTGGAGTGATTCATTTCCAACTCATCTTGACAGTATTGCCCAGTGTGTACTCGTTACTCCAACAGTAAGTGAACTGTACGATTGTACGGAAATCTAATCGAGAATTATTTAGTAATGTATCCTGTCGCACTTGTTTGGATTCCCGACAGTCCTTTGTAGAACATACCCAACGGTCTTTACCAGTCGTATACAGTTTCATTTGATCGCCGTTCGTACAAATTCTTGGGTTATGTAAAATATTTTTGTCTTTTAGAAACTGTATCGCTGAATCTTTGTCGGGAGTCTGTGCTGTTAACCGAAGGAAATTCATGATACGCAACGATACTACTACACTTGTGACTGCAGCATAGAGAGTGACCGGCCACTCTGTCACCATGGAATGGTTGCAAAATGCGTTGGAGGGTAAAATGCGTTGTTACTGGCGATTGCTACGTAGAGTAATTGCTCACTGCATGCTGCCACTTAACCGAAAAGATCCGGTTTCGGTTAACATAGTTATTTACTATGTTAACCGTGGTGGCTATAATTTCCTAACAATAATGGCTGTAATTAAATACACTCATCAAAATTTACGTATTTCCCTCTGACAGATACGTTGCCCAAATTGTATGGTATGTGACAACAGCACTGTTTGCCGCCATTGTGACAACCGCCACTGGATTAGCAATACGATAAATTACACTCGCACCAAACAAACACGAATTGTTTGTTAAACAATCGATAACGACATCCGTAAACGGCTTTTGTTCCGTCGTTAATTGTTGAAAATAATTAAATCGTAATCAAAATCGCACAACAATATATGACATATTAAATTTTATGATTTGTAGTACTGCATACTCCTCTCTTTTCTCTATAATTTTGCTTTCTCTGTAATGTACATTAGCACAAATGTACGATCAATCTAAAAAATTATAACTAAGCCTATATTATGGAGTGCGTAGTTGTCATTTAATAAATGAAAATCATAAATATACGAGCTTTAATTCCAAATTTAAATCCATATATGTTTGTAATAAAGGCGCTTACATGAGATATACAGAGAGTACAATAACGTAGAGAGTCGTGACTTCGTGCTAAACGATCATTTGAACTTTAAATCAAACCCGCTCCAAAAACGTTTTTTTGAACACACACCCACGCACAATTTGAAGGATCAGACAGCTCTATCCAAAATAAAATCCAATTACGCACGCCATTTAATAAATGAAAATTATAAATATACGAGCTTTAATTCCAACTTGAAACCCATATATGTTTGTAATAAAGGCGCTTACATAAACGCCGTGGAAGAATTCGAGATATTCAGAGCGTACAATGACGTACACAGTCGTGACTTCGTCCTAAACGATCATTTAGACTTTAAATCAAACCCGCTCTACGATACCGCAATAAACCTGTGTACACAATAACTACTAACAGACAGTGTCCGATCTCCGATCGGCCCCACTCCAGTGCGCACTCATGTAATGCGGATATGTGTAGAACGGTTTTTAATATTTGCAATCTTGATGTTTAACGACCCCACTTTGAGTAATTTTTTATTCTGAAGACGAAACATACGTTTCGAAACGCGTAAATCAATCGAATGCACCACAAAGTCACACGACGGAAGAAATACGATAAATATTATATATGTATTTTTTCAGTATTTTTGCTTTCTATATTTTTCTTGAGATAATTATATCAAAATTATAATATTATTTTTTTTAATATATTTGTTATAGTATACCACCTTTCAAATAATCTATTAAATTTTTTGTTATCGTAATTCCATTTTGTATTTAAAATTTAATAAACATAGGATAATATCAGTAATTATGAGACAAACGTTTTTGGTAATTGTATAATATTTTACTAAACCAAAATATAACGACATAATACATAATTTGTAACAGCAAAAATGTACGATGAACCTCAAAAATCATAAATAAGTCTACATTATGTATATAAAGGCAGTAACTTTTACTTTGTACCGTCTTAAACAAAAAAGAAAAAAGAAGACGATATTTAACAAACAAATGTTGATAATATTTTGTACAAAATGCCACTGTCCTTATTTTAATCCAAACGTGAAAACAAAAGCTAACAGCGCCAAGAAAGATTCTGCCAGCTTTGTGCGGCATGCTACTAAGACACGAAGATTCTGAACATATTGGAAATATCAAATCTTCTGGGAAGACATATTTCATCGCTGATATATTCAAAGTTCTTGTACTAAAGTTATTTGAAATTCTGTTTATATCTGTTAAATAAATTCTAAGAAGTATGTTAAAATTCTTTAAACATGAGTATACAGAAAATTGGTTTGAACGTTTCTGCCGGAAATACAGTGACACCTGACCATGGAATTAACGAGCTCTCGTCGCAAACGCGTGGGATTAACAAGAAACACATTTGTCCATTGCGTTCATCACATCTGAAATAGATATGTGCAACAAGCATTTCGACAGTATAGAGGAAATAACTTGAAGTTATGTGGATCTTTAAAAGTTCTTAAATATTCTAAAATCATAAGTATATACTTCTACGAAATTACGTAAAGCTCTCGAAAAGTCGGCAGATGAAGATACGTAAAAGTTCTAAGCGTTTCTCGGGTAGACGAACAGGCGCAGTGCTTCTGGCAAAGCCGTGTACTCAAGTAGCTTTCAGACTGTTCGAGTACTCTTAACTACGCAAAGTATAATGGCACGCCGCCTAATTATTCTGGAACACCTGTAAGACCTATATAAGGAACAGCGGACGGTCTCGAAGTTAGTTACAATCTAACGAGATTGTAGAGTGCGGATCAAGTGATTGTTGCCGATAGTGGAAAGTGTTTACTATGTTATAGTTACTGCGGAACTCCTAATAGTTGACATTATTATTGCCTGTGGACAAATTTATATTATGGACTATTGTATGGGAGTAGGTTTACGTTGTTATCTTCAAAATGTTATTTGTGACTAATTATTATTATTTTGTGTTCTACGATAAGGGAGGTCTTCAAATTGTAAAAGCTCTCCTAGCTATCCTATTGCACACCAGTCTTTTCGTTTCTTCGTAACACCCTCTGAATTTAATGTTATCTATTAACTTCATTCTTTTACGCCCTCTTCTTTTTCCTCCTTCTATGGCACCCTCCGTGACAGTTGTAAACAAGCAGTCTCTGCTTAAAAAATGACCTAACCAGTTCCTTTTCCTATTTTGTATAATTACCTTCAGGATTCTTCTCTCTTCCCCTATTCTTCTTAAAACTTCACAATCCTTTACTTTATTAACGCACCTAACTTTTCCCATCGCTCGCCAAACTTATGTCTCAAATTCTTCTAATCTTTTCTCGTCCTCTTTCCTTAGTGTCCGTGTCTCTGCATCATATAAAGGAACGCTCCACACATAACATTTGGCTAACCTTTTTCTTAAATTCTTATTAATTTTGCCACACAGCAGACTTTTCTTCCCATTAAATGCCCCTTTCGCTATAGCAATTCTTGGTCTAATCTTAGCAGTGCATGACATATCTTCACTTATCAAGCTTCCAAGATATTTAAACAACTCCACCTTTGTATTTTGTCTTGGCCTATCTTTATGTTTGCCCTTTTTTTCTCCTCTGTCGATACACTTAATTTTTTCCTTAATAATCCTCAGTCCGTATTCGTCGCATAAGAAATTCAAATCTCTTATCATTTCATTCACTGTGACTAATTATTGCTGGTAATTAATGACTTCATCGGTGTTTGTGCTTTGTTTCCGCAGTACAACACGACGATCCGTAATACCGTCGTAACGATACGTTTCAGTAGTCATGTAGAACTTGTGGTGGTTCTACTTGTCAACGTGAACCGTCCAACAGACACATCAGGCACTCCCCAGCTGATGTTGATATATGTACAGTGTTGTGGTACACCAAACGCAGAGATAATTAATAATTTGAAACGCAGAGCGCTGTACAGAAAGACAAACACAATCTGGAAACTGTAAACGCCAACCGATATATACCAGTACCACACATTGAATTATTTACACGTGTACACGTGAATAATAATTTGCAGTCCGCGTTTCTCAAATCACGTAGTGTGCAAACAGTATCAGGTATTAATAGCTCAAATTTCAAACATGAAACAACGTGTTCTGTACGTGTAATTGGTTTCTCTGGAATGATGAACCAAGTAAATCCTCACAGAAGGCAGTGCAACAGTAACAAGATTCAATTGTAAAGACAGGCCGTGGTCTTCCATTTTCAACAACAAGCGTTTTAACCTCGCCATTGGAGATCATATCCAGCGTCACAAAGGGCTTAAAAACGTAACTGTAGCGTTACTGACGGATATCTTCTCCGTACGTTTGTAACTCTTTTGTGACACTGGCGAGGTTAAAACGTTTCTTGTTAAAAATGGAAAGCCACGACCAGAAGCTTACAGGCCGGACAGAAGCTTTTATTGTAATGTAGAATATAGAACTTTCACTTGTGAAACTTACTTGTTTTTCTTTCCGTACTCGTTTCGGCGTGGTGTTCGCCTTCGTCAGCAGTTTGAGACAGACTGGCCAGTAACTCGTAACGATCTTTGTTTGGAAGGTTTAGTGGGGATGGTGTTACCGTTACAAGCTTTTACCGTTACGACGCAGCCAGTGAAATCCTAATTAATCGATTCAGTAACAAGATTTGTTGATCTCTTAAGCGAAAATTAACCAAGTAGACGGTTTATTTCCAAAACCGAACGTTTCGGCATCTCCAATGGCTGCCATCGTCAGTGGAATAATAAAATCCTGAACGTAGGGTGTTCACGTACAGGCCCACAGTACTGTGGTATAGGCTGATAATGATAATAGTAGAGTACTGTGATATTAGCCTATACCACAGTACTGTGGGCCTGTACGTGAAGACCCCACGTTCACGATCTTATTGTTCCACTGATGATGGCAGCTATTGGAGCTGCCGAAACGTTTGGTTTGGAAATAAACCATGGACCACGGCCAAACAGCCCGGATATCTTTAAACTTACATCTGACACCGGCCGTGAAAGCCTGAGGACAATGTAACCAAGTAGACATTTCGTTTTGACAAATTTAATTTTAAAATGTAATTTTAATTTTAATTTAATTGTAATTTTAATGTAACATTGTTTATCGTTTTCTATTAGGGACACGACTTACTACGCGTTTGAACTGTAGAAGTCTTGGACCCAAAAGAATGAGACATAAACATTAAGCCATATGTATTTTGAATCATCCCTTTTTAAACGCTTAAAAAAGAGTAAAACAAAACTGAACGCTACGTAGAGACTTAGATAGTAAACTTAGAACGTTAATCGTTCACTGACTATAAAAAAAATGCGACAGTATAGGTACTTCACTATGGGCTTATTATTGCCAAAGAGAAAGTATAAAGTCTATAGGCCTACCCCTCCTAAAGTCCTTACCACTCAACAATTTTATACGACCTTTAGAACTGATGTTTGATGGGAGTTTGAAGGAGAAGGGTCAGGTCGAACAAATACGACCGTCATAATTTATCACACATTTCGACGACTAAAACCATCTGTGGTCTTCTTCATATTGTTACGACGGTCTACTGATCGTCGTATGATACAGTGGAAAACAAAATACACAAGACACTAATCACCAGCTTTAATTCTCACAATTAAACAGTTTGTAATTGACAAGATAGTCTCTTACAACAAATCAAATAGGAATTGTTCACACGCTACAAAAATGTCCACTAATAGAGCAGAGTATCGCACAATTATAAAACCCATAATACTTCGCCACAATACTTCGAACCGCACTGTCTAAATCGTCACTTAAACGTACAGACTAATCGCCCGACAATAACTCTAAACTATAATACTACGAACCGCATTCCAATAAATCGCAACTCAAACTGACTGAGCGTCGCTAAGTACTTGTACTTATACCCCGTCTGAAATGCAGAACATGCCACATACTACGCATTAGATCTACTCTACGACCTAATTGATTGCGGCCTTGACACAGTCCGCGGGGCTGACGGCGTCTAGAAAGTCCGGCGAATGCATTTTGAAATGACGTACGCACACAACATTACAGCCGGATTCTTCTGGAACATTCGAGAAACACGTAGATTTTTCTCTAATGTCGTAACAGTATGTAAGTTAACCTAATAAATTAAATACAAAATTAAGTCTGCCCAAGAATTGTTCATTAATAAGAGTGAACCACCAACAAAAAATTAAAAAATAAACCACCACCATCTATAAACGCAAATATAGAAAAACTATATAAAAAGAACAGTTACTTACCTTTCAAGTCCGCTGGTCAGAACAGGAAAGCACCACAACACTGACGTATGTTGTTTGTTGACGTGTCTATAGTTGCTTTTCACTTTTTAGATGGCTGTGGTTTATTCGTTTTCTATTCATTGTTAAAGCTTGTTAGTAAACGATTCTCGGGGAGGTTTGAACCTGTATTTAATTTACTAGGTTCACTTACACCTGAAGGTGACCACAGGTTGTTTAGTGGTAAAAACCATGTGTCATAAATTATAACGATATTATAATTTGGCCGCCCTAACCGTTCTGTTACTAGTCAGTTTTACTTGCGTGAGAGGTTTTTTTTAATTGTTCCAACTCATGTATGTGCAAGACCTTTTACTAACCTGATTCGTGAATGTTTCACTCGTTCCGAAAACAGGAATTATTTATGTAAGTTACACAATTGCAATTAAAAACAAAAATTAAGCTTCAATATTTTATTAATTGAGTTTACAGGGCAATAAACAATCTTATTCAATTTTGTAAACAGACTCTCCTTTCTCAAAAGCAATCAGTTTCTGTTAATATACCTTTGTGGGTGTCTTCGGTTTTTCTTATTACTTTGGAAGGCAAAATGAATATTGTATGAAGCTGTCTTTGTCGAAAACTTTGAATAGGCCGTTACTGACGACGAAAGGGATTTTCCCAACAAAGACGAATTTCTCAATATCCACTTTGACTGATCTTCGTAAAATCGAATTTTCCTTCAGAAAACACACAATTGTTAGTCCTACAGCTGATAAAGAATGTTCTAAATTATTGTTCGGCAATTTGTAAAACAAGCTTCTATGTTACGCCGGTTAAAGTAAATTGAGTCAATACTGAATATAGTTACAAATTCCAAGTAATACACTCGTGTATGTGCAAGACTTTTTACTAGCGTGATTCGTGAATGCTTCACTCTTTCCGTAAACAGGCCACTTTGTGTTTGCATGCCAACAACTAAAGTGAAGACTCGGCTGAATAACTGATTCCTAAGGAATCAGCAACGAATGGTAGAACGGGTCGTGCCTAGCTCTGTCAATAAACAGTGAGAAATAATAGTCTCCGTAATTTCATCTTCGTTGTGCTTACTTCTTAAACTGCTACCTGTCATACTCCGTGTCTCTACCATTAGGACTTGATTATACCACCATTAGCATGTTTGAACCTGCCTGCACTTGCAGAAATACCTTTATTGGCTCTTCCTTTGTTTATTGAAACATATACAGTTGTATCTAAAAATTATGAGTTTGAAAATATATAAATTTTGAAATATTTGAGAGTTAGTAAATTAAGTAGAGTTCTTTATTGTTATACACTTTGGAAATAGTTTTTAAAATTTCATTTTCCTTGATTTGCTGATTTAAGTTGGAACAGTTCTGACGATCTCCCGGGATGCTCTTATGCTGTCACACGGCCGTTGTCCTCCACCGTTGGGATGTCGATCTCAGTTTTTCCTCGTAGGCGTTGTGCCCGATCAAGCCCGCTCCTGATTCAGTACTCGTTGACAGCTATCGGTCATTGAAGATCTCGAACACCGTCTTTGGCTTCGTAAAACTAATTTACCGCATCCTCTACGATACACTGTGACTTCGAAGAGACTGCGAGAGACTCTTTATTAGAGACTTGTTAGAGAAACTGCCTGACTCACGGCTCACCAGCATTTTTTTCCATTTTAAGGCCATTGTATTGGTATCCGCGTCACGGTTATTATTCAATATAATTTACCTTGACCGTCTTTGTGACTGCTTACTTCTTTCTCCTTGTACTAACGCGTTTCGGATTATTTCAATCCATCATCAGTGTGTAATAAAATCAGTCGATTATGACTTCGTTGCAAATATTAAAAGTAACACAGAAATATTCATACTGTAATATGCCGAAGACACCTCTCCTTAAAGTCCCGCGTTGGGGTCGTCAATTTTGTAACTAGACGATGTGTCCGTCTATAATTTATGGTTTAAATATTATTATTATTAAATTGTCTCAGGGTTCTTTTACGGTTAATTGGGTATTGCTCTCGGCTAATCGTGATTGTTCTATATCAAATTTTATTATTATTTTATACCGTTTAGTGACTTATTCCCCTCAATTCAACCTATTGTTGAATCCAGGATTGAATAACTCGGTATTTACTCTTTTTTCGTCGTATTAGTTGTCTGTTTATATAATTTAATTTTGTATATTATATTTACTGTTAAAATTCTTTCACTGGACGTTCCGTTGACTCTTTGTAGATCAGCTGTCTTGAGGAGATCAGTTGTTTCTTCCTATACACTAACATACACAAACACAGATATGGTACACATAACAACTCATATATATTATTATTGTATAAGATTGTAAGTATGTTGATCTGAACGGTTGTAAACAAAACAAGGAATCATTCAATTTGAATAATTCGCCTTCTCAGTAAGGTACCAACCGCCTCGTTTTTCTCCTCTAAGCTGTAATTTTACTGTTACAAATAAAGTCAACTCTTTCACTGGTAAAAAACAATAATGGCAATTTATTCAAATAACACACAGTGAAATTCAATACAATAAGGAGTTTTATCCTTCTTTTTAGTTAACAATAAATACTTTTAAAGTAAACATGAACTCTAAAACAAATGATGAGCTCTAGTTGGCATGACTGCCTCTGATTAGTAATACAATGTGGTTT
The DNA here is from genome assembly GCA_034769895.1 of Magicicada septendecula. Classification (NCBI taxonomy): domain Eukaryota; kingdom Metazoa; phylum Arthropoda; class Insecta; order Hemiptera; family Cicadidae; genus Magicicada; species Magicicada septendecula. Next base: position 469,581,739 of record CM068371.1, read on the forward strand.
GACAAATTTATAGGTTATGTCGGATTGTTCGACTTGAAAATTTAATAATGATGATAATAACAAAAGTAGTAGGTTCTTTTAAACTGCAAAATACACTTTCTTGGAATAATAGCTACGGTTAGAGTCAACATAAAAATAAAAATTCAATGATTATTAATGAAAAAATATAAAATATGAACCACCGTTCATAGTTAGGCACTTGCTTCATACATAGTTTAGTGCAATAGTATTTGGTTAAAAGTAGTGAATGATTTATTAATAATTAATAGTGATTGTTATAATCCATTATCATGTACTACAAACATCTATGAAATTGGATACTCCCATTTCAGGTAAATGTAATTTGTTTATTATAGTTATCGCACACCGGCGAAACTATTAATTGAATTTAATAACAAATATTTATACTTCCATCTACTGATGGTATTAGAGTACGTATACTCTTCATTGATATCACAATGTCTATGCTTATCCTAGCTATTTACAGTATACAAATAGTTAGACTGTCATTATTCATAACGTCCAATTTCAACATTGTTCATTTGTATTTATTGGTTCCCTTCTATTAAGGATAGTGAATTGGATTGTTTCTATTTCAATTTGAATCGCTTTTAGCGTTCAATTATTTTGCTTATAGACTATCATGACATAATATTCGTAACTAATAATACTTGCGTCTCTCGTCGGTTGAAGATTTACACTTTATTAATTATTAACTCTTTTTTAATTAATTAAAATTGATTAATTAATTATTTGAACTTTATCACAACACTGCAAACACTCCTATGCGCATAAACTCCGATTAGATTACACTTGTAAATATACTGCACTGATTCTTCTGATAGATAACTTATGTCTCAATTTGAGGTTAACATGGTTGATGCTGTTTTGCTGTCAAACGCACGTTTTTCTGAGGTGTCGATTAGCGTGCATTCCGCTTCGCTGTTGTTGTAAGACTGTCTCCGGCTCATGGGCTGGAATGATGAATTCCGGATTTTTTATGTGTTCTGATTGGTCAGTTTTTGCCAATTCGTTTATTTACGGTAGACTTCGTCAAAATAGACGCTATCATAAGCGTCAGGCTTTGGGGTCAAGATTATGAAAAATTGGTTTACATGACTATGCGGAAGGGCTAAGCACAATGCAATTATTTTTAAAAGTCTAATATCTTTCTTATAATTGCACTGAGAATGTTGTGCTTACTCTCATTGTTCGTGTTTTTGAAAGACGATTAATTTGAGTCCCCTTATCATATATTTCTGATAAGGGTTATCAGAATTGGCACTTAGCATTTATGCTTGGTGTCCATTAAACCATTAGTTATTAACAATTCATGGTTTTTATGTTATTTTTTATAGTAATGTCTCACTCTTAATCTACTGTACAAATTTCTCTTAAAACTATGTCCTATTATTAATACTATGTCCTTTTTCATAGCTTCACTCTTAAACTTATGGTCATACATTTTTGGTTTGCTCATTACACAGTAATAATAGTATTTGATTAACTTTTAACAAGTTGTAATGAAACATTGATGGGTTAAGTCACCACTGACAGTGTTCTTTTTCCCTAACTTATTTGTCAAATGCCTTAATTATCATTTATGAATCAGGCTTGCTATGCCTATATGGCTTCACCTGGTAGTATTGTCATACATTTTGGTTTTTCTTATATCCTATTGATAACAACATTTACTTAAATTCTAACATGGTATATTTATACACTGATGGGTTAAGTCACTATTGGCAGTGTTCTCTTTCCCTACATTATTAGTTTAGTGCTTGTATTATCACTCATGAATTGGGCTTGTTATGTCCAAATGGCGTTACTTGATAGTATGCTTAATATCATAGACATTTTAGATGTATTGTTCTCTGATTGATAACTGAAATAGTCACTAGGACCTTATAGTTATTGTGATGCAGTTCACTTTGCATTTTACTCTGTTATTAGCAAGGTTTGGCTGCTGTAAATTTTATTTGCAGCTAGTTGTCATAATGGTTGAGTTATAATTACATTTATATAAACTATTTAAATGGTTATTTTGGTTACAACTGCTCATAGGAAGAGTATTCTGTCCGACACCAAATCATTAATTGGGTTACTTGCTTTGTACAATGTGTTTATTACATAATTTTGGTTGCATAGTGTCACTTCGCCATTACAAGCATTCGGTCATACTTGTATTACTTAAATTTAGCTTTTATATACTATTATACTATTAGCTATCGTGTACAAAACATTCCTTATATGCTCTATTTACTTCCTATCTCATTACATTTTGGTCTAACATTGTTTTGGTTCATTTTTTATCAAGTTTTATTGAAAACTGGATGCCCAGATTAGGTTATGTCATAGGTTCAGTAAACATTGAAAAGTTGTTTATGGCTGTATATTTCTATCTTAAACTATTCGACTGGTTTTCATTTCATGTTTGTACATTGGTTATTGATTATCAATAGTTCATATTTAGTTTACTACTGTATTATCTTATTTGTTGTTAATTAGTGGGTTTGTATGTACATCATTCCCACTGTACAATTGGTCATTCACTATTTTGGTTGCATATTCCTCTGTTTATTCTGTAACTACACATCATTTAGCTATCATAAACTCATCTTGTCATAAATCAGGTTGCTTGTGACTCTTTATTTACAATATTTAATATTTATCTACAATAATGTGTTTCACATAAACAATAAATGTGTTCATTAAATGAGTTGTTGTCAATGTTGACTTTGTCATACAGCTTAGGGATTCATATCATACAATTAATTAACATTTCTTCCTTCTTCTTAATACAAATATTCTTTCAAGGTTTATGTTAGTTTGTTATACTTCAATTTTCTTCCCTTATTCTTCTGGTGTTTGCTCTGGTGATCTTCCTTCTTCCTTCTTCTTTCTTCACTGATCTCCTCCTCACTATTGTTCATTTTATACATGATGAGGTTTTCACTTGTCTTCTTCACACTGGTTCTTCCTTCTTCTTTCTTGAAGTTGTCCTTGTTGTGTTCTTCTTCCTGACTCTTCTTTCTTCTTTTTTTTTTTGTCTTGTCCTCCTCACTGATTTTTCTTTCTTCTTTGGTTGTGTGGTGTCCTTCTCACTGATCTATTGGGTATAGTATGTCGGTCGTCTCGTCTTTATTCTTCTTTTCTTCTTTCTTGGTGCATTTACTAGTGAATTCCTTTCAATGATGCTTCACTTATTCTAACTTATGGTACTTTTCTTTAGTATACTTGGTGGTATTCTAGACCTTTTAATGTATTTTTTCTAGTGGTGGCCATCAAATTAATTTTCAGTACTTAGGTGGATGTGGTGACATATGTACTGTTACATATTGCCTCCTTATTAGAATTGATCATTTCTGATATCTTCGTTTTATGATTGAAGAAATTATCAATTTTTTATTTCACTCTTAAGTCACATATAATGTTTTCATATCTTGTATTTACTCTTACACTTGTCTTCAGTTCACTATAGTCTCTGCATCTCCTTCTTCTTCATACTCTTGGAATCTGGTTTAATTATATTCTTGGCTTGTCATGTTTTTTCCCTTAAATATTTAATTTCCCTAACATTTTTTCCCTAACTTGGTAGCTGGAATCGATTCGGGTGGGCTCTCTGGCTTACCTAACTCCGTCGTCCATAACTACATTCTTTCTGAGATCAGGGGTACCTCATCCCTGCCCAGTTAAATGATTGCTGGAACTTTTCTACAGTCAATTCATTAAATAGTAATACTCATAAGCAGTCTCTTTCGACTAATAATAATAAACACTCTTGGGGTTATTCATTTTCATGCTTTTTATATTTTATTATACACTCTCTTCTGGATTCCTTCTTCACTTCTGCAGATCTTCATTAGTTAATGTTGTTGACAAATAGAATTTGTAAATAATCTTCATTTTTTCCTCCTCTCCATACCGTGACAAAATTGTTCTTCGCATTGATTGGTTCTTTCTTCTTTTTTCTTGGTCAATTCTCTTTTTCACTATCTTTTCTACATAATATTCTCATTAATGGTCTCCTTTTCTTCTCTAGCAAATGTCATAATTTTTTAACATTTTATTTTGAATAGTACACAATTTTTTCTTAAAGTGATAGTAAACATTGTTTAAAATATCTTGTGTGTGTTCACTAGTTGCTTGCTTTCGTTATGGTTTAGTCATCAGATATTAGTCTTCTTTTCCTCGTGTTACATATAACATTCATTTGCCAAACATATTTCATTCAATATTTAATACAATATTTGATTAATAAAATTTCTTCTTTTATATACAATGTTCACTTAATAAACATTTTTCTTTTCTTCTTTCCATAAGAATAGCTTCTTCTTCTGTTGGTGAGTTATTGGGTATACAATATTTGATAATTACAATATAATGTGATAACATAATAACGATACATTAATAGGTCATATCTGATCTTATAGTTACTCTTGGGGTTACAATAATCATTTAATAAACATATTTCTTTTCCTTTTCTTTCCATGATAATATCCTTCTTTTTTACTCACTTTGGTCTTCTGCCTCTCTACTCCTTCAAGTGATGGTCTTCTTCACTTATTCTGATGGTTATATTTTTCGTTTTTTATAGTGTATACAATATTTGATAATTATGATATAATGTGATAACATAATAATGATACATTTTGTTCACTTAATAAATATTTTTCTTTTCCTTTTCTTTCCATAATAATATCCTTCTTTTTACTCAATTTGGTCTTCTGCCTCTCTACTCCTTCAAGTGATGATGTCCTTCACTTATTCTGGATGGTTATATTTTTTCAGTTTTTATAGTGTATTGAATATTTGATAATTATGATATAAAGTGATAATATAATAATGATACATTAATGGTTAGTATCTGATTTTATAGATACTCTTGGGGTCACAATAACCATTTAATAAACATATTTCTTTTCCTTTTCTTTCAATGATAATATCCTTCTTTTTTACTCACTTTGGTATTCTGCCTCTCTACTCCTTCAAGTGATGATGGTTTTCACTTATTCTGGATGATTGTAATTTCGTTTGTGGAGTATACCATATTTGGTAGTTATAATATAATGTGATAACATAATAATGATACATTAATGGTTAGTATCTGATTTTATAGATACTCTTGGGGTCACAATAACCATTTAATAAACATATTTCTTTTCCTTTTCTTTCCATGATAATGTCCTTCTCTTGGTTTACACTCTTTGGTCTTCTTCTTCTCTACTCCTTCAAAGGTTAGTTGGGTGAACCTTTATTCTGGATGATTATATTTTTTCGTTTTTATAGTGTATTGAATATTTGATAATTATGATATAAAGTGATAATATAATAACCATACATTTCGTTCATGTCTGATCTTATAGTTACTCTTGGGGTTACAATAATCATTTAATACATATTTTTCTTTTCCTCTTCTTTCCATAATAATATCCTTCTTTTTTACTCACTTTGGTCTTCTGCCTCTCTACTCCTTCAAGTGATGATGGTTTTCACTTATTCTGGATGATTGTAATTTTCGTTTGTGGAGTATACCATATTTGGTAGTTATAATATAATGTGATAACATAATAATGATACATTAATGGTTAGTATCTGATTTTATAGATACTCTTGGGGTCACAATAACCATTTAATAAACATATTTCTTTTCCTTTTCTTTCCATGATAATGTCCTTCTCTTGGTTTACACTCTTTGGTCTTCTTCTTCTCTACTCCTTCAAGTGATGGTGTCCTTCACTTATTCTGGATGGTTATAATTCTTGGTTCATTGGGCATACAATATTTGATAACTATGGTACAATGTGATAACATAATAACGATACATTAATGGTTAGTATCTGATTTTATAGATACTCTTGGGGTTACAATAATCATTTAATACATATTTTTCTTTTCCTCTTCCTTCCATGATAATATCCTTCTTTTATTTCTATTCTCTTTGATCTTCTTCTTCTCTACTCCTTCAAAGGTTAGTTGGGTGAACCTTTATTCTGGATGATTATATTTTTTCAGTGAAGCTTGATTATAGACTCCCTTGGTTCTATTTGTATTTGGGTCCATAATTTCGTATGTGTTGTTTTGATTATCCTTGACGATAGTGTAGGGTCCAGTGTATAGTAGTAGGAACTTCTTTGCAATTCCTTCAAGGGTACTGGGGAGCTCTCGATTTTGTAGTAACACTAGTTCTCCCATTTCGTATTGGATTATTTTGGGTTGTTGCTTCTTATATTTTTCTCGCATTTTCTCCGCTCGTTCGACGGTCTTGTTATAAAATTTTATTTGGTCAAAGGTGTAATCATCGCCTGGGGGAAATTCTATTAATTCTATAATTTCTCTAGGAGGTCTTCTCTCAAACATAGCGGTAAATGGGGTGGTATCTATTGCTTGATGGTACGCCAGGTTGATAAAATCCTCTGCAGCTGGTAAATACTCTTCCCACTTTCTTTGTTGTTGGTGACAGTATGTTCTCAGGATTCTTCCTACTTCTCGGAGAACTCGTTCAGCGGGGTTGCTGCTAGGGTGGTACACTGAGGTTTTGAAGGTTCTCACTCCCTTGCTCAGCAGTGTTTCCCTCCATACTCTTCCCTTGAACTGGGTTCCATGGTCAGTGATTATCGACCCAGGCACGCCTACCTCTACCATGTATTTACTCATAATTATACTCAACAGATTGTTTGTGGTGGCTCTGTTGATCGGATACAACTTCGTATATTTAGTGTAGTGGTCGAAGATAATGACGATGAATTTGTATTGTCGTCTTCCCCCACTCCTTGGTAATGGGCCGCAAATATCAACAAATACCTTTTCTAGCTTCTTGGATGAGGTGATTGGTATCATTAAACCCTCCTTCCTCTCGTTGTTACACTTTACCATCTGACATAGGTGGCAACTTCTAATGTAACGGCGTACTCTCCTGTTGATATCCTTGAAGTACACATTCTCCTCTAATGCCTTTATGACTTTAATAGCCCCCATGTGACCATATCTAATGTGGTAATCCATGGTGATCTCCTTTTCCATAGTTTTGGGTATAAGTAATTTCCACTGGTTACTTTGGTTAGTATTTCTTATAAATAGGACGTCTTGGTATACACAATAGTATGGGGTAATTCTCTCGTCTTTATTTATTAATCTCTGGCGAATGTTGTTCAATTTCTCCTCGCTTCTTTGTTGGAGTTTTATTTTATTTATTATCTCGGCTAGTTCTGTCCTGTCCTTTATAATGTGATATACTTTGGCTACCGTCTCTCTTTCTCCCTCGAAAGTTTGGTTTTGGATGTTGACTCTCGATAGCACATCTGCTGCTACGTTGTATTTTCCAGGCACATACTCCCAGTTAATATTATATTCCTGTAACGCTAACGTCCACCTGGTAAGTCTCCCGTGGCTCAATTTGCAATTTTTCAAAAAGGATATCGATTTGTGATCTGTCCTTACGGTTAAAGAGTAACCCAAAATGTAAGTTCGGAATTTGTTGCAGGCAAATACAATGCTGAGTAATTCTTTTTCGGTAGTATGATAGTTGCGCTCACTCTTGTTCAGGACTCTGCTGGCGAAGCTAACCACAAGGTGATTTCCTTGGTCATCTTCTTGATATAGGACGGATCCTAGACTCACGTCGCTGGCGTCGCAATTCATATAAAATGCTCTCTTAAAGTCGGGGTGTCGTAACATTATTGATTCTAAGAATTTTTCCTTTATTAGTTTGAAAGTGGCATCCTGTTCTGCTCCCCACTTCCACTTATCTCTAGAGGATAGTTGTTGCGAAAATTCGGCCGTTAATTTTGAGTAGTTGTTTTGGAACTTACGGTAATAGTTGCAGATACCTAAAAATGACTGTAACTGCTTTTTGTTCTTGGGCGTTGGGAATGATTGTATTGCTTCGATTTTTTCCTGTGATGGTGTAATGCCGTTTTCGGATAGGTTAAATCCTAAGAATTGTACTTCATCAGCGATAAACTTCGACTTCTCCAGTTTAAGTGTCACGTGATTTTCGGCCAGTTTTGATAACACCTTCTCAATACGGTCACAATGATCTTCCCAGTTATCAGACGTAATTAATAGATCGTCAACGTATACCGTAGTGAATTGTAGGGCCTCTTGACCTAGAACTTGGTCCATACACTTCACAAAAATGGCCACTGAATTTACTAAACCGAAGGGTAGCCTCTTAAATTGGTAGTTTCGCCCTTCGAATATGAATGCCATGTATTTTCGGCTATTGGGGTGCAACTCCACTTGCCAATACCCGCAGACGGTATCCCAAATGCTAATAAAACGGGTACCGTGGAATTTCTTTAATAGCTCTTCGATCTCACCTGGTGAAGTTCGGTCGTTAATTATGATTTTATTGATTTCTCTGGCATCCAGACATATTCTTACTTGGCCGTTTTTCTTCGGCACTGCCACTATAGGATTTGTATAAGGTGAACAGCTATATTCGATAATGTCTTCATCGATAAGTCTATTTATTTCCGCTCGGACCGCTTCTTTTTGCGAATAGGCAATGGGGTGTGATTTCTTCTTAAAATCGGCTGCTTCCTTGAATTTAATCTCATATTGGAAATCCTTTACTTTTCCAGGAGCATTGGAAAATACGTGTCTATACTGTTCGTAAATTGTAATCAACCTTTCCACCTGGTTGTCGGTTATTCTTCTATCGCTTTTGGCTGTCTGGAACCTCCGGATTTCTTCTAATTTTTCCTCCCATAAGTCGTCATTTTCATAGTCACAATTTATTTCTTCTCTAGGTATTTCGTTCCTATAATTATTATCTTCGTGAATGTAAGAAATGATTCGGTCGTGAGGGGCTTCTTTGCTTCCAATTAATTCCGCCGTCCATTGCACACAATTTGAGCTCAGAGATACCTTTGCTCTGCTCATATCTATTATAGCTGCGTACTTTCTTAATACGTCACAGCCTATCAACAAACTGAATGGTAACCCACTGGCTACTAAAAATATTATAGGAAGGGTATTCCCTTGACTGGTGACTTCTAGTTGGACTTGCTTTCTTATGGTCTTATTTTGTCTTCGAAGTGATACGCTAATTTCGTGACAAGGCATTCTTCAGGTATCTTTGGCTCAAGATTTCTGGCCATACATACCTTGCCTAAAAGTATGCGGTGAGTGATGCCCCTTTACTGCGGTCATACTTCCCGTTGCAGATGTCGTCCCGCACTATGTTCTGTGCCGATTCGGACCAATATTTCGTCTTAAACAGCGCCTTGAACTCTGCATAATTTTGTATATCATGTCGGGTAGCCGTCCACCAGTTATCGCGCACGTCCTTAAAGTACTCGTCTAACATATTTCTGATGGTGGACCACTTAGTTTCGCGTGTACGGGCTATATTTTCTTCTACTCTCTCGATGAACTCCATGGGATTCCTTTTGTAATGTTGGAAATTTATCAGTTCACGATTCTCTATGTTCGTTATTCCGGTCACTTGGATTGGTTGACTCCGGAATAAATTGATTTCTTCCCTGAAATTATTAAGTTTTCGCCGTTGAAGTTCCGCCATCTTCTCCTTGTCAGTTTGTACCTGCTCCCGAACATCATTCACGGTGGTGGTGATTTCTTCACATCTCGTTCCCAAGTCTTCTTGTTTCTTAGTCAAGATTTCGAATTTATTTAAATGGGATTCTTCGATGTTATTTATCCGGGTTTGAAGTGTCTCTTTCGTTCTCTGTATTTCTTGTTGGTTTTCTTCGCACCTCTCGCCGATTTCAGAAACTTCCCGTCTAGCTTCGGTTAACTCCTCTCCTATTTTCGTATTCAATTTTTCGTGACTGTCTTCGAGTCTCTGGCTGATAATTTCAATCTTCTTATTACTATCTTCGATGCTGTCATCAATCTTCTTGCTCAACTCTTGGGTGTCTTCCTTCAATGAAGCTATGATTTTATTTGTCTCCTCCGTCTTCTTGTTTAACTCCCCTCTGAAATCCTCCTTCAACGATTCGATATTTTTTGTTAATAATTCATTATTTTTCTGATTGTCATCCATCTTCTTATGAATCGACTCCATATTCTTATTTAATTTCTCGTTAAAATCTTCTTTTAATAATGCAATATTCTTCTGGCCGTCTTCCTTCAACTCTTCTTTTAATAATGCAATATTCTTCTGGCCGTCTTCCTTCAATTCTTCCTTTAATAATGCAATATTCTTCTGGCCGTCTTCCTTCATTTCTTCTTTTAATAGTTCAATATTCTTCTGGCCGTCATCCATTTTCTTATTCATCGATTCCACACTTTTTCTGTTTTCTTCCATCATGTTCTTCAGCATCTCCATGATATTAATGTCCCCCGTTATTGTGGGTCTCTCGTGTAGTTCCTCTGTTTGTATAGGTCGGCTGGGTTCTGTAGGAGGTAATATCTCTTCTAGATCTTCGACCGGCGTCGCCTCCTTATCATCCATGTCTATTTCTTTATCTGCTTCCGCCGCACGTCTCTTAGAGGTTGCTCTCCGTTGCATTTTTAGTCCGGTGTATTGCAGCTGCCTCGAAAATTAGGTTAATAATTATTTAGTAAATTAGGTTGGGTATTTTTTCGCCTAATTTTGCTCGAACGTTGTGCGCAAATTTGTAATATGCCGAAGACTCCTCTCCTTAAAGTCCCGCGTTGGGGTCGTCAATTTTGTAACTAGACGATGTGCCCGTCTATAATTTATGGTTTAAATATTATTATTATTAAATTGTCTCAGGGTTCTTTTACGGTTAATTGGGTCTTGCTCTCGGCTAATCGTGATTGTTCTATATCAAATTTTATTATTATTTTATACCGTTTAGTGACTTATTCCCCTCAATTCAACCTATTGTTGAATCCAGGATTGAATAACTCGGTACTTACTCTTTTTTCGTCGTATTAGTTGTCTGTTTATATAATTTAATTTTGTATATTATATTTACTGTTAAAATTCTTTCACTGGACGTTCCGTTGACTCTTTGTAGATCAGCTGTCTTGAGGAGATCAGTTGTTTCTTCCTATACACTAACATACACAAACACAGATATGGTACACATAACAACTCATATATATTATTATTGTATAAGATTGTAAGTATGTTGATCTGAACGGTTGTAAACAAAACAAGGAATCATTCAATTTGAATAATTCGCCTTCTCAGTAAGGTACCAACCGCCTCGTTTTTCTCCTCTAAGCTGTAATTTTACTGTAACAAATAAAGTCAACTCTTTCACTGGTAAAAAACAATAATGGCAATTTATTCAAATAACACACAGTGAAATTCAATACAATAAGGAGTTTTATCCTTCTTTTTAGTTAACAATAAATACTTTTAAAGTAAACATGAACTCTAAAACAAATGATGAGCTCTAGTTGGCATGACTGCCTCTGATTAGTAATACAATGAGGTTTGACAAATTTATAGGTTATGTCGGTTTGTTCGACTTGAAAATTTAATAATGATGATAATAACAAAAGTAGTAGGTTCTTTTAAACTGCAATTTTTTCTTAAAGTGATAGTAAACATTGTTTAAAATATCTTGTGTGTGTTCACTAGTTGCTTGCTTTCGTTATGGTTTAGTCATCAGATATTAGTCTTCTTTTCCTCGTGTTACATATAACATTCATTTGCCAAACATATTTCATTCAATATTTAATACAATATTTGATTAATAAAATTTCTTCTTTTATATACAATGTTCACTTAATAAACATTTTTCTTTTCTTCTTTCCATAAGAATAGCTTCTTCTTCTGTTGGTGAGTTATTGGGTATACAATATTTGATAATTACAATATAATGTGATAACATAATAACGATACATTAATAGGTCATATCTGATCTTATAGTTACTCTTGGGGTTACAATAATCATTTAATAAACATATTTCTTTTCCTTTTCTTTCCATGATAATATCCTTCTTTTTTACTCACTTTGGTCTTCTGCCTCTCTACTCCTTCAAGTGATGGTCTTCTTCACTTATTCTGATGGTTATATTTTTCGTTTTTTATAGTGTATACAATATTTGATAATTATGATATAATGTGATAACATAATAATGATACATTTTGTTCACTTAATAAATATTTTTCTTTTCCTTTTCTTTCCATAATAATATCCTTCTTTTTACTCAATTTGGTCTTCTGCCTCTCTACTCCTTCAAGTGATGATGTCCTTCACTTATTCTGGATGGTTATATTTTTTCAGTTTTTATAGTGTATTGAATATTTGATAATTATGATATAAAGTGATAATATAATAATGATACATTAATGGTTAGTATCTGATTTTATAGATACTCTTGGGGTCACAATAACCATTTAATAAACATATTTCTTTTCCTTTTCTTTCAATGATAATATCCTTCTTTTTTACTCACTTTGGTATTCTGCCTCTCTACTCCTTCAAGTGATGATGGTTTTCACTTATTCTGGATGATTGTAATTTCGTTTGTGGAGTATACCATATTTGGTAGTTATAATATAATGTGATAACATAATAATGATACATTAATGGTTAGTATCTGATTTTATAGATACTCTTGGGGTCACAATAACCATTTAATAAACATATTTCTTTTCCTTTTCTTTCCATGATAATGTCCTTCTCTTGGTTTACACTCTTTGGTCTTCTTCTTCTCTACTCCTTCAAAGGTTAGTTGGGTGAACCTTTATTCTGGATGATTATATTTTTTCGTTTTTATAGTGTATTGAATATTTGATAATTATGATATAAAGTGATAATATAATAACCATACATTTCGTTCATGTCTGATCTTATAGTTACTCTTGGGGTTACAATAATCATTTAATACATATTTTTCTTTTCCTCTTCTTTCCATAATAATATCCTTCTTTTTTACTCACTTTGGTCTTCTGCCTCTCTACTCCTTCAAGTGATGATGGTTTTCACTTATTCTGGATGATTGTAATTTTCGTTTGTGGAGTATACCATATTTGGTAGTTATAATATAATGTGATAACATAATAATGATACATTAATGGTTAGTATCTGATTTTATAGATACTCTTGGGGTCACAATAACCATTTAATAAACATATTTCTTTTCCTTTTCTTTCCATGATAATGTCCTTCTCTTGGTTTACACTCTTTGGTCTTCTTCTTCTCTACTCCTTCAAGTGATGGTGTCCTTCACTTATTCTGGATGGTTATAATTCTTGGTTCATTGGGCATACAATATTTGATAACTATGGTACAATGTGATAACATAATAACGATACATTAATGGTTAGTATCTGATTTTATAGATACTCTTGGGGTTACAATAATCATTTAATACATATTTTTCTTTTCCTCTTCCTTCCATGATAATATCCTTCTTTTATTTCTATTCTCTTTGATCTTCTTCTTCTCTACTCCTTCAAAGGTTAGTTGGGTGAACCTTTATTCTGGATGATTATATTTTTTCAGTGAAGCTTGATTATAGACTCCCTTGGTTCTATTTGTATTTGGGTCCATAATTTCGTATGTGTTGTTTTGATTATCCTTGACGATAGTGTAGGGTCCAGTGTATAGTAGTAGGAACTTCTTTGCAATTCCTTCAAGGGTACTGGGGAGCTCTCGATTTTGTAGTAACACTAGTTCTCCCATTTCGTATTGGATTATTTTGGGTTGTTGCTTCTTATATTTTTCTCGCATTTTCTCCGCTCGTTCGACGGTCTTGTTATAAAATTTTATTTGGTCAAAGGTGTAATCATCGCCTGGGGGAAATTCTATTAATTCTATAATTTCTCTAGGAGGTCTTCTCTCAAACATAGCGGTAAATGGGGTGGTATCTATTGCTTGATGGTACGCCAGGTTGATAAAATCCTCTGCAGCTGGTAAATACTCTTCCCACTTTCTTTGTTGTTGGTGACAGTATGTTCTCAGGATTCTTCCTACTTCTCGGAGAACTCGTTCAGCGGGGTTGCTGCTAGGGTGGTACACTGAGGTTTTGAAGGTTCTCACTCCCTTGCTCAGCAGTGTTTCCCTCCATACTCTTCCCTTGAACTGGGTTCCATGGTCAGTGATTATCGACCCAGGCACGCCTACCTCTACCATGTATTTACTCATAATTATACTCAACAGATTGTTTGTGGTGGCTCTGTTGATCGGATACAACTTCGTATATTTAGTGTAGTGGTCGAAGATAATGACGATGAATTTGTATTGTCGTCTTCCCCCACTCCTTGGTAATGGGCCGCAAATATCAACAAATACCTTTTCTAGCTTCTTGGATGAGGTGATTGGTATCATTAAACCCTCCTTCCTCTCGTTGTTACACTTTACCATCTGACATAGGTGGCAACTTCTAATGTAACGGCGTACTCTCCTGTTGATATCCTTGAAGTACACATTCTCCTCTAATGCCTTTATGACTTTAATAGCCCCCATGTGACCATATCTAATGTGGTAATCCATGGTGATCTCCTTTTCCATAGTTTTGGGTATAAGTAATTTCCACTGGTTACTTTGGTTAGTATTTCTTATAAATAGGACGTCTTGGTATACACAATAGTATGGGGTAATTCTCTCGTCTTTATTTATTAATCTCTGGCGAATGTTGTTCAATTTCTCCTCGCTTCTTTGTTGGAGTTTTATTTTATTTATTATCTCGGCTAGTTCTGTCCTGTCCTTTATAATGTGATATACTTTGGCTACCGTCTCTCTTTCTCCCTCGAAAGTTTGGTTTTGGATGTTGACTCTCGATAGCACATCTGCTGCTACGTTGTATTTTCCAGGCACATACTCCCAGTTAATATTATATTCCTGTAACGCTAACGTCCACCTGGTAAGTCTCCCGTGGCTCAATTTGCAATTTTTCAAAAAGGATATCGATTTGTGATCTGTCCTTACGGTTAAAGAGTAACCCAAAATGTAAGTTCGGAATTTGTTGCAGGCAAATACAATGCTGAGTAATTCTTTTTCGGTAGTATGATAGTTGCGCTCACTCTTGTTCAGGACTCTGCTGGCAAAGCTAACCACAAGGTGATTTCCTTGGTCATCTTCTTGATATAGGACGGATCCTAGACTCACGTCGCTGGCGTCGCAATTCATATAAAATGCTCTCTTAAAGTCGGGGTGTCGTAACATTATTGATTCTAAGAATTTTTCCTTTATTAGTTTGAAAGTGGCATCCTGTTCTGCTCCCCACTTCCACTTATCTCTAGAGGATAGTTGTTGCGAAAATTCGGCCGTTAATTTTGAGTAGTTGTTTTGGAACTTACGGTAATAGTTGCAGATACCTAAAAATGACTGTAACTGCTTTTTGTTCTTGGGCGTTGGGAATGATTGTATTGCTTCGATTTTTTCCTGTGATGGTGTAATGCCGTTTTCGGATAGGTTAAATCCTAAGAATTGTACTTCATCAGCGATAAACTTCGACTTCTCCAGTTTAAGTGTCACGTGATTTTCGGCCAGTTTTGATAACACCTTCTCAATACGGTCACAATGATCTTCCCAGTTATCAGACGTAATTAATAGATCGTCAACGTATACCGTAGTGAATTGTAGGGCCTCTTGACCTAGAACTTGGTCCATACACTTCACAAAAATGGCCACTGAATTTACTAAACCGAAGGGTAGCCTCTTAAATTGGTAGTTTCGCCCTTAGAATATGAATGCCATGTATTTTCGGCTATTGGGGTGCAACTCCACTTGCCAATACCCGCAGACGGTATCCCAAATGCTAATAAAACGGGTACCGTGGAATTTCTTTAATAGCTCTTCGATCTCACCTGGTGAAGTTCGGTCGTTAATTATGATTTTATTGATTTCTCTGGCATCCAGACATATTCTTACTTGGCCGTTTTTCTTCGGCACTGCCACTATAGGATTTGTATAAGGTGAACAGCTATATTCGATAATGTCTTCATCGATAAGTCTATTTATTTCCGCTCGGACCGCTTCTTTTTGCGAATAGGCAATGGGGTATGATTTCTTCTTAAAATCGGCTGCTTCCTTGGATTTAATCTCACCTTGGAAATCCTTTACTTTTCCAGGAGCATTGGAAAATACGTGTCTATACTGTTCGTAAATTGTAATCAATCTTTCCACCTGGTTGTCGGTTATTCTTCTATCGCTTTTGGCTGTCTGGAACCTCCGGATTTCTTCTAATTTTTCCTCCCATAAGTCGTCATTTTCATAGTCACAATTTATTTCTTCTCTAGGTATTTCGTTCCTATAATTATTATCTTCGTGAATGTAAGAAATGATTCGGTCGTGAGGGGCTTCTTCGCTTCCAATTAATTCCGCCGTCCATTGCACACAATTTGAGCTCAGAGATACCTTTGCTCTGCTCATATCTATTATAGCTGCGTACTTTCTTAATACGTCACAGCCTATCAACAAACTGAATGGTAACCCACTGGCTACTAAAAATATTATAGGAAGGGTATTCCCTTGACTGGTGACTTCTAGTTGGACTTGCTTTCTTATGGTCTTATTTTGTCGTCCGGTCGCTCCGATCAAAATAATATTATTTATCGGTAAGGTCGATATGGGTTCCTTACTCCTGTTCTGTATTTTATTAAGTTCTAGTTGATCGATGAGCGATACATTGGCTCCAGTGTCTATCATGATTTTAGTCAACACGCCATTCACTTCGGCGGAAATATACGCGATTTCGCTGTTGTTATTATTATTGTTTCCTGTAATTTCTTCTTCCATCAGATCTTCTCTGATGTCCTTCAGGTAGTGATTGCGTATGATAGTAAATGTCGCTTGATTGTTTGTCCGTCGTCGTAGTTCGTCGTACCCAATAGATCGGATCAGTGAGGGTTCGAAGTGAGTTTTCACTGCCGTTGTCCGTTTAAAGAGGTAGCGTTTTCTTCTCCGCTCCTGTCATTAGTGTTGGGGTTTCTATTTTCCCGTTCTTCTGGTCTAGTCGGATTGTTGTATTGACGTCCGCTATTATTATTTCTGTTTATATCTTCGCTACTGCGGCTCCTTCGTGTGTCGTACCCGGATTCGCTACTCCTTGCGTCCTGACTATACGGGTTATTATCTTCATTGAAGCTTCGGCGTCCCTGATAGAAGCGTCTCCCTCCGTTTCTGTCGTCAGCACGAACGTAGTTAGCTCTTCTAAAAGTGCTCGGGTTGTGGTTATTCCCGTTGTTCGGTCGGTACTGGCGATTGTTATTATTCGGACGGTAGGGGTGGTTACCATTATTTGGCCGATGTTGATTTCCATTGTTATAATTAGGACGGTGGTTGTTATTAGGGGTATTTTGATTATAATTATTATTATAATTAGGCCTGTGATTCGGGTTATTTCTATCGGGCGGATGATTATTCCCGTTATTATTTGGCCTCAGGTTCTGGTCAGCATTATCTCGGTTTGAATTATTATAATTACCTCGATAATAATCCTCGATACCTTCGGTATCCGGCCTGACCGTTTCTATCGAAGTATGGGTCGGGTCCCTGTCGACTCCTCCGATAGTACTTCTCCTGCTCATAATTCTCTAATAATGCGGACATAGTTTGGATCGTTCTTATTTGTCCGTTCAGTCTCGCTCTGGCCACGCCCTCTTCGAAGTGATACGCTAATTTCGTGACAAGGCATTCTTCAGGTATCTTTGGCTCAAGATTTCTGGCCATACATACCTTGCCTAAAAGTATGCGGTGAGTGATGCCCCTTTACTGCGGTCATACTTCCCGTTGCAGATGTCGTCCCGCACTATGTTCTGTGCCGATTCGGACCAATATTTCGTCTTAAACAGCGCCTTGAACTCTGCATAATTTTGTATATCATGTCGGGTAGCCGTCCACCAGTTATCGCGCACGTCCTTAAAGTACTCGTCTAACATATTTCTGATGGTGGACCACTTAGTTTCGCGTGTACGGGCTATATTTTCTTCTACTCTCTCGATGAACTCCATGGGATTCCTTTTGTAATGTTGGAAATTTATCAGTTCACGATTCTCTATGTTCGTTATTCCGGTCACTTGGATTGGTTGACTCCGGAATAAATTGATTTCTTCCCTGAAATTATTAAGTTTTCGCCGTTGAAGTTCCGCCATCTTCTCCTTGTCAGTTTGTACCTGCTCCCGAACATCATTCACGGTGGTGGTGATTTCTTCACATCTCGTTCCCAAGTCTTCTTGTTTCTTAGTCAAGATTTCGAATTTATTTAAATGGGATTCTTCGATGTTATTTATCCGGGTTTGAAGTGTCTCTTTCGTTCTCTGTATTTCTTGTTGGTTTTCTTCGCACCTCTCGCCGATTTCAGAAACTTCCCGTCTAGCTTCGGTTAACTCCTCTCCTATTTTCGTATTCAATTTTTCGTGACTGTCTTCGAGTCTCTGGCTGATAATTTCAATCTTCTTATTACTATCTTCGATGCTGTCATCAATCTTCTTGCTCAACTCTTGGGTGTCTTCCTTCAATGAAGCTATGATTTTATTTGTCTCCTCCGTCTTCTTGTTTAACTCCCCTCTGAAATCCTCCTTCAACGATTCGATATTTTTTGTTAATAATTCATTATTTTTCTGATTGCCATCCATCTTCTTATGAATCGACTCCATATTCTTATTTAATTTCTCGTTAAAATCTTCTTTTAATAATGCAATATTCTTCTGGCCGTCTTCCTTCAACTCTTCTTTTAATAATGCAATATTCTTCTGGCCGTCTTCCTTCAATTCTTCCTTTAATAATGCAATATTCTTCTGGCCGTCTTCCTTCAATTCTTCTTTTAATAGTTCAATATTCTTCTGGCCGTCATCCATTTTCTTATTCATCGATTCCACACTTTTTCTGTTTTCTTCCATCATGTTCTTCAGCATCTCCATGATATTAATGTCCCCCGTTATTGTGGGTCTCTCGTGTAGTTCCTCTGTTTGTATAGGTCGGCTGGGTTCTGTAGGAGGTAATATCTCTTCTAGATCTTCGACCGGCGTCGCCTCCTTATCATCCATGTCTATTTCTTTATCTGCTTCCGCCGCACGTCTCTTAGAGGTTGCTCTCCGTTGCATTTTTAGTCCGGTGTATTGCAGCTGCCTCGAAAATTAGGTTAATAATTATTTAGTAAATTAGGTTGGGTATTTTTTCGCCTAATTTTGCTCGAACGTTGTGCGCAAATTTGTAATATGCCGAAGACTCCTCTCCTTAAAGTCCCGCGTTGGGGTCGTCAATTTTGTAACTAGACGATGTGCCCGTCTATAATTTATGGTTTAAATATTATTATTATTAAATTGTCTCAGGGTTCTTTTACGGTTAATTGGGTCTTGCTCTCGGCTAATCGTGATTGTTCTATATCAAATTTTATTATTATTTTATACCGTTTAGTGACTTATTCCCCTCAATTCAACCTATTGTTGAATCCAGGATTGAATAACTCGGTACTTACTCTTTTTTCGTCGTATTAGTTGTCTGTTTATATAATTTAATTTTGTATATTATATTTACTGTTAAAATTCTTTCACTGGACGTTCCGTTGACTCTTTGTAGATCAGCTGTCTTGAGGAGATCAGTTGTTTCTTCCTATACACTAACATACACAAACACAGATATGGTACACATAACAACTCATATATATTATTATTGTATAAGATTGTAAGTATGTTGATCTGAACGGTTGTAAACAAAACAAGGAATCATTCAATTTGAATAATTCGCCTTCTCAGTAAGGTACCAACCGCCTCGTTTTTCTCCTCTAAGCTGTAATTTTACTGTTACAAATAAAGTCAACTCTTTCACTGGTAAAAAACAATAATGGCAATTTATTCAAATAACACACAGTGAAATTCAATACAATAAGGAGTTTTATCCTTCTTTTTAGTTAACAATAAATACTTTTAAAGTAAACATGAACTCTAAAACAAATGATGAGCTCTAGTTGGCATGACTGCCTCTGATTAGTAATACAATGTGGTTTGACAAATTTATAGGTTATGTCGGATTGTTCGACTTGAAAATTTAATAATGATGATAATAACAAAAGTAGTAGGTTCTTTTAAACTGCAAAATACACTTTCTTGGAATAATAGCTATGGTTAGAGTCAACATAAAAATAAAAATTCAATGATTATTAATGAAAAAATATAAAATATGAACCACCGTTCATAGTTAGGCACTTGCTTCATACATAGTTTAGTGCAATAGTATTTGGTTAAAAGTAGTGAATGATTTATTAATAATTAATAGTGATTGTTATAATCCATTATCATGTACTACAAACATCTATGAAATTGGATACTCCCATTTCAGGTAAATGTAATTTGTTTATTATAGTTATCGCACACCGGCGAAACTATTAATTGAATTTAATAACAAATATTTATACTTCCATCTACTGATGGTATTAGAGTACGTATACTCTTCATTGATATCACAATGTCTATGTTAATCCAGCTATTTACAGTATACAAATAGTTAGACTGTCATTATTCATAACGTCCAATTTCAACATTGTTCATTTGTATTTATTGGTTCCCTTCTATTAAGGATAGTGAATTGGATTGTTTCTATTTCAATTTGAATCGCTTTTAGCGTTCAATTATTTTGCTTATAGACTATCATGACATAATATTCGTAACTAATAATACTTGCGTCTCTCGTCGGTTGAAGATTTACACTTTATTAATTATTAACTCTTTTTTAATTAATTAAAATTGATTAATTAATTATTTGAACTTTATCACAACACTGCACACACTCCTATGCGCATAAACTTCGATTAGATTACACTTGTAAATATATTGCACTGATTCTTCTGATAGATAACTTATGTCTCAATTTGAGGTTAACATGGTTGATGCTGTTTTGCTGTCAAACGCACGTTTTTCTGAGGTGTCGATTAGCGTGCATTCCGCTTCGCTGTTGTTGTAAGACTGTCTCCGGCTCATGGGCTGGAATGATGAATTCCGGATTTTTTATGTGTTCTGATTGGTCAGTTTTTGCCAATTCGTTTATTTACGGTAGACTTCGTCAAAATAGACGCTATCATAAGCGTCAGGCTTTGGGGTCAAGATTATGAAAAATTAGTTTACATGACTATGCGGAAGGGCTAAGCACAATGCAATTATTTTTAAAAGTCTAATATCTTTCTTATAATTGCACTGAGAATGTTGTGCTTACTCTCATTGTTCGTGTTTTTGAAAGACGATTAATTTGAGTCCCCTTATCATATATTTCTGATAAGGGTTATCAGAATTGGCACTTAGCATTTATGCTTGGTGTCCATTAAACCATTAGTTATTCATGGTTTTTATGTTATTTTTTATAGTAATGTCTCACTCTTAATCTACTGTACAAATTTCTCTTAAAACTATGTCCTATTATTAATACTATGTCCTTTTTCATAGCTTCACTCTTAAACTTATGGTCATACATTTTTGGTTTGCTCATTACACAGTAATAATAGTATTTGATTAACTTTTAACAAGTTGTAATGAAACATTGATGGGTTAAGTCACTACTGACAGTGTTCTTTTTTCCTAACTTATTTGTCAAATGCCTTAATTATCATTTATGAATCAGGCTTGCTATGCCTATATGGCTTCACCTGGTAGTATTGTCATACATTTTGGTTTTTCTTATATCCTATTAATAACAACATTTACTTAAATTCTAACATGGTATATTTATACATTGATGGGTTAAGTCACTATTGGCAGTGTTCTCTTTCCCTACATTATTAGTTTAGTGCTTGTATTATCACTCATGAATTGGGCTTGTTATGTCCAAATGGCGTTACTTGATAGTATGCTTAATATCATAGACATTTTAGATGTATTGTTCTCTGATTGATAACTGAAATAGTCACTAGGACCTTATAGTTATTGTGATGCAGTTCACTTTGCATTTTACTCTGTTATTAGCAAGGTTTGGCTGCTGTAAATTTTATTTGCAGCTAGTTGTCATAATGGTTGAGTTATAATTACATTTATATAAACTATTTAAATGGTTATTTTGGTTACAACTGCTCATAGGAAGAGTATTCTGTCCGACACCAAATCATTAATTGGGTTACTTGCTTTGTACAATGTGTTTATTACATAATTTTGGTTGCATAGTGTCACTTCGCCATTACAAGCATTTGGTCATACTTGTATTACTTAAATTTAGCTTTTATATACTATTATACTATTAGCTATCGTGTACAAAACATTCCTTATATGCTCTATTTACTTCCTATCTCATTACATTTTGGTCTAACATTGTTTTGGTTCATTTTTTATCAAGTTTTATTGAAAACTGGATGCCCAGATTAGGTTATGTCATAGGTTCAGTAAACATTGAAAAGTTGTTTATGGCTGTATATTTCTATCTTAAACTATTCGACTGGTTTTCATTTCATGTTTGTACATTGGTTATTGATTATCAATAGTTCATATTTAGTTTACTACTGTATTATCTTATTTGTTGTTAATTAGTGGGTTTGTATGTACATCATTCCCACTGTACAATTGGTCATTCACTATTTTGGTTGCATATTCCTCTGTTTATTCTGTAACTACACATCATTTAGCTATCATAAACTCATCTTGTCATAAATCAGGTTGCTTGTGACTCTTTATTTACAATATTTAATATTTATCTACAATAATGTGTTTCACATAAACAATAAATGTGTTCATTAAATGAGTTGTTGTCAATGTTGACTTTGTCATACAGCTTAGGGATTCATATCATATAATTAATTAACATTTCTTCCTTCTTCTTAATACAAATATTCTTTCAAGGTTTATGTTAGTTTGTTATACTTCAATTTTCTTCCCTTATTCTTCTGGTGTTTGCTCTGGTGATCTTCCTTCTTCCTTCTTCTTTCTTCACTGATCTCCTCCTCACTATTGTTCATTTTATACATGATGAGGTTTTCACTTGTATTCTTCACACTGGTTCTTCCTTCTTCTTTCTTGAAGTTGTCCTTGTTGTGTTCTTCTTCCTGACTCTTCTTTCTTCTTTTTTTTTTTGTCTTGTCCTCCTCACTGATTTTTCTTTCTTTTTTGGTTGTGTGGTGTCCTTCTCACTGATCTATTGGGTATAGTATGTCGGTCGCCTCGTCTTTATTCTTCTTTTCTTCTTTCTTGGTGCATTTACTAGTGAATTCCTTTCAATGATGCTTCACTTATTCTAACTTATGGTACTTTTCTTTAGTATACTTGGTGGTATTCTAGACCTTTTAATGTATTTTTTCTAGTGGTGGCCATCAAATTAATTTTCAGTACTTAGGTGGATGTGGTGACTTATGTACTGTTACAATACACATGTCCCACAAGTATCACTAACGTACGCGGATGTGAGTGCGCACTCGACACTTGACAACATACTGCACAGTTTACTTGATCGTTCTCGATTTTTATCTTGAGGCGTGTAATCTATGTTCGTGTTGTCTATAATTTTATCATACACTATATGTGATTTAAACTCTAATTGTTCATTTAATATATTGTTAAGGTCTTTTTTGAAAGCCCGGTAGATTTCAAATTCTTCTATTGCATTCATATATCGTCCTTTTTTGCACATATGTAGGGGTATGCAATTTGTTGTAAAGTTTGTGTAATTGTGATTTGATGAATTGAGGTGTTTAGCATAAGTTGATTTAGTTATATTTGAATTACTTCTGGGTAGGTGAAAGGACGAAGGTGAAAGGAGAAAGAAATAAGCAGTCACAAAGACGGTCAACGTAAATTATATTTAATAATAACCGTGACGCGGATACCAATACAATGGCTTTAAAATAACTAAATCAACTGATGCTAAACACCTCATTTCATCACATCACAATTACACGTGTTTCCAACTACCTCAGTCTTTAATGTTCTAGAACACACCTTGTAGCATATGAATATATTTCCCTAACATTCTATTCGTTATTCACTTACACAACACTTTACTCATATGTAAAATTATATATTCATGGTTCTACATTGTCTCATTTTCTAATTTTCTTCTATTAATTCTAATTATTTTATTCATATTATTTATTTTCAAGCATTCATTTATTTATTGGGACACTTATAATAGCTGATACACATTATTCTTTATATTTACCTATACTGAGACCATTTGTCACGTTGCACTATATATTAATAGGCTATATTTACAAATCACCATGGATCGGCTAAACTGAACCCACGCAATTTGTTGTGTGCCACAATTCAGGGTTGATGTACCTCGTGTTTTAGGCTGAATTTAGAGTATCACTCGGCTGCTTGTTTTCTCCCACAATAAGCTGTACTAAAAGCTTTTCGCCATAGATAGCCTTAACCCTCTATTTAATGATCGTGCTGCTAAAGGTGGTCATTCCCTTTTAAAAGAGGAAATAAAAAAACAACATCCTCAAGATACAAAATAAACAAAACAGGTGTTATGAATTTTTCACGTTTACAATGCTATTCAAGTTAATTTCAATACCAGTGAAATAGTGACGGTTTATTATTCAATAGGCACGCTCATACACAAGTACAATTAATGAGTCAGTGTACAATATATATGTGGTATGTACATAGACTCAGTCAGCAGTTTCTTATTGTTTCAAGCACGACAATTATTTAAGTTCGATATGTAAGGTGCAAAAGTTTTTAGTTGAACGATAGAAACATCTCTTGTTAAATAAAATTAGTACACGTGAATATTATTTATTGTTTTCTTTGTAGATTTAAAAACTAATAAAGTTTTTTAAGATTTTAAGTTGAATTTCATATAATTTAGATATTTTGTAATGCTTCCGTGTTACGCCATTACGGAACGTTGTGGCGCATTGGAAAATGTTGTCCTGGAACGTTCTGGCACATTGGAGAATGATGTTCTACTCTATTGCCGCAGCTGTAATGCGTACGTGATGCTTGACACGCGACGCAGTATTACGTACGCAGAACGTCTCGTGCGTTTGATGGTCTCGATCTAGAAGCTTCTCACTTAGCGCAACGGTGCGTGTTCCTGCGAAGGTCACGCTGAAGTATCCTCTAGAAATTTTCATGGCTTGTTAAGGACGTATATTATGGAACCCGGCAGACTATACGCCCACACCTGTTGCTTAGTTTCTTGTTATTGTTGGGCGATTACACAGTGTGTTTGAGTCGCGATTTACCCAGTGCGGTTCGAAGTATTGTGGCGAAGTGTTATTTGTTTTATATTCGTGAGCGACAATATAATACAATTGTGTTTTATATTAGTTGACATTTTATTGCGTGTGTATTTATTGCGTGATTTGTTGTAAGAGACTATCTTGTTGATTAAAAACTGTTTAATTGTGATAATTAAAGCTGGTGATTAGTGAGTTAATCGGTGCCTTGTATTTTGTTTTCCACTGTACCATGCGACAATCACTCGTACCAATACGTATTAGAACAAGTTATCAGCGTAGCGGGTTGGTGTATTCGAATCGTTCCCGCTCGCACAGCCGTCTCAATCGTCGCTTCTGACGAATGACTGGCAACTAGCTTACTGCTACAATTTATTCTTTAATAACCAATACGTAAAAAGAATCAAAACTATGAGTTCTTTAGCATTAAATGTTACTTTCTAAATTGTAAATGAGTTTATTAGGTTAGTGAAATTTCTTTATGAATATAACATAACAAAAACAATTATCAGCCTGACAAAAATATTAATACAACTAAACGAAATGTGTATTTCTTACAATTAAGTAAAAGTTCTTGATAATATCCCGACCTGAATTATATTGCACACGGAATGTGAGCCACAATTTTTTTTTAATTTTTCACGATGTTTTGTTTATATTATTATTCACACCAATCGTCGGTCCCATTATGTGTAGTGGCAGTGAGTACGACATTGGCAGCTTCGACAGTAAGATCCACAATCTACCATGGACTGATTACTCTGAGAAAGGAACACACGAGATGGAAGACGGTAGAGTATCAGATGAAAGTTGCTGGTCAATATACCCGGTAAATTTACTTTGTCATCATCATCATCTTCACGGATTAAACCAAGGATGGTTTGTTCCGTTCTCAAATAGACAAAGATTAGAGCTGGTAACTCCAGCGCTTACTCGGACGTCTCACACCTCTCTGTCCCCTCGGGTTATAGTTCTAGAGTAGTTGTTTGGGGATGCGGCAGTCATCCATTCGGCAAAGATGTTCCCACCAATTCAGCCGATACTGGGCGATCCTGTCGAGTATACTCATAACATTCAGTTCCTGCCGTATATCTGTGCTTCTTCTATGATCATGCAGAGTACACCATGCTATGTGCCTCAGAAATCTCATTTCAGCCGCTTGGATGCGACTGGCATGGCCTTTCGTTAAAGTCCAATTCTCAGATCCATAAAGAAATGCGAGGGGAGCCATCATCTTGTAGAATTTTAGGCGTGTTCCTTTATTTTCTGACTTAAGGGTTTGCCTAATGGTGTCGCACATAAGGTAAATTTATTTGTATAACATAATTTACCTTAAGACGTATTACCGAACAAAGTCAGATTTTATTCCAACTTTAAAAACTGCATTTTTAGACAACTCGACTCTACATTTAGTATTACAAATCACTTTCATAAAACCAATGAAAATTCTTAAAATATCAAGCAAATAATAGTTTCGTTACTTGGAAAAATGTTTGCTTTAAAAGTTACAGCAGATACATTTATTAAATTTTTTACACTAAGTTCTAACCCAAAGGATCAATTTGCCTCTGTGTGGAGTACACGATGGTAGTATTGGAACTTTGAGAAACGGGGCATTATGAATATTGTATGAAGGTCTTTGTCGAGAACCTGCTACAATCAGGTAATGATGGAGAGTTTTCTTGCCAAAGATGAATTTTAATTTTCAATTTGACTGATCTTCCCAATGCCGAATCTTTATTTAAAGCTAAGATATGTAAACACAATATCTACAGTATGTTAATGTATCCTTGGTAAGAATCCAGAATAACTTGTTAAGTTAACTAACTTTTTTTAATTCAAATCGACTACTCAACTTAAATAACACATGATCAAATGAACCACAACAATACCGTAATAATAATAACAATAATAAAAATCATAATCATAATAATAGTCGTAGTAGTAGTAGTATTAGTAGTAGTAGTAGTAGTAGTAGTAGTAGTAGTAGAAGTGGTGGTGGTGGTGGTAGTAGTAATAGTAGTAGTAGTGGTGGTAGTAGTTGTAATAGTAGTAGTAGTGGTGGTAGTAGCAAAAAATATTTTACTTCATAGCATTAGGTTTCTTTAACTAAGTACTCGAATTTCTGCCAATAAAATGTCAGGTCAAGTTGTTTCCAAAGTAAAGTACTTTATTTATATAAAATATTAAGTCGTGATAAAGTTGATATAGAACACTATATTCTTATGTAATCATCATATAGCTATTTTATAACATACTATAATCCTATATGTCTTAAATAAAACAAGGGTGTTTAGAGAGCAAACGTCAGTTGTCAGTTGCAATTTAGAACATATGTTATTTGGCAGCGTTTTATCCGTAACAGTTGTTCATTATTGTGTTTGAAAATTTGTAATTAGTGTTTTCCCCTTGGGATATTAAATGTTGGGCACATTTAAACCTGGAAAATTTTATTCAAATGCATTTGTTTTAGAAGAGCTTTGCGTAGAAGAACCAAGCGGGTAAACGACCGAAGTAAAATTTATTATTATATTTAATTGCTTTTCGCGTTTGTCAAGATTATCCTCATACGGAATTATCGAACACTTCAAGCTTTCACGGAAAGTGTAAGCTCAATACACCGCTTTAAAGTAATTACCCATATCACCCTGAGATCTAAAACAATTAACGTTATAAATTTATGAATTAATAATAACTTTTGCGAGCGAGAACGCTAATTATTGTGAGAGTGACAACTAGTGTGTAAATTCTATTTGGTGTTAGCAGTTCGACGGAATCGTCAGCGAGACGTGCAAGTGGAATCGCCGCTGGAGCAACCCGCCGATGAAGAGGACGCCAGGACGGAGAGCGACGCCGACAGGAGGATACGCACATCCGGAGGACGGATCATCGAGTGTTTTGGATATTCATCTAACAAGGAAAATCGAGCTAATCGAAAAATATAAACTTAATTTAATATGTATCAATGCATGACACTTATGTAAATTAATATACAGTATTTGCGTAGTCCTTCAGTCTTCGACTGGTTTGTTCCCTCCCCGCATATACCCGTGGTGCGTGTGGTACTGATTCTCTCACAGGTATAGGGGACCTACAGTTTAACGCCGGATCCGAACGGCATAGTAGGGGAAGGTTTATACTAAGCAGGATACCTCTCGCTGGTTTGCCATTGCCTTGCGAGGGGGAACGGTCGTATCTAAATCAGATGGCCCCCGGCGGGAATTGAACCCGCGCCGACAGCGTAGCAGCGACACACGCTAGCCACTACGCCACGACCGCTCCATATACAGTATACAAACTATTATTTCTTGTGTGTAATAAATAATTCTTCATTACCTCAAATATAGACTTGTTTGTAATTTTTTCACACACACACATATTATCCTATGCGAGAATTATAATTTGTGTTGTTGCAATATATATATATATATATATATATATATATAATTTTGAATACTTAATATAAAGGAAACCTTCTCAAACTGACTTAGTAATACCAAATACTTCTAATCATCCTCCCCAACACAAAATGACAGTATTTAATTCTATGATTTACCGAATGCTTAGTATCCCATTATATAACACAGAAAGAAGCAAAGAAAGAAAAATTATCCAACCGATAGCAGTTAAAAATAGATACAAAATAAAAACTAATAATAAATTAGAAAATAAAATTAAACATAAAATCGCTAATAAAATTCCTAAGAACACTACATTTAAAAATTCACCTATTAATAATAATATAAAATATACAACCTTCACTTATTACGGAAATATAACTGAAAAATTAATAAAATATTAAAAATACTAATTTAAAAATATCTTGTAATACAGATAATATAATTGTTAATAAAATAAAACCTAAAACTAAATCCAATACTCACAATAAAAATGGAATATAAAAAATAGAATGTCCAGATTGCAATAAAGATTCGTTCAACACCGCAATGCATATTTAAAACCAAATATTTATAAATCTAATTTAGCCACACATTGTCTAAATAATAACCACCAGTTTCCAAAGATTGAAAATATAAAATAAATTAAAAACATACAAAAAGATCAAAAAATGAATATTTGGGAAAATCGTAATATTTACAAACACAATAACAATAATTTATTAATTAAAGAACAAACCCAAATAAAAACAACACATGACGATCTATTTAAAATTATAAATTTACTAAAAAATAAAAATGAATAAACATAAACAAAAAAATTTCAAATATAACCGAAAAAACAGCTGCTGAAGAAAATAAACATTAAAACAATCGTTAACTAATCGACCTAAATCGATTATCAGTTATTTTATTTTACATTAAAATCGATACAAATTCGATTTTCGTTAATTTTATATTAATAGAATTATTTCGATTGCTATTAATTCACTTAGAAACCAATGATGATAGTTATATTTTTCAGTGAAACGTGCGTCAGGTGTTAAAAAGAATATACAAAATTATACTACTTGCAGAAGAAACAAATTGAAAACATCATAAATTATATATATAATTAATGTACTATATGTTGTATGTTGCTATATATATATTTCGCTGTACGAGGTCTACTATATTCTCTTAAGTACCCATAATATCTCTCTCTTCTTCTCTCTCTCTCTCTCTGACAACATTTTAAAATTTTTCTACGTTTTTTGTCATGGTTTTTCAGGACAAAACTTGTTTCATCTTTTACCTCTTTAAACTTATCATTGGTGTTGTCTTTATTTTCTTAAAAACCTTATTCCTTACACTTTACGGTGTATATCAGTACAATTTAGCGGAAGCTTGTCCGCAACATAATGTGTAATATACACATGGTGTATACACTATGTTAGGAGATTCTTATTTTTGTTTTCTGGTGAAGCAAGGCTAGGTGTACCATGGCTGGACAGTTCAACAGGCAGTTGGCATAATTTTAAGAGACTGTGTTGATGGTGATGAAGAAGCAGCATAAATTATGTTATGGCTTTACATTATGTTTGCTTGCAGTATCTCAAAACCTAATGTAATCCACAGCACATGTATCTGTACTGGATAATTGTCAGCAGCGCGTGCACATAGCTGGGAAAGTTCTGTTGCGTAAACTGTTACACTGTCTCCCAGGGTTGCCATCGGACAAAGTCAACAATAACGACGGTAAATTAAAAGAACGGAACGTGTTGTGTGGTTGTTACTGCGCGTCCAAAGAAGGTCCTACGTTGTCATTGGGGAAAGTCAACAATGACGACGGTAAAGTATGAGACGTGTAGTGTGCTTGTTACTGCGCGTCCAACGAAGGTACAACGTTTTCATTGGAGAAAGTCAACAATGACGATGCTAAATTAGGAGAATGTGTAGTGTGCTTGTTACTGCGCGTCCAACGAAGGTGCTACGTTTTCAATGGAGAAAGTCAACAATCACGACGGTAAAGTAGGAGAACGTGTAGCGTGCTTGATACTCCGCGTCCAACGAAGGAGCAGCGTTGCCATTGGAGAAAGTCAACAATGACGATGCTAAATTAGGAGAACGTGTAGTGTGCTTGTTACTGCGAGTCCAACGAAGGTCCTACGTTGTCATTGGAGAAAGTCAACAATGACGACGGTAAAGTAGGAGAACGTGTAGTGTGCTTGTTACTGCGCGTCCAACGAAGGTACAATGTTGTCATTGGAGAAAGTCAACAATGACGATGCTAAATTAGGAGAACGTGTAGTGTGCTTGTTACTGCGAGTCCAACGAAGGTCCTACGTTGTCATTGGAGAAAGTCAACAATGACGACGGTAAAGTAGGAGAACGTGTATTGTGCTTGTTACTGTGCGTCCAAAGAAGGTACAACGTTGTCATTGGAGAAAGTCAACAATGACGATGCTAAATTAGGAGAACGTGTAGTGTGCTTGTTACTGCGAGTACAACGAAGGTCCTACGTTGTCATTGGAGAAAGTCAACAATGACGACGGTAAGTAGGAGAACGTGTAGTGTGCTTGTTACTGCGCGTCCAACGAAGGTACAATGTTGTCATTGGAGAAAGTCAACAATGACGATGCTAAATTAGGAGAACGTGTAGTGTGCTTGTTACTGCGAGTCCAACGAAGGTCCTACGTTGTCATTGGAGAAAGTCAACAATGACGACGGTAAAGTAGGAGAACGTGTATTGTGCTTGTTACTGTGCGTCCAAAGAAGGTACAACGTTGTCATTGGAGAAAGTCAACAATGACGATGCTAAATTAGGAGAACGTGTAGTGTGCTTGTTACTGCGAGTACAACGAAGGTCCTACGTTGTCATTGGAGAAAGTCAACAATGACGACGGTAAGTAGGAGAACGTGTAGTGTGCTTGTTACTGCGCGTCCAACGAAGGTACAACGTTGTCATTGGAGAAAGTCAACAATGACGATGCTAAATTAGGAGAACGTGTAGTGTGCTTGTTACTGCGAGTCCAACAAAGGTCCTATGTTGTCATTGGAGAAAGTCAACAATGACGA
Organism: Magicicada septendecula; assembly: GCA_034769895.1. NCBI lineage: Eukaryota > Metazoa > Arthropoda > Insecta > Hemiptera > Cicadidae > Magicicada > Magicicada septendecula. The sequence goes on from CM068371.1 coordinate 469,613,190, forward strand.
CGGTAAAGTACGAGAACGTGTAGTGTGCTTGTTACTGTGCGTCCAACGAAAGTACAACATTGTCATTGGAGAAAGTCAACAATGACGACGGTAAGTAGGAGAACGTGTAGTGTGCTTTTTACTGCGCGTCCAACGAAGGTACAACGTTGTCATTGGAGAAAGTCAAGAATGATGACGGTAAAGTAGGAAAACGTGTAGTGTGCTTGTTACTGCGCGTCCAACGAAGGTACAACGTTGTCATTGGAGAAAGTCAACAATGACGATGCTAAATTAGGAGAACGTGTAGTGTGCTTGTTACTGCGAGTCCAACGAAGGTCGGATTTTAACGTTCAGGAGATGTATGAAAGCAGTGGCCAAATTATAGCGTCCATGGACACGCATTGGGCAACCCAATCCAACACTTTGCGATAGGATATTACAAGATATAGTGAAATTATAAGACAGGACAAATATTATGAGCCACGATTCTGAAACTAATGATGCGTAGCGTAATGGCGTACTGAGAAAAAATTTCTCCATAAACAGGGCAAATAAAGTAAAATCTAACAGCAATGGAAATGGTAAACCTGCACACGTAGCTGTAGATACTCGGGACTGGGTAGTGTCTCCAATGAAAAAATAAAAAGAAGTATGAAAACCTGGAAAATGTATGGACATTTATATTAAAGAGATGGTTCTGATGTGGTAGAGGGGCACTTAAGAAAACCTGGCGACGATAAATGGATTTACAACGGTCACAAAATGGCTGGAAAAAGAAGAAGATGAAGAAAAAAAGAAGAACAAGAACAAGAACAAGAAAAAGAGAGCCGGGAACTGTGAACAAAGAAACGAGTGTACACTATGGCTGACCGTTTTAAGATAATGACACATAAAAACCCTTGATTGCACAGGCACGCATACACACACACACACACACACACACACACACACACACGCGCGCGCGCGCAGAGTTGTAGGATGATAGTAGATTGCAAATCACTATAGAGGGAACATTAAAAAAGTAATTGAAACTTTGAATAAAATGGTTTTGCAGGTGCAGGTGTATGATCGGCAATGGTGAGTACCAAAAAAAAAAAGAAGTTTATGGACCTTGAAACTAAAGTGAAGAGATAAAATAAGGAGAACTAGGCCTATAGATTATTTGTTTAATAATATATTGGTTTTTATTAAAATGTAATAATTCATTACCTGGCTACGAATCCAGAGGTCCCGGGTTCAATTACCGGGCCCGCAACATAAAATCAAGGTGCGTTTTTCAGCCCGCAGGTCGACTCAGCCTGTTGAAAATGAGTACCTGGGATAACATCCTGGGGATAATAATGGGCGGCTGAAGCGTAGTGCTGGCCACACTGCCTTCCTTGTATGCTGTACGGCTCACATTAGGCAGCCTACCCTGCCTACTCCTAAGCTACTTTGGTGGTATACATGGGAGCCATTATATTAATAATTCATTTTAATTATGTAATTTTAAGGGGAAATGAATATTGAAAAATTTTTAACGGAGCCAAATATTTAATTGTTTCTAGCAGTAACATCTAATTTAGACAGATAATACTTATCTTTCTACACTGTCGTGTGGGAATTGTTTACATAATCTCTAACGTTGGTCGGAGGAGACGTGTGTGAGTCTTGGGGGTAGAGGATAAAGTTGGTACTGCAAAGCTGATAAGCGGCACAAACTGAACTGGGATTTTGTTGGCAGACGACATTGATTAATGGCTGAAATGTTGGGATTCTACATGTACCGATACTGTCTTATATGTAAGCCAGGATACAAGATATGCAAGTTAAACGGACGTACTTGATTTTATAATATACTGTATTCATATATGCTTAAATTCTTCTTGTCATATGTTTTATATTATTATTAATACTTATAAAATATAGAATAAAATAATTTTTTTTAATAATTAGCAAAACTAAATAACGTCTAAAAGAAATATATACACATACACACAACAATGTAATTCATATTTAAAACCAGATATATATAAATCAAATTTATCTAAAATCTCATTACAAAAAACAAACATCCAAATTTGAATAATATCAGTTTATTAAAACACATCCAAAAGGCCAAAAATGATCTTACGGGGAAATTTAGAAATATTTAAACATAAAACATGTTTAATAACATATATAAAACTTTCACTAATGAACTTATTGTTGTCACTTCGCAAACGTTTCGAGATGTTGTTTCTCTTCTTCAGTGGGTGTAATACTGACTGTCGATTACAGAATAACCGTTACGGAAAAATGGTGTGTGTGGTGGGGGTTGATGGTGGGAAGGGATTGGCGCTGAGGTTCGAATTGTGTGTGTGGATCAGTGCATCGAATAGTGTATGTGATTTATAATGTATTTGTTCATTTAATATGTCGTTTGGTTGTAGTGTGTGATATCTGTACATTTCAAATTGTTCAGCTGTGTTTAGTTTTCTACTTTTAGGTAAGTAGTGTAATATTTCCATGTTGTGTTCTATGTTTGTGTAACTGTGGTTTTCGTTATGTAAATGTGTGGCAAATGTGGAATGTATGTAGTTTGTGGTGAGAGATTTTAAATGTTCAGAAAATCTGGAAGAAAAATATCTTCCCGTCTGGCCGATGTAGAATTGTTGGCAATCATTACAATTTAATTTATAAACCCCTGTTTTGCTGTATGTGTCAATGTCTTTGTTAGTATTATTTATGTGTTTTCTAACGGTGTTGTTGGTTCTGTAGGCTACTTTATAATTGTGTATCCTAAATGTGTTTGCTATTTTATGTGTATTGGAATTGTAGTATGTAAGTGTTATGTATTTGCTGGGTTGTGTACTGTTGGTCAGATGTGTTTTCCTTTTTGTGTTGAGGATTCATTTGTGTAGTTTATTTATTAATTCGGGGTTGTATCCATTTTTGACTGCTATGTATTTAATTGTGTTTAATTCATCTTGGTAGTCATTTGTTGCATCCTCTTCGTTCACTTTATTAATTTAATAATATATATAAAACTTTCACTAATGAACTTACTGTTGTCACTTCCCAAACGTTTCGAGATGTTGTTTCTTTTCTTCAGTGGGTGTAATACTGACTGTCGATTACAGAATAATCGTTACGGAAAAATGGTGTGTGTGGTGGGGGTTGACAACAGTAAGTTCATTAGTGAAAGTTTTATATATATTATTAAATTAATAAAGTGAACGAAGAGGATGCAACAACAAGATAATAAAACATGTTATAAATTAATACCAGAACAAATTCAGATTAATACAAAAATTATAATATTTTCAAAATTATTAATTTAATAAAATAATAAATATTTCTATAATATTTTACAATTAATTTCATAACATGTTTTATATACACATAAAAAACATTAGATTTACTCAGCATATTAAACAATTGGTTTTGTTTAATTGCATGTTTTGAACAATTGATTGAAACATTTTTGTATTTATTAATTTATATCTGATGATGACGGTTGGATTACTATCGAAACATATGTAATTTACAAAATAAAATATTTTCTTGTAAGAATTTTTATTATTAATAATAATATAAAATATTATATTTTATAGATGGACATTTTGATAAGCGACCAGTGTGAACTATGACTTGGGTGCCAATAAATCGTATTACTTTAAATGATAAAAATATTTTTTAATAGTAAAATATCAATGGTCTTTCAAAATTTGCCTTTCATTAGTTAATAAAGGATAACAAAAAGAGATAGAAAATTTTCCGAACCTGGTCAATTAGGACTCATAAAATGACTTATAATTGTCCCTCTCCCCTTTTTCTCGTTCCGCTGCTATTTTATCTTTTCACAGAAAACTTTCTTCATTTTTTCTTATGTAGGAAGTTTTTCCTTAGAACTGTCCTTTACTAAAACTCTTGAATAATAAGCTTTTTTTTAAACTACTTATGTCTTGAATTTATTTTTTGCAATCTTTTCAGTTTAACATTTTTAATTTTCTAGAACCAAAACATTTTGTCGTAAAAGTCTCAACCAAACTAATCATTTATTTATTTTACTTTATTTATTAAAAAGAATAATTCCTTTTTTTAACTTCTTTGATATATTCAGTCTAAGTGTCAGAGTGAAATCCTTCTTTCCGGGTGTTAAATGAAACGTTTTTCGATTAAAAATATAATTTTTCATTGCTTCTTTTCTTCACCTCACGTCAATGTTTCTTTAACCAATACTCTTGCTTAGTATTTACCTTGTTTTTCATTCTTATGTTTCTCCTTCATTATTTATAATGAGAAGTTCTACTCTTTGACCGCATACTGATTTTCGAGATTTATTACGTACTTCGGGTTTGGCGAGCAATGGAAACAGTGAGGTGGGTTGATAAAGTAAGGGATGATGAAGTTTTAAGAAGAATAGGAGAAGAGAGGAGAATCCTGAAGGTAACAGAAAATAGAAAAAGTAATTGTTTAGGTCAGTGTTTAAGAAGAGACTGCTTGCTTACAACTGCCATGGAGGGTGTCATAAAAGGAGAAAAAAGAAGAGGGCGTGGACGAGCGGAGTTAATAGATAGCACCAAAATCAGAGGGTGTTACGAAGAAACAAAAATACTGGCATGCGATAGGACCGCTTGGAGAGCTCTTACCATTTGAAGACCTGACTTAGGTAATTATAATATTTATTAAGGTAAGACCTAAAAGTAATAATTACGTACCTAGATTATTTTAGTTTAGCGGATCATTTTTGCAATTTCTTGGAGTTCCCTCTTTTACAGAAAGAATGACTTGTGCGTCACCAAATTACTCAATTGTTGATTACCAGGTTGACACAAACTACCTTGAAAATAATAGATGCTGCATAACAGAAAAATTATTACCTAACTCTCTATGTGTAATGTTGTTTTACCATGCAACAATCAAACTAATAAACTAGGCACTCCACACATTCCAACCAATTCCTCAAGCATGTTGAAAACCCTGCTATACGATATAACTGAGTTTTAGAATGAACGCATTTAGCTGAATAAATTTTAGCCGACAAGAGACAACAGTCCTCAGATTACCTCCGTATTCACCAGACCTCAATCTGTTTGGACTAGTCTGGTCACACTTAAAGTACTGGGCTCAAAGTTGGAATGTAACATTTGTATACAGAGATCTAATTTGGAACAACGATTTTCAGACATTAGTACGGGAAATTTTAAGACACGTCGACAATCTTTAACCGATATTAAACTGTCACACACTATTCCATATAGACAGTTTCCGATTAGTACGAGGATCGTTCAATAGAAACACGTTTGATCTACGGAGCTGTGACTTCGTCGCCATGCCAACGGAATTGATTTGTTTATATTGTCTGTTTAAATACTATTGACTCATCTGTCAAAAGTATTTGCAGTTTACTCTTTTCTAAGCGTTGTGACTGAGTTGAAAAATGGCATCTATAATAGAAAATCCGTCGAAAGATAATCTCCATGCCGTTATTCAGTCGTTGGCCGCTGAGGAGCGTCAGCCAACGGAAATTTATACAAGAATGAAAGCTATGTATAGTGATTATAGTTATTCTTATACGGAAGTGGTTGAACGGTTCAATAAATTTTGACAAGGAAGAGAATCCAGTAAAGACTTTCTCAAATGTTGAGCATCAGCGTGGGAACTGTTCATTCCATCATTCATAGTCGTGGCTATCACAAAGTTGCTGCTCAGTAAACTCCACGACTGCTTAATGATGAGCAAAAAAATTTGGAATGTAATAAATGGTTTACAGTCTCTAAACGTGTTTCCATTGAACAATCTTCTTATGATTCCGAACTGATGACCTGAAAGGCTTCAGAGAGTTAATCGGGAATCGTCAGTTCAGTGACGTGCAACAGTTTAAAATTCTTTTTGATAATGTAACATTTAAAAAAATGTATGATTTAAAATTGAATCGGTTTACGTTGAAAAGGTAGCAGTTGCTGAAAACACAAAAGGGTATATAATTGTAACTATAAGATGATTTAATTAATTTAGAGAGTAAGTGTAAAGAGCTGAAGACTTCTTGTATAACCTATAGTCTCTATTGGTTTGTGACCAATTTGTTTGGTTTATATAATTGTTGTGTACAGAATAAATTATCTAAACTTTAATGAAACAATTTTTTGTTTCTTAAATAGTCATAATTTTTGTTCGCTAATAAATCAATTTATAGCATTATTTTTCAATCACGTATACTGTAAGAAGTACAAAGGTTGTTAATGATATTATTTGTGTAATTCGGTGAGGAGAAGTTTGTTTTACAAAATGCCTAACGTTGAGTGATGAGAATTATGGCCTTAGCACACATCCAAACATGCACTGCTTTCGAGCGCAGGGGGTACTATGACCTTCGGTGGGATCGGTACCGTTGGTCGGGTAATGTGCACGTCGCCCGCGCGAACGGGGCGTGCGCCCCTGACCCAGTAGCGCATAGCGAACGGGAGCAAGGGTGCTTTTTCCTGGTCGGTAACAGTGTTAGACCTCTCAGGCCAGTCCGTGATGTCCTTTTTAAGCACAGTCGAACCGTAATAGCTTCGGGCTCGGACCGCTCGTTCCCCCTTATGCTGGGCTCCCGTTCGTTGAGTCGGTGGAGTACTGCGTTCGTTCGATCGAGAGAGGAAGGTATGGCACTCTGCCACCACTACGCTTGTTTGGTAGTGTTCTCCTATCGTGCTGGAAGGTGGGAGAAACGTCGTAGACCAACCGAGGGAGATCCCTTGGTATTAAACCCGATGGTCGGGCCCGCGACCATTCTGGCCATCGGAGGGTAGTCGCTTGATCAGCGACGTACTCAAAAATGGTACTACGGGATCTTGGACTAACACGGCAGGGTCCTGTCTCCCCGGTGTCCAAGTGTTGAAAGGTTACGTAGGGGTTTTGGTTTTACATGCTGATGGTAGATTTACACACCCCCAAATCTTTCTGGGAGAGTAGGGTAAGATCAGACCCATCTGACTGTCGCGAGTTTTTCGTGTTAGGACGTGTCTGTTCTATAAATGACGTAGAACTTAGGTATACGTTACGAGTTTTTCGTATACGTTATCTAAAATCGAAAAACTGAAATTGTAATAAAGTTAATAATAGATCAATATTAGTGGCTTTCGTGTTAGTGTAAGATTTTCCGCCTATGACAGCAATACCTATCGGGGTATTACTGATTGACGCGAGAACACTTGAAGAGTCTGGATTGTGCAAGCCTAATACATAGACGTATGTAATGAGCCATTACGAAAAGCCTGAGATCAATTAATAAACAATAACAGATTGATAACCGCGGCGTGTGTGCGAATGCGAGTGTCAGCTACGCCAAGGCTAACGGGCGACATCGACGGACATCGACGGTAGTTGTGGAATTCGACACCCAAGGAACAAACAGTTGTAAAAATAAGAATCGATAAACTCTTTAATTGAAAATCTAAATAAAGAATTTTATGTTGGAGAACTTAATAAGACAGAAGTAATAATTTTGTTAGTTAATAAATTTCCTACCTCCAGATGTAGACTCTGTGTTTATATTATCATTTTACCTATCTATGTAATATCTATTTTGTTACGCTGGCCTACAAAGCGTTTGTATAGCTGTATATAAACTTATAGTACATCTGTTTTAAATAAACAAAGGGATAGCCAATAAAGTTATTTCTGAAAGTGCAATTAGGTTGAAACATGCTACCTAGAAATACAACCTGTCTTATTAGCATCCTATAGTTTAATATCAGCACATATATTCTAATAAAAAAAGCAATAGGATGTTCTGTTTATAGCAATACTCATGTATATAAACATACGTGTTTGTATTTGGTAGTATTAACAATATGTATTTTCAGTTTACAGGAGTTATTATTTCATTTTATAACCTGGACTTTGTAATTAGATTCAGTATTGTCTTAATTTACTTTACTCGGGGTAACACGAAAGCGTGTTTTACAAATTGCCAAACAATAATTTAGGATATTCTTTATCAGCTATAATACTAACAATTTTGTTTGCTCTGAAGGAAAATTCGATTTCACGAAGGTCAGTCAAAGTGGATATTGAGAAATTCGTCTTTGTTGAGAAAATTCCTTTCGTCGTCAGTAAAGGCCTATTCAAAGTTTTCGGCAAAGACAGCTTCATACAATATTCATGTTGCCTACGCTTGCAAAGTTATAAGAAAAAGCCGTAGACACTCACAAAGGTTTTATTAACAGAAATTGATTGCTTTTGAGAAAGGAAAGTCTGTTTACAAAATTGAATAACATTGTTTATTGTAACACTTATTGACCTACAAACTCAATTAATAAAATATTGAATTTTAAATATTACTTTAATTGTAATTGTGTAACTTACATAAATAAATTCTGAGTAGGAACGATCCTCATAAGGCAGATTAAGGCAGGCATGGAAACGATGTGTATTCATTTTGTTACGTCATCACATAACGATCATTACATGTCGATGTCGCCCGTTAGCCTTGGCGTAGCTGACACTCGCGTTCGCACACACGCCGCCGTTATCAATCTGTTATTGTTTATTAATTGATCTCAGGGTTTTCGTAATGGGTCATTACATACATCTATGTATTAGGCTTGCACAATCCAGACTCTTCAAGTGTTCTCGCGTCAATCAGTAATACCCCGATCGGTATTGCTGTCATAGGCGGAAAATCTTACACTAACACGAAAGCCACTAATATTGATCTATTATTAACTTTATTACAATTTCAGTTTTTCGATTTTAGATAACGTATACGAAAAACTCGTAACGTATACCTAAGTTCTACGTCACTTATAGAACAGACACGTCCTGACACGAAAAACTCGCGACAGTCATTACGACCTTCTATGACGATACCTCGAAGCGAACTGTCCGATGTGTACCCCGCAAAGGACAGACTCGAATAATTTTTAGAACTTCTGATTATTTAAAATTTTAGATAAGTCATAGATTTTCATCATGATAGACTGACTTCAAGCTAAAACTATATACAAGTCTGCAATGGCCTGTCTAGATTTAATCTACAATTTTTATTACACTCTTCCAGATAACGAGTTAAAAAAGAAATAATTTCATTTAAAAAACCATATTTAAATTACAGTTCTGCAGTTACAAATATACGCGAAACGTAGCCTTCAACACTGTGCATAATCTGTCAAAGTTTCATAAATAAATGTTAATTATTAATGAAGTTATTCAATAAACGTGAATCACACGGGCACCCGTGCACTCACGCTCTCACATTGGAATAGACATTATAGAGTATAAAACTATGGGTATTTTGACATAATTCATTTTTTTACCCACACCTTAATTCAAAACTTACATCTAATTTACAAAAACGGAACAAAATCGATTTATAACTTGTCTATGATCGGCAGAGAATGTGTTATAGGACTAATATCCCAATTTGATGACTACTTTAGCACGTGTTCCATTGAAATATATACAGTTATATAAAAATTATAAGTTTGAAGATATATAAATTTTAAAATATTTGACAGTTGGCAAATTAAGAAGAGTCTTTAATTTTTTTACACTTTATAAAATTTGTAAATTTTCCCAAATGTTGATTATGGTCCCTTTGTGTGGTATGTGTTTTATTAGTGTCATATTGGTTATGTCTGGGAATTCATGTCCCGCATGAATTCCCAGACATAACCAATATGACACTAATAAAACACATACCACACAAAGGGACGATAATGAACATTTGGGAAAATTTACAAATATACAAACGTAAAACACATAAAACTAATAAGCGAACAAATACAAATCAATAAAAAACAAGACAATTTTCAAAGCACTCAACATCGAAAATACACAAAATACTAACACACACACCACAATCACACAAAAAAATACCACTTCGAGGTACCAGAAACCAACGGGAGACCACAATGGCAACATACCAACACATAGATACTTCACTAGAAGCAGAATCGCGAAGGCTGAGGATGAGAGCACAATAGCTCTCGAAACATGTTCCTAATAAGGAAAATAAAATATCTTGAAGTGATTTCAGTATTAATAATAAATATATTATATAAATCAAGAAACGGACTTAGCAAAAAGAGTTTGAACATATATATATATATATTCAATCACTTTCTGCTACAGTCCGTTTCTTGATGTATACAGTATAATACATTTAATATTTATAAATAAATTTACTTAAAGATATACCTTTTTTTCCTTATTAGGAACATGTTTCGTGAGCTCCCGTGCTCTCATCATCAGCCTTCGCGATCTTGCATAGATACTTGCATAGATCTTGCACAGACCAACACATAGATACTTCACTAGAAGCAGAATCGCGAAGGCTGATGATGAGAGCACGGGACTTCTCGAAACATGTTCCTAATAATGAAAAAAGGTATACCTTGAAGTAAATTTATTTATAAATATTAATTGTAATATATATATATTAATTATATATATGTATTTCAACGATACAGCCATATGCTGTATTGAGCATTGATTTAAATAAATGCTCATATTTTAATAATTTAAATTTTGAATATGAAACAAATGCCAGTCTAAGAGTAATTAATATAATTTTAAATTTATTAAAAAAACATTTGTATAGACTGAGCAAGCTGAGGTCAGACCTGATTTAAATGAATTCAATTAAAATAAAATTTAATTACATTTAAATTATATTTCTTTTATTAAATCAATTTGAATAAATGTCTAGATTAAGATTATTAACATGTCTAGATGTAAGAGTGTTTCAAATGTGTGTAACACCGTATAGCTTAAGAGATAACCACTTAATAAGGAGTGATATTTTGATCAGAGAGTATTAACAATTTTTTTATTATTTATAATGCTTTTAAAACAATAAACATGAAATTTTAACTACTCATAAATTTACTACTCTTAATACAGTTACCCCTGGTATCGTTATAACTGTTTAAACACCTGGTATCGTTATAACTGTTTAAATACCTGATATCGTTATAATACAGTATATATAAAGTAATTTAAAATGTATGTTTATATTACTTAAAGATGTTATATTTTTCCTATTCGGAACATGTTTCGAGAGCTCCCGTGCTCTCATCTTCAGCCTTCGGGATCTTGGTCTGGTGAAGTATTTGTGTGTTGGCTGGATACTATTAAGGTTTCTTGTTGGTTTCTGGTATTTTAAAGTTGTATTATTGTGTGTGATTGTATATATGTATTTGTATTTTGTGTATTGTCGACGTTGAGTGCTTTGAATATTGTGTCATGTTTTGTATTGATTGGTATTTGTTCAGGTATTAGTTTGTTTTGTGTTTTGTGTTTGTATATTTTTAATTTTCCCAAATGTTCATTATGGTGCCTTTGTGTGGTATATGTTTTATTAGTGCCACATTGGTTATGTCTGGGAATTCATGTCCTGTGTTTATAGCATTGTGGCTAAATTGGATTTATATCTTTTGGTTTTTGTATGCGTTTAGGTGTTCAAAATAACGTTTCTTCAGCTGTTTTTTTGTTTGTCCTATGTAACATTTATTGCAATCTTGGCATTTAATTTTGTATATACCGTTAGTTGTGTATTACCTTTGTTGTGTGGGTTATTTAGTTTTGTAAATTTTTTTCTATTCGTTTTGTATGCTATTTTTATATCTGTGTTTTTTAATAGTTTTGTTAGCTTTGTTCCAAATAAGGAAAATAGATCTTTAGGTAATATCATATAAACATTAAATATTATATGTGTGTGTGTGTGTGTGTGTGTGTATGTGTGTGTACATAACGTTGGAACAAGTCCTAGATTTACATATAGCTTTAATCTGATAGGAGAATATATTTTCTTAACACGGGCGTTGTGTTTGTTCTTGTACCTTGTAGCGTGATAAGGGAAAGGCAGTTACGGCTTGGAGTGTTGGTGGTCTTGGACTCTACAAACTGATAAGAATTGTAGGCAAACTGAGATTTTGTACTAGACGACATTGATTAATGGCTCAAACAGAGGCTACACGTCTTACATATTGTGATGTGTGGAGGGGGGTGAATATACGAGATATGTAAACGTTATCAAAATGCTTGAAATCTGTTTACACAATAAATACTGTTTATTCTGACTAACATTAACGTACTGTTACGAGGATAGCATACATCGTGGTCTTAAAACAGTAGAGAGAATTTATTGAACGGCGGAGAACTCCATGTTCACAGTTTACTGCTAACGTCATCGATGTCTATTGCGACTTCACACTTCACTCCATCATTCTTTACTCCTTTGTATCGTGGCCTATAGTTGCTGTCACCTTCGCTCTGACTTTCTGCGGAAGTACCAATGTTTCACTCCTACACAGCTCTACCGGTACAGCAATTATCTTATGAAACTTAAGCTTAGTGTCTCTCCTAGTTTTGTGTTTTAAGGTCGTACGGATAGTCCCACATATACAGGGTGTCCCGGTAGGAGAGGGAAATAATTCGAGAAATGGTTCTATATTGTAAAAGAAGACAAAAAGTTCATATAAACATATGTCCGGAAACGGTTTGTAAGCGAGTTACGGCTAGCGAAAGATTTCGCCCGTGTTTCGGTTCCCCCGGGTAAATGAAGACTTTCTGAACGTTTTTTTAGGTTAGAAGTGGAATAAATTTGTTAAATGATTAATAAATGCATAAAAGTTAAAAACGAAACTTGTAAAGAATTTAATTCTGAGAAAAATGGTGTAAATAAAGTCAATAAATATTAACAAAAAATTCCTATTTTGGTTAAAACAAATTTTTGTTTTTAGGCAAAGAGTTTTCTGTTTTACGTCAGATATCATGAAACGTATGGAAGATACAGTTCTGCTCCCTATTTTATTCGATTTTTCAGGTCAAAAACCATAAGAAACAACAGAATTCGCCCCTTAATTTGCCTTCCCAGAATTTCAGAAAGTCTTCATTTACCCGGGGGAACCGAAACCCCGGCGAAATCTTTCGCTAGCCGTAACTCGCTTACAAAGCGTTTCCGGACATATGATTATATGAACTTTTTTTCTTCTTTTACACTACAGAACCATTTCTCAAATTATTTCCCTCTCCTCCCGGGTCACCCTGTATATTTACATTTATTAAGGTTACTTTTCCCATCACAATCAAGTGTGATGGAGTAAGGGCGCCCACCTGGGGTTACAGGTGGAAACCGGTCAACGGTCTCGAAGGTGGAAGAGTATTATTTCAACAGAGGAGAAGGCGGAAGAGTCTAGGGAGAAATGCTGAATGATAATCAGAGGCATTAAGGTGGCAGTCCCACCACTGAGCTGTCCTTGCGCAGCGCCCGTTAACGCAGTCAGGGGAGATTTTATTACTAGAGGGAAGCTGAATTTACACGCCAGAAAGTAAAGTAGGGGAATCGGAAATAATGAAATTTATTACTTTAAATGGCCTAAAAATTGCTTTTATTATATAATAAATCAAAAGTAAATAAACTATTTTTTACATAGATTATTTCAGATTCCCTTAGATCAGCTTGCTTTTGAATATCACAATACAAAATTTAAGTTAATCTGTTATTTTTAAAGAGAGTCTATGTAAATTAAAAATGTATAAAATAAATAGCCATTCCTTTCGCAGAAGCGGTGAGACAAATTAATCCGTTACTTCTGACAGATTAAAAATTGCAATTTCATGTTTTAAAAACAATTTCCTGTCATAACAGAATTTTCTCAGCTAGTTAAAATTGACGGGCTGCTAATGACAGTTGTAATTAATCGTTCTGCGAAAATAAAAACTACCACTTCGCTACTCACGATGCGTAGGACGTGGCCGGGCTATTAGAACCAACGCCATCGGTTATAATTTGTTATCCAACTCTACCTCTACACACGAACGTTTTGTAAACGTTAAATATAAGTTACTTAATTTTCCTTAATCTTCTGCGCTAAAGTTATTTACACATATGAAACAACCTATGCAAATTTAGCTAAATGAAAAAAAATAATCATGATATCTGTCCTGGTTTGCGAGGCTACTGTTGGAATTGTGAGTAGTTTATTGAGACCACCGTATAGGGCAATCAATCCTATAAATAAACCCTAAAACTAACACGTGCATAGAACAAGTAAAAAATTCCAACTATATTGGACGTGACGTTACTTATGATACAGATAGAGATATTGAGAATAAAGTGACGATTTTCACAAGACTCTGTGAAACGATTCGGTGAACGTTAAAAAATAATTGTAGGAAAAAATCAAAATAAAATTTTATAAAATAATGGCAATACTACACTACGTTATGGCTCTGAAACTTGGGTCAGAAAGAAAAAAGGTGAACAGAAGTTACAAACAGCAGAAATAAAATTTTTGAGATCAGTTAAAATGTGTAATAGACGAAAACATATAAAAATGAAAAGATAAAAAGTGATTTAGTTATTTTTGCAGTAATTAAATGATTAAAGAGTACAGAAGAAAATTGATTCAACACATCAATAGAACGGGAAAAAGTAGAATACCGAAGATGGCGAAAGATAAGTTAGTGGCACCCTATAGGCAGAATAAAAGTTGGTAGACATAAGAGAACGTAGACTGTGGAATAGGAACAGGCCGCTAAATTCTAACACCGTTAAGAAGATGATAGTGATGATAAATGAACAAAATTAAAGCCGATTAGATATTTCAAGTATTTAAGGTGCAATATTTCATATAATGATAGTAAACTCCGTTCTAAATTTTAGGACTTTTTAATACTATAAATGGTATAGACGTCCAATGTATGAAAAATAAGAAAAGACTAGAGATCATCCTAATTATTAATTGCTAACTGTATGCACGCTAATGTGCGTCAGTAATGTATGGGTTATAACAAAACCTCAAAAGAGAACACAAACTCAAGGATGAAGTTTTAAAGAAGGATCAAAAGAAGTAACCGTAGAGATATGATAAGGAAGAAAATAATCTTAGTAAAAATTTGAATATTTTTATTTAATGAAAAAACAGAATTAAATGGGACGAACATTTGGAAAGGTTTGAAGAAAACACTTTGCAGACTAAAAGACAAAGAAACTACGCAACAATCGACAATATCGAAAAGGTGGACGACTTTAAATACTTGGGAAAAATATTAGAAAAAAAAAGGCACAGAAGAAGCCGAAATCCGGAACAGTATAGTCCAAGTCAATAAAGCGTATTTTCATTTCGCCACATCAAGTATCTTCAGATCCAAAGACATCCACAGAAACACGAAACTAAGGATATAGTGTTACGACGGTCTACCGATCGTCGTATGGTACAGTGGAAAACTAAATACAAGACAAAAAATTAAGTCTTGTTCACACAAATTAAGACACGTAGATTGTTTTGTGATGTCGTAACAATATAGATATCAATAATAAGACCAAACCATCCTAGCCAACGGCTGCTAAACGTGTATCCTGAACTCGCAAACACCAAACACTCTCGAGGTCTTTGGAAGAAAAATATTACGAAGAATCCTGGGACCAGTTAATTACGTATACGGCTAGATAATAAGATATAACTTTGAATTATATCAAATATATAAAGAACCACCGCTAAGACAATACATAAAACTACGGCGTCTACGGTGGGCTGGTCATGTAGCCAGTATGGGGGAAGACAGAATACCACGAAAACTATAGAATACCAGAATCCATGCAGAAAGACCAGTGGGATAACAGAGGAGAAGATAGGGGGACGCGGTGAATGAGGACGCGAAAGAAATACTGAAAGTGCGTTCCTGGAGGAGGATGGCTACCGACAGAAGAGAATTGGGGAAAAATTGAAGGATGCCAGGGCGCAACAAGGGCTGTAGTGCCATAGGAGAAAGAGGAAGAAAACACTTTAATCATTGTTTCAAATATTCTTCGAACAGCAGCAATGTCAGTAGATGTCAGTGTTAGTAACATAATTGAAAACACTGTCCTATAGAGAGGATTTCAGCGGGCGTTTCCCTTACAGACGTAACTCTTCTATCGAATATACTTATTATTTTGTAATTATATAATTACCTTATTATCCACTCTTGTGATACAAAGTTTCGTCAGTTATGACGCGTTTCGGGACTAAGTCCCATACTCAGATAACACTCAATTTAATAAATTAATACATTAAAAATCGCAACCATGATACTGGTCAAATAAATTAAAAAAATAAATAAAATTACAAATCGCATGTGATATGTTTTGCTAACCACGGCCGGAGCTCCCGCATGCGTTCACCCCCAACCGCGATCGTCACGCGACTGGTCAAGAATTAATCTAAACCGATTGCAGTATCGAACAAGTATTTTGATGCAAAATTTATCTGGTCATTTAGTAAACGGTTTTTAGTGGTACTATTTTTTATAGCTTTATAAATTTCAAATTCCTCCAGACTATCCATCCGTTTACCTCTTTTGCAAAAATGCAACGCTGTTAAATTTTCTTCGAAGCTCGTATATTTATGTCCGCTTGATATTAAATGTTCTGCAAAATTGGACTTAGTATTACTTGGCTTGGGAATATGTTCTAAAGATCTTGTATAAAAACATCTGCCTGATTGACCGATATAGAACGCATCACAATCATCACATTTTATTTTATATACACCACATTTCTTTTTTAAAGTTATTTTGTTTTTGTTTTTGAAATAATTTCCCAAATTATTATTTGTTTTAAATGATAAAATATAGTTATTATCTTTGAGAACGGGTCTTAAAATATTTGGCATAATACCTGTGAAATTAGCAGAAAGATATTTATAATTTTTATTACTTGCTTTTATACAGTTTGAATTTTTATTTTCTAAAAGTTTTCTATGTCTATCTATTATTCTGTCAACTATTGTAGATTTATACCCGTTATTTATAGCTATTTGTTTGATAGTGCTCATTCAAGTAGTCCTCCTTTTCGAGTGGAACATTTAATAGTCTGTTGACAAGACTGTTAAATACTGCCATTTTTTGTGTAACGGGATGTTGTGAATCATAGTGTATTACTGTGTCAGTATAAGTGTGTTTCTAAAGATTTTGTATTTTAAATTATTCCCGTTATGTAATACAGTTAGGTCTAAAAAATTGATACTTTTGTTGTTTTCGATCTCCATAGTAAATTTTAATTTGTTATGAATTTTGTTTAGGTAATTTTTAAATAATTCTATTTGTCTGGCATTCCCGTTAAAAATAATAAAGGTATCATCAACATATCTGGAATAATGGATGATTTTATTGGCGAAATAATTATCTTTTAAAATTTTTGTATTTTCTAAATGGTTCAGATATAGGTCCCCCAGAATGCCAGAAAGTGGAGATCCCATGGCAAGTCCTTCATTCTGTTTATAATATGTATCTTCAAATGAAAAATGGTTTTGATTAAGAATGGTTTTCAGTATCATCATCAGTTGGCCAACTTTCTGTATTTCCAAAGAACCTTTATTCATTAAATTATGTCTGAGTAAAGTTAATGTTTCATCAATAGGCACATTAGTGTATAAATCTACTATGTCGAATGATACTAGTTTGTGGTTTGGTTGAATTCTAACGTGGTTTATATTTTTGATAAAATCCTTATAGCTTTTTACACTCCGATTATTTTCTAAGTTGGTGTGCTCTCTGATGTGCTCTCTTATTATTTTGCTGTTTATGCAGGTTGTAAAATAAAAATTATCAATGAAAGAAATATGAAGGTTACCTTTAAAAGGAAGAATATGTAAAGCAAAGAGAAGTAGAAACACAAGTAGACCGAGAAGAGATGGAACCCGTAACGGGTAGCAATGCGTTAAACGTAAAGTGGAAATGAATGGGCTAAACCATCATCTACGCAACACGGAATAGGCAAGGTGCTGCCTGTACCGTCTTAAAAAATCCTCCAACCATTTATTCCTGCGTCTACCCACACACTTACGTTCTATAGGCTTGTATTTCCAAACTTGTTTGGCCAGTCCAGAATCTGATATTCTATCTAAGTGTTCTTTCCACTATTGTTGGTTATCTTTTAATTTTTCATTAAAATTAAAAACTTTTAACTCTTCTGTTATAGCGGCATTGCCTACACGGTCAAGTTTAGAACTGCCATAACTTTGTGAAACTTTAATCTTTTATCTTGACATACCTTGTTCATAAAAATATGTTTGATTGTTCCACAAATAGTCTAGGACTTACCTAAAGTAACATGAATATCATAATTTTTATCATATGCAATTTTATTATTTCCTAAAAATGGTAATTCACATGTTCTATAACTCGATCACAGATTGTTGTACAACTTTTGTCCTTATTGCCTGCTTTCTTCGAAACGTCATTACCTTTGTTTTCATAATGCATAAGTATTTTTATAGTGTATTGTTTGCAAATCTGATTAGGCTAAAAACAGATTTTTGCAAATGGGATTCCGTATTCTGAAGTATAAACAAGTCGTCAGCAAACAACAGCACATTCAAATATCTGTCTCGTGATAACTGAATACAAGGGTTCACGAGATGTTTTCATTTCCTTACAAGATCGTCAATATAAATGCTAAAAAGAGGAGGTGATATTCAGCACCCTTGTCTAACAACTTGACTGACAGATGTTTGTTGAGGCGTCCTACAATTTTTCCATTATTTAGGCCTTGTATATTTCTTATAAGGTGTTGAGTGTATCTCCGTTTTTCTAATATTTGCGACAACGAATTTCCATCTACTCTATCGATTGGGTAAATGTTTACAATTTTCTTTTATATTATATACTATTTTTTACTACCATGTTCCATAAGGAAACGGAAGTATGGTGATGGGAAAAAAATCGTGTTCGAGATAATTGCAGATTCTGATTGTACTATCCTCAAAACATGATAAAAAGTCATTTTTCGAAAACTGTCTGTCTGTCTATCTGTCTGTGTCTGTAATTTTTAATCCTATGGCAAACTATAACAGCCGCAAATTCAAACAGAATCAAACAATATTTTGCATACAGCCCTGACATGCAGAGATTTCAAGACCTATTGATTTTGGTGAAGATCGGTTAAGGGAAAGGGGTAGTTTACCAGCAACGTTTTGTTTTAACAAGGGTAATTTTTTTTAGGCAAACGATAGCAGCCGCAAATTCAAGCAGAATCAAATAATGTTTTGCATACAGCCCTGAATTTTAGAGTTCTCAAGATCTGTTGTTTTTGGTGAAGATCTGTTAAGAGGAAAGGGTAGTTTATCTGCAAAGTTTATGTTTTAAAAGGGTAATTTTTTATGACGAACGATACCTGCCGCACATTCAAAGAGAACCAAATAATATTTTGCATACGTTCCTGAATTGTAGAGTTTCCAAGATCTATTGTTTTTGGTGAAGATCGGTTAAGAGAAAAGGGTAGTTTATCTGCAACGTTTTGTGTTTTAACAAGGGTAATTTTTTATGACGAACGATAACTGCCGTAAATTCAAACAGAATCAAATACGTTCTTATATACCTTCCTGAATTATAGAGAACTCAAGGTCTATTGATTTTGGTGAAGATCAGTTAAGAGAAAGAGGAAGTTTACCAGCAAGGTTTTATGTGAAATCAAGGTTAATTTTTTCTATGACGAATGATAACAATTAAACAATTTTTTGCATACGTTCCTGAATTGTAAAGAACTGAAGGCCTGTTGATTTTGGTGAAGATCGGTTAAGGGAACGGGGTAGTTTACTAGCAACATCTTATGTTGTAACAAGAGAAATGTTTCCATGGATAACGATAACTGCCGTAAATTCAAACAGAATCAAATACGTTCTTGCACACCTTCCTAAATTATAGAGAGCTCAAGGTCTATTAATTTTGGTGAAGATCAGTTAAGGGAAAGGGGTAGTTTACCAGCAACGTTTTATGTTTTAGCAAGGGTAATTTTTTCTATGACGAACGATAACTGCCGTAAAATCAAAGAGAATCAAATAATTTTTTGCTTACGTTCCTGAATTTTAAAGATCTGAAGGCCTATTCGTTTTGGTGAAGATCGATTAAGGGAACGGGGTAGTTTACCTGACACCATTAATGCTTTAACAAGAGTAATTGTTTCTATAACGAACGATAAGTGCCGCACATTCAAACAGAATCAAATAATGTCTTGCATGCATCCCTAAATTTGTATAATATTTACCTTATTTCTTCCGTCGTGCCAAATCGTTTTGCGTTTTGATTTGCTTTACGCGTTTCGAGACATATGTCTCGTCATCAGAAATAAATAAAATAAAAATTCAGTCTTAGCGAGGTCGCTACATATTAAAATACAAATATTTGAAAACGATTACACACATACCTGCTTTACCCGCTTTGCAGTTTACCTGCAACGTTTTGTGTTTTAACAAGGGTACTTTTTTCTATGACGAACGATAACTGCCGTAAATTCAAACAGAATCACATACGTTCTTGCATACCTTCCTGAATTATATAGTACTCAAAGTCTATTGATTTTGGTGAAGATCAAATCAAAACGCAAAACGAAGTCACACGACGGAAGAAATAAGGTAAATATTATACAGATTTTGTCAAATAAGTGACTTGGATACCTATTCAAAAATGTCTTTCAAATCCCTAAATTGTAGAGTTCCCAAGAGCTATTGTTTTTGGTGAAGATCGGTTAAGGGGAAGGGGTAGTTTACCTGCAACGTTTTGTGTTTTAACAAGGGTAATTTTTTCTATGACGAATGATAACTGCCGTAAATTCAAACAGAATCAAATACGTTCTTGCATACCTTCCTGAAATATAGAGTACTCAGGGTCTGTTGATTTTGGTGATGATCAGTTACGAGAAAGGGGAAGTTTACCAGCAACGTTTTATGTGAAATCAAAGTTAATTTTTTCTATGACGAATGATAATAATCTAACAATTTTTTGCATACGTTCCTGGATTGTACAGAACTCAAGGCCTATTGATTTTGGTGAAGCTCGGTTACGGCGAAAGGGTAGCTTGCCGGACAAATTTTTTGTTGTAACAAGATTAAAGTACTTAAATTTGAAAAATAAAGTATCCTGATAAGAAGATCATAATAATCCACTTTAGAAACGTAGATGAAATATCTATAAATGAAGAGGCTAGTTGAAAGTGGTGGGGGTAATTTTCTATAAATGAAAATTATAGTTCAAAGGGGAGGGGATAATTTTTATATGTGTACTATGTTATCGGCAACAAAGTACTAGTTTGTTGTTAAAATTCCTTCCTGGGCTGTTTGGCCGTAGTCCAATGTTTTCTGCAAAACCAGACGTTTCGGCAGGGCCGTCGACTGCCATCATCAGTGAAAATCGAGTGCGATAACGTGTGGTGGTATACGTTAGTGACCACAGTACTGTGGTTAAGGCTGAAGCAATAAGTGGGAAGAAGTAGTTTCTATGGAATCATTTCATTTCGTAAATGATTTTAAATATAAATCTTAGAACGTGGAAGTCATGTATGGTTCTCCATACCGATATTTTCGTTTTTGTGATGAAATAAAATTCTTGGATTAAAGTAAACCCAATTCGGCCGGTATGGTCACACCTCTACGACATCTTGTCACAGATTCTTTGTTTAAATGGTACATAGTACATAGTAGTACATAGTAGTACATAGTACCCGCTTTCAGTAAAGATGACCGCCGTCAATGCGGCCGAAACGTCGAGTGTTTCTAAAAAATATTGAAACGAATTGAACTGCCTACAACAGTCGAAACCGTCCTCCACCCACCCCGACGCTAGTCAACCAGGTGTAGCCTCAGTCAAGGCCACGCTCAAGTACGTTCCAGAGTCTTCTGGAGAACACTTCAATTACGCATTAATTATGCAGTTCAGGATGGAAAGATTCTGGAACACGTGCGCTACATATACAAGGGACAGAGGCTGACTCTGTGGAGCAGTTGACAGTAAGCTATTTCCTTACAGCGGATCGAGTGTTTGTAGAAGTATTATAGCAAAGTGTTGTTGTGTTGTAATTAGTGCGGAATTCTTTATAGTAGTCATTATTATTGCGTGTGGACCAAATTTCAGTTGAAATATTTTACGAGTCGATTACGAATTGTTATTTGTAATTACATAAAGCTGGTAATTGGTGACTTCATTTGTGTCTGTTTTTTGTTTTCCGCTGTACCATACGACTATCGGCACTACGGCCTAATAATAGCTCGGATAACATGTCGTATAGCTTGGATGGGAATATCTGATTCAATTTACTTTGAAAACTTTTAAACTTTCTCCATGCACTTTTTTGAAAATCTTGTTCTATTCGGTTGATTTGTTAATTGCCATAATTTGTTCTAACTTTCCCAATTAATTTCGCTGGTACTTTTATAACATCAAACAGGTTGGCCAAAGGTTACGTGCGGAGCGTTGCTTTATATATGGTGCAGTGACACTGATGAAGGATACTGAGGAAGGAGGACGAGAAAAGATGAGAAGCATTTGAGATGTGGGTTTGGCGAGCAATGAAAACAGTGAGATGCGTTGATAAAGTACGAAATGATGAAGTTTTAAGAAGAGTAGGGGAAGAGAGAAGAATCCTGAAGCTAATAGAAAATAGGAAAATGAATTAGTTAGATCATTGTTTAAGAAGGTACTGCTTGCTTAAAACTGGTGTGGAGTTTGTTATACAAGGAGGAAAATAAAAGCCCGTAGAAGAATTAAATTAACAGATAGCATTAAAATCAGAGGGTGTTACGAAAATACGAAAAGACTGGCATCGATAGGACAGCTTGGAAAGCTCTTACCATTTAAAGACCTGCAGAACACCAAATAATAATTCATACCGTCAAAGATATAGCTCTGTTTTCCTAAAGTCTTGTGTACGTTTCATTTTTGCAAGTATTGTTTCTTCCTTTATATTCAAACTTTCAAGTGTCCTTACTGATGTTCATTTATATAAATATATATTAACACTTTCACTGTGAACTTACTTTTAGGTTTTGATTACCCAGACGTTTCGACGTAGTATTCGTCTTTCTCAATGGGTTTTTAAATACTGAATGTCTGTACAGTAACGGTTATGGGATGTGGGTGTGTGTGGTGGGGGTTGCTGGTGGGAGGGAATTGGCGCTGGGATTCAAATTTTGTGTAGGTATCAGTGTATCGAAAAGTATGTTTGATCTGTAATATAATTGTTCATTTAATATGTTGTTTGGTTGTAGCGTGTGATATCTGTAAATTTCAAATTGTTCTGCTGTGTTTAGTTTTCTACTTTTAGGTAAGCAGTGTAGTATTTCCAGGTTATGCTCTATGTTTGTGTAACTGTGGTTTCGTTTTGTAAATGTGTGGCATATGTGGAATGTATGTAGTTTGTGGTGAGGGCTTTTAGATGTTCAGAATATCTAGATGAAAAAGATCTTCCCGTCTGGCCGATGTAGAATTGGTGACAATCATTGCAGTTTAATTTATAAACCCCTGTTTTGCTGTATGTGTCAGTGTCTTTGTTAGTATTATTTACGTTTTTCCTGATGGTGTTGTTGGTTCTGTAGGTTACATTATAATTATGTTTCCTAAATGTGTTAGCAATTTTGTGTGTGTTGGAATTGTAGTATGTGAGTGTGATGTATTTGCTGGGTTTTGAGCTGTTGGATGAAGTGATGAAGTTGGTTTTGTTAATGAGTGAATGAAGAGGATGTACCAACACGCTAATTATAATGTTCATTACTAATATTAATTGTCTTTTCAAGTGTCATTATTAATATTTGTCTTAAGCTTATACGGGGGGGGGGGGCAATATTTTCAAAATCGTTTTTTTATACCAAGCTGTTAGCCCGTGGTCGGTTGCCATAAATTCTCGACATTGTTGGCAACGTTTCGTGTCCAAGTCGGGGATCTTTTCCAGGCCGCAAAACGCAAAAGTGTTACAAAAACAGTTACGGCAGATCTTCGGTCGTAGCCTAAGTAATAAATAAGACATCCAACATAAAGTAAAAGAAACCAGTCAAATTGCCTCGAACTTTTAAATTTCGAGGCTATTTTTGGAACTTGGAACAGCTAAGGAGCAACAAGCGAAGGTGGTCTAAACATTTGGAAAGAACGGAAGGGACAGGATCCCAGTGCTAGCAGTAGAATGTAGACTGGTGGTGAAGGGAGATGTAGGACGGTTGAAAGCAAAGTGGGTCCAGGAACAGGTTCAGGATAGAGCCTAATCCTTGAGGTTGATGATGATATTGATGACTTTTAAACTTTTCATATTATTAGAGGAAAGATTTGTTGGACGTGTAGCAAGTCGCATTACAGACAAAATACAGAGGAATGTAGAAGCTTATAACATAAATGTATCACTACTAGTAATTTTATACAAACCACTATGTTGTCTTTGGTATTGACGAGCGCTCTCGGCAGTCAAGCCATCTTCAGGTCATTTACCAACAGAGAAATTTTTTTCGCTCTGGGCTTTGCGGTTGTGCGCCGCAGAGACGAATCGCTCGGTATCTGAGTTCCGAGCTACCTTCTGGAGCTCCTGCCTCGTGGCCCTGCCCAAGTGGCGTGTGCTCTATAGCCAGGCCGATTCTCGGCTGTGGTGCTAGCCTACACTAGCGCAGTATACACCGAGGGCGTTTCCACGAATCACCTGGACGTATACGGTACCTTCCCAGCCCAGTCACTAGAGAATTGTCTGGGAACCTCGCCGCACGTGCATAAAATTTGCGTGCAAGCCGCCTGAATGTGTCGTCTAAGGAGCGGACGCCAAGGCCTCTCCTTACAAGGCGAGATGAAAAGCGACGGGGGACTTTGGCCGCTAGCCGAAGACCCCTGTCGAGGACGCTCTGCAACTTCTTTTTATGCATTGCGGCGAGGTAACCCCAGACCGGACAGGCGTAGGTAATGACCGCCAGCAGATAGGCGCCGACGATCATCCTGCCCAATTTCCTGGTCATGGCTGAGCTGATCAGGAGTGGAAACAGTGCGCACAGGCGAGTGGATGCTCACTTTAGAACTGTCTGTGCGTGGGTACGCCAGGTGAGCCGACGGTCGAGGTGTAATCCGAGGTACTTGACCTCTTTGGACCGGCGCAAGTACGTTCTGCCGATACGTAGCTGCCTAACAGGGTTCTTCCGTCGCTTGTAGAATTCGACGGCTACATTCATGGTAGCGTAGAGTTGCACTCTCTAATTCTCAGTCCAGTCCACGAGCGTGTCGAGCTGGCGCTGCAGTCGTAGGACGGCCCTTTCCACATGACGATCGGCCGTAATTACGGCCGTGTCGTCAGCGAAGAGGGCCATCTGGACTCCAGGCTGTCTCGGCACGTCGTTGAAGTAGATCGAGAACAGAAAGGGGCCTAGAACATTATCTTGAGGGACGCCGGCTGTGATTCGTCTCTCGGAAGAGACTGAATCTCCAACTCTCACGCAGAAGGTCCTCTCCGTCAGAAAGCTAGCAACCAGACGGAGGTAGCAGTCCGGGAGCTGGACTTCCCTAAGCTTGAATAATAGGCCATCATGCCATACGCTGTCGAAGGTTTTTCCAACATCTAAGAAACAGCCAACAGTCCGTTCTCTCCGACACCCGTCTTCCGTGACGCTTTCCACCATTCTCATCAGTTGACGAGTGGTCGAATGCCCCACACGAAACCCGAACTGTTCGGGGACCAGCACGTCAAAGTTGGTTAGATGTTCTCGTACACGAGGCGCTCGAAAACCTTGGACGTAGCGGAGAGTAGGCTGATGGGCCAGAGGTTTTCAGAGCGGGTTTTATCCTTTCCCTGCTTCGGGATCACGATAACCGTCGCCTTTCGCCATTTCTTGGGAAAGTAGGCCAGTCTGAGGCACACGTTGAACAAATCAATCAAGAATTGAACTCCAGGCTCGGGAAGAAGTCGTAGAGCGGTGTTCGTAACACCGTCCGGGCCTGGAGCTTTTCTTGGCTGATGTTCAGCAAGCCGATCTGAGACCTCTTCTAAAGAGATGGGTTCGGGCTCCGCCGTGATCGGAAGAGACAGAAAGTCTTCCACAGCCATCTCGACTTGTTCATCGAAGTCCCAGTCCATGGGCGGGTTGGGAGCGAACTGTCGCTCGAAACACAAGCCCAAGTACTCGGCCTTCTCCTCCGGGTGACCCAGGAGTCGTCCGGACGGTCCAACAATGGCGGGAGTGGAGGTCGTCGCCTCCGTCCCGTCAATGCGGTAGGTATTCTGTACGGGTGACTTTGCGGGTCCACATCCCCCGTTCGGGCCACAGAGAGTTCCCAACAGCTACGTCGGAACGCCTTCAGACTGCCACGCAGTCGTCCGGTGAGCCGATGGTATGCTGCCTTATCGGCTGGATCACGGGTCCTCTGCCAACGTTTCCGGAAGTAATTCATCTCGCGAGCGAGAAGAGAGACTTCCTCAGGGATGCGTTGGTAGTCAGGCGTAAAACTAGCTCGCGTACGTGAAGACACGCCTATAGCCGAGATGATTGTCTCTTCGATTCCCGCTACTGCTTCGTCTAGGAGTCGAACGGAATCGAGTGGGGCCGCTGGCGGCAATCTACGGCACAAGGCCGGGCCGTAGCGATCCCAATCGATAACCTTCTTCTGGTCAGAACGTGCACAGGCGTGCTGGGTAGCGACGTGGACCAAGATAGGGTTGTGGTCGGATGTCAACTCCGTAAGTGAGAATACCTCGACCGGACAGACAACTCCTTGGGTCACCGCGATATCCAGAACATCGGGAGCCGCGTTAGGCCGCGTCGGAAAGAACGTGGGTTGAGCTGGACCAAATACCATCGCCCGGCGCGATTCAACAAAACTGAGCAAGCGCCTCCCGTTCGGAGTAGTCAGGCGACTATTCCAAACGCGATGCTTGGAATTCAGATCGCCGGCCAAAATTACCCTTCGATGGGAATCGAAGATGACATTCAGGTCGTCGACAAGGAGTTCAGCTTGTGGGGGCTTGTATGCTGAAACCACGAGGACGCCGCCAAGAGCTCCGTGGACCTCAATGGCGGTGGCCTCTAGGTTGGTAAGCTGCGGCAAAGCGACACGATGATGACCTATGGAGGTCCTCACCGCGATCGCCGTGCCTTTTTCCTCGTCGGCCAACTCGGTCATCCCGATAGACCACGTAATCTGGTAATCGAAACCGGTTCGCCGGGGTCAGGTGGGTTTCAGAGAGGAGAAGTACGTCGGGTTTGAACCGAACCAGGAATTCTAGAAGGTGGGAATGCTTGGAACCGATGTTGTTAGCATTCCAGGCTATGAGCGAGAGATCTCGTCTAAGGGCTCGGTTCATAGAAGACCTATTACTTCGCCGGCTTCCACCAAGAGAATGAATCTCTCAGTTGGGTCAGCAGTTTCCAGGCGGTCTCGGATGGACCTGAAGGTGGATGCGACTTTTTAAGGTCGTAGCCAGACAGAAAGTCGCGGACGAACTGTGCGTCATCGGATATGACGGACTGGGCGGTTTGCCTGGAAACTGAGGCCGCGTAAGAGCGACCAGGTTTTACGGCAGGTCGGGTCGTGGTGGAAGCCACAGGACCAGGGGCAGACGGTTTCGAGTTTGCGACAGGAAAAGTACGCTGTTGCGCTTCGTCGGAATTATTGTACCGGGAAGCAGGACTTTTCTTGGGCTGTGGGCAGGCAGGAGCTCGGGGCCGAGCATCCGGTGTGGTTATCCCTTGTTTTTTGGATTTTGTGATGCCTGCTCGCGGAAATCGCGGAGGTGTCAGTGGTGGCGAGGCTATTTCTGGTTCAGAGGCGGGAGTTGGAGGTTCCGCGGAGGTGGAGGGTTGATTCTCCGGCTCCATAAACGAGATGGCGGCTACAGGGCTTTCCTCTGCTTCAGAAGGAGACGCGGTTCGTTTATGTGCCTTTGCAGAGGCTGGAGGTGGAGCCGGAGAGGGCGCGCGCCGTGCCGGTTGTGCCTTCGGTTGTGGCCTAGCCTGTGTTTTAGGCTGCCTCTGTGGTTGGGGCTCCGAAACCGGCTGCCGTGGCTTCGGGAGGGGCCGCTGCGGCTTTTGCTTCCGCAGGAGCTCCGCCTTGTACACCGGGCAGTTAATATTATTTGCTGCATGGCCTTGGCCACAATTTATGCAGCGAAACTTGGTCTTAACTACCACAGTGCAGGCCTGAGTTGAATGTCCCAGGGAACAACGTAAACAGGCCGGGGCACTGCGACAGACGTCGGTGTGATGGCCGAACCTCTGGCACCGGTGGCACTGCGCAAGCTTGCCCGGGGGACGACTGGATTCCACCCTGACGCTTAAGCCAAACAGCCGCGTCAGGTGGAATATCTTGTCTGCGGCCTCGTCCTTCTCGAGCTGGAGACGGACGAGCGGGAGAGGTACCCGGGTTTCAGAGTTGGTAAACAGGCGGAAAATTGCCTGCACCGGGTACCCGAGTTCTCGGAGTTCCAAAAGGATCTCCTGAGGATCTGTATGCGCGTCAAGCCCACGCAGAATTACTGACAAGGGCTTGACTCGCTTAGGAGAGAAGGTGTGATATTGCAGGCTGTGCGCCTGCAGGAAGGCCTCGACCAAGCGATGGTCCTCGAGCTGGCGGACGACAATCTTGATCGTATCACCGCCAAGCAGCTTCAGGTCAAGCTTGTCGGCCGACAGGCCGTGGGCCGCGATAAGCCGCCTGTATAAGGCGGCGACATTCGACACTCCGTGAACGAACAGGGGCGGCGCGCGACCAACAGCGGCAGCAGCCGGAGCTGTTACCGAAGCAGTCGGAACCGCGGCCTGTTGGCCCTGAGAAGGTCCGATATCCATGGCCGAGGTGCGAGAGGATGTGGATCCGGTTAAATGGGTCCTCTTCGGCTTTTTAGTCGGACATCTACGCCGACCAACGGTCGCGAATTCGTCCGACTCCTCCGCCGGGAGAGGGGGTACTGGGTTCGGGAGAGGATCGTCCGTCTCCATCGCCCGAGGCGATTCAGGCGAGTCGCTCAGATGGGGCAAGGCAGAGCCGAGCGACTCGGCACTTGATCCGTTGCCCGTAGTGGGCATGCTGGCCAGGTGCGGCTGCCGGGCAGAGACTGCTAGGCAGTCACCGCCAGACAACAGGGATCTCTGGTCCGGCCGAAGCCGGGTTACCCGCGCGCCTTCCCTGCTCACGACGATGCGGGAGGAGCTGGGCTAACGACCAGCTTCGTTGAATACCAGTCCTTACCAAGACTGGTGTCCACTGGTCCCTTTACCCCGGCGATATCCAAGCTCGCTTACCACTGGTGGGGGCTTGCAAGGATCGTCCGGGGCAGCGCTACCTAACAGTCGCGAGCAGGTTAGGGTTTACAGCACTGATGTACGCCACTCACCAGAGCCCAGAGCAGTCCTCTTCTATTCCTCGCCAGCAGATGGTATCCGGCACAGGTGGTCCTGATAAGGGCAAACTTCGGCCAGCTGCTTCTTCTACCAGCTACTCAGTTCACTGGCAGCAGCTGGATTCGGAGTCTTCTTTCCGTGAAGAAAGCGATAGTATTCCTCGTCCAACGGCGAGGTGGGCGAAGACAGCAAAGCTGTAGCACGTCCAGCGGAGAGCTGAAGAGAGCGGTCCAAAAGAGCAGTCCTGTTCAGTCCGAAGCTGGAGCAGAAGTGTCTGTCACGACGACGTCTCGAACTGTCACCTGTCAACAGAGAAATATGAAACCGTTCACTTATTATATACCGTTTTACCGGACCTATCTAGCCCCGCCCCTGACGGAGTAACGTCTTACTTAGCTCCACCCATAGTGGGTTGTCTTATATTACCAATTTTGTAGCCGTTACAATTTACGTTTAACTTACTCTTTTTTGTTGTCTAATAAGCTGCTAAATATTTCTTCATTTTCAAATGTGGTTTTTATATTCATTAGTCGTTTTTCATCTTTATTTCTTATTTTTAATATTTTCACTTCTTCCTTTAATTTCCTTTCTCCTTCTTTACTCATCACTTTAATTATCTTATAATTTACGACTGTGTCTAAGAATTTATGTCCTTCTTCTATAAAATGCCTAGCGTATAATGAATTCGTCGATAACTCTCCTTCACCCCTCCTACGTTCTTCAAATATCTGGAAAAATTGACGACCCGTTTCGCCCAGATACACTTTATCACATTGCCCACAACTTAGCATATATACTCCACTTTTCTTCAATATGTCTTCTTCAAAATTCGTAGGTTTTATTATATCAAACACGGTTTTCGATTTTTTAACCGCTACTTATTATATTTTTTAAAATATTTTGTTATCTTTCTTGTGTTATAACCTATATAAGATATGGATCCCTTATACTCCTTCTTTTCTTTACTATTCTCATTTTTTGTTCCTTCCCTTCGTTTTATATTATTAAATATTTTATCTACTACATTCTTTTATTATACTTGTTGTTTTTTACAATTATTTTTATTCTTTCTATTTCTTTCTACTAGTATAAAATTTACTAGTAGAAATATTTGAAACCACTAACACTCCAATAAAACAATAAAATAAATGTATCAAACATGAAGGATAATAATAATCGTGACTTGTATTTGCAACGCGGTTACTACCTCAGTCGCATCGCTAAGCCAGCTGTCTAACCGGTGCAGACATTACCATCAACGTAATCGGATCACAGTGTGGTGACGAGACGTTGTCCTGTATGAACCGCGGCACGAGCAAGCTTATGGTTGCCGCTGATGCTGGGCAAAATAGACGCTGCTGGCTTGCGCTGTATGTAGCCTACTAGCTGCGCTGAGTTGAGCCTATTCAAGTATGTACGCCAGTTGTGGCTTGATATTTATACACTGTATACAAGATATATTATTGACGTAGAATACGTCTTACCTTTCAGGCCAACAATAGGCACCCCCAACAAGAAAATCGAGCGTTACGTTTTCACGTCACGTTTGAAATTGAAATATATAAACGATAAAAGATTCACGCTTATATAAAGTACCATTCGACAGATAAAGGAACAAAGATAATAAATAGCACAACATAAGCGGGCTATTGCATCATCCAGCGAGGGGTGAGCGGGGGGAGAAATAGAAATGTTTTGCGCCTCTCGGCGCGCACTAAAATTAGTATTTCTCCGGTTTCCGATGCGATAGAACGTTGAGTGAGGTGTCGTTAAAATTATCTCATCGAGTACTATCTACATAGTGTACCGTAATAGCGGTGATATTATTAAGAGGTTTGAATAATGGTAATACAAGTTGTAAAAATCGTGTGTTCGGACATAATGTCGCGGTATATGGATGCAAAACGTGCTCAAAAGTATCGTAAACGCATACAGGAAAGTAGAGAAAATCATGGGGAATTAAAAAAACCGAAAAAGACCAATGCCGAACGTCAGAGGATTTACCGACAACGCTAAAAAAAAAGAAATAAATACTGAAATCGAGTTGGATAAGGAAGATCGAGCGTTACGTTTTCACGTCACGTTTGAAATTGAAATATTATCTAAACGACAAAAGATTCACGCTTATATAAGGTACCATTCGACAGATAAAGGAACAAAGATAATAAATAGCACAATATAAGCGAGCTATTGCATTATCCAGCGTGGGGTGAACGGGGGGAGAAATAGAAATGTTTTGCGCCGCTCGGCGCGCACTAAAATTAGTATTTCTCCGGTTTCCGATGCGATAGAACGTTGAGTGAGGTGTCGTTAAAATTATCTCATCGAGTACTATCTACATAGTGTACCGTAATAGCGGTGATATTATTAAGAGGTTTGAATAATGGTAATTCAATTTGTAAAAATCGTGTGTTCGGACAAAATGTCGCGGTATATGGATGCTAAACGTGCTCAAAAGTATCGTAAACGCATACAGGAAAGTAGAGAAAATCATGGGGAATTAAAAAAACCGAAAATGACCAATGCCGAACGTCAGAGGATTTACCGACAACGCTAAAAAAAAGGAAATAAATACTGAAATCGAGTTGGATAAGGAAGAACGCCCGACTTCGCAAGTGTATCAGGCGATCGAATTCAGCAAAACGTGGCAGTTAGCTACAAAGCACATCCATAAAACATTCTTTAATAATGAATTTGGACACGCGTGTGACGTTTGTGAGAGACTGTGGTTCCAGATGGACGTAAAGGTAGTGGCTGTTAAAGTAATGCCTTTGCAACACCATGGAGACCAGAATTACACCAATTAGACCATGCTCTAATTTCACGAGTGCAGGACATATTTTCATTTATCAAGCTTCCAAGATATTCAAACAACTTCACCTGTTGTATTTTGTCTTGCCCTATCTTTATGTTTGCCTCTTACCTCCTCTGCTAATCACGATAAACTTAGTTGTTCCTTAGTAATCCTCATTCCATATTCCTCGCATAACAAAATTCAAATTTCTTATCATTTCATTCATTGTCTCTTTTTTCTGCTAAAACAGGCATGTCATCGGCAAACCTTATACATTCAATTCTTCTTCCACCGACATTCAGCCCTCTTGTTTTGTCAAAGCATTTCCTAATAAAGTCATCAAGATAAATGTTATACAACTTTGGTGACATACAGCACCACTGCCTTACTCCTCTTACAAATTTAATTCCTTGTGAACTCTCCTTTCCGATTTGCACACTCACTTTCTGTCCAAATAAAAGATTGCGAATTAACCGTCAAGAGATAGAAAACAGTAAAATTGTATTTTGACGACGACACAACAGAGAATGAGAAATGATAAAACGGAGCATGATCTCCATCCTAGATGATGGATTATTCTTTACCTCTGTATGTTTTCTGACACTGCTGCCTGATCACCACTTTTACTTTCCGGGAGTACCAGTCTCTAGATCACAAGTGCACCGAATAGTTAATAAAATGGTGAAGGCTGTAAAAGAAAGAAATTATGTAACGCAGTGTTGCGTGACAACTCCCAAACGTTAGATAAGTTATCGCATCCTGGTCTGCTCATTAAACAGTAAAAGTAAAACCCTCTCTTCTAGCAACTATTACTTCCTGCTTAAAGCTTACCTAACTAATATAACTTATTCAGTCAAAAACAACGATTCCAAATTCGCCTACTACTGCCCTGAATTAGGTGTTCCCCAACCTTGCATCCTCGGAGCTCTAATTTTCTTTATCCACACAACATCGAACAAAGTTATTATCAGTCTTGCATATTTTGCTGAAAATAATGTATTGTTATCTATTAAACAATATACGAAGTTTTACTTCCGATAAGTGCGTTTAAATCTACCCACCGCATGGTACAAAAAAATTGCGTAACAAAATTCAACGAAATAAAATCTGCACAGGCCATATTTACTACTTGACATGACGTCTGTCGTCCAGTAACAATTAATAACACACACGTATCAGAAAATAAAACTGAAACTAAGGAGCTTGAACTTAGATTGATCAACGACTCGTCTCGCAGTATCACATTCAAATCAAACGATATGAGTTTAGAACTGCAGCTCTCACACTCACATGCTAGCTACCTGGACAAAAGTCTAAACTAATATTAAACAATAGTTTAAACCAATATTAAACTAAGATTAATAATAGGTTAAAAAGCCATGGTCTTAACATGGTATCAGTAAACAAACGTAATATTTTTCACTACTAGTCAATAATAAAGAAAAATCTAACACACTGGAGAAAAATGGAGTTTATGAAATACACTGTGCAGAATGCGATGCTATTTATATCGGACAATGTGGCCGTGCTCTGAAACATCGCATCTCTGAACATAAGAAGGCGATTTTAACCAATATATCTAATACAGATTTTGCAGATCATTGCTTACAGCACAATCACTTCATAAACACAAAAAACGTAACACTACTCCACAACATACAAAAAGGTAAAAAAATGGATTTGTTAGAAATTTTAGAAATTAAAAAAGCAATAACAAATAACAAAAATTTAACCAATGAACAGACCGAATTTTGTGTATCCCCTTTATTAAAATCTGTTATTTAGTTTAGTTTATTTTATATTACTTTGTTTCTTCATCATTATTTTAAATTTTGCATTTATTTTATATTTAGTTCAGTTAATTTTATATTTTGCATTCATGATTGTATTTAGTTTTTAAAGACACCTGACCTTCCCTTGTCTCTTGCTCACATCCCCCCCATCGCAATCACAAAACAGATGTTCCAGATACGCCCTAAACAGATGTTTACCACCTGCACTCCACTAACATCCTGTGTTCAGTAATTTCATTCACTCGCCTCTTTGACAATGGCTTAGATAGTCGAAACAGCTGTTAGAGTTAATTAAAAAATTTGTGAAACTTACCAAGTGTTTTTATATATTTTACAAAACCTTTGTACTAATATTAAATAACAGACTGTTCCTGTACAAAACCGTGTTTAACTTATGCGGCACTGCAGACTCCACCTGTGGGAATGCGTCAAATCTAAAGATTAAAGGAGTTCAAATGTTTGCATTATAAGTATTGCAAGGTTTAGTAGATGTCCCATGGTACGTCAGCAGTAACACGCTTTACAAGAGGACTTTTACAACAGGAGCAATTGCGAAAACGGCCTCAAGAAGCGCAGATTCCGCGGAACTTGGTCTCAAGATATTTTCTACCTCATTGAAAACACTGACCTATAGGTAGAACTGTCAACGGGTGTTTCCCTTGCAGATGTAACTCTTTCATTGAACGTATTTAATATTTTGCTATTTACGCAGATTTTAAAGTGAAAATTGCCAATAAAAATAATATGAATGTTAAAGTTTTAATCTGACGGCAAGTCCCCCAACTTGATCTGCGGATTTTGCTTTGCAGGATGCCGTATCGTTGGCCTCCTCCTGCTGTTTCCAATATTTATTTTTTTCCCTTTGAATCGTCCAACAGCAGAATTCTTACAGCGTACATGACGTTCAGAGTGTGAGGTTGACCTCACACTAAATAAATAAAATACACTGTAATCATTAAATACGCTTCAAAAGAATACGCTTTTATTTGTACATGAAGTCAATGCGTCATGTATTTATGACTGCTGATAATATTGGGCGGATTTTGAAGAAATACAACTGTACCCAACCCGATTGGTTAGATAGGAAAAATTTTACCGATGACGAAAGACAATTTACCGCTTTCAACTCCCATGCGTGAAGAGTTAAACTTGCAGGTCTGGTGATTTGTACTTGACCAAAACGGGCAGACATGTAATAATGAGAGCGTGAGAAAACACGAGACACACGAAGAGAATCAACAGTCAAGGATAAGTAAGCCAAAGCGGGAGAAAACTGTAAACGAAGACAATCCATCTTATTCGAGAAAAAAGTGATGTAGCAAATATTTCTATGTACTTTCTTAGGGAGCAATCAGAGAAGTGACGGATTTTTCTTAAGGGCAGAAATTTACTAAATAAAGGGTAGTTTTATCATGAAATGCAGAACACACACACATGATGCCTGTAAATTGGAAACCGGCTTTTGTTTTAAGAAAATAAAATAATTTGCCATTGGCGATAACAAAATGTACTTCTTAAATTTCTATAAATTGTTGGAACGTTTAGGTTATCTGACGGAGAATACTTCTTATTATTATTCTTTGTCTAGCCCTTCTACCTATCAACGTCAAGTAAATACAGCGCTCTGAGCCTATCAATTCTTCTCGAAAACAACGATGGCGGTCCCACTGTCTCACGACAACTTGTTTCCTCCTTTTATCCACGGAGACTAGAATCTTCCTTGCTTAACACTCCACCAAAGCTGTGATCTGTACTTAACCAGACAGTGTATTCTTCTCGACCATCAGTCTATAAGGGATTACTACAGATTTGACTGTAGCCCACAGCAAGTCTATAAGAAAATGAAGAAAAAAAAATAATAAATGATAGACACATTAGCCGTGGAATACTGTATCAGCATGAGAGAAAAGTGTATGAAATACAACAGTCAAATGAGACTATCCAGGGTAGACTAAAGTAAGGGATTTCATCTAAGAAAAGTGAGAATCCAGCCAGAATATATCGGATTTACTGAATCCGTATCAACAAGACTTGGACCGTACACACAATTGGTAATGTCTTGTTGTAAATTGTGGGTTTTAAATATTAAATTTCTATTATATATTACAGCAGTACGTCTGCGTACGTTACTGTGCATTGTCGCAGTTAGTTAAGAAAACTAAATTATAATATATATAAATATATTATTATATATTATTATTATTATTATATATATTATATATAAATATAAATTAAAATAAATAATTAGTGTTGTCAATATTTTTATAAAATGCGTATTGAAAGCCCAGCGAAGGGGAACACCGAATGTGCAGGAGGGTACTGGCATATCACGCCACACTCAACCTAAGACTGTGTACAATATAAGTGATATGTGTGTGTGTGAGCCAGTAGAAAGCGGCATAGCGTCACCCCTGAATAAATGTGAATTAAATAAGTAATTTATTTAAATTTTGGTAAGTGCGCGTATGATATGACAAAACAAATTACGCCACGTTATTAATACAGTAATATAAAGACGCGCACATGTGCAAAATCTAGTGCGAAAAAAATATTACATATTAATCCAGTGTAAATAAAAGTGAATAGAACCAAGAACAATTAAAATATAGAAAAACTGTTAATATACAATTATACATTAAAAAATTACCGATTATATTAATATTGAGTAATAAACAAAAGACTTGGTATGTTGCGTATAAAATTAAAATAAGTACGAAAAATAATCGAATCTGTAAAGGGACGCTTGACAAACTACAACAATATAAATCGTGCGCAGAATGGTTGAAACATGATTTTTGCGCCCGACAGTTTAAATAAGCGAGGATTGCAAGCCTCGACCCTCATTCTACTGGAACAAATCTGCAGCCGAAGGCTACGCCCGACTGTGGAGCATCCAAGGTCGATATCCCAGCAGTATGGAGATAGCACCGTACGAGTCATCTGAATGCTGAGTGGACAAGGAGGATCGGACTACAAATGAGGATCGACACAGGACACATGACTCAGGATCATGACGAGGAATCACTGAATATTACCACACAAGCAATAAGGTGACATGAAACCGTTTTTACTCGTCAACCAGCAAGTCATAAAAGACGTTAAAAAGAAAAGAGTAAAGAGACAATTATAAACTTTAATAGTGTAAATAATAATTGTAAACTATAATTGCTTAAACCGTAGTAATTTATAATGATATTTAACATTAACAAAATTAGTTTTGAAATTATAACGTAGCATAAGCGTTTATGTAATTATAAAATTGATTATTTCATGAATACGATATTCATATGTAGGCACACAAAGCAAAGTAGTAATAATATAAAAAAATGTACAATTTAAAAAGAAATACAACCTGAGCAAGTCGAGAGCATATTTTATATAAAATTTCTATTTACACATGTCAATTTATATCTTGTGTATTATATTTCTGAATATTTGTGTAATGTTATTTGTATAGTGACAATAATTGTGTGTATGATGAGCACACACAAAGAAAAATATTATGCGAATAATAATGACGAAATTTTAATTCGTAATTTTTGAAAATTTTTTAATAATATTTTGAATGATTTTTACAAAGTCGATATGATATAAGAAGTGTTATTATTATTTAAAAATCACACCATACACCTTTTCTCGTTATAATACCGGTATATATTATACAGAAATTGCGATGTCGCACACCACAATATAAAAAATTCCGGTTTAGAGCTCTCGAGCCTCTCAGCTCATCATCAGATCAAAAATATTCTCAACAAAATTGTTTAATTAATATGAATTTTCTAAGTAAATCTGTAGCATATCGCTGTTAGATGAAAATGTAATTAAGGGACACGCGTTTCCTTTTCTTCGATTTTCGGTATTTTTCATATGATGATGATATGATATGAAATTGACACTAACAATGTTTTTTGCTGTCAAAAAACACTTAGAACTAACAATCTGAACATGTCTCTTATTGACTGAAATACAATGCCCAAACCTGCAGTCTTTACTTATACAAATTTTAATTTTAATTTTAACATGCTATCATACGTTCAGACTTTCAGTACTAACTTATATGCATATTCTACTAATTGCAATACCTTATCAGTTTTTTTCAGCTAAGCGACGCCCTAAGTAGATTTTCTAAGTACTAAAACTAATCCATAGTTGTTTTCCCTGCCAAAATATTGTCTTCCTTTTAACTTTTGTATGTTGATATCCATTTCTCTTTAGTTCAACCAGCGCAGCGTATTGTTACGACGGTCTACTGATCGTCGTAGGCTACAGTGGAAACAAAATACAAGACACCAATTAAGTCACTAATCACCAGCTTTAATTTTTACTGTTAAACAGTTCGTAATTAACAACACAGTCTACTACAACACATCAAATAAAAATTGTTCACACGCAATATAACTCTTTAGTTCAACCAGCGCAGCGTATTGTTACGACGGTCTACTGATCGTCGTAGGCTACAGTGGAAACAAAATACAAGACACCAATTAAGTCACTAATCACCAGCTTTAATTTTTACTGTTAAACAGTTCGTAATTAACAACACAGTCTACTACAACACATCAAATAAAAATTGTTCACACGCAATATAATGTCACCAATATTAAACACAATTGTCTTACAATTATACCGCCCGATTATGAAACACAACACTTAACTAATAACCACTTGAACGCGCACAGTAATATCGTCCGATAATAACTCTGGAACCGCACTGTAAATATATCGCAGCTATACTGAACTGAACGTCGTTGACGATCTAGACGATTCCACATACTACGTATTACCTTTAAACTACGACGTAATTGCTTGCGCCCTTGACACAGTCTGCGCGGCTGTCGAACGTGCCAGAAATATCTCGCGAATGCGTCAATAAGCAGGTACATCACCTCATTACATTCTGGATCTCTCTGGAACGCTCGACAAACACGTAGATTTTTCTGTGATGTCGTAACAGTATCTATCATTTGTTGAAGAGCTTCTACGTCCTCAAGCAGCAGCACATTCGGTGCTAATGATGCTTCTTTAAATTATGAAATCAGCGACTCCTTTGAATGGGTCATGGGCCCATTCCTAAGTACAGATCAAATATAATGTGTGATATAATCTTTGTCGCACGTCTGTTCCTATTTCTACATTTTAATCTCTCCATGGTTCAATGTTACTTTTTACATGGGACGATTAGCTTCAGCATTCACAAAACTTTTCCAGTTTTGACCGTCAGAGAGGCTTATACATTCTCCTTAATTTATTTTTCTTCTTCTTTTTATTTTCTTTTTCTTTTTCTTCCTTTCCTCTACTCTATGGCCTAGGTTGCTCTGCCTGTTTCGGAATCCATGTTGGCGTCAGGAGACGTCCCAAATTTCGCTTGACATTCAGAGAGATTCGGGAAATATGGTCTTTCCGCAGTCGCCTTTGTATTCATAAATAGCATTTTATTTCTTATATAAACAATATTTTACACACACACACACACACACACACACACACACACACACACACACACACACACACACACACACACACACACACACACACACACACACACACACACACATATATACAAACACAATAATATTTTACCTAAAATCGTTATTCAAAAGTATATAAATATAGAACTGCATTTATAAGCACAACATTGATAACACCGGGTAACCTTAAAGAAGCCCAACATCCAGCTGACCATCCACTACCACTCCTGCCTCGCGCTATGGTGTTGTGGTGGGTTTAATGAGGATGGTAATGGGGAGAAACCATTAACTTTGACGGTATCGTCCCGCCAAAGCTAAACTCTCAGGTCCCCATCTGCAGGTCTTTGGCAACATGGCAACAGAACAATCGACTGTGCCGAAATTCTTTATTGCAGGTTACAAGGCTGTAGGCAGATAGGCAAATGGTGGCGATTCCATCTCAATGCATTCTGCAATATCTTGTTTTCTTGTCAAAGTTTTCCTTTACGTAGCAGTTAGGGTTCCTATCCTATTGATTATTCAGTGGAGCCAGCTTTTATCAAGTAGCTGTGCTTACTGAACATCATCGAGTTTATAGTCATTTTATCAAGTGTAACCAAGCCAGTAGTTACCCGCCTACCTCTGATGGCATTAACCCTAGCTATGGGACTGTTTCTTCTTCTTCTGATAGTTCCTATCCGTTTCGGATGCTGGATATCATACAGGCTATTTTAACTTTCTGCACTGCTGTACGGAATAAGTCAGTTGTATTACTGCCAAACCAGGTCCTTAAATTTCTCAGTCACCACTTATTGGAAAACTGCCAGTCAGTCGCTTTGCTCTCGACGTGGGTTTTTTTTATGTTTCCACCATATTCATGTCCTAAACGAAGATGGTGGAAACATGAAAGGGCTTCGTTGAGAGCAAAGCGACTGGCAGTTTTCCAATAAGTAGTAACAAATTTGGTGTTAAGGTGACTGCTAATTAAAATGACTTCACTGGATCATGGTTGTCTTCTTCTTCTGATATTTTTGATCCGTTTCGGATGCTGGATATCATATAGGCTATTTTAACTTTCTGTGTTGCCGCACGGAATAAGTCAGTTGTGTTTATGGAAAACCAGGTCTTAAATTTCTCAGCCATGATGTTCTCGGTCGCCCAACTCCTCTCTTTCCAAGTATTTTTCCCTGTAGTATGGACTGCAATAAGTAAAATCTCTGTTCATTTCTCATGAGATGTCCCAGATACTGAAGCTTTCTGATCTTCATTGTGTTAATAACGTCCTTATTTTTCTTCATATTTCTAAGAATTTCAATATTAGTTATATGTGCTATCCATGAAATACTCAGTGTTCTACGGTAGAGCACATTTCGAGAGATTCCAATTTCTTAGTTGTGGTTTCAGTCAACGTCCAAAATTCTACACCGTAGAAGAGAGCCAAGAATACATAGCAGCATAAAAGTCTTGTCTTTGTGTTTATTGTTAAATCGTGCCTTTTGAATAAACTGCTCATTCTAGTGTACACTGGTCTTGCCTTTTAAATTCTGCGCTTTATTTTCTGAGAGTGGTTCCATTGTTTATTTATTATAGAGCCAAGATGCATGCAAATTGGCTTACTCGTTCAACTGGCCTTTGGTTTATATTTGATGCAGTTTGTGAACTTGTGTTAAATACAGTCATTAGCCTCGTTTTACTAACACTGATGTCTAGACCTTATCAACGGCTGCTTTCTGACACTCTATTAATTAATTGTTGCAGCCCCTCTAAGTTATCTGCAAATATGATGTTATCATCCGCATAACGTATGTTATTTATTCTTTTACCGTTTAGGGAGATTCCCACATCCCAGTCATCGAAAGCTTGTCTAAAAGTACCTTCCGAGTAGATGTTGAATAAAAGCGGAGATAGTATACATCATTGTCTTAATCCACGCAGAATTTGTATCTCTTCAGTTTTCTCTTTATCTACTCTAACCACTGCAGATTGGTTCCAATACAGTGTTGCTATTAAACAGTAAGACTTTACTCCAGGGATATCCTATTCACAACTAACCGCTCCCTTATGCGGGAGCCGAAACATGCGGCCCGCCCATTATCTATATTGAATTTCATGAAATGTATAATCACCATTAGGGCAACTATAAACAAATCTCTTTTTTTATGTCGGCTTTCTAAGGACCACATGCCAATTCCAATTCTTTATTTTTTGTTCTTTACTTTTTCCAATATTCTTTAATCTTGTCACTGTGTCCCATCTTTCTGTCTTCAGTCCACCTTGAACCTGCATTCCTACTCTTGACTTCCCCCATTTTTAACACTTTTGCCCTAAAATATTGTCTTTCAGTTACTTCTTTTGCTGTATATTATTTTTTCTAAATCCTTTTGGACTTCTTTAAACCAACTTGAAGTTGACTTCTTCCCCCACAGATAATTGAAGATCTGCTTTCTTTACCTATTGTCGTCCATTTTATAAAAGTGTACAAAAAAATAATAGTATAAACAAATCATTATTACATGAGGAAATTATTAATATTATATAATAATAATGGCTCCCATGTGTACCACCGAAGCAGCTTAGGAGTAGGCAGGGTAGGCTGCCTAATGTGAGCCGTACGGCATACAAGGAAGGCAGTTTAGCCAGCACTACGCTTCAGCCGTCCATTATTATCCCCAGGATAATAATCCTAGGTACTCATTTTCAACAGGCTGAGTCGACCTGGGGGCTGAAAAACGCACCTTGATTTTATGCTGCGGGTCCGGAAATCATTATATAAGGTCACTTATTACCATCTACACGTTACATTCGGATGCCTGAACTATTCTACTACATACACCACGAAAAAATGAGTAGGTCTATTCCCAAAACGTTGACAGTAATATGTTAATTCTGTTTACTCAAATGACGGATCGTTGTTAAATATTACGAAGAATGAATAATTAGCGTGGGTGGTTTGCTTATGTAGTTTACATACGTCCATAGGTTATACGAGGTTTGATGAAAAAGTTTGTGAAATTTTGCAATTTCCACCGCTAAAAGTATACGATTAAAAAACTGTTTTTACGTGATGTTGACACACACACACACACACACACACACACACACACACACACACACACACACACACACACACACACACACACATATTAGTGACTACCGTCTACAATGTTAGGTCTATTTCTGCACACTTTACATTTCACAGCTAACTGAGTAAGTCGTTCGTAGGTGTATAGGCGAGTTTCTGTCATTCTACAATGCACACTTGAGTGCATGGATTAAATTTTGTGTAAACCGTGAGATACACGGCTCTGTCCTGATAAACGTGTTCAGAAGGCCTCTGGCGATACTGCTGTTGAAGAACAAGCGGTTTACAAGCATCAAAGACTGCCGTAAATAAGTTGAAGTTTGTGGTTCTCAGATGAAAATTATGTTTTGTGTTATTTTGAATGTTCGTCACTACTTTCACAGCACTTTAACAATTAATATTTAAGGCATTTTCACTTGTAAAAACTTACTTTTTGTTATTTCCTCAGACGTCGTTTCGGAGTGGTTTTCTCCTTCCTCAGTGAGGTTTAAATGCGGAATGCGTGAAGGCGTTGGTAATCTGTAACGGTTTTTTAGGTGACTGGTTGTGTGTGGGGGTGTGGATTCAGAATCCCGCGCCAACTCCCTTCCATCTCCACACCCCCACATACAACCAGTCACCTAAAAAACCGTTACAGATTACCAACGCCTTGACGCATTCCGCATATAAATTTCACTGAGGAAGGACAAAACCACTCCGAAACGACGTCTGGGGAAATAACAAAAAGTAAGTTTTTCACAAGTGAAAGTGCCTTAAATATTAATTGTTATGTTTTGTGTTCCAGGAAGATTCAGCGCTGGTAGCAGTGGTGAATAAAGATTACTATTCGAACATTTTACGTCATTTGTGTGAAGCTATTAGTAGAAAACGGCCAGATTACGGAAGAATTATTTATGAAACTACAGCCCGATAATGCGCCTGGACGAACGTCATTTCTTGTTAAAACTTTTGCCAGGCTAGACAAACTGAAACTTTATAATGATGACACATCCAATGTCGTATTCACCAGATGTGTCACAATAGTATCTTTCCTTCTCCCAATCGTGATAATTTTCTAAGAAAGCCAACGTTTTGCGACCTTTGAAGAAGTAACTCGAAAATCGCTAAGCGAGCTCAAGGCTATAACGAGAAGTGCATGCTTTAAATATTTTGAAGACTACAAAACGGCTGCTAATCGTATTACATTCGACTGAGACTAACTGGAATTGAGCAGCATAAATGTTGATCCATGAATGCATAATTTTTAAAATATACCACAACTACATGAACATTCTGATCAAACCTCGTATTTAATCACCAGGGGATATCAAATACGTCCCTGGTTTTGAAATATAGACTGACGCTTGTAAAGGATGAAATTGAAACCCATCACCAAAATGCGTGCTGGGACTTAGAGGAAATCCCAGCATGAACCGTGAGCCACTGTATCAAAGCTTTCAGCTCCAAATGTGTCTGTAGTGACTGTTGAAACGATCGCACGTTTTGTCACGTTCTCTCGCTCACCCTCTCTCATTCACCCCCCCCCCACCACACCCAACCATTTACACTGTCGCTCGTGCATCTCAGTGGCACTGTTTTCTCCCTTTCTACCTTATTTAAGTGTTTCGTTCGGTGTAATCTCTTTAAAACCACGTCAACAAAACAATAGTGACTTCAACAAACACTAAATATTTTGTTT
This sequence comes from Magicicada septendecula, assembly GCA_034769895.1. Classification (NCBI taxonomy): domain Eukaryota; kingdom Metazoa; phylum Arthropoda; class Insecta; order Hemiptera; family Cicadidae; genus Magicicada; species Magicicada septendecula. The sequence continues at coordinate 469,657,029 of CM068371.1, forward strand.
GCGACAGTAACTACATTAATGCAATATGCAGTTTGTATCAATTTGATTATGTTTGCGATAATAATAACGAAATCTTGTTAAAGGATGCTTGTCTTGAGATGTTTAAAAATGGTAGGACAGCGAAATGCGCAGGTTCAAAGTGGACTGAAGGCAGGAACAAGAGACACAGTGAAAAGATGAAAGAATATTGGAGAAAAGGAAAAACAAAGAATAAAGAATTGAAATTGGCATGTGGTCCTTAGATGGCCGATACAAAAAAAAATTGTATTGATAAATAATTTTTCTACTAGGAAAAAATATAAAACTTTAACTCATTTTCTTTAAATACAACTATTTCATTAACGACTCGGAACACAAAGTTTTTATGAGTAAGAACATAAAGTTTTACCTTACAACCTGAACCGGTTTTCACTTTTAAAAAAACCTTCTTCAGAAGTTCAAAATACTAAGAACTCAAAATAAAATTTAGTAGGAGTAGAGATTATAGGAAAAATAAACATTCGACAACTACGCTGTGAAAATAAAACTCTTTTGATACATTTAGCTGAAAAGAAAATACACAACAAGTTTATTGATGCTTAGTTTCCTAGATTCTATAATTGTTTACCTGCCGACATAAAAATAAAAAAAAAACAACCTACAAGGTTGTTGTAGGAAGGACTTGATAATGGTTGCGAAACCGAAAGGCCTCGTTCGAGGGAAAAGTGTATATAGCAGGGAAGCAACGAAATTTGACAAAGTTGTAATAAAAAAAAACGTAGAGTCAAACATTTAAAATTTGCGCTAATGAATATAAGGTCAGTTGAATATCTTTATAATCGTGCATATCACTAATAATAATTTTATCCAGACAAAAAGCTATTAACAGGAGAAATTTTAATATAATTAACATAATTATGTTAATATGTCTATTAACAGAAATTTAATTTGTGTTTGTATTTAATTTGTAAAGAGTATAGCCAGATTTAGCTGTGATGTAAATATATTCATCGTTTTTGTATTACTAAAAATTGTTTATAATTGTCATCATAATTTTATTTAACTTGCAAGGACTATATAAGATTTAGTAGAATGTGAAACTGTTGATTTAATGTTGAATATGGTCAACAAAATTTAATTTTTGTTTGTTAAATGAAAGTAAATAACTGATTCTTAAAGTATTTATAGTGCAGATTGCAAATATATAAACGGTTTTTTCCTATCGGAAACAGTTGTTTAGTAATTAACATTTTTCTTTTGCAAAAAGAAAATTATGTGACGGTAATATAACAATATGTTACATGCACTTTGTACTTACCTAAAATCTATTTCTTTTGGATTGCCTGCTGCAATTTGCTATAGGTAGATCCCTCTTTACATTCAAGCAGTAGTCAGCTAGCATTTTTGGGTTTTGTTTTCCCTGGTAGCGTGTTTCCATGGCAAAAGCGTTCACCATGTTCGTCACTCACGGCGCCAAGATTGTTAGGGAAAAAATCCAGATAAGAAATGAATTTTGAGTGACATATTACATCCAAGTTCTCTGTAGTTTTGAAGAAGTTAAGTTGCAAATTCTCTGTAGTTATCCGCCTTATGATTTCCCAGGAAGTTGTTAACAACATTTTGAAATGGTTTCCATGCAGTAACCTCAAAGTCATTCAAACTTTCTTCAAATGCAGTATCATTCATTAGTTTTTTTTTTATTTGTGGTCCAACAAATATACCTACCTTAATACTAGCATCATTTACATTAGGGAACTTGTATTTTAGAAACTGAAATCCTGCACCATTACGATCCATTGCTTTAACAAAATTTTTCATTAAACCGAGATTAATGTGTAGTGGCGGAAGATAACCTTTTCCAGGTTTTAATAGTGCTTGACTTACAACATTCTTCTCTCCTACAGTCAGTGCCTCTTTCTTTGGTTACTGCTTTTTTATGTAATGATTCTTCCTATCCCTGCTGTCTCATTCACACCAAAAGCAACAGAATTTAGTGTACCCAAGTTGCAATCCAAGTAAAAATGCTATCACTTTCAGATCTCTACAAACATGGCATGAATATTTCTCATACTGAATCCTGCTCAATACAAGTTTCATGTTTTTGTATGACTCCTCCATGTGAGCAGCATATACTAAAGGGATTTATGGGTATTTATTTCCAGTGTGATGTACGACTGCTTTCAAATTAAGCTTTGAGAAGTCTATAAATAGAGGCCATTTTTCAGGATGGTGCATATATCCCTAAGCTTCCAGTAAAGAATCTACGACATTGCAGTATATTAAGTCCTCGTACTAGGAGAAGAAATGTTTAAATTCAGACTGGCTGTCACGGAAAACACCTACCTATTTAATATTCTTCTATAAAAGATTCCAACCTTTCAATCTTGATGCCAGTATTTCTGCTTGACTCTTAGATAAATTTAGATCACGAACGAAGTCATTTAATTCTGACTGATTAATTAAGTGAGGTTCAGTATATGTATTTTCCAGAAAAAATGGGTCTCTTCTTTTTTCATCACCTGATAAGTCTGCACAAGGTTCAACATCAGCAACAACTTCATCTTTGTCTAAATTCCATGTCTCTAGTTGTACTGTAATTGGAAGCTCTGGACTGTGTGGCACTGGCCTTATAGCAGAGGGAATATCGGGATATTTAACATTACGTCTAGTCTTAGCTGATATCCCAGATGTTTTTACTATACAAATATAACAGTCCGTGGTGTGATCCTTCGGTTCTCTCCAATCCATTGGAACTGCATATGGAATGTGACGAGTTCCATTTAGCCAACCAGTCAACTGCGTTACACATGAAGCACAGCAAACATGAGGAGCCCAAGATTTATCCTGATCACATAATTTACATCCAAAATACAGTTCATTTGACTTTGTTATCAATGCAGTCATATTTCTTCTCTGAGACTTCAACGTTACCTCGCAACATACGTAGCAGAAAATGTTTGGATGACTGATTCACTTGCGAGGCATTTTTAATATATGATAGCTAACACTGTATAAAACAAAAACATTTTATAAACACACATTAATGTAATATACACTCACAGAAAAAAAATTAAAACGCAAACAGATACAAAATATAGCTGCAGCACTAAATTTTACACACACGGGAACTCGCACTCGAATGAAGTATTTGATAAATGTTATAATACGACTCTTGTACCCGTAGTATCTTAATGGTATAATATTTTGCCCGTGTTATTCCTTGTATATGTTAATTTGTAATAACTAGAAGTACATAGTGTATCAGCTGATCGTGGAATATTTATGTTGTGTGTTTACGAATGTGATTTAAATATATAAGTAAAAGAATTGAATTATTCTGCCTTGGTTTCTGAATCAGAATTATAATTATTCCAATTCAGTAGTTAGAACTCTAAAATCAATTCAAAAAATAGCGGTCGAGTCATCCCAAAATTTTCAAGTCACCTTCGATATTAGGCTTTAACCTATTATTTGAGGTTAATCTTGGTTTTGCAGTTTGCGTACTTCCAATGACTCCCCGAATTTTTCTTATCCTTGTTAATTATAAAATAAATGCTGATAATATATTACGTTCCTGAAATAATAACGCATGGATATGATTTAATAACATAATGGTTTAATCTCTGTAATATAAATTCAAATTATTGGAAAATTCCATTCGATACATATGGTTGTCACAATCGATATTTATCTCAGGATTTAATAATTAAATAATTTTAATATATTTCGTGGGAATTCTTGTGGCTGCTACGAAAAGTTCCTTTACATGATAATAATAGAGAGTACCTTTACAAACAATATATTACTTATAATCTAAAAAATTACAAAAATTATATATTAAGTAACATACAAGGTTTGACGATATTCCATACGCTTCGTAAAAGCATGTAGGTTAGAGCGATGTCAACATCATGGCTACTATATTGTCCGTGTCAGACAATAATGAAGTTTATTAATGTGTACAATAAATGTTTTCCTTGTAATCACTGTTCGTTTAGATGTTGAAATTGTTTTCAGTTTAAAATGTTTACTAGTGATTAGTGTTAGTGTAAATTGTTATATTGTCTAGTGGTTGTTCCTTGTTGGATAAAAATATTGTCAAATTATACTTTACACATCTAGACGATATTGCTGAAGGTTTTCTGGTTTATTTTGGATAATTTCTTGCTTGTGTGTGTTACTTGTTCATGAAAATTTTAGTGGAGGGATTATTATCTTCGATGATGGTCACTCAGATCTTCTTTCACAAACGGGTTATCTATTTTTATTTTAATTACCTCTCGACACGCACTATTAAAACTGTTCTCCTTCACAATTAACAATTAAGTGTTATTTCTTCTTTTTTAGTCACGAAACTCATACAAACTTCTTAAATTTTGATTGGCCATTTATGTACAGGTTAAATGTTATAGAATCAACACCCATTAATTACTTTACATTTTTCTAAATTACCTTTAATAGATAATTTTATTATTATACTCTAATGATACATGCACTGTTTACATGATGATTAATTATATAATTATAAACAATTTGATACTAAACATGCCTCAGTTTATAACTCTAAAACCTTATTAACTTGAATTTCTATGATATGTGGTGGAACAATTTGTTATGGTTGATTTTAATTTCTACTTTGACTGCCTGAGATAAATATATTTACATAAATTAACTGGTGACATAAAATCTTATAACATATAACAAAAACTCTTAATAATAATACTTGTTTTTAACAACCTTAATTATTTCATACTTTTAAACTATTGTCTGTATGATAATAATAAAAACACTTTTTATAAATAATAAATAACACTGTTTAACGGTAGTCTGTGTCACTATTTATATTATATTACTCATCACTGTAAAGGTTGTGTGCCTTTTTCTATCCTTAATTATATGCCTATACAAGTTTGTTAATACAATTTTAATTTATGATTAGGTACTCTTTATTGGGTTTAGTTGTGTTTCAGGGTAAGTTGATTAGGCCTACTAGGTTTATTTATTTAACTTTTGTCTGTTTACTGCCCTATTCTACTGGGTTAATTTCTGGGTTTCTTGATAATATTAAATAAGTCAAACCAACTAGGTTTCCTTTAATTTGCTATCAATTATTATTTCTTGTTTCCTCTCTGGATCGGATTTCACTATTATTTACTTTCTTTTGTAACATTTTGTTTCGTTACAATGTATAAGTAACAATAATGTAAGTAACAATAATAAATAAATAATGATGACTATTCACTAATCCAAACTTACTGCAATAAATAAACCAAAGCTAATTATTTTATATTATTTAAGTTCACAAAATTCTATGCATATGGAGTTCATGCATGGTACTTACTGAAAAATAAAAAGGGAAGTTACAAAAAAACTGAGGCTGGTAGAGAAATTTTGACTACATATTCAGAACCAGCACCCAAAAATACATAAGAATTAGTAAAAATTGAGCACTTAACAAAATTATTGTTACCCAGTGATATTGTTAAAACTGACAAATATTAGGGTAATTATTTTATACTATTAACAGTAATTTTTTGTACTATATCTTAGTTGTAATCATTGATGTGAATGAAGTTTAAAAAGGATTATTTCAGTTTGTGTTAACTGCAAATTTTTCAGGATCTTTTGTTTTTTGTATCCTATATGTTAAAATTTAGTACAGTTTGTATAAAGTTTCATTGACTGTACAGCGAGTATGTGACAAAATTACTGCCAATAAAAACTAACTTCACCTAAGAAAGACTGTTGTTTGTTGAATTAAATATATAGCAAGGATACTAAAGGAACTTCTCTTGTCACTGCACACAGTATGTGGTGAGCAGGTAATTTCCAGTGGTGTTAATGTAATGAACATTGTAACCTTTAATAATGGTAATCAAGACATAAATAAAAATTCCAAAAAACGCATGGTTTTCTAAAAACAAATATATTACTGCTTTATATATTTACAAACCGACTTTAATTCTTTGCAACATTTACAGAATTCTAATCTGACATTAGTAACTTATAAATATACTATTATAAGATTCATATGTTTCTTTACTCGTATTTTTGTTATTTTATAGTATATTTAAATCCGAGAAATGTCACGGATTTTCTATCTTCCGATAAAAGCAATAAATTTTCTGAGCTGTTGTTAATAAACGTATCGTGAGAAAATATTTACCTGTTTCAACGTGATTTGCAAATATATTCTTTGTTACACCTCCAAACTGTATTTACGTACGTACAATTTATTATGCGTTATTAGTGACTTTTTTATATCTTGATATTTGTACATTTAGAAATGTTACATGTCTAAACTGTAACCAACTAATTTCTTGTAAGTAATATTTTTGTTGCAAGTAATTTAAAATATTGGGAGCATTAAAACATAGCTATTAGTAATTTTTAAATTCATAGCTATCTACAATACCTAAATTAATATGGGAGAAAAATACACTCACTTACGCTGGGGGAATAGACTGTGTAAATCTACTTCTTTCTTGTAGCTTGTCTACATTTAGCTTTGTTATAACACAGAATATTTTGTTAAATATCAAGATGGACATTTTCAATGTCGCATATAATTTAACGTTGTCCCATTTGTGGTTTGTTCATCATCATCATCTTCTTCACGGATTAAACCAAGGATGGTTTGCTACGGCCTCAAATAGTCAAAGATTAGAGCTGGTCACTCCAGGGTTTCCTCGGACGTCCCACACCACTCCGTCTCCTCGGCTTATAATTTCAGGGTTGTTTGGGGATGCGCCAAAGATGTTCCCACCAATTCAGCAGATACTGGACGATCCTGTCGAGTATACTCATAATATTCAGTTCCTGCCGTATCACTGTGTTTCTTCTATGATCATGGAGAGTATATCCTGCCACGTGCCAGAGAAATCTCGTTTCAGCCGCTTGAATGCGACTGGTCTGGCTTTTCGTTAAAGTTAAATTCTCAGACTCATAAAAAAGTGTGGGATGAACCATCACCTTGTAGAATATTAGGCGTGTTCCTTTACTTGCTGACTTGAGATTTCGCCTAATGGCCACGCACATAATATTGAACTTTTGCAACTTATTCACAACGTCGTTGCATGTATTAAAAGACACACTGTAGCCCAGGTACTCAAAATTGCTATCTTGTTCCAACATAACGGTTGGAACAACCGTTAGTACCATCTATAAATGTTTTTGTTTGTTCTGTGTTAAACTGTTTTATTTGTAATGTAACTGTGGTACCGGACAGTACCATTAGTTGTTTTTTTTTTTTATTTAATATTTTCTTGGTTATGGCGAAGTTGAGAAACTCTCACTTATAACGTCGCGATGTCCTTTAAATGTTCGGCTCAAGTATAAAGCAGTACTAAATTGTCATTGAGGCAGGCGGAACTCAGTACCAACCGCGACATCTGCAGGTCAACACACACACACACACACACACACACACACACACACACACACACACACACACACACACACGTAATAACACTCTTCCCCCACATGTAATTATGTACCGACGACTGGTGTCTCTTGAGTACAGAGGTATAGTCTTATTCTCCTACACTACGGCTGAAAGGCACAAGTCATGATGGGCTTAATGAGAGAATACGATATTGATGATACCAACTTTGTCACCACTTATTGGAAAACTGCCAGTCGCTTTGCTCTCGACGTGGGTTTTTTTTATGTTTCCACCATATTCATGTCCTAAACGAAGACGGTGGAAACATGAAAGGGCTTCGTTGAGAGCAAAGCGACTGGCAGTTTTCCAATAAGTAGTAACAAATTTGGTGTTAAGGTGACTGCTAATTAAAATGACTTCACTGGATCATGGTTGTCTTCTTCTTCTGATATTTTTGATCCGTTTCGGATGCTGGATATCATATAGGCTATTTTAACTTTCTGTGTTGCCGCACGGAATAAGTCAGTTGTGTTTATGGAAAACCAGGTCTTAAATTTCTCAGCCATGATGTTCTCGGTCGCCCAACTCCTCTCTTTCCAAGTACTTTTCCCTGTAGTATGCATTCCAATAAGTAAAATCTCTGTTCATTTATCATGAGATGTCCCAGATACTGAAGCTTTCTTATCTTCACTGTGTTAATAACTTCCCTTTCTTTCTTCATCTTTCTAAGAACTTCAACATTGTGACATTATGTACTGTTCATGAGGTGCTCCGTATTCTTCGGTAAAGCCACGTTTCGAATGATTAAAATTTTTTAGTCGTAGCGTCAGTCAAAGTCTAACATTTTCACGGTTATATTAATAACTAATTTGTTTAATAAAAAAATTATATACAGGGCAAACGATAACTGCCCCAAATTTAAACAGAAACAAATAATTTTTGTATACATGCCTTAGTTGTAGAGAACTCAGAGTCTATTGATTTTGGTGAAGATCTGTTAATGGAAAGGGGTAGATTACCTGCAGCGTTTTATGTTTTAACAAGAATAACTACTGACGATAAAATATTTAAAATTGTTTTAGAAATGAAATATTTCTAGAGAAACTACTTGTTCTTTCATCAGACTTAACCAAAATACTGTGGTTACTAACGTATACCACCTCACGTTAGCGCACTCGATTTTCACTGATGATGGCAGTCGATATCACTGCCAAAACGTGTAGTTTTGTAGAAAACATTGGACCACGCCAAACAGACCGGGAAGGAATTTTAACAACAAACTACTTTTTTGTTACACATGACATATAATTAAAAATTATCCCTTCCCACTTCAACTATTATTTTCATTTATAGAAAATTTCACCCCCACTTCAACTAGCATCTTCATTTATAGATAATTTGTCTTCGTTTTCTACAGTGGATTATTAAGATCTTCTTTCCAGGATACTTTATTTATCAAAATTAAATACTTTACACTTGTTAAACATAAAACCTTGCAGGTAAACTACCCTTTCCCCGTAACCCATCTTCACCAAAATCAACAGGCCTTGTGTCCTCTACACATCAGGCACATATGCAAAAATTAATTTTATTCTGTTTGCATGTGCTGCAGTTATCGTTCGTCATTATAAAAATTACTTTAAATAAAACGAAATGTTGCTGGTAAACTACCACTTCCCCTTAGCCGATCTTAACCAATATCAATAGGCCTTGAGTCCTCTACAATTCAGTGATGTATGCAAAACATTAATTGATTCTGATTGAATTTGCGGGAGTTATCGTTGCCAAAAAATTCCACACACGCACACACACACACACACATTTCGGAAAATGAATTTTCTTCATGTTTTGAAGGTAGTACAATCAAAATCAGCCCTCATATCGAACACGATTTTTTCGCCATCACCATACTTTTATTTCCTTATGGAACATGGAAGTAAAAATGTATCCTGTAAAGAAGGTCATAATATTATACTGTAGAAAGGTAGACGAAATATATGTAAATTAAAAGGGAGTTGAAGAGGAGGGAATAGTTTTTCATATTGTACTACGTTATCGACAACAAAGAAGAAGTTTGTTATTAAAATTTGGCCGTGGCCTAATGTTTTCACCAAAACCAGACGTTTCGGCAGTGCCATCGACTGCCATCATCAGTGAAAATCGAGTGCGCTAACGTGAGGTGGTATACGTTAGTAACCACAGTACTGTGGCTATGGGTGAAGCGAGAAGTAGAAAGAAGTCTCTATGGAAATATTTCATTTTGAAAATTACTTCAATCATAAATCTTCGAACATGTAAGTCATGTATGGTTCTCCATACCGATATTTTTTATAAGAAGCGCGTTGTAATCATAATGTCCAATTCAGAATCGAGTTAGCTATTAAAGCTCTGAAAAGAAAGAAAAAAATATTGTGCGTGTTACTAGGCAGAGGCTTGAGAAACAGGAAAGTGTAATGTTTGGTTTGGTTTGTGCTCTTTTACAGGGCAGAAACTTCGATGCCGAGAAAAAAAGACGAGAAGACGTTACAGGCTTTTGAGTGATGTACATCGACAAGACGGGAAAATATTTCCTAGGAGGATAGAATAACAAATGATGAACTACTGTAAGAGTAGGGAAGAAAAGGAAAAGTTGGACATTGTCCAGCGCGGGAAGAGAAATTGGTTGGTGTACTGTAGGTATATGCGACAAACAAGAGTTAATATGATGCCAGAAACACTGAGCTGCTGGTAAATAGAAAACGATTGAAAACAAAACTGAGGACGGAGAAAGGACCTGATTACTGAAAATGTATGGATGCCGCATGATGTCAGAAAATTAATAAATTAGCGCCGTATAAAAAAGTGAACTGAACATGCCTGATAAACCGTATCCTAGAATAGAAAAAAAGATAAAATAAAAATAAATCAATACATACTTCTTGAGGTATTAGTCGTTGTGGGTACAAAATTTATTTACTTTTTTGATAATATTAATATAATTGTTCTTGTGATTTTACGCGCAAGAAAACATTAACGTATGCTTGGAATCGTGAAATATTCTTGCCTCCCGTACCAACTGGAGCGCGCTCAAAGACAAGTCGACCGCAGCAACAACTGTGGTGTCTCCTTGGGGAGCACTTAAATACTCCAAGAGTAGCGACAAGGGACGGATCGGGCAGGAAATGCTCAGCGCTCCACACAGACGTATTAGTTCAATAGAACTGATAGATTTTTTGGATGTAAACTTTAGAATTAGAAACGAGAATTTCTTATTTTCCTTGCTATACATTAGGTAATTATTATCAAGCACATTTAAGTGAACGTTAATTCCGTTGATTGAAGTGGAATAGTCAATTATCAGTTCTTCGTCTGTCTTAAAATTTTAAATGTGTTACCGCTACCTTTTAATAGCGGCGCCTAAGTAGCTGTTGGTTTTCAGAAACACAAATTATTCACGTAGACTGAGGTCACATGCATCTGGTGAACCACTGAATATCCTTTTTGGAGAATACTAGTGGACAAAAAGTGCCACCTGATGTTAAAATTATTTTCGGTGAAGGGTTTGTGAGCATCGGTCAAAAATGTAACACAAATTTTAACTAATTTGTGTCGACGTTTCAACAATGTTTGTTGTCATCATCGAAACGTCGACACAAATAAGATAAAACTTGTGCTATAGTGTTGACCGATCTTCACAAACCCTTCATCAGAAAAATTTCATTGATTGACCTTCACTAAAAATTTAAGGATTTAGTTAAAATTATTGTGAAATACAATTAATAACACTTACTGACTTATTTAACACTAGACAAACAGAAACCAACATACGAACATTTCGTAAAGAATGAAATGGTTACATATAGTTAATATCCATCTTTAGTTCCTGCCAATTGATGATTGGGTTTGATTAGATGTCTCATTTTTCACATATTTTGTCGTCACTTCATTATGACTTTCACCGTTTAAAATAGGCTTCATATTTGAAAGTTGCATAGTCATCCAAACTTTTATAAGGTAATGACTGTGTCAGTGTTATTGAATGGTTCTGACTCTCAGGTTGCGAGGAAAAATCATCTGATTAGAATATAGGCAAAGGAGATGAGATTCTTGCGATCTGTTAAAGGCTGCTCACAAAGCAAAACACTCCGCAATGAAGACATCCGCAAAGAGTTGAACAGTCTTAGCGACCCAGATTGTACTGCAGAAAACAAAGAGAGATGAACTGCTCATGTAATTGGAATGCCATATGGCAGGTTGCTTAAGGCAGTTTAGCAATAAAACACTACTGGACAAAAAAGTATTGAAAAACATAGGAAGCTTTGGTGATGTGTTGTCTTCCTTTAAGAACCGGAACATATGATTCGCTTATTCCCTGATAGAAGCTTCGTTCTCGTAGGTTTGTTTTACAATTTTAACTGTTTTATACAAAACTCTGATGTGTATTCTTGCTCAGTGTTAATGAGATTGATTTTTGTCACTAAAAATGTGACTACAAATTCTCTGCGATAATCAAATATAGTAATTTTAAAAATTACAGCTTTTTGTAAAAAGTAAAAACTTAAACTAATTAGCACCTGCATTATTAATAAAATATAGTGTATTTCCCAAACTAAACATTATTTTTTTATATCCTTAAATTTTTTAGTGACCGTCAATCAGTGAATGTTTTAGTGGATGGTTAGTGAGGATCGGTGAATAATACAACTTTTAGTTATTTTTCGTCGACGTTTCGACAATATTTATTGTCATCTTCAGGCCTGTGTATGAAATACAATAGAAATATCAAACATAACGAAACAATTAAATATTTGGGTGAACGTGTTGGTGATGTGAGTGTGTGCGTGCGTATGTATGTATCATTTTTTATGTGAAGACTTATGATAGTTTGTTTATTGAAGATGTAATTTGAAGATGTAAACAAACTATCATAAGTCTTCACATAAAAAATGATACATACATACGCACGCACACACTCACATCACCAACACGTTCACCCAAATATTTAATTGTTTCGTTATGTTTGATATTTCTATTGTATTTCATACACAGGTCCTGAAGATGACAATAAATATTGTCGAAACGTCGACGAAAAATAACTAAAAGTTGTATTATTGACCGATCCTCACTAACCATCCACTAAAACATAATTTTTTTATACATATAACCTGATTACGTTTTTAGACAAACATCTAAATTAAGCCTATCTGTTTTCTGTCAGTTTTATTCAGTGTTTGATAGAATTGTTGTAGAAACGCAATGTTTCTGGCTCACATTCTCAGCTTAAGTAAACAGTAAAATTACGTAAATGTGTATGAATGTATAGCCTACAGTGTACGAGGGAGGTTTGAAAAGTTTCCGGCTAATATGGAAGGGGGACAGATAAACCAATAGCAATACCAATTTATTCCATGTATTGTCCGTGCACTTCAATACATTTCCGACAACGCTCCTTCAACAACTGTAACCCTTGGAGAAAAAATTATTTGCCTTTGTTCTTAAGCTACGTGTTAACAGCATCGATGACATCATCAACTTTTGCAAAGTGTCTTCCTTTCAAGTTTATTTTTAATTTGAAAACAGTTGAAGTCGGATATTGCTAATACCCTTGGCATTCGTGCCCTTAGAAGAAAATATCCTTAACTACTGTCCTGTTTTCTGTTGAGTGAATTCCATGTTTACACCACCGTGTTGAAATTGCGACTGAAGTGCATACAACATTCACTTTATCACATACTCCAAATTGTAGTAATCTCTGATCTCCTTCCATGTTAGGCCGGACACTTTTCAAACCATCCCGATAATTTACAAGGGTCGATTGTCACGTATACCAACAGAATGCCTAGCACTGGGTTCCAGTCGCATATATTTACCTCTTACTCTTCAAACTGAGTAGACATGGGCTGGAAAACGCCTATTGATATTATAGCGCTTTCAGAAATTGGGATACAGGAACAGTCCACGGTCCTTCCAGGTTAATAGGCTAGCGCAATACATTTTGTCACACTATCCCATATACGAACAGTATATGCCTTCGAATAACAACGACGTAAAACATACAGAAACAGCCGCGCCATCTAAATTAAACGCTATTATTAACGAAGCCTAATTTAAAGCACCATATTCTGCAAAAAATAAAAAGTATTAAATATTATTTTAATTAGTAAAAAAGAATCGTGACTATATTACAAATGAATTAAGAACAGCTGCCGGCTTGAAGTTTTAATTAAAAGTTACAAAATAAGTGATTGCTCAGCTGCAAATGTATTTTATTAAAAAGGCTTACGTTAAACGAAAAATTAATCTCCTATGCGACTTTAAACAAAATCTGGCAAGGGTAAAACATTCGGTTTTATGTGTCTTGCTTACAGAGTAAATTTTAAATGACTTGACTTTTAAAAAAGAAAATTTTATGTTACTCAGGTTAGTAACGTACTTAGCTAGTCTAGAAGGAAAGAGAATGCTAAATTACTTTCAGCTTCCCTTTATGTTTTATTTACTACTACTACTACTACTACTACTACTACTACTACTACTACTACTACTACTACTACTATTACTACTACTTCTACTCCACGGAGCAACAGTTCATTAAGAGCCCTGGCCTCCAGAATTACGTACCTCCACACTTCTCTATCCTGTGCGACTCTTCGCTACCTCCTGACCACCAGTCACCTTATATCTTCACCTATATCGTCCACCCATCTTCTTCGTGGCCTTCATCTTGCTTTTCTTCCTCCTGGTCCTCCAATGAATATTCTTTTCACTACTCTTTCGTCTATCGTTCTTTGCACGAGTCGTTTTCCACCTAATTCTGCCTTGTATTATTGCTGTGACGATGTCCGGTTGCTTGCAAAGATCGTACTATTTGGCATTTATCCCCATAGGCCTCGTTCCAGTATCTAGTACACCTCTGTATATCCTGCTCACAACCTTTCTTTCTTATCTTCTGATCATATCTGCTTGGGCTGAGTTGACGGATTAGCCTTATAAAGCATATAATCCTACTGGTCGCAAAACAGTTTTGTAAATCTTGATATTGGAGGTTCTAGAAATGCTTCTGGACTTTAGGATAGGCAGCAAAAAATCGTAGCACCTATTTTCGATGGCCAGTTTGTCTTAACTTTTCATTGCGATCTGATGTTTTGACGTCAAGAGGGACCCAAGATATCTAAAATTATCCTCCCGCACAAATTCATTGCAACTGAAGTTAATTTTTGGGACTATTTATTCTCGGACATTTTTCTTCTTCATTATTTTTTATTTAAATTATGTAAACTATTAAAATTGCCATGAGACGTACCTAGATATTGAATGAAGATTAAACACACATATCAAGTAGCTTTGAAGAAAAGGAAAATTGAATATAAAAATTTTGCAAGGTCGCGTCGGACTTCGGCTGGTAGTTTTTATGAGAGTAAGTCCCAATGGGGGAAAATAAATAAATTGGAGACTTTCGTGAACACGCTTATATAGTTAAAACTATCTACTGACCTGCATGGTAACATTTGTTTACTTGTTGTTTTGATCCCTCAAAGTTGGAAACGACTTTGGAAGCAGTGATTAACGGACGAGTGTTTACCTGACAGAAGACACCAACGCTTACGAGTTTGAAAGAAGGGGTCAGATGGTATGGACACGGTATGAACTTCAAAATAAGAAAATTTATAAACCTCTATATAAAACTAACACACGCCATTTGTAACGTTAAATTTATGTTGTTAGTTGCAATCTACTGTTTGATACATGAAGGGTTTAGGTTTAACACAACATGTCATAGTTGCAAAGCGGTCACAATTATTCAGTATGCAATGACGTTACTCATTAAAAAGTGATTAAATTTTTACCAACAGAATAATCACTGTTGCGCACCACTGTAAACAAATATTCCAATTGCACACACACTCACACACACACACACACACACACACACACACACACACACACACACACACACACACACACACAATGTACTGGAAAGGGAGTATAACAGCACAGACATGGGTGACTGAACTCGCTAGTTAATAATAACCAGCCAGGACATTTAACTTATAGCTTGTTTACGAAAATGTGTACGGGTGATAGAACAAGTGGGGGTATGAAGAAGTTGTTTGTCCTAGTATTGTTATTTCCGATCTGATGATGAGCTGTGAAGCTTGAAAACGTTAATCGGAATACATTTTTATAGCGGTGTGCAACAGTGATAATTCTGGTTGTGATTATAACCACTAACACAACTTCTTAATTAAATTTTTACCGAAGTACAAAATATAAACTTAAAAATGAGATGTCGAAATTTCAATAATTTTCAAAAAGTAGAATTGACACACCTGAACTGGAAACAAATCACCAGTATACACTAAAATACAACTCGCTCTTTCAGGCATCAGCCTTCACACATAATAGAAAGTTAACATCCTCTCCTTGCAGGAAAACGGTAAAGATATCAAAGGAAATTAACAGACATTTTATTAGGTCTTTCAGCAGGTCGCCACTTACATCGTCTGAGGACGATCAGAGATTTTACGTATCAAAATTTTTAAGTGCAAATTATTACGATGGGCTCTGTTCAAGTAGAGGGTGTACATGATAGGAGTAGAGTTTACGTATTACTTAGCAGTTTTGAAGGACCACATTTGTTATCAAATTTATTTATCAAAATGCTTAAAAACCGTTATGTTAAGCCGTGGTCGGTTGCTATATAACGGCGACATCGTTGGAAAGGTTTCAAGTTCCTCTCTCGGGGATCTTCTTCAGGAGGCAATAAGCGACAGTGTTGAAGGACAGTTACGTGGGAACTTGACCAACCGAAACCCGACAACTTTTTCTGGTAAAAGAAACTTTTCGTGTAAAAGAAACTTTCTCTGGTAAAAGAAACTTTTCGGGTAGTTGCTCCTACCCGAGACCGTTGTCCAGTTTTTTTGTCCAAGATGAACCGTGTCTGTTTTGCAACGCTGTCGCTTTTTTCGCCTGAAGAACATCCCCGACGGTGGGACTTGAAACGCTGCCGACAATGTAGCTGTTATACTGCAACCGACCACAGTCTAACAGCCCTGTTTATAACCATTTTGATAATACTGACACCGGCTGTGTAAGCTTACAACAAAATTATTAAAAAACTTTATTTATAAACAAATTCATTATTTTATATTCAAGAAAAATCTGCTGGGTACAGCTCTGTGATACGAGAAGTTTGGAGTTTTGGAATGTATGTATAGAAATATTTCTAGAAAATTCTTGATGTAAGCACGTATTGCCCACAGTTGTAAGCGCGGAACTAATGAAGTCCAAATTGAAATTCCATTTGACAAAGTTTACAAATGATTTTTCTTGTATAATGTCCATGTTGAAATCTCCGTACAGTAGAATCGCAGTCTTGGTGTTGGGGGTCAAGTTCAAAGAGATCCGTCTATTGGTTTCAGAGTAAGGCCAGAGCATTGAGAAACGTAAATACTTTATTACTTCTTGGGGCAGGCAATTAAAAATTGTCTCTTAATTGAACCTGGGCAGGCCCTCCAAGTTGGGAGTTATTGCTATGGGTCAACTCCCATTCATTGGAAAAAAGGAAATGTCCATCCAAACGACAAAAACTACGTAAACGGACTATGAGAATTGAAGTACAGAATAAGATCTTTGGATGGACAAGCAGCAGTGGAAGTTGAGAATTCAATCGCTTCTCTAATCTTTCGTTCAGAAAAATGTGTACAAATTGTGCAGCCGAAATAATATTGAAAGAATAAAGTGGATAATAGGATAATAGTACTTCAGACGTGAGTTTTAAAACTACTTTAAACGTAAGTTTTGTTTGTTTGTTTTCTTTTTTTTTAAGCAAACTTATAAATAACCGGATGACGGTTATGAAAACAGTCATTCAGGAAGACGATTTTAATACTGGCTAGTTTTATTGGTGTCTGCCGCTGACATGACTATTGACTATTGACAGCCAATCACCTGTCTAAATATCTGACAGACAGATGTCAACGAGTTTTGTAAAACGCTTGAATAGTTTTTACTCTCTGCCACCAAACAATATACATTATCCAACGATTACTTTTGAACCCCTGCTCTATTTGAAGTCTTTGTAGAGGAGTACTTAGGCACTTATTATTTTGTACAAAGCTGTATACAAGTTTGGTACTGTTATATACATCCCAAAAATATTTTTGGTACAGAAGCATTTGAATATTTGTCCAGAAAGGAACAACACTTTGGCAAAAATTACACTCTAAGGGTCGAGTGAAAGAGGAAGACCTGCTCGGACACGGAGTGAAAGCATTCAACAAGAGTTAAAGAGGAGAATAGTTTAATTGAGAATATACCATGAAGCGATGTATCTCAGAGAAATAAACTGTTTGGAAATAGGTCAGGGACGGTATAAAACAGTCAATGGTGACTTTTTTTTTACATTTGTGTTTAGCAAAACACTTAAAAGTTAATAACGGTTGTTTCTCCAACTATGTCTGCTTATTGGTAAACTGACAAGTGCCATGTTCTGGACGAGGCCTTTCAGTGTTTCCACCATTTTCAAATCATAAATCACGACAAAAAATATCGCGCTGAAACCCGTCTATATACTCGTGAATTTGCCTCCATGGCAAGTCAATTTGTAAACAATTCTACAAGACAAATCTCTATTGGCTCAGCTCCGTTACGGCACGCCTCTACTACTTGCTACGAAGTTTCGTGCCTCCCTATATTTCCTTTATGAGCCACACCCAGGTTTGTCAACATAGCTAACCCCTGACGGAATAAACATTGCTCACTCTTGCAAAATATAAAAAAAATTCATTAGTATATTACTGTTCTTCGTTTTTACCTTTAAAATTTCTAACTTTTCATATAACTTCCTTTTAATTAAATTATTTTCTAGTTTTAATATTTCAACATTTTCAAGAGGGTTGGCTTCTCCCCTTGCGTGTTCTCTCCATCTAACTTCAAATTTACGTCGAGTTCTGGGACGTGAAAGTGGTGGAAACACTGAAAGGCCTCGTCCAGAACATGGCACTTAGCAGTTTAGCAAATAAACACGACAAAGTTGGAGTTTCAGAGACTGCTAATTTTAATAACAAGATTAATAATGTTTGTCTGTCAGCCTATCTTACAGTCTAGGTTTTGTATCCTCATAGTGCAATGCTTCAAACAATTTATTCATTAATTTCTACGCATACGGTGACACCCACCCAAGATGAGTACTCCGACATAATTACCGTATCTGTAGCTAAACGAATTGTCTTGCCGGTCGCAGTAGATATGTTAAGCATAACAGAACTGTCGTTAACCGATTACCGTCCCAAAACAATGCACGCGGATGAAGTATATTACTGGATCCCCGAAACGTCCATGTTCTTTGTCCATAGGGGAACGGATCTTGGTAACTTTGGCAGTGAACAAGAGTTCCCGACGACAAAGCCGAATTCAATCGGACAACCGACAAGTCAAGTTATAACGTACAGCACTTCCAACTAAGTTGTTTGAGATCACCAATTTCACAACAGTGGACTACCATGCGGTTTTAGCGATAGCTGATTGGATATTTGGTGCAACCCATTGGTGCCAAATCGGAGAAGAAACCTATGTGTTTAATCGAAGGCAATTTACTGACAACCCGTCAAATTAGGGCGATTCCGAGGAGAAGATTGAAGACGATATCAAGGATTACATTGGTCGTCCAAATTGCTGCTGGACACAAAATGATTTCAGTAGACGAGTTTCTTAAACGGTTTTGAATATTTTTATTTAAAAAAATCGTGCATTAGGCCACTACGAGGAAACTTCAGGGCTCGATTCCTGTTCAACGCGTCTAGTGCTTGCTTTTGCACCGCCTATTTCACTCTGAAATAGGGTCAGGCAACAATCAGGATTGAACAAACAGGCAACGATTGAACAGAGGTTTTACTTATTGCAGTTCATACTACAGGGAAAAGTACTTGGAAAGAGAGGAGTTGGGCGACCATATTTATCATGGCTGAGAAATATACGCACCCTGTTTGGCATGAATACAACTCACGTAGACTATTTCGTGCAGCAGTATAGAAAGTTAAAAAAGTCTGTATGACATTCAACATCCGAAACGGATAGGAACTATCAAAGGAAAGAAGAACGATCACGATTATCGTAAAACATCAAGAAATGTTTGTGGATCAGTGTGTTATCATTCACGTCTACGTTTCAGAACGCTTGATACGACACGGCGTACTTCATCAGTTACAGATATTCGGCGTTCTGATCACCGAGTAATTGACTTTCAAGCTAGACTAACGCATTAGTTACGCTCATTATAGTAATAGCCCATTTCCGGCGGTTCAGTCGTGTGCTGTGGGCTAAAACCAGCATCATGCTTGTCAGACTTGTCCGGTACATAAGTAGGCAAACATTTATTATATATATTAAAGTAGCCAATAGGGTGAAATATCTAAACCGTTCAAATTAAATACAGGTATAAGATAGCGTGATGGTTTATCCCCAATTTTTTTCAACTGTGTCCTGGAGAAAATAGTAAGAATTAAGAATGAAAAATTAAAGGAATGCAAATTATCACCAATCATGTTGGGAAGAAGGAACAAATGAATTGAAATAAACTGTTCTGCATTCGCAGATGACTTTTGCTATACCTTCTGAACATCTTACATCTGCAGTAACACAAGTTAATTTTTTAGAGGACACAGCCAATAGAACAGGCTTAAGAAATTCTGCAGAAAAAAAAACAAACTTCTCAGGGACATTGAAAATGCGTCAAACTTCCTGGTAACAGATATTGGTCGAATAGAGAGGGTTCGAAAATGTAAGTACCTGGGAAACATAATTCAAGAGAATGGTTTAAAATAATCTGCTGTAAAAAATGATTCATAATATGGAAAAGGGCATGTACTATAACTTAAGATAGGCCTATTTACAATAAAAAGTGAATATCTAAAAATTTCGAAAATAAGGCATTACAGTACAGAAGTAAAACCAGAATGCCTAGGTGAATAGGTGAAAGTGAATGTCTAGCATTGAAGCATTGAATTATTTTTAGATATAACTAGAAATATTGGAAAGACAAATTATTAGGAAAATATTAGGCACACGAAAAACTTAGAAGGATGGAAATTAAGAAGTAATGATGAAATAAATAAAAGTATAGAAAATATAACAGAAACAATGAGAAAAGAAGGCTATTATTTTTTGGACATTTATAGAGAACGGACAACAATAGGTTAATAAAGCAGATCTTCAAATATTTGTGGGGGAAGGAGTCTACATCAAGTTGGATTAAAGAAGTCCAAAAGGATTTAGAAAAAAAATAATATTCACTGAGAAGAAGCAATTTGAAGGGACGTTTATCGGGCAAAAGTGTTAAAAATGAAAGGAGTCAAGGGTAGGAGAGAGAAAAACGCAGGTTCAAAGTAGACTGAAGACAGGAAGAAGAGACACAGTGAAAAGATGAAAGAATATTGCAGGAAAGGAAAATAACAGAGAATAAAGAATTGAAATTGGCATGTGGTCCTTAGATGGCCGATACAACAAAAGTAGTCAATATGTGTGGGCAAGATGTTTGCTGTGATCACTCTGTAGCTGTGCTTTGAACGTGTGGAGCGCGACATTTTGAGTTAAACTGCAGTAAGGAAAACATTGGAACACAGCCAACAAGTGTGACGAGCCCGTGGGGAGCCGTGAACTACACACGGTATGTCCAACAGACTGATCACACAGGAAACGTGTACCAAGCCCCGGGGACGAATTTGTCTCTTGTCAATGCTGCACGAGGGAACACTGTTTGCTTGGTGAACCTAAATGCTTCTTGGTGTGAACTGGGTTTTTTATTGTTGCAACTACTCTTAGTGGCAGACTAAATAAATTTAACCATCCTAAACGTGTGGCAACAAACTTATAGGCAAAAACTGTGGTCCATCACACGGCAATGGAATATGAGGTGAATAGTAACAAACTAAAATATTTGTATAGAGAACCATACATGATTTCCATGTTCTAAGATTTATATTTTAAATCACTTTCGAAATGAAATATTTCCATAGAAACTACTTCTTTCTTCAGCATATACCACAGTACTGTGGGCTCTAACGTATAACACCACACAGTAGCGCAATCGATTTTAACTGAAGATGGCTGTCGATGGCACTGCCGAGGCGTCTGGTTTGCAGAAAACATTGGACCACTGTCAAACAGCCCGGGGGATAATTTTAACAACAAACTACTTCTTTGTTGCCGATAATTTAGTACACATAACAAAATTATTCCCTCCCCCTTCAACTTTCCATTTATAGATATTTCATCTACCTTTCTACAGTGGATTATTATGGCCTTCTTTCCAGGATACTTTATTTTACAAAATTAAGTACTTTATATAAAACGTTACAGGTAAACTACCCCTTCTACTTAGTCGATCTTCACCAACATCAATAGGCCTTGAGGCCTCTACAACTCAGGCACATATGCAAAACATTATTGGATTCTGTTTGAATCGGCAGTTATCGTTCGCCATAGAAAAAATTCTACATACAGACACTTTTCGCAAAATGATTTTTCTTCACGTTTTGAGGATAGTAGAATCAGAATCAGCCCTTATCTCAAACAGAATTTTTTTTCGCCATCAGCATACTTCAATTTCTTTATGGAACATGGAAGTACAATTTAAAAACCGTTGGCTCTAGGATAGAGAATCCGCGGAATCCACATTAAGTTCTTTTGTTTATTCACAATGTGTATAGGGACGGCAGTAATTCCTGAACTGTAAGTTGCGCCGCCTCAATAGAGAGGAGACGACGCGACAAAAGTTTACAGTCTCATTACCATATTATCTCCCTCTCTGTCACACACATAATTTCACTGTTCTCGCTAGTCTTGTTGCAGCCGATGTTCACACTATGAAACACTGCACAAGACTGTTTTGCGCATGTGCGAAGTGAACGAAAATTTTGTTAGCCTCGCAATGAGCTGTCTGTACACTGCGCAACTCTAAGCCATTGTTCGATTTCTATCGTCAGGTTCCTACGTGTGAGAGATTAGCTAAAACCTTCCGCAATACATTCTCACCTTTTCAACCCCGGCTGGCTCTCACGTCTCCTCTCATAAGTTTTGCAGTCTTCACATCCATTTAAAGACATTTTATCTGCAGAATTTTTGTGGGCTAGTTTTGCAGCGGTCATTGGAATTCTCTTGTTACCGTATGTACACTATTGAGAACGTGAATTCAGTACGTGAATTGAAAACATCATTTCCGGAAGTTCATTTGTTGATGTTCTTCTTCCGTTTCTACTTCTTCACTGCAAGGACTAGGTTATATAAACCTTTTCAAGTACCCATCTCATCCTCTGGGACGCCGTGTCTCCTCAACCAATTGCTTTATAGTTCAGCACCGCTTTGGCAGTCGGTCCTCCGTCACCCTTAGCAAATGATCACACTATTATCTTGGATAAGGCAGAGTGAGTGTATCTGTATCTTTTACGTCTAGTTTGTTTTTATATTCTCGTTTTCATTTCTTTTACTAATTTTCAATGCATAGTTTAAAAGTAGTTTGCAGAAAAAAAATTCAACCGCATTCCATTTTGTTATATCGTTCGCTTTACTCACATATTTCAAAAGGGGTATTGTAAATGCCTTATAAAATCATAAAATTTAATTATCGCGGTGAGGCTTGTTTCACATGTAAAATTTCTATGTATCGTTCTATAAATATTTCTAACTTTATTTATCCTGTCCTTTATTCAGCTTCAGACTGATAGCTAACTTCACACCCGAATGCTTAAAACAGCTCGCCTGTTCTAAAGTACGTACCTGTGCTGAATTATAACTCCCTTCCTCTTCAAGACCTCACGGGATGTCTACCTTTACAAGCTACGGCTCTAAACTTCACCTCTATAAATGTCAGTGACAACTCTGTTACTACATCCTGCAACTGAAATTTGGATCTATGTAAATCCTCATCACTTTCTTGAACAATAACTATGGCATCTGCATACAGTAGATGGTGATTCCCATCATTTATTAAGGCACAGAGTTATTTTGCAGGCACTATCGAGATATTTGGTATTGTGTGGTGACACTAGACGACTGTACCCTCGCACTGTATGATGCTGTTGAATCGATTTGCGAATTTTTGAATAAAAGTATCGTTGTTACAAAAATGTTAGTTTAAGGCACGCAAGAACAGTGATAAATTGTAAAACTTACATCTTCAACAGCTGTAGTTAAAGTAGTAATAGTGGTAGTAGTAGTAGCAGTAGCAGTAATTGAAATAGTAGTAATTTAAGTAGTATTAGTAGTAGTAGTAGCAGTAGTATGTTTTCCATAAGACTGAACACATGGAAATCGTGTGGTGCAAGGTGAGGACTGTAAAGGGAGTATTCTAACTTCTTGCATCTACGTGGCGTTCCTTCACGACGCATAAGTTACTCTTCTGTCAGTAAACAAGGCACCCGTGGGCACAAATTTTTTATAACATTGCACAAGTTCTCAGAGAATGTAGTGCTCACTTTCATTCAAAACACTAAATTCAACCGCAAATTTGTCCACTGTGATTCAATCTTTCGCCATATTCTTCTAAGTCCAATGTTCACCGTAGTCAAAGTTTACGGCTTTTTTTGTCTTTAATCATCTTTGATACGCGTGCGCTGGCGTACAAACGCTATGTTTCCGTGCACTTCCCTCAATGGGGCTACACCTCTTAGTCCAGAGAAAACCAGTCATTGCCTGGACTTCAAATGCTGCAAACGACATGACATCTTTCAATGGACTAACTCTTCTTACAATTGAGAAACGTCAGTACAGCAAACGGAAACTGAAGGTTTTATTCCTCCTCCTCCTATGGCGCTGCAGCCCAAGTCGGGCCCTGACCTCCACCAATCTCCGCCTCCAATCCACTGCAACCCTCCTCCAGTTTCTTATCCCCATGTCCCTCGCGTCCTCTGCAACGCCATCTTCCCACCTCTTCCTCGGTCTACCTCTAGGTCTTGTTCCCTCCCATGTACCCAGCGAAGCCCTCTTGGGGTTCCTGCCATCCTCCATTCTCATAACATGTCCGGCCTAACGCGATCTTTGTATCCTTATAAATTTTGAGACTGGTATCTCTTTATATATTTGATACAGTTCATTGTTGTGTCTCAGTCTCCATGAGCCATTTTCTTGTATTCTACGTAAAAACCTTGCAGGAGGTACACAGCAACGAAATGCCTTTGTAATTTCTGCATTGAACTTTGTCGCCTTTTTTATAAATGGGGCATATAATGCACTTATTCCATTCCATGGGGATTTATTCCGTTTGCCATATGTCGACGATTAAGGAGTGCAGCGCGACTGCCACATCAGTACCTCCAGCTTTATGCAATTCTGCAGGAATTAAGTCTGTACCCGGTGCCTTGTTGTTCCTGAGGGCACTAATAGCTTCTTCTATTTCCTGAATTGATGGTGGGTCAAATTCCATCTCTCCCATGTTTGCATTCCGCGGGGTGTGAGCAACAATTTCTCCTCCCTCCATCATACCACCAAAGAAGCCATCGAAGTACTCTCGCCAGATAGTTTTAATTTTATCTGGGTCACTGAAAAAATTCTTTTCTCTCTGTCTCTACACAGTGTTGTAAACGTTTCCGATAATGTCGTCTTTTCCGAGGCTTATTTGGTAGTTTCGTAACATCCGGTTTCCCGGGAATGGGTTGTTAGCCCATAGCCCAACCTCCAACCTGGAGGGCCGAAGGCTTTATTAATAAAGTTATTTTAGTGATTATAATCACAAACAGAAATAACATTGTTGCACACCACTATAGAAAACAATTTTCCGATTAGCGCTTTCAAGCTTTACAGTTCATCGGATCGGAAATATTTTGAAAGCGTTGATCAAAAATTGTTTCTATAGTGGTGAGTAGTTTCCTGTTTGGAAACGGAAGATATTTAAAAGTGTTGCCAATAAGTGTTATCAAAATAACTCTTTTAGAGAAAGTGTAAGGGACACTGCAACTAAGATTTTGAGTGCCCTTCGTAACACCAATATGATTAATCGTTCATTACACTTGCCTTGCAGTGCAATAAACAGATCAAAAAATTTGTCCACAGAATAAATAATATAAAATATTCTGCTGTTGCAATGAACACAAAATAGATGTCTACGCAGCAGCCCAAGATGCTTTACGTTGGGTGTGAAGGTTAATGTATTCTCACCTCTCCAAGCACTTAGCGAAACTGTCGAGTTGGATGTACAGCCCTATGTATGCTGCAATATCAGTGATACGTGATAAAGTGTCCAAATATATTTCACAGTCTACGAATTGCATCCAGACGAACTGAAGTGTAGTGCAAACGTAGCAGTGTGGACACAAATTATAATTTGAATCCATCTAACTGGAAATATCACAATTATTAAATTATTATCCAGGCTGGCTTTGTAAGTCTGACAAGAACGTCAATTACTACTTACTGTTTTTATTTTATTTATTTATTAATTTTTTTTGTATCGGCCATCTGAGGACCACATGCCAATTTCAATTCTTTATTCTTTGTTCTTTTGTTTTTCTCCAATATTCTTTCATCTTTTTACTGTGTATCTTCTTCCTGTCTTCAGTCAACCTACGTTTTCTTTCTCCTACCATGTACTCCTTTAATTTTTAACACTTTTTCCCAAAAAACGTCTCTTTTAATTGCTTCTTCTGCGTTTATATTGTTTTTTCCAAATTCTTTTGGACTTCTTTAAACTAACTTGATGTTGACTTCTTCCCCCACACATATATAAAGATCTGCTTTGTTAACCTGTTGTCGTCCATTCTATATAAATGTCCAAAAATAATAGTTTTTATTTTATTTTATTTTAGTTTAATTTAGTTTATTATTGATAATTCCATAAACAATTGCGAGATACGACGTCCAGTATATTATGAGATTGGCAACTCTGCAATTGACACGTTGTTGTTAGCTGATGATGAGGTTGTACTGTCAAACGAGGAAAGCGTCTTGTAGATGGCTGTACAGACAATAAGTCTAACCTTCAATGATTGTGGATTGCTTATGTCAACATGCAAAACTAAATGAATTACTTTTCCTAGAACTGATTCCATAGGAGCAATAATTGTTGTAGACAGGGCAGAACATTTATTTAGTTTAATCTTAGCAGAAGATGATCATTAATCTTATAATATGCAACAAATTAATTCATTTTAATTTTCTCTTTTATATTTGCCATTGAGTCTTCTACTGCCGAAATTCTTGTAGACATTGTTCTATATTTGATACAGATTTTTCTACTGTAGACAATCTTATCTCCTGACCATTCAGATCACTACGTAATTCGTTCAAGTCACCACGTAGGAGACCCAACTCTGCTGTAATATATTGTTGCAACTGTTTTTGGATAGCTTAGAAAAGAGCTTCTGTTTTATCTGCTTCCTGGTTACGTTTTTCATCCTGTCGTTTTTTTCCTTCTTCCGCCTCCTGTCGTCGTCTTTTCTCGTTTCCTCTGCATCCTGTCGTCGTCGTTACTTTGTCTGGAACAGCAGCGCCTGGAAATTTTCCATCATCTGACTGGCATCCATTGTTTTCCGATTAATTACGAATTGCACTTGTCTTGAACAAAGTGTCTACTGTTTCCACTGTTAACGGTTCTTTCGCACTTCTGATCCACTGTTACGACGGTCTAACTGATCGTCGTATGGTAGAGTGCCAAACAAAATACAAGACACCAATTAAGTCACTAATCATCAGCTTTAATTATCACAATAAAACAGTCTGTAAACAACAAGAAAGTCTCTTACAATAAATCAAATATAAATTGTTCACACGCAATAATATGTCAAATAATATAAAACATAATTGTATTACAATCGTCCCGCACAATTAGAAAAAAACCCGTAAATCGTCGCCACTAATAACCACTTGAAGGCACAGAGTAATCTGCGGGCTATTTATAGTCTGCAGTGTTCCATAATATGCGTCCTTAACAAGCTATCGAAAATTCTGGAGGACACTTTAGCACGACCTTCGCAGAAACACGCACCGTTGGGCTAATTGAGAAGCTTCTCGAACAACCCTATCGACTGTACGAGATTCTTCCGATTACGTGACACTGCCTCGTGTGTTAGGCGTCACGTACGCATTACAGCTGCCGGAATAGAATACTACAACGTTCCGTACTGGTGCAACACTTATTCTGCATTACGTAACAATATACACACACACACACAATACACAGCGGGCGTCAGAGTAGTACCATCAACATGGAATAAACTGAGTTTTTATTCAATCACTGACCGAGAATTTAGTATCGGAAATTTGGTAATTTGTATGTCTAGGAAAATAAACACTAGGTTTTATCTTCCAGTCTATTTAAACATTGACAATATATATGAATGATACTTGTTTGGGTGCGTTCGCGGGCGATGTGTGTGTGTGTGTGTGTGTGTGTGTGTGTGTGTGTGTGTGTGTGTGTGTGTGTGTGTGTGTGTGTGTGTGTCTGAGTGGACGAGGACGTCTGAGTAAGTTTTACAATTTAGAAACTAAAATATTTTCAATTCCATAAATTATTATTAGGTTGTAAAAAAATGGGACCGGCCAAATCATTTTTAGTGTATTCCATGTAGAAGACGGTAAATATGATGACTTTTATTATCCCTAATTAACCAATCCATGTCACACTCTCATCACGGCCCTATCACTGTGTCTTCAAGAAAACTAATGCATGATTTTTTGAAGTCTACAGATGGTTTAATTTCAGCACATTTATAACCAACGATCCGTGAGTTTTTTTTGTTTATGCTTCATATGCATTGAGGCAGACAACACCAAGCTGATGCCAAACAGAGCAGTAAAATGAAAATCGTATAAACTGCGTTTATATTGCCTCACTGGCTCAGAGTTTAGTACCGAAAAATCGACAGTTATGTGTCCAGGAAAATGAAAACTGAATTTTATCTTTCAGTCTACTGAAATATTGACAATGGAGTAACACAAACATTGAGGGTTTGTGTACGTGTGTATGCGTTGGGGAGGGGCGTTATTACGAATTCAGAAACTACCAGACCTTCAATCGCTTAAGCTTTATTATTAAGCTGTAGAAAGTGAAACTGACATGATAATATATCTAAGTAATATTTCATTAGCATCTTAGAAAATCACCCATTTGAAGAATGCAGCGTGCACGCTGAAGGATTATTAAATTATTGACTAAGTAATTTTCTGTTACTTATTTTGCTTGCAGCCTAACGGACTTGCAGTATCATCACGTGTTCACTTAGATCAATAGTAGCTAATCTTAAGAGACCGCGGACTACTATATTGAAAGTTAGACTAGGCGTTAATCATTCTCTCTCACCAAAGATTTCAAGCCAATAATAAAATATGAAATCTGCATTGTAATTAATTTATTAATTAGAATGAATAAAAGTTACATTATTAGTTTAAAGTAATTTAAATGTACTAGGATTATATGATTAAATTAGGATTTTCATCATCATCATCATCATCATCATCTTCTTCAAGGATTAAACCAAGAATGGTTTGCTCCGGTCTCAATTAGGCAAAGATTAGAGCTGGTCACTCCAGCGCTTTCTCGGACGTCCCACACCGCTCAGTCCCCGCGGCTTACAGTTCCAAAGTTGTTTGAGGATGCGGCAGTCATCCATTCGGCAAAGGTGTTCCCACCAATTCAGCCGATACTGGGCGATCCTGTCGAGTATACTCATAATATTCATTTCCTGCCGTATATCTGTGTTTCTTCTATGATCATGGAGAGTATACCTTGCCAAGTGCATGAGACGGCTTGGGTGCAACTGGCCTGGCCCTTCGACAAAGTCCAATTCTCAGACCCATAAAAATGCATGGGAAGAGCCATCACCTTGTAGAATTTTAGGCGTGTTCCTTCACTTGCTGACTTAAGGCTTTGCCTGATGGTCCCGCACATAATGTTGAACTTAGGCAATTTATTCACAATTTTACTGCATGCATTATAAGACACACTGTAGCCCAGGTATTCAAAATTGCTGACTTGTTCCAGGACAGTAAAAATAACATTTTAAGTAAATGAAATCAAAGTTTAAGTCACTAAAATCCACTGAAAAGTGTCACGGTTTTACTTGGGATTAATGTCACTTTTGTGAATGTATTTGCACCTGTGGAACACCTCAATGTCTGTGGAAACTTTTGCCTGATACTTCTATTCCAATCCATTTGTATGTTAGTCGTTTACGTTAAGCCAATTTTTGCTTTTGTTTTTTATTGTTAGTAGAGTATAAAAATCGTTGCCGAATACACGATAAGATAACGTAAGGATATTCTCCAAAGCTCTGGCTAACACAACGCTTACTGACGTTGTTTAAACCACAGATACCTTTGTTGTAAAGGTTTGTAACAGAAGGAATAATCACGCTGCAGACACTGTTGTTGGATAGGTCTTTAGTGTTTCCAGGGAAAATATATTATAGGCGTTAATAGCGCACTGTTTACTCTTATTGGGAACCACTGTTAGAGACTAAAGCAAGTGCCTGTACAGATAGTTGAGTCTGGTTTTTTTTCATCTTCTACACTTCAGGGATTCGGAAATGTGCTTGTTCCGACTTCACATTATTAGGTTAATTTCTTTCTCGGCCTTCCTACATCCCTTCTTCCAGAAAACTTGTACTTGTTTACAATTATAATCATAATTACGGGTATTCTATCTTCATCACGACTGGAACGCTGTCTTTATTCCCTCGTGTATTCTTTAATTTTTTTAATTAAGATTACATATTGTTACGACGATCTACTCGATCGTCGTAGGTACAGTGGAAACAAAATAAGTACAAGACACCAATTTAGTCATTAATTACCAGCTGTAATTTCCACAGTTAACAGTTCGTAATTAACAACACAGTCTCTACAACAAATCAAATAAAAATTGTTCACACGCAATAAAATGTCCACTAATATTTAAAGACAATTGTATTACAATTATACCGTCCGATTATAAAACACAACACTTAACTAATAACCACTTGAACGCGCACAGTAAATCGCTACTATAACTCTCGAACCGCACTATCCAATATCTCGCATTGAACTCAAAACTAAGGCCGCTACCGCCATGTATTTATAGTCCCGCTCACACACCAGAATCTTTCAAACTGCGTCCTATCTCTCGTGTGAACTACGTAATTAACTGCGGCCTTGATATAGTCCACACGCCCGAGCGAAGCCCGGCACACTCGAGAAGATTCTCGCAAAATGCGTCTACAAGCACGTACGCCACACGCGTTACACCGAGACTCTTCTGGCACATTTGATAAATACGTAAATTGTTCTGTGACGCCGTAACAACATATTCAATTATTTCCGTACATCTTCATTTCTTGCATGATCCCTTCTTTAACCCTTCTTAAAAATTACAACTCTGCTGATTTAATGTTGCTTTTATCTCTTTGTTTTGTAAATCCAGGATTCGCTGCTATATATTATAACACTGGAACAGGCATTTTTTTTGTACATTTTAATTTTGTCTCACGTCTCGTTTTATTGTATAATGTTCTATTTATAGCATATGTGTTATATATCTATTGAAACTATTGGTTTTATTTCGTATATATTTCTCTACGTCTAAACCTATATCACATATAAGTAGTTCAAATTTAAGTCTGTTCCAATACTTTATCCTCAATAATAATCTTTGGGCGTACTTGAAATTTTCCGTAGTGAGCCATAACTTTTGTTTTGTTGGTAGATATCTTTAGGTTGTAATATTGTCGTCCCAGTTTATGTAGTCTGTACACAGAGCGTTCTCTTAAGAGGAATAATTTGCTATATGTTTTTTTGGTAACATTGGTAAATTTTTGTCTGCTTTGCTCATATAATAATTTGTTCTTCTGAGTAGGAACTTGTTTGTTGCTGGCCGCGAAATATGTTACACCATTTACAACAAGCGCCCAAACTATAAAAATCCGCACAGGTGACATTTTATGTGAACAAGGAGATACGGCAAAACTGAAGTTCAACGCTAAACGAGGAAACTGTACAGTGACGTAACATTTTCGCCCCATTCCATCATAAAATGGTGCGAGTTGTTTAAACTGTTGTGCGCTCGCATTGAGAGGTGATCACCGCATTCAACAACGTTGGGGATGTTTGCCATATAGGAAAATCGCAGAAGACGAAATTGTAATTAATTGAGTTAAGAATTTTGTTCGGAAGTATGCACTACCTCATCTTTGAGTATCTTCGATGGCACCTTTCTTACCGACCTCACCTAGTGAAGGCGAAAAATTTGCGTGCGAGGTGTGGGGACATCCTGCATACAGTTCCAACGTAGCGCCATATCATTTCCACATGTTCGATCCTAAATAAAGGTTTTCGTAATGTGACGATATTTCAATGGTAAAGAAGTCGAAAATGCGGAGCGGGATAGTTATGGGATAATAGACAAGAATTTTCCAGCAATAGCAATGGAAAAATCTCATATCTCGCTACGGTAAATGTTTTGCAAGGTACTGCTGAAGCAAATAAAATAAAATAAATTATAATACTGAAGCTGATTGTACTTTTAAAAATAAATTTCGCTTTGGTGAATTAATACAGTTATTGTTTTTTTTGTTATAATACATATACAGTTTATATCTAATAATTATAAATTATCAGCTGCTGAACAAAATGGGCAATGAGAGGTCTTTGTTAAAAAGCAAAATTCGAAGAAGTGTAGAACTTATTGGACATACACTGCGGGATGAAGGACTACTAAAATTGGTAATGGAAGGAACTATAGAATGTAAGAATATAAGAAAAGACCAAGGCTGCAGTATATAATCAAATTATGGATGATGTATAAAATTATTTTGAAACTTATGAGGAAATGAAGAGGAAAGCACAAGATCGATCACAATGGAAGGCTGCTGCAAACCAATCTTAGCATGGAGGACATACGAATAGTTAATTTATTAAATAAATAAGTGTTTGTATGCGTTACAGTTACCAATTAAAAAAGTGAGCCATTACATGTTTTGTATTTAAAAAAAACAATTTTTTCTTTACATATATATTTCAGCTTCCCTGGATTTGCTAGCTTAAGTCGCATAAGTCCGAACTATCTGGCGGGCTTGGTCTTATGCTTTAACACCGGCCGTTATCCTCCTAAGTTGAAATGTCGATCTGGTTTTTGTCATAGGCGTTGCGTCCGTCCTAGTTATCTGCACTCGTCTGAAATTGTAACGCAACTGTAAAGTCGAAAATAAAAAAAAAAATTTAAATGTCTGTACAATTACACTACACTACACCCAAAGTACCGCCCAAGCAATTAAAAGAGCTAGGTGGGGTAAGCTGCTTTATATGACCTATTTGGCATACAAGGGACGTAGAAGCAGGCGGCAGAAAAACTCAATTTCGTATTATGGTGCACTCTGAAAGTTGGCAGGCGTCTGGATTAAAAGTTTTATTTTTTTAATTTTTTTGTAAATTATTGTAACAAAGCGCTAGTGCGCTGCCATTATTCCAGTATTCATTAATCCGGTAGAGGGATCATTACTGCTGTTTGCCGTTGTGATACTCATGCATCCATCATAACAAAACTCACACGTGTTGTTACTGAGTCCCCTAGAAATAATAAATGTCATTGTTTTATGTTTCAGAATGTCAAACTTGCTTTTATTATGAGAATGGAACCAATTTCCAAACTTGATTTATGTTATGAGGGTAATTAATCATGCCGTTTAAATTCATTCGCTCTCTGCGCGGCATTGCGTGTACTTAAAAATAGTGAATACAAGTTTTAATTTTGAAAATCCACGCAAACCTTGATTGTGAAAAACAGTTAAAAATTACTTATAATTATATTGTCTCAGTTAATGTAATTTCCATCAGTATAAAAAAATTATATTAATTTTATTAGCATTCTAATTATTCATGAAACATACTTATTAGAATTACATTAAGCTCATTAGGTGATTGTTGTTTTGCGTTTTCATCAATCGTAAAAGACTCTTTTATATTTGATTTAACTTTTGTACGATGGGTGCTGTGTCACTACGACAATTTTATGTCTACAGTTCTTTAACGAGCAGTCACGTGTAGGCTTATACGTACATTATCACGGAGAAATTTCCAAATATTAGCCTTCCGTATGATTAGTTACAAATAGCTGTACGAAGTTAACATAAAATTGCTAAACTCTACATATTACTGATTGCTCCACCTAATGGCAAAAACTGAATAAAACACACATTATTTCAGTGTGTCAATAGATGACTCGTTCCCTATAGTTTTCGAAGTTCCTATATATTTTTAAAGCGCTCATTCATGCGTATCAGACGCCAAATGCGTTTTGCTAAAATCTACCAAACAGATTGTCTAAGTCTTTACACAAAATATTACACCAGGTTTTTAGTATTGCACTGTAGAATATTAAAACTTGTTTAATACGTCAAAACTTGACTTACTAAATTGCGTGTTAAATCAAATTTTTATATCCACTATTTTTAACAACATAAATCTGAATCAGTTGTTACACAAAATATAAATTAACTGACAATAGTTGTTGTCACACATTTCTGTTGATGAAATAATAAACTTAATGGAAAATTCTTTCTAGTCTTGTTTTTAAAGTTTTATACCTTATTTCTACATATTTTGTATGTTTACCTAATCCCGCACCGGTGTCTAAAACAAATCCACATTCTTGTTTGAATAAATATTATATGATGACTAAACTAGTACAAGATAACACGGCTACAAACATTCACCTAATTACGCAAGATACCTGGATATGTTTTCAGACCTGACAGTCCACTTACAAGGTTTAATAACGTACAGTTTTTACCGTTCTACGATTTTGGGTATTTTCTTGTAACTTGAAAACAAAAGCACAAATTTGACAAATCAGAGATTAATTGAATGGCGGCTCAGTAGACCAGTGGGTATGGCACCTGGCTACTAATCTACAGGTCCCGAATTCAATACCCGGGGCCGCACCATAAAATCAAGGTGCGTTTTTCAGCCCCCAGGTCGACTCAGCCTGTTGAAAATTAGTACCTAGGATAACATCCTGGGGATAATAATGGGGGGCTGAAGCGTAGTGCTGGCCACACTGCCTTCCTTATATGCCGTACGGCTCACATAAGCAAGCCTATCCTGCCTGACTCCTAAGCTGCTTCGCTGGTACACATGGGAACCGTTATTACTTTATTAGAGCCTAACTGATGTTTTTATTTGATAGTTGGTCTATCGAAGCATCTACGTCATTGTTCAGTCCATAAAGGCACAGAGGCTTTGACTCGATTATTGAGACCTATTTTCTTAAGAGGGCGGGCACCTCCCTTCTCATCCAAGGACCATATTCCAACGGAACAGCACGCGACTCAGAAGAAATAAGACCTGTTGAAAAAATACGACCTCCACAGATAGTATGGAAGCTTCTGCATTTTACTTCCATGTTCCATAAGGAAATGGATGTATGGTGATGGCAAAAAAATTGTATTCGAGATAATTGAAGATTCTGATTGTACTGCCCTCAAAAAATCAAAAAGTCATTTTTCGAAAAGTGTGTGTGTGTGTCTGTGTGTCTACCTGTAGATTTTTTTTGCAAACGATAACAGTCGCAAATTCAAACAGAATCAAATAATTTTTTGCATGCAGCACTGAATTGTAGTGTACTCAAGACCTGTTCTTTTTGGTGAAGATCGGTTAAGGGAAAGGGGTAGTTTACCAGCAACGATTTTTTTTTTATCAAAGGTAATTTTTTGTCTATGGCAAACGATCACAGTCGCAAATTCAAACAGACTCAAATAATGTTTCGCACGCAGCCCTGAAGTATAGAGTTCTCAAGACCTGTTGTTTTTGGTGAAGATCGGTTATGGGAAGGGGGTAGTTTACCTGCAACGTTTTATGTTTTAACAAGGGTAATATTTTCTATGACGAACGATAACTGTCGTAAATTCAAACAGAATCAAATACTTTTTTGCAAACCTTCCTGACTTATTGAGAGCTCAAGGGTTGTTGATTTTAGTGAAGATCAGTTAAGGGAAGGGGGTAGTTTACCGGCAACATTTTATGTTTTAACAACGGTAATTTTTTCTATGACGAACTATAACTACCGCACATTCAAACAGAATTAAATAATGTTTTGCATACATCCCTGAATTGTAAAGGACTGAAGGCCTATTGATTTTGGTGAAGATCGGTTTAAGGAAAGGGGTAGTTTACCTGCCACATTTTATGTTTTAACAAGAGAAATTTTTCCATAACGAACGATAACTGCCGTAAATTCAAACAGAATCAAATAATTTTTTACATATGTGCCTGAGTAGTAAAAGACTCAAGGTTTATTGATTTTGGTGAAGATCGGTTACGGGGACAGGGTAGTTTACCTGAAACATTTTTTTGTTCTAACAAGAGTAAAGTACTTAATTTTGATAAATAAAGTATCCTGATAAGAAGATCATTGTACAAAACGTAGATGAAATATCTACAAATAAAGAGGCTAGTTGAACGGGATGGGGGTAATTTTCTATAAATAAAATTTATAGTTGATGAGGGAGGGGATAATTTTTTTTATATATGTACTACGTTATCGCCAACAAAGAAGTAGTTTGTTGCTAAAATTCCTTCCCTGGCTGTTTGGTCGTGGTCCAATGTTTTCTACAAAACCAGACGTTTCGGCAGTGCTAGCGACTCCGTCATCAGTGAAAGCTGAGTGCACTATCGTGAGGTGGTATACGTTAGTGATCACAGTACTGTGGTTAAGGCTGAAGAAAGAAGTAGTTTCTATGGAAATAGTTCATTTGGAAAAGTATTTTAAATATAAATCTTAGAACATGGAAGTCATGTATGGTTCTCCACACCGATATTTTAGTAAACGGCCCAGGTTTTGATAAACTAGAAAATTTTGTAACCAATGACTAAAGGCCGGAAAGATCGAGACGATAAAAAATTGGTGTAGTTTTTGACACCATCAGTAGGCGTAGGCAATTATGTTTTCACAATGAATGGAAGTGTTGCCACGACTTTACCATGATCTTATCAGTCTATACTTACATATTAATAGCTTATTATATGATTAGAGGTAAATGTTTACTAATCTGAAGGCGGTTGTAGCTAGTCCCAGCTAAAACGTCACTTTAGTTAATAAATAAAGCTTCAATTATGGATAAATGCTCAAACATGGTTTTCGTGTCAAAGCTGAGATACGTTAGCAACTAAAATTGCCGTATCAGTTAATGTATCTAAATTGCTCTTTTGTGAGCCATTGGGTACACAGAATATGCGTAAGCGATTTGTCCCTCCTTAGCTAAAGTCAATCGAATCAAATCCGCTTTGACTTTACAACGAGCAAATTGATCCGCTATTACGCAAGGAAGAAGGTTATGTGTTTCACTCACGTCTTTTCGACTGTTTCATTTTTATTACGGCGAGGAAATTTAATGAGCTTCTCAAAAGTGAAACTTTTGTTTTTTAATACAAATTAGAACAGTGGACAGTTGACGTAATCTAGAAACATTAAAGTATTTCATAAGAAGAGACTTCTAGGTTAAAAATTGGTGGCTCCACTGTTTGGCCATTTGCTGTATAGTCTGGTTCTTAGAGTCCTTAATACTTAATAAATATTATGTTTGTTTTTACTGTTTCTAAATAAGTGAAAAAAACCTTGCTTTTTAATCAACGAAAATTGTTCTGAAATATAAAAGCCAACACCTTCAAAACAATGTTTTCTTCAATGACGTAATGATACAAAGCGTTCAACAACAGACAAGTGTTTCGTTAGGTGACTTTGGTATTGTATATTACAAGCCACTTGTGTATAACTATGATACGATATACTTGTTTTGTTTTAAAATACATTAAAACTTGAAATGCTTACATGAAATTTAAAATTCTTACCTGGTGTCTTAATATTATTGATAATTTAAGCGATAATGTAAAAACACATTAAATAGAAAGATGCTTGAGATCTTATCATGGACGAAAACCACCGAAAAATTTAACACCCCAAGAAATACAACAAATTCCACAGGTAAAATACAGATTTAAAGCTCAATTAATTGTAAGTTGTAACTTGTAACTTGTAAATCAACTTTTATTAAACTGCTTACGTATGCATATTAGTAAATTATAGATAAATAAATCACCTTATATCCGTCGTGTGACTTCGTTACGTCGATTAAAATGACGCGTTTCGGAACATCTGCTCCATCATCAGATTGAATCGCTCTATTGAGGTCGTTAAATAGTTAAAATCACATATTACAAATAATTGCCCACTATGTAATTCACTGGCTTTCTAAGTTATTTATCTATAATTGACTATTCATACGTGACTTGGATACCAAAAACAATATGCATTTTAAATTGGAGGCTAGTCATTTATTTATTTATAATTTACTATTCATACGTGACTTGGATACCAAAAACAATATGCATTTTAAATAGTATGCATATTATGTCTGAAAGCATAAACTTGAAGACTGGTTACAAAATCAAAAGTTAAATGAACTAGATTTTTATAAAAAGTGTCTTAGTCCTTGCAGATTTAGACAACTTTAATTAACAAATATTGAAGAAGGCTATTTTCATGCAACTCGCAAAGACGTATGTAACATATCATTTCAATCAATTGGAAAGTTCAGTCCGTTTTATTGTGTGACTGGTGTAGATCTTATACAGTTTTTGTCTTTCAATAAAAAGTATCGGTGTGGAGAACCATACATGACTTCCGTGTTCTAAGATTTATATTTAAAATCGTTTTCGAAATGAAATATTTCCATAGGAACTATTTACTTCATCAGCCTTAACCAGAGTACTGTGGTGAGTAACGTATTCCATTTCACGTTAACGCACTCGATTTTCACTGACGATGGCAATCGATAGCACTGCCGAAACGTCTGGTTTTTCAGAAAACATTGGATGAGGGCCAAACATCCCGGGAAGGAATTCTAACAACAAACTACTTCTTTGTTGCCGATAACGTAGTACACATTATGAAAAAATATCCCCTCTCCACTCGACTATAATTTTCATTTATAGCATATTACCCCTCCCCATTCAACTATCCTTTTTGTTTATAGATATAGATTTCATCTACTTTCTACAGTGGATTATAATGACCTTCGTATGATCGTCGTATGGTACAGTAGAAAACAAAATAAAAGACACAAATTAAGTCACTAATCACCAGCTTTAATTATCACAATTAAACAGTTTGTAATCAACAAGACAGTCTCTTACAACAAATCAAATAAAAATTGTTCACACGCAAATAAAATGTCAACTAATATAAAACACAATTTTATTACAATTGTCCCGCACTTACATGAAAACACATAACACTTCGCCACAATACTTCAAACCGCACTGGTATAAATCGCAACAATAACTAAACTGAACGTCTCTGATTACTTGTATTTGTACCCCGTTGAGGTTCCAGAATATTCGCTAACTCCATATCAAGAATGCTACTAGAAACCACCAGAACATAATTGGTTGCGGCCTTACACACAGCAGGCGTGGACCGGTGAGTCCTGGAACAATCTCGCAACGCATGTCGAGAATCACGTACGCCATAACATTACAGCCGGATTCCTCTGGAACATTCGATAAACACGTAGACTGCTGTGTAATGTCGTAACAATATCTTTATTTATTGCCTTTTTAAATGCCTGTAGAAATTTTCTATTAAGGACAAAACGTAAATGTTCCCATTTGCATTTCAAAGAGTACAATGATACAGTTAAAGGTACAAATTTTCAGCGTTGTCGTGCTTATTATTTTACATAACAATAAAAGTTTGTTTAACAATTATTATTGTAATAGATTTGTGTCTATACTTTCTTAAATTTAACCGAATATTTGGTTCCGTAGGGACTGTTACTATTGCTAATATTGTCTGTGTGTTTTAAGCTAATCTACAGTCACTGTAATACTACACACTTATTCTGTTATAGTATTCAAAAATGCATTTTTAAAATTGAATATGGTATTAAAATATTCCTCAGGCTTTCACGGGCGGTGTCAGATGAATTGTTCATGATATCCTGGCTGTTTGGCCGTGGTCCATGGCTTATAACAAAACCAAACGTGTCGGCAGCTCCACTGGCTGCTATCATCAGTGGTATAAAAAATCCTGCACGCCGGGTGTTTACGTACAGGCCCACAGTACTGTGGTATAGGCTGAATATGTATATTTATTGTGGTACTGTGGTAAATATGAATATGGTTTTATTTATTTCAGAATAAAATATTTATCGCGTAGTTTTATTTTGTAAATTGTTTGTGAAATGATTTATTTACTTATTTATTTATTATAAATTGTTTTCGGCACTTGACGAGAACTTATAGTCTACTATTCAATGGACACCTGTCTTTTGAGGTTGTCAATTAGCACTATTAATACATGGAACCTATTCAATTCAGACCTAGTTTGACTCCAAAGACAATTTGACATTAAAAAAAAAGTTTATCTTTTCATAAACAGAGGATTTTTAAGCTGGTCTTGGAATTCAGTACAAATTTAAGACTCAAAAATTAACTTGTTTTGAAGTGTTTAAAAATGCTCCTTACGTTGGAAAGCGTAATAATGAAGACTGCTTACAAAATTTAAAAGTAAAGGAACTAAATTTTTACAAAGTTGTCTTACTATCTGTAGATTTAGACAACGTGATCTGAAAAGTTTGAAGAAGTGTATTTTTGTGCAACTTGTCAAGAAGTTAATAACATTAATACTTAAATCAATTAGAAAAGCCAATCGGTAGTATTATTTGACTGTGTAGACTGTTGTATAGTTGTATTGTTGTTGTATATTTATTAATTGTAGTATTGTTGTATATCTGTTCCCGAAAACAGATAAGTGCAGTTATAAAACCCAGAATATTTGACTGACACGTATGAGGGGAGCTCTGTATTGATATAAATTTCCAATGTGTACTACACAAAATTTCAACATTTATATTATTCACTGGATGTTTAAATGTTACTCATAGCAGCATTCATCCCTTGTGAGTTTCCCAATTTATTCCATTCATAGACTAAAGAAGGCATATAAAAAGGCACGCGCGCGTGTGCGTATACCACTCAAATTTACCCTATATACTCTAGTCTATCGATAATTAAACCCTTTCAAAAAGTTCCGTTTGTATTGGTAGGCGAGGAAGTGCGTCTATATTTATACTAAGAAAAGAATAAATATGTCTGCTCTATATACAAACACACATTAAAGAGAGATGTTATTATACGTGGTTTATTATGATTTTTATATTTTTTGACATTCAAACTGATGACGTTTCGAAGCTTCAAATGAAAATCTAACACTATTTTATTAGGTTTATTGGATAAATATAGAAATATTGTGGCGGTTGCTACGCCAACGCAAATTAAGTGACTGGAGTCGCCTACGCGAAGGTTGTCTCGTTATCGCTGTGACGTAATTAATCACCAGAATGTCGCAACGTTCTGGAACTGCAAATACATTTCTCGGTTTTACGCAATTCACCAGAAATTTTCTTGTCAATATTACACATCACGTTACCTTATCTGCCTCAGCAGAGTGTTCATAAAATCACTAAATCTATTTAAAAGAAACATTCGATCCATTTTACTTCAATGTTCCATAAGCAAATGGAAGTATGGTAATGGCGAAAAAAATCGTGTTCGAGGCCGATTCTGATTATACTACCCTGAAAATATGAAGAAAAGTCATTTTTCGAAAAGTGTCTGCCTGTCTGTGTGTAGACTTTTTTTTATGGCGAACGATAACTGCCGCAAATTCAAACAAAATCAGATAATTTTTTGCATACATGCCTGAATTGTAGAGGATTCAAGGCCTATTGATTTTGGTGAAGATCGATTAAGGGAAAGGGGTAGTTTACCGGCAACGTTTTATGTTTTGACAAGAGTAGAATACTTAATTTTGATAAGTAAAGTATTCTGTAAAGAAGGTCACAATAATTTACTGTAGAAAGGTAGATGAAATATCTATAAATGAAAAGGGTAATCGAATGGGGAGGGGGAATTTTTTTATAAATGAAATGAGTTTATGTGTACTACGTTATCGGCAACAAAGATGTAGTTGGTTGTTAATATTCCTTCCCGGACTGTTTGGCCGTGGTCTAATCTTATCTGCAAAACCAGACGTTTCGGCAGTGACATCGACTGCCATCATCAGTGAAAATCGAGTGCGCTAACGTGAGGTGGTATACGTTGGCCGCCACGGTACTGTGGTTAAGGCTGAAGCGAGAAGTAGAAGGAAGTAGTTTCTATGGAAATATTTCATTTCGGGAATGATTTTAAATATAAATCTTAAAATATGGAAGTCATGTATGTTTCTCCATACCGATATTTAATATTCGCTATTCCCAGGTCAATTACAAGATTAGTTGAATAGATCGCAAGTGTAATCTATAATTTGACGGTAGAACTAAAGTGTGTAGTGTTCTATAAGTTATATGTTTCTGCAAAGAATTACTTATCCGAATCTGTATGTCAAGTTACTCACTGGCAACTAGCTGTTTGAAAATCACGTGTCACACCCGTTTTGGTAACGCGACAAAATCGAAAAGTATATATGTATAAGGAATAAATATTTTAGGAGGTTCTGTGCCTTAAAAACAATAGTTTGTAGGTGGTCATTCAAGTTTACACTTGGTCGTACGATAACTCTAAATGAAATACTCCAATGGACCCAGAAAATGTGCAACTAATTCAAATACGGCACTTTCCTTGCACAAATGTTTTCCATTGTACGTTTCTGAGTTACACAGTGATACACACCCTGACGAGAGATGCCTAGGTTCTTTGTATTCTTATCCATTCTTAATTATTATGCTGTGTGAAATATATTTAATTATATTTTCAATGACTTGTTGTTGAAATCTCTGAGCATCCACAGCATGGCTCGTACAACCAGGTTTAACTCGAGTTCCAACTAACATTGTTGTTGAACCTCAAAATTTATCATCAATCCCCTAATACATTTACCATTCCGTTGTAGATTTTTTACTATTATATTTACTACAATTCTTTATTAAAAAATAATTATACCACTTGCGTACCTCTTATAAATATATTATTTATATTTGTATTGTCTTTTATATAAATCTTAAGTAAAAGTGTGTAAAAGTATGACATTTCGTGTAAATTTTAGAAAAAAATATTTTGAAATCA
This sequence comes from Magicicada septendecula, assembly GCA_034769895.1. NCBI lineage: Eukaryota > Metazoa > Arthropoda > Insecta > Hemiptera > Cicadidae > Magicicada > Magicicada septendecula. Next base: position 469,699,447 of record CM068371.1, read on the forward strand.
TATTATTTAAGCTACAACAAGTACAGTATGCTAGAATTCGCTCATATTGTTTTGTTTGTAACTCAATTACTGTCTTCAGTAAAGATAAAGTATGTAACAATTATAAAATATAACATATTATAATGTGTTTCAGAGTGATAAAATTTCAAACATAGATGGACACGCATACTGTTAGAGCGCTAGGTAATATTAGGCCTGAATTCATATCCAAACATTATTATTTATTTTCAGAATGGCGCGATTAAATATTCAGATTAGACGGAAAGTAAATATTCTGGAAAAATTTTGGAAATGACAAAAGAAATTTTTAAATAGCATGTATAGTGTACTACATAGCGTTATGACTATATTGTTAATCCTAGGTTATCATCGAATTGAGAGGGTAACAATTTGTATTATATGAATTTGATAATAAATAATAAACTTATATGTTAAATAATATACTCATAAATGTACAATAATACTGAAAATAATCATAAAATAACTTTGAAATACTCGTAAACAGCAACGAAAGTTACATGTTGAACACGCAAAATAGAAACGGTTTACAGTCTTGCCAACTGTTTACATTATTTAATATAAACACTATTTTACAGTTGTTGCTGAAATCTAAAGACATAAACAAGAACTAAAATGCTTGATAAATTTTCTGCATTGATTCTGCGACATAATAATTAGACACAGTGCATTGGAAAGCATTTAAATTTGAATGGCGTAACATTACGCTGCATGTCAAAACACAAAGTTAACTGGTGGGGTAATGTTACGCCTCAAAGTGTTTCAAAAAAGAACAAAAATGATGAGAGAAAATTTTAACTGACAACTTGCAGCAAAATCTTATGAGAGAGTTTTACTGATCCACCAACACATGTACAGTAGATTTCACTTAATTCGTATAGTGGAATGTTATTTTCTCTAATCGTCTTATTTTCATAACATTACAAAACCCAGTCTGATTCATTCCACACCTCGGCTAGACAAAGCATACAGGTGTGTCATACGGTTTGTCATTGAGTCGTAAGCAGTAACAGCTGTAAGTAAATGTTACGTTCAGGTGTTTTCAAACTACAATTCAACGTCCAGGTAAAAGCCGCTGATTCAATTTTCGGGAACCTAGAAGACTCACAGTGACTATACAGAAGTTGCCAACGTAACACACAAGAATTTCGTTGACCACTTGATGCAACAAGCATTGTAACAATTTCTACACAGTACGACGAATGAGCAAGATATTATTAGAAAGTTTCGTGCTAGTTTTTACCATTGTACAATATTAAAATTATTTTAAAAAAAATATAATTTACAATGGTTTATTATATTTTGAAAGCTTGGAGTACACATTCCTGCCATTCATTCTGCAGCAGATTGATTTCAGATTTTACGTTGAATATTTTTTTACTAAACTTGTATTGCAATCACTAGCACGCAATTATACTTTGCATCAACACTTTCAAGCCTCTCGGCTCATCTTCAGATGGAACATAATAACCTACCTAGAAACATTTACCCCTTTATATATCTTATCTAGAACACAGACGCGTGAACCAGACACAAATAAACGTAGCATGTAAACACCCTTGTTACACCTTAGCCAGCGTAAAATGAGCTTAACAAAATAAAATAAATAAATAAATAGAAAACAAATAAAATAAGTAAAATAAATAAAATTTAAATAAAATAAAATCAACCGACTCACCATCCCTTGTTCCATTACCTTTACGTTGCTTCCTGGTAAATATGGTTTTAAACTGGTACTATACTACATTCGCTTTCGCGTGGCACCTAAGGGATTAGCAGACCCTTGCTCTCGCACGCGCACTCACGAGCGCCCGGACCACACACCCTTGCCCGAACGCGCAGCTATACAGCTTCATGAAACAGTTACAAATTATGACACATTTAAATTGAATGATAATCCAAATTAAAATATGATTTTCGTAATCTTCGTTAAATTGCGAGAAAAATGAGTCCTCTCAACATTAGTTACTGTTAACCATGTAGCGTCAAGGGAGTATATTTGGATTTTAGAAAAAAAAACACATATTGCAGTACTAAAAAGACGAGTTTTATTTAAAATTGAGAATGGCATTTTAATATTATATAAAATCGGTTACCAATGATAAAAACTTACTAATGATAACATTACAATTAATGTTAAATAAGTACAAGATGAAATATATTAGCCTTTTAGTATATATTCCACATTATTATGTTTTTAATTTTTATAAAATGGAAAAGCCTATTTGTAATACAGTACTAAAAATATTTTACTCCTGGATGTGATGGGCATTTTTCTCTTAAAATTTTACATTAACACACGAAAAACGACATGAATATAAACGCAATATTTTCTTTAACTTTGATCGTTTCGAAAATATATTAATATATAAACGAAAAACACCTTTAATAATAGATAAAAACAAACAAAAAATACATACTTAAGAAATGTATAACAAAAATACATACTTAAGAAATGCTTCTTTTAAATAACTTTAAACAAATACTATATACAATACAATGTTGTTTTTCTTATGTACAAACTTATAAGTAAAATTTTTACAAAATTAAAAACCCCATCTTAACAAAAGTGGGTCATAAACGAAATATTTTTCTTTGTTTTATTTACAGATAGCCCATATTTATGGATAAACAAAAAAACCTTTAGTAATAGATAAAAAACAATTATAACAAAAATACATACTGAATAAAAACTTTTTTTAATAACTTCACACGAATACTGTATGCAATTTAATAATTTTTTTATTTACAAACTTAAAAATAAAATTTTTACAAAACTAAACAAAATTCTATCCTACAAAAATAAGAACGTGGACTACATGTAAATCATAAGAGTAAACTTCTCCATATTGAATAATTAGTTGAAACCATAAAATTCTAATAACAAAGTTTTGGTCCACCGTATTAAAAAACTCCTATATATAATTATATTACATATAATTAAGAACACAATGTACTCTGAAATGCTCCCTTAGGCAAGGAGAAAATATTTATAATTTGCCATGCTGGAGGCCAGAAAGGATGGATCGAAGCTCGACCACTCGTGTTTGAGTCAACACCAGGTTGTTTTGAAAACTGGTTGTTTAATACACTAATCCCCGCAATACCCCCTGCAAGTACGATAATCAAGAAGACGCCGACGATGGCCTTAGTGCCGAAATCGGTCAGTCATGAGTTAAAAATAAAATTAATTTCAGGGTAGATTATTTTCTTAATTATATGTTACATAACAGTAGCCATATCCTGTGAACACATAACTTTAAATATATTAATAAGTCCTCAAATCGTACCTGGAAAATCTCACATCAGTGGGTAGCACCCGATGTCGTCGTCTGAGTCATCGTCGGAATCACATTCATTGCTATCATCATCGCCTGGGCACAAATTGATTATTAACTCCTGAACACTTTGGTCGTGCAATCCTTTACTCTCCCAGTCTGCGTCCATGGCTTTCTTGACATGTTGAACATACCTTGACCACAATTCCGGTGTGACTTGGGCGACCGCCTCCATAAAAAGTTCCTTCACATCCTTCAGCTTGAAAGTTTTATTTCTTTCCTTCACGTACGCCTTCAAGTAAGATCAGACCATTTCTTTGGCATTATAATGGCAATGGTAAGGTGGAAGCCTGATAACTTTGAACCCTTATTCAGTGGCTTTAGTGTCAATGGCATATTTTGGAATTGGAGGCTTGTGTAATTTTACCAATTCGTAGATTTCTGGCTTCCGGAAGTCAGGGGGAAATGGAATTTTCTTCTCTTTCAGCCACTGGATCATTGCGGCTTTTGTTGAGCTTGAAGTTGGTGCTTTGTCTATTTTTCTGGAATGGTACGGAGCGTTGTCCATGATTATCGTACTCGCAGGGGGTATTTCGGGGATTAGTGTTTTAAAAAACCAGTTTTCAAAAACTTTATGGTCCATTTCTTCGTGATAATCTCCCGTCTTCTTTGACTCAAACACGAGTGGGGGAGCTTCTATCCATCCTTTCTGGCTTCCAGCATGGCAAATTATCAATCTTTTCCCCTTGCCTAACGGAGCATTCAATGTCCCCTTAACTGTATCGTCGGTCCATCCTTTGTCATTATGTACATTTTCATTTAACCATATTTCATCTAGGAACACAACATTTTCAATATTTACATTTCGGACTTTACGTAAAAACTGGCATCTTAATAAAGCGATTGTAGGCTTTTCCATCAAAACCCTTCGGTTATTATACTTCTTGTAAACGAACCCAAAATCTCGTACAATACGATACAATGCCGTCTTCGCGCCCTCGAACAGACTCGCATTCTTCAACGAACTCACAAGTTTCTCGAGGGATGGTATCTCTCGCCGCTCGTAGTACTGCAGGATGTGCCGCCTTATGGCCGATTTCGCAAACTCGTCGAGGCCCGTCACTTTTCTATTTCGTTGTGGCCCTCCTGGTGTTTTCCTAGGCGTTGTAATTTTTATCTTCTTACAGGCTGAAACTTCATTAACTACGTTGTCTTCTCTGTCGCTCGCATCATCTTCCACGGTCTCAGTTTCCTCCCGTAGCGCTGATTTCAATTGAGCATTTATCCGGGCGACGGTTCGTTTGGGAACATTACACGCTGATGAAACTCTTTCCAAAACTTTTCTTACTTTTCTTACATCCAATAGAGGCCCCATATTATTTTTTTCCATATAAAAATACTGTATCACCGAAGCAACTATCGTTCTTGCTTGCGAATGTAACACTTGCTTAGATAGATCCATGTTTTTCGGTATCCAAGCCACTTATAGTATATAATTAGTAAAATAGTTTACTAATCGTGGTGCGCACCACCGATATCGTGTGTGTCTAAAATCTGGGTATTTTATGTGTTTTTATGTTTATATTATATTTATTGTTATGTGTAGAATTGTGTGTACAGTGCTTTTAATATTTTAACGATCGACGAACTTCAACAAGGGATATCCTGATGATGGGGCATATGTCCTGAAACGCGTTGAATGAAATATAGAGAAAAGGCCACCAGACGGACAAGAAAAAGGTAAACTATTTTACTAATTATATACTTGCTTAGACTTAGAGGACATAACTGTAACACTTAAACCTCCACGCACAGCACAACACCGACCACATTACTAAGGAAAGCCACCGACAGTAATGATGCTTTCGACACCCCCGACAGTGGCGCTTACTTACTACACAGGAAGTGAGTCATATTCATTGTCGTCGAAAGCGGATGCCCTATACACAGGAAGTGAGTCATAGGGTTGTTTCGGCTAATATCTTTCATAACGACGCTTAGTCAAAACTAAACTCCGGACAGACTTGAAAATGTCGCTGAACAGCGGTTCATTGTAGCTTCGAGGTAGTTGGTAGAATTAATAATAATTAAGATAAAAATAATTCAACCAGTTACCCGCACTTACATAAAGAAACTGTGAGGTTAAAAAGTAAGCTTATTTTAATTCTGCACTTACAAGTTTACATTTTAATTGATACATGCTGTGTATAAACACACTAAAAATAAATGTAAAAATAAATCAACAATATATAACACACTTTGGTGTCGAAATGTAACAAAAAAAAAATTAATGGTACCCGGTATATTAAATATAAAATACTACTATGCATGTTGAACATCATATATTATCACAATCATACCGTGTTCGGTGTCATTTTTCTTGGAATTGCACGAAGTTTACAAATAAACTGATGTCAGTAGTTAAATTTTATATTTTAAAGAAGTAGCAATTACTCAATTAGGGCCCCAGTTATGAGTCATCTACCTGCCGGCCGGAGCGGACGCGAGCAGCTGCATTTGTGTGCGTGTGTGTGTAAGGGTCTCCTAATCGCTTAGGTGCCACGCGAAAGCGAATGGCATATAACCTTTATTTTCTACATTTCTCTTTTCCTTAATAGGTGGTGAAATATTTTGGTAATAATATGGTATAATATTGATAATCCTCATTATCAAATTTCACCTTCGGATTAATTAAACTATTTAAATCCTTTTTTCTTTTCTTTAATATTCCAAGTTCTTTTCTCTCGAAGTTTATTAAAAATGAGACTCAACCACTAAATTGTGTTTTTCTTTTATTTGAATATTTTATTTAAATATACAATGATTAATGTCTTTCTTATAAATTCTTTATTATTAACTTAGTAAACATTTTAACCTTATAGGTGTGTAGTAAAATATGTTAATTGTTTATCTCTGTTTACTTATTTAGCATTAAATAATAGATTGTTTAGTTTTACATTATCTGCCAAAAATTAATGCCTTATGATGCGACTGCCGGTAGGTTTTAGAGTTTAGTTGTGATCCTCAGGTGCTTTGAAGTTGGAAATCAATGGGTTAAAAGATGGAAACATTTATTTGGATGCTAATGGTAACGTTGTAATCATAGAATATATATACGTTATGAATCTAGAAACCCATTTTGAATTAAACTTGGCATGAGCTCTGTCCTGTCCTTAAAGAAACGATCAAAGGTAGAACCAGGGCTTGATTTCAGGGGGAACGCGCCGGAACGGCGTTCCTGAACCTCTTGGATCCAGAAATACAGCATTGGACACGAAAAGTAAGGAAAGAATGTCAAGAAACAATATGAAGCTATGGAAACTTTTTAAAATGTCCGAACCACCGAAACCATCACATAGAGTTTGATTGAGTTTCCGGGATGACACCATCACGAGTGACATATTTTCGATTGCCTTGCGGCGGCTGACCTGACGATGAAGTTCTTTAGACATATCAGTACACATTTATTATCTCTTTAGATACATGTTTATACGTATGTTACATATTTTAAAAGGCTTTAGAAGTGTGGACCTACTTTGTAATTATCTTATATAATGTTATACGCTAATATAAAATATTATTAGCCTATATTTGTGTCTGAGCAACTTTTGGATTGATGCGTTCCAGCACCTATAATTTTAGAAATCAACCACTGGGTAGAAGTGTGCATGACGTAGCAATCACTTCTAAGTACTGCATATTTTTATTTGCATACTACATATTTGTATGTGGCTTTCAGGGGAATATACAGTAGTATTGGTTTTGGAACAAAGCTCTAGCCGCTTAATAGAGAGGAGCCTAAAGTAAGTCAAATTACGGTAACTAATGAAGATGAAACTCAATTAAATACAGACTTGGAAACAATGGGCGGTAACAAACTTTGGTAATAACTCCGCAGCTGCAAACAATGTTAGAGATGTCAACTCGCTACAGAGCTGTAGCTTTCTATAGTTGTAATGACGTAAGAAAGTTCTGATAGTACATTGCGTCTTGGTTTATACTTAGCGAGTGGTATTTGACTAGTATACACCACGGTTGTATGACAATTTTTTTGGTAGTAAAGAAATATTAACGTGTGAAACGGACAAGATTGCAGATAGAAATGTTTAACCGTTTTAACTACAGCCAAAACGGTCATTATCATCATCATCACCACTCCATAGAATAGGCTCTAGCCGTGTTCCGAAACCCATCTGTTCCTTGGTCTAACGACATCTCTCTTCCTAGTAGAGCGATAACCCAAGACAGCCACGGTAGTCGGATATCGGGCATGCGATTCAAGTGTTCACACCACCTCCTTCACTGGTTTTTAATCTTCTGGTACAGACGATACAGTGTTTAATTCGCGTCTGATATCCTCGTTTTTTTTCCAGTCCAGGAGAGAAAAACCTTTTGTCTTTCTTAGCCTTGTTATTGGGAATATCCTGTGTCCTGGCCCGGCAGGATGGTGTACATCGGCAGCAGAGTGTGCATCTAGTGTGGAGGCGCGGGAGCCTACAGTGGACCAACGGCTGCACACATGGGCTGAGTTAGTTAAGCTACTGCGATCGGGCATAGGGAACTCGTCCACTGTGTTAAAAGAAACTCCCTGGGGATGAGCAGCCCGAAATCAGAGTTCCTGATCTTCCAGTTTGGGGGTTTTACAGCAAGTCAGAAGCCTGTTTAAGTAAACAATATACTTACAAAACTCAAACCTTGGAAAACGGGTGGGAAACACAGCCAAAATGGTATTGAGATAATAATGATATTACATTTTTATCGTACAGAGTAAACAAAAACCACACAAGACAAAGGAGAAACGGTATTTATAATTATTAGAAATCTTATCAATAATCATCTTTACCATCGTGTAGCATTACGGTTGGTTACCTAATACGACCGTTCAAACCTCAAATCGATCACCTCTGATTAATGGAATGATTAAGGAGCGTAGTTGAAGGGCACGATCCAGACAGGACTACATGGATGAAAGAGAAGGTAGAAGATGTGTGCAGCTAGTAAATGGTGTTCTTTGGAATTGAAGACACTGCAGTTACACCAGCCTCTAGGTTGAGGGGAAAAATAAGATAACGCATCATAAAAAAGTAGCAGTTTTTCAAAAAGTGAAATAAACAGAAAAACGATTATTAGGTCCCCCAAAGTACAGGAGAGGATGAGTAATGCCTTACGGTCTCATTCCTTGATGAAGAAAAATATCCAGTCGCACCTCCAAGTGGTGCGGGATGAGCAACACCTACAAGTGGCTCACGCGGCTCTGGAGACCGAGTGGCAGCCGGTACATAAACTGTCCCTCCTCTACTTGTCATTGTCAAGTAGAAGTTAGGGCAACCTCTTACCCTAAAAACGGATGAGATTCCATTAGTCAGCGACGTAGTATGTGGGAGGCAAGGAGAAACCATTACATTAAAGATCGTTATGGATATCTCAACAGGAAAAAATGGTCTCTTCAGTCTGGTGAAGCAGCCAGATCATGGGAGAACACGCAGACAGAAAATCGTGCTGTGACATCCCCACTATACGACTTATTCTACGATACGCCAGTAGCATATCCAGGGGACATATTCACTACTAAATTGCCTAAAATAAGGAATAGCCGGACGGATGAAACTATAAACCGATGTGACAGAGGGGTGTGGGACGTCCACGCAAGCGCAGGAGTGACCGGTTCTAATCTTTGCCTGTTTGGTACCGGAACAAACCATACTTGGTTTAATCCTTGAAGATGATGATAAAAATAATTATAGGGATGAATTCAGTCTCTATAATTATTCTGGAAAAGCAATCAACAAAACAAAGAATAAATGTTTATCTTAGAAACCATAATCATGTGTGGTTTAGGAACACAAGAACAAAACTAAAGAAATATAGCGAAGGCTGCAAACAATGGCGATGAACTTGTTGAGAACGTATTATTGAGTCACAATGCTACAATATTTTAGAAACGAAGATATTACTAGACGAATCTGTTTAGACAGGACGATCCTAGACACTGTAAATTTGAAATGCCTCATAACCGTAGTATGCTCACGTGAGAGGGGTGCCCGGTGACCGTTAGAAAAAATTTATTAAACTGGTTTACAAAAGAAGAAAAAATTAGGTAGTCCTAGCAGATTGTTAACAGCAAAAATCTACAATGAGACAAAAAAGGATTTACAACAGACTGACTGGAAATACAGACAACATTGGCGACAGTATGCGTGAGAAACAACAGCTGTATTGTGTACGCTCATATGGACGGGTGGATGTATTAGATATCTTCAAGTAGCCACCGATTAGGCTTTTCTTTTTATTTTTCTTCATCAACTCTTTTTTTCTTCTTGCGTCGTCGGCTTCGACGTCATCATCACCACCACCCCCACCACAACGACCACCATCATCACTATCAGCTTCATCATCAAGTTCTTCTTCTTCTTCTTCTTCTTCTTCTTCTTCTTCTTCTTCTTCTTCTTCTTCTTCTTCTTCTTCTTCTTCTTCTTCTTCTTCTTCTTCTTCTTCTTCTTCTTCTTCTTCTTCTTCTTCTTCTTCTTTTCCTTCTTTTTCTTGCTGTTAAGCATTTATACGTTGCGATGTCGACCCTCTACTCACATTCTGTTTCCTCGTTTCCCACAGAAACGATGAGGTTCTTCCTCGCCTACTTGCCAGTTCTTTTCACATGCTGATGTAGCAAAAACTGGACTCTTTCTGTCTATTTTAGATTCAAAATACTTTCCTTTAGGTTTTTATTGCTATGGATTTCTAATCAACTTTCAATTCTCAGTCGCTTAGATTTTTACATCCTCCCAGACATACATATATTCTTACCTACAGTCTAATTTCATTGGCCAATTCAGTCTAAACTTTGAAACGTTTTTTATTGAATCCTTTAATTATTTATATAAATTTAAATTCTCCTATTTGGATTCCTATTACAGGCTAAATTCAGCTGTGATAAATGTGCGCGATTAATGTCAATGAAATTTATACATTTCCTGTTTCACTGTATACTTTCTAAACATCGTGTAATATTGTATGTGGTTTCACACGCATATTAATAAATTATAAGACAAATTTTTTGTATCGTTAATATATATACGCGAAGTTGGACTGAAAATTATTTGCCGTTAGTGGAAGAAAATTCTCACTGCCTGGACGAGTAGAGTGGCTACAGTTCTATGTGATAACAAAAACAGGGACAGCATGTTACACAAAGAGTACCCAGAAACAGCATCCGTTGATCCATTCAGAACAGAGGCTGGCTGGATTCACTCAAAGCGCTATTTCAGCTTTACTTGTACTGTGAGCTAGCGTACTATAACATATTGAATTCAGCGTCAAGGTTTCCGGTATGTCACGCAAATTTTAAACGTCTAAGAACAGTGGTTTTTCTTTGTCATAACAGCGTGTTTTTTTTTTACACAAACAGGCTAGTCGTGGACCACGCGAATATCATTTCCTTTACTTCTCCTGCCAGAAGCCCCCCATTCGCACACTAATAGCCGCCTTTTTTTCCACTGTCCACCCTTTTCTCGTCTTCTTTTCACCGCAGAGAACCTCAAGAATTTAAATTTTGTTTCTGTATGTATTTCTAATTACACAGTCGTTCAAAGAGATACCCTGTTTTATCGTTTCCTCTTTGAGTTGTTTGGTGTATCCGTTCAGACTGGAAAGTTGCCAAATATATGTCGAAATGTGTTTCGAAATATAATCTGGACCAATCCATCCGAACCATGTTTTTAGGGAATCTCAGTTGTTCCTTTTGGAAAACCTTTTCCAGATCTGAAAGATCTCCCTGTACAGCTCTTCTTTGGGTCTGTGCCTGTACCCATCTTCATTTTTCTTGGGGCTATAAATTTTGCAAAGAATTCTTTGTTCTATTTTAAGAAGGCGTTCCAAGCTTTGAAAGCACATCGTTTCCACTCCATACATGATCACCGGCCTCATCACAGTGCTATAATGGCGGACTTTATCTCTTCTGGGAAGGTTTTGCTTTCCGTACAGTTCCCGGGATAGAGTAAACGCCTTTGCTAATTTGAGTTTCCCTATCTTAAAGAATTCTTTGTCTAAGGTTTCGGGATATGATTTTCTCAAGATATTTAAAGTTGTTAGTATATTTTATTTCTCCATTCATAGTGTGCAGGCACGTTGTCGGGAATTTGAATAGGGTGGTCATAATTTCCGTTTTATCAAAGGAGATTTGGAGGCAACTTTCCTCCGCTATCTCTTTGAGATCTTCCACATGCTTTCTTGCTTCTTCTTCTGAGTGGGCAAGATCATCCGCGAAAATTAAACAGCCTACTTTTACGCCTTCGGATTTGTTACCTATTCTAACCCTAGTGGAATTGACTTTATCATACCAGTGTGTTTATTATTTATATCAAAATGTGTTGCTTCATTTTCACAATGATTACTTTTCCAGATACGTTCCAGTTATTGCACAGTTATCAAGAGCGCCCAACAGCAACACTGCGTTATGTAGATGATAAAGGATTTAGCTGGCTTGTTGTTTTGTAAATGTTTTATAATGTTTATAATCTACTGACCATCCCTTAGACTCTCTACTCTACGTAAAATTATCAAATTCATAGAAAAACCCATTAAAATTGGTACTCTTTTTTAATGTAAGTACGATGAATGTTTGAATATTAAGGAATTTTCAATATCAGAATAACTGATACAAAGCTACCAACTCCTATCTCAGAAACGAGGGCAAATCTCCTGCGCCCCAAAACAGGGGCCTTTCGGTTAAGGCATGGTAACCCTGACAGAAGAGTCTCTGGTCATCCTGGTAGGGGGTTGTGCAACAGGCCAGTAACCTGTCCATATAAAACTTCGAAATACTTGTAGCAACCTAATCCTTGACGAGGAGAAGGAAAAGAAATAGATAAATATTTTCTTACTACAAGTTTAACATAAATATAACAAAAATTATCTAACCGGTTTAAAAACCGCTCAACGATGTTATTACCATCACACCAAATGTATGCTTGTATCTGAGCTTATCACAAGAGAAACGACAATGAGTGCTACTCAGAAGCGTAGTAAGCAGATCTGTCACACTATAAATGACAGTCTCAATGATCCCCAATTATTTACACACTAGTTATTATTATAAAATATTCTACTTTTATAATACAAGAAAATTATACATTTTGCAATACTAATAATAATAACGATTATAAATAAGAGGAAATAATTTAAAATACTTTACCAAACAATATTTAACAGGATTATTTATTGAATAATATTTGCCAGAATTTTGATATAGTTTTTAAAGTAAAACAAATTAATATATACACAATTTATATTTTTTTATTTAACTAAACCAAAACCAAAAGTTATTAAAATAATATTAAACTATATAAAATTTTAGCGCAATTTTTAAATCCGCGTTCAAAAATTCTTAAGCAAAAGTTAATGTTATTCAAAATGGCATTTAATCATAGACATGTGAAATAATAAAATATTGTTGTTTATTTGGTATTCTGCCCTAAGGCAGGTCTTCAAATGGTAAAAGCTTTCCAAGCTGTCCTATCGCATCTCAGTCTTTTCGTTTCTTCATAACAACCTCTGATTTTTAGTGCTATCTATTAATTTCATTCTTTTACGCTCCCTTCTTTTTCCTCCTTCTATGACACCCTCCATGGCAGTTGTAAGCAAGCAGTTTTCTCTTAAACAATGATCTAAATAATTCCTTTTCATATTTTATATTACCTTCAGGATTCTACTCGCTTCCTCTATTCTTCTTAAAACTTCATCATTCATTACTTCATCTTTAATATTGCTTTAATAAAGGCAATAACTTTTGCTCCTTATGGGGATTCTTCTGTTTTTTCCTCTTTCTTTTTCTTCTTTGTCTACTTCTCCTTTTCCTCTTCTTCTACTTACTTGTATTCCTCTTCTTCTTTTCCTTCTTCTTAATCGTCCATTTTTGACGTCAAAATTTGGAGTTTTTCGGCCACTTTATAAGTTTTATTCTATCGAAAGCAACGTGTTTCATTTCTACTAATGACTTTTCCTGCTGCTATAGTTAGCCTCCCAATATAGGCATAATCCACACATTGCAATGTTGACCTGCTTCTTCACCTTCTGGCTTCCGAGCGTGCGTCTATTATGAGTAATCTTCAATTTCTTTTATTATCCAAACTTGTCACTGACGACTGAGATCGAAATCCCATTTTAAGAGGACAACTGCCAGTGTGAAAGCTGGAGCAGGCCCGCGAGTTCGTCCGCACTGATACACAACTTCACCCCGAAAATCCAGGAATGTGGAATTATGAAACCCTTTATAAAATATACAAGAATTAAAGACCCTATTAAATTTTAATAACTGTCAAATATTTTAAAATTTATATATTTTCAAACTCATAATTTTTATAATAACCTGTAACACTGTATATTACGTTATATAAGTTATAAGAAAGGGATAACCAGTAAATGTGGTAAACTACACAATCAAAATTTACAAGTCCACCAATTTGTCACACAGAGATTATAAAATATAACGTTAAACTTGGAAAAGCAATTTCATGTTAAAACCGTAGTTTTTGTTAGCCCGAGGTAAATTTAACCTGGCACCAGCATATTCTGTAATTAATGAATCTGCATATAAAACTCAATTTTAGAATGGCATTTGCATATACAAAATCTCAGTTTTTAATTTGACTGCTACAACTGAAGTTAATAATGAACTTTTATCTTACTCAATAATCTGTCTTCATGTACCCTTTGCATATGGGGTGTCCAACCATGTGTTTATAGCATGGTGGTGTCAATCAGGATGTAAATTCTGAAAGCATACTTTATGTCATCATTCCCTAGCCGGTTTTTTGGAAGTAGTCCAACTACAGATCTTGAAAACCTTATGTCACCAACTTGTATTTGACTCCGTGTCCTAGCGTAGATTGTCCATTACTCACTACTCATAAGACCGCATGGCACTTACATCACATTATAATATTTTTACATAGTATCTCGTGTGGTATTCCATTTTAATCTTTTTCTAATAGTTCAAAATATGTAGTTGAACTTCTGAATTTTGTTATCGGCAGAAAAGAAATTTTTCTTTCCTCACTGTTACGTAATACGGAAAAATGTTACACCATTAGAGAAAATTCTACGTGTTTCTCGGCTCTTCCAGCTGTAACGTGCGTGTGCGTACGTAATGCTGCAACTGAGATGAAGGACAATTACGTGACATTTTGACACGTCCGAGGCTGATCCAGATTTCACCAGTCCGCGCGCGCTGTGTGCAAGGCCGCAGTCAATTACGTTCTGGTGTTTTCTAGTAGCATTCTTGACGCGTAGTATGGAATATTGAGATATTTCAGCGGGGTATGAGTATAGGCAGTCAGCGGCGTTTAGTCCAGTTATTGTCGGGCGATTTACATAGTGCGGTTCTAAGTATTGTGGCGAGGAGTTATGTGTTTAATAATCGGGCGGGATAATTGTAATTCAATTGTGTTTAATTTTAGTGGACATTTTATTGCGTGTGAACAATTTTTATTTTGATTTGTTGTAAGAGACTGTGTTGTTGATTACAAACGGTTTAATTGTGATAATTAAAGCTGGTGATTAGTAACTTGATCGGTGTCTTGTATTTTGTTTTCCATTGTACCATACGACGATCAGTAGACCGCCGTAACAGCTTTCTTCCCGAATGTAAATCTATGGCTTCCTTAGTCCTTCACATCTGGTGTCGTAGTTGTTAACATTTTAATTTTTCGGGTTATCAGGCCGTGGTCCGATGTTATATACATACGTTTCAACCATTCCATCGGCGGTGTTCTTCAGTGCTGAAAGAACTGAAACACAGTCACAGGTCTACAGTAAGTAAACTAACAGCTAAATCTAACCGCAATACAATATTTAAGTTTTTTTTTTTTTTTTTTTTTTTTTTCCAGCCACCTAAGGACCACATGCCAATTTCAATTCTTTATTTTTTCTAATATTTGTTTTTTCTTTTTTTCTAATATTCTTATATCTTTTCACTGTGTCTCTTCTTTCTGTCTTTAGTCCACATTGAACCTGCGTTTTTCTCTCTCCTACTCTGGATTCCTTCCATTTTTAACATTTTTACCCGAAAAAAGGTTTTTTTCAATTGTTTATTCTGCGTGTATATTATTTTTTTCTAAATCATTTTGGACTACTTTAGTCCAACTTGATGTTGACTTCTTAAGCCACAGATATTTGAAGATCTGTTTTGTTAACCTCTTGTCATCTATTCTATATAAATGTCCAAAAAATAATAGTATTCTTTATCTCATTGTTTCTGTTACATTTTCTATACTTTAATATATTTCATTATTACTTCTTAATTTCCAACCTTCTGAAGTCTTTCGTGGGCCTAGTATTTTTCTAATAATTTGTCTTTCCAATATTTTTAATTTGTCTAAATTATAATTCAATACTAGGCATTCACTTGCATATAGGCACTCTGGCTTCACTACTGTACTGTAATACCTTATTTTCGAATTTTTATTTTTAGATATGCACTTTTATTGTAAATATCTTTAGTTATACCATATGCCCTTTCCACCTTATGAGTCTTTTCTTGTATAGCAGATTTTTCTGAACCATTTTCTTGAATTATTTCTAGATACCCAGATAGGCCTCCTTAAATTTTCAAAACCTCTCTATTCGGCCAATATCTGTTACCAGGTATTTTTGCGCATTTTTAATGTTCGTGAGGAATTTGTTTGTCTGCAGAAATTCTTAAGCCTGTACTACTGGCTATGTCCTCTAAAAAATTAACTTGTGTTACTGCACAATATTACAATATTGCAATACAGCAAAATATTTAACTTTGTTTGTTTTCTATTTCTTGCAAAACAAAAGATTAACGACGCTAATAAGGAACCTTAAACACAGTCTACAGTTAAAACAAAACGCGAAGTCCCAAATATTCTATTTTAGTGAATGCGAATGCAAAGTGTGTGGTTTGTTATCTGCACTGAAACTTATATAGTAAATCAATTATCAATGGAATGCCTCTGCCGTAGTGTCATGTGGGCTGGCCAGAGTAATAATTTTACCACTATTAAATTGTAAATACGGGGAGCACGCTACAGGCTTTAAAGTATATACGGGACTCAAATGTGCACTAATCGAAATAATCGTTAACCCCCCCTCTTACACACACACACACACACACACACACACACACACACACACAATCACACACCAGTGCGTTATGCAATAACATTTACGTATATGCAGGAGAAACAGCAGCCGTTTTTAATGTTTGGCTTAACAATACAATATCGTGTACGTACTCCACGATGTGATTTTTGGAATGTTTTTTACACGTGCTTGAACACACGTAAACCACAGAAATAACTTTCAAAGGTCTACCGTCAGTAAACCACAGTGCCGTGGCTGACACTAACAGCAGTACAGTGGTTTACTGATGGTAGAGCTTCAGTCGTTTCAACACTGAAGATGGCCGCCGACGGAGTGGCTGAAACGTTTGCTAATAGTAAAACATCGGACCACGGCCTGAGAGTCCGGAAAGTGAAAATGTAATCAACTAAGTCTATGGTTTGTTGTTAACATCCATACGCGGGTTGTTAGGCCATGGTCCACTGTTTCTAACTAAAACAGACGTTTTGACAGTAGACTACCATCTACTGCCATCATCAGTCTAGAATTCCAGCTTTACAGACGTAGGGTGGCACATGTTAGACACGTTATTTTAAGGCTTAACCACAGTAAAGTCGAAACGTCTGTTTAAGTTAGAAAGAATGGACCAAGGCCAAAAATCCCGGAATGCATTTTAACAACATTTGCCGTGTAAGTCTATGCCTTGTTCATCGAACAAAATGATAGATCATTGTCTATCTTACTCTAAGTTGACGAACGTGAGAATACTACTGTCGGCATGTCTGTCAGTTTTGTAACGATGATTTGTGTTCCACAGGCAGCTTAGAACTGATTCAATGCTTCTTATTATGCACACATAAATAATCATAATACAACGGAATAAAAGTGACTAGTCAACAGTTCCCATCACTGACGACTTGTCTGAGATTATTATTCTGTCTGCGACTGTATCGCTCCCTCTTGATGTTTCTCGTAACAGCCTAGACGAGTCTCAGTTGTAGGGCTAAGTGGCGTCAAGCCAAGGAAACAGACGATAATACTATGTCTTACGAGAGAGAAGAAGTGTAAGCATACCAGGCCGAAAACTATACTAAACCTAAAATCGGCCTAATTAGTACAGTGTAGACAACACGACTAGAACAATGACTGAATCGATAAAACGAAATATCTATTTGGATACAGGGTACGACGAGATTGGTTGCAACGATAGTAAAAATAAACACACGGATCAGCTTGAGCGGCCTAGGAAATACGAGGGGGGACCCAAAAGTAACGAGAATTTTTCTCTGGCAGTTGGTAAAACGTTAGTTCCGACTTCTTCGGCTAGGTGCCTTCACTAGACACCATTTTGTATCAGTTGCCCTAGCGGCATTGTTGTGGAAACATTAGCGCGGTCAGTGTGACTATTTTTTGTAAGCGCTGTTTCACGTTTTCGGTGATTTGTCAATGGCAGACATTAAATACCAACGTGCTAACATCAGGTTGTGTTTCCTGTTAGGAAAATCAGCAGCAGAAACTGTCGCAATGCTTCGGACGGCTTATGGGGAGGAAGCTTTGAGCCAGGCAAGGAATAACGAGTGGTTTTCTCGTTTTAAAAGTGGTCAAATGTCAATTGAAGACAAACCACGACCGGGACGTCCCTCGACTTCCAAAACGGACGAAAACATTGAAACAATCCGTGTTGCGATCATGTTTGATCGTCGTAGAACAATCGATGAATTGGAGGAAATGCCTGGAATATCCTGGAGTTCATGCCAACGAATTTTTACTGAAGATGAAACGTGTTGCAGCAAAATTCGTTCCGCGTGTGCTTTCTTGTCGGCTCAAAATCCTTGCCTGGCTCAAAGCTTCCTCCCCCATAAGTCGTCCGAAGCATTGCGACAGTTTTTGCTGCTGATTTCCCTAACAGTAAACAGAACCTGATGTTAGCACGTTGGTATTTAATGTCTCCCATTGACAAATCGCCGAAAACGTGAAACAGCGGACAAACAATACTCACACTGACCGCGCTAAAGTTTCCACAACAATGCCGCTAGGGCAACTGATACAAAATGGTGTCTAGTGAAGGCACCTAGCGGGAGAAGTCGGAACTAGCGTTCTACCAACTGCCAGAGAAAAATTCTCGTTACTTTTGGGTCCCCTCTCGTATATATCATCTGAGAGTAGAACATTTCCTGAGCCAGATTTCTGTGTGTGGCGTGTTAGTACGAGTGTCCCTGAGTATGTATTTGTTAATGCACTGTACATGTACCACAAGCAATGTGTCCTGTTAAATACAAATTGTGTTACTCAGAGAATAAGAAGATTTAATTTGTGTCTCTGAAGGAATTTCCCTCAACAAACTGACTTACTGTTTCCTTTACTTCAACTCAAAGGCTTTTGTCCTACTCACAGTTTCGTTTACCGCAATGGGTTTCCCTTTCAATGTAAGCCTTTTTACATACAGAAGACTGAAAGTTGATAAAACTCACAGAAAATAATGTGTTTTTTTTTCTAAATTATACATTCATAAATTATAACAATGTTTCCTATAGTAGGCTACTCAGCGTAATTTAGTGCATAATAAATGCATTAGCGGTTTTATATTCCGTTACACCCGACTTGACATTATACGTATACAAAAATATAAATTTCTGATTAGACAAAGAACTTATTGTCATTGTTTTTGGTGAAACACCAAGTAGATTATTACAAGAAAATGCCTAGTTGTCCGAAAGTTTATTTACGTTAATCTCATAAAGCCACAGTAAAAATGTACTTTTTAAATTCTATAGGCCTAATGGCCAACAATTTAACGCATTCAAGTAAGCCAATTAGAAGTGTGAGTTACAAAAATTTGGTTTAATTAGCCGAACGAAAGTAAATTTTTTCAAAATGAAATGATTTTTCAGACACATTATGGTTCAACGATCACACACAACTTAAAATATTTATAATATAAATGACTACAAAAATAATCTAATTGGTTAATAAAGTATTCACAAAAAATAAACAGAAAATAAATTCGCAAAGTACTTCTTTTATTTGTTGAATCAATATTTACATTAACTTTAGCTAAAAAAAATATCTTTTGTGTTATAACTATTTTAAAAGACCGAATCGTTATTAAAATTAAACTGTGCCAATCGAAATGTAGGTGTACACAAAGAAGATTCCAACTGTTCCAATTGTCCGGAGTTAATGAGATAAACATTTTGGCTAAACAAAACATTGTCCCTCTAGTAGATCTATGCTCAATATTTGATAATGGAACATAAATAGTACTGAACTACTGTTGTGGAGATTTTCCTGTTATGTTTAATTGCCCCGCTGGCGAGGGCCTGAGGCTTTTCCCCGGGGCGTGAGGTTGAGGGCATATAACGCCTTACCGGGTGACTCCCTGCGATCGCCGTCCCTGTCAAGCAAACACTGCCTCATTGCAAAGCAGGAGTGAACTGGTACTTCGGCTGTAATGGAGTTGATTTATGCCAGGCCAAACGTGCGTCCATTGCAGACGAGTGCCAAGGTCCCCCGCGTCCCAATTTCAGTAGCTGCACGAGGTACCGTAAACCCAAGTAGCGGCCGTGAAAGGAGCCAAGGTTCCCAGCGTCCCTGTTTCAGTAGCTGCACGAGGTACAGTGAACCTAAAGTAGCGCCGCGTGTGTTAGGAAGTTGGGATCTCTTCCCTGCCAAGTAGTCTTAAGGCGATCCGTTCTTTGAAAAGCTGGTGCGTGAACGATAACAGCCGTGAAACGCGTGAGAGCATAGCCCGCGCGACTGAGTAGCAAGCCCTGCGAGGGTGACCGGGGAATTAGAGGTGGTTATCACCTCAAATTGCAGGTAACCTCAAGTGGCGTTCTGCGGATGATTGCCAGATACACTCTGCTTCAGAGCCCAGTGCCACCACTCCTTTCTTGGCATCGGCTTTGGTGATTGGGAAAAGTGCGCATCTCTCGCTCGACCGGGAAAGGGTGCGCCCTTATTTCTAGTAGCGCATTGCGAACGGGTGCCGGAGTGCGCAGTCCCTGGTCAATAATTGTGTTGGGCCTCTTGCGTCAGTCCGTGGTGTCCACTAAGTACACAGATAAACCCTAGTAGCATCGGGCTTGGGCCGCTTGCTCACACCTGATAGGAGGAGTGGCGTCCGTTGACTCGGGGGAGTCCTAAGCTGGACCGAGCGAGAGGGGAAGAATACGGCAATCTGCCTTCTCATTGGCTTCCTAGGGTAGTGTTTCCCTGCCTGTGTCAGAAGGTAGAGGAAATGCCGTAGACTTCCGAGGTCGGTCCTGTGTATCGACCCCGGAGTTTGGGACCGACACCATTCTGGGCTTCGAAGGTCGTCGTAATTATCAGCGATGTACTCAAAAATGGTACTACGGTATCGTGAACCAGTTCAGCCGGGGTACTGTCCCCTCTCCTGATGCTCACGAGTTGAGGTATGGTTTTGTGGTGGCTGTGGTTGGCCCAGCTAGTGTAGGTTTTGCATAAAACTGGTCTTTCTGGAATTTCAGGTGTGTGTTTTGTGATTCGTATGGAATTTTGGGGGCCGCATTCGGTTGCTTTTGCGAGGTTTTCTAGCTCTTGGTTTGGGTCTTCTTTGACGCTCGTACGATCCACTGTTCCGTGTAACTTCAGTCCTAATTATAAACTTTTCTGATACCTACTGGACATCTTTCATCTATATTACGTGGTCCTTCTGTTGTCCTGGAAGGTAAGGACCTTGTTTGATATCTTTCTTTTTGTTACATTCTATTGAAGGCAGTGGTACTTCTAACCGCCTTAGGACAACAATTGAACTCAAAGTCCTATCGGATCGTCTCATCATGGTAAATTTAATTTTTTAAATTTTTAACAAATTTTGAAAAAATTAAAAATTTAATTTAGTTGTAACTACGTAAAAATACGTAGTTTACGCAACTAACATACCAAATTACATGTATTTAATTGCACAACCTTTATTATAGCAAATAATAATAAAGCTATAAAAGATATACTAAATTTTGTATAATAAAATGAGTATAATAAATCTTAAAAGTAGTTGTATTTGCTGCAGCTACTAAAAACTATTACAGCCACCAGTTTTATGTATATATCGACGAGTTGTATTGTCAAAATTGTTGAACGTTACTTTGAGAAACATATATGGCTTATTATGGATTGCGCGTCTTTTTTCTCTAGTCGAGGAATCGAAGGAAACAGAGTATGCTTTGTAATATGAGAAAATACGAAAAGACTAGGCAAATAGTCATTGCATTAAGGAAATAATAGTTTTGAAGATACTGTACGCTCTGGTTCTTCTCCTAATAATTCCTATCCGTTTCGGATGTTGGACATCGTACAGGCTGTTTTAACTTTCTGCACTGCTGTTCGGAATAAGTCAGTTGTATTCATGCCAAACCTGGTCCTTAAATTTGTCAGCAATGATATTCTCGGTTGCTTAACTCCTCTCTTTCCAAGTACTTTTCCCTGTAGTATGGACTGCAATATGGAAAATCTCTGTTCATTTCTCATGAGATGTCCCAGATACTGATGCTTTCTTATCTTCACTGTGTTAATAACTTCCCCAACTTTCTTCATCTTTCTAAGAACTTCAACTTTAGTTAAATGCGAAGTCCATAAAATGTTCAGTATTCTACGGTAGAGCCACATTTCGAAAGACTCCACTTTCTTAGTTGTGGCTTCAGTCAAATTCCAAGATTCTACACCGTAGAAGAGGACCAAGAATAAGAGTAGCGCCAGTTAAATCTTTGTGTTTTAACTATTATAGACTACTGTACGTTTATTACTGAATCCGTGAATCCTTATCTTAATAAGTTACTAGTACCAGATAGATTCAGTTAAAATAAAATCGTGTATTATTCAATTACACACTAAAATGAATAAAGTACGTAACGTAATATTTTAATTGAAAAGGGTGTTTCAGTTTTTGCTTTTGTTGTGACAGTGTTTGGTGTGAGAGTTAAGTGTAGGATTACGCTTTGCGTTTGCTGGTAGCGTCGGATGAACGTTGGCGTTAATTGATTCTTGTTGTTAAGCGTCAGTCGACGTTTAATTACTTTTTTACACAGCTTGTGTCACAAACATAGAGTTTAGAAAACGCAAAAGTTTTTTTTAACAAATTCACGAGTCATTTTCTCTCGTTGTCGCACTATTTTCTTATACACTTAAAAGGTTCGTTTGCTCATGTCATTGTCGTATTCAATACAAAAATTACACTTTTTAAACCAATAGAAATGCAACTGAAATAGTCACAATAGGTTCTATATTAGCTTAACAGTTTGTGTTCTACGTGTGAAATCTGACAATTTAGTATGGTGTGATGAAGAGCCTGTGTTTCCTCTGCGTTACCGGCGTACGAAATCGTCCACTTTCTACGACATTTCTGTAAGTGTCAACATTTATTTGTTGCATTATAGAAATGTAATTGTAATCTAAATGCAATGTAACTTAGGTGAGTCGTCAATGTCAGTACGGATTCAGAAGAGCTCAATCGACAATAGACCAAGTTATCACGCTCCGACTTCTGGAGAAAGGTAGGGAACATAAGCTACAAACCCATCACCTCTTCTTAGAGTTTAGAAATGCATACATTAGCATTGATAGACAAAAACTTTACACAGCTCTTGAAGAACTAAGCATACCAAAAAAAACATAATAAGATTGTGTTGGATGACAATGGTGACAGTGAAGGGCATGGTGAGCATCCAGAATGGCTTATCTGGAGAGTTTAACTATGGAAAGGGAGTCCTCCAAGGCGATGCTCTTGCTTGCCTCCTCTTTACTTTTGCCTTAGAAAAAGCTATGAGAGATGCTGGAATTGATTCCTCCGGGACTGTATTCGACAGGTTTGTGCAGGTTGGTGTATCTAGGATACACCTATAACCTAGATATAATTATGAGGTACCTTCGAGCAGTCACCAAAGCCTTTATTGATTTTGAAAGTCCCCAAGGAGGTTGGGTTTCATAATAAACGAGAGCAAGACAAAATACATGGCCACAAGACAGGAAGCTAGAGAAGGAGAGCAAGTCCAAATTGGCATCTATTCCTTCGAAAAAGTCAACAGCTTTGCTTATTTACTATGCCAGGTTAACTACGTTGGGGAAACGACAGAAGAAATAAAGTGAAGAATCACCTTAGCTAATAGGTGCTTCTTTGGTCTCGGACCTCTGTTCCAGAACAGAACAATTGCCAGGAGCATCAAGCTGTTTTTGTGTACAACACTGATCCGACCAGTTCTCACCTATGGTTCTGAGACCTGGACGATTTCTAGAAAGTCTGAGTCAAGCCTACTAGTTCATGATAGCAAAATACTCCGCAGTATTTTTGGTCCAATATATGTGGAAGGTGAATGGAGGGAAAGAAGAAACCAAGAACTGAACATTCTTCTGAACGATCCACATATTTTGAAAGTTAAAAAACTTGGTAGACTCAGGTGAGCTGAACATGTGACCAGAATAGAGGAGAATTAAATATCCAGAAAGGTACTCACAGAACAGATCTATGTGACCAGGAGCATTGGTAGACTCAGAATACGATGGGATGTGAATTACGAAGCGCGCCGTGTCCTTGGGACCCGGAACTGGAGACCAGCTGCACTTAACCGTGGCAACTGGCAGAGGCTGTTAAAGGAGGCCTTCACTCAGTAATGGGTTGTCGCGCCGCTGTAAGTAAGTAAAGTAAGATTCTAGAAATCTACACTAGAATGAAATAACCCTCTTCAATACTACACTAACGGTGAAAGACCGTCGAAACGACAGTTCCTGTTCTCTACGGAGTCTATGGAGCGACCCTAGCGTAAGGGATAATACACAGTGTGTTGCTGCCGCTCGCTCTGTGTGCTGTGACGCTCGCCCGCGATCCGAATTCGTACGAATCACGATCTCTTTGTAAAACACCATATATTGTTAATGTGTTTTTCGTTTCGTCAGTAAGAAAATAAGTAAACGTTAGTTTTTATATAAGTTAGTAATTTTTAAAAGTGAAGACGGATTATAAACTGTTAAACGCCTTTTCTTTAACAGTTAAACGAAGTCTTAAACATTGTAAACAAATTAAACATTTCGTTGTAAACAAGCATAAACGTGTAACATGTTCTTTAATAAACAAAGCTTTTATTCAATTGCGTGAATCTAATTTCACCTGCCTTATTAAACACATATAAAAGATTGGTTTTTGTTGAAATAAATACATAGCAAGGACATTAACATACTTTAACTTTTCACTTTTCACAGTAAGTGGTGAAGAGGTACTTTCTAGTGCTGTGAATGTAATGAACATTGTAAACTTTAAAAGTGACAAAAAAGTGATTTATGAATTAAAATAGTAGCTCGATTAACAGCATACTGTAAATTTGACATTTAAAATAAATTATTTATCACATTCAAATATGTACACAATTCGGAATATTGTAATATAATCAATTAATCAAGTATTAAAATTAATTAATTTGGCCTCGCGTCGGTTACGCCAATTTCATATATTATGTTACTAAAACAAAATGGCTCGATACTTATATTTTTTTATAATGGTTTCATTTATAAAATTTTGAGCGGGAGGATTGGGAATATCCTCCTTGCAATCGGTACATCACGCAATGTGATATCGTCCTATGAAAGAGGCCTTTGGGAAGCAAAGCGGTGATAAAACACTGATGTAGAAATTTTACCGCGTGGATGGTTATCGAATGTTATACTAAATTTTTCAAGCAATAGCACAGATAAGTTGTATCATTCTATGATAGGTGTTTACATAGACTTGTCAATTTTGAACAGAAAGTAGATCTTTAATACTGTGCTTTCGGATAAGTGTGTTTTAAATCCGTGCAGCTATAGTTTTGACTGCCTCCTTGTATAAACAAATTCCGATTGTAGTAAAACAATTACACTTATTTCTATTTGACGACGTGATATCTATACATCTCCGTACACGATGATGTGAAGTATTTGGAGATTTCTGCACATTAAAGTAGACTAGTTACTGGTATACTTGATCCGACAAGTACACAGATCACTTGGCAAACTATAATTAATCCGCTTCAAATGCAATTACTTTACTTCAATTAGTCTAATGTTGTTTGGGCTCCCGCAGTACTTGCGTTCAGTCCAATCTGCAGTACGGGTTAAGTGATTGCAAACTAGAAGTGACTCTTGCAATAATGAAATTGGTTTTAAAGCTTTTACTTTGTCAATCGTAATGTTTTTGCCAATAATGTCTACAGAGATTAAACAAAACAGGCGGATTTCCATCTGAATAGACTAGATAATACAAAAAATAATACGCTTTATTAGATAAACTTTTTATTATTATTCCGGCTGTAAAATGTTTACACATTTTCCGGAAGCAAAGATTACACAAGTGATTGAATTCTTATCTTCCACTACTGCTTCTCCACCCAAAGATTTTCTTCAATTTCCCGTTCCCTTAATTAGTCTGAATTTCTTCTATTCAAGTGACAGGTGGTCTTCCTCTTTCCCTTCTTGCCAGTAGCGTCCATTCCATAACTCTCCTTGGTAATCCTTCTTGTGCAATGCTTTCCGTGAGTCCACGGAATTGTAATTTTTTTGTTTGGATAATATGAACAATTGAATTTTTGACATTCATTCTGTCCTTAATGACATTTCTAATTTTCTCACGTCTGGATGCTCTTGCCGAAGGTCTTCAAAAGTCCATCTATCCTGGCATTAATTTTGTTCTTGCGTGTTTATTATTAGTCCAAAATTCTGACCCGTAAGTCATGATACTTCTAGCAATGGTTTCAAATTAGTAGATCAACTAATTTTGTTTTAATTAACGTTGATTACACTTTTGGTTCCGCCACAATCCGGATATTGTTGTGTGGTCTCTTGTATCTATAGCTGTCAGTTTATTGTGCGGTTTCCACCTCGTCCGGACATTCTGTTGATCATAATCGACTCCTCTTTTCGTCTGTGACGGATCTATATCGCTTCTTCAACTTTATCCTGGGCTTAGTTTTTTCTTGTATTCTTACGGTTATCACGCTGTGTGTGTGTGTTTTGTAGTAGTAGCAGTAGTAGTAGTAGTAGTAGTAGTAGTAGTAGTAGTAGTAGTAGTAGTAGTAGTAGTAGTAGTAGTAGTAGTAGTAGCAGCAGCAGCAGCAGCAGCAGTAGTAGTAGTAGTAGTAGTAGTAGCAGTAGTAGTAGTAGTAGTAGTAGTAGTAGTAGTAGTAATAGTAGTAGTAGTAGTAGTAGTAGTAGCAGTAGTAGTAGTAGTAGTAGTGACAGTAGTAGTAATAGCAGTAGTAGCAGTAGCAATAGTAGTAGCAGAAGTAGTAGTAGTAGTAGTAGTAGTAGTAGTAGTAGTAGTAGCAGTAGTAGTAGTAGTAGTAGTAGTAGTAGTAGTAGTAGTAGTAGTAGTAGCAGTAGTAGCATTCTGCAACTCAACCACCAGTAGGCCTAATATTCGATTTCCGAGAATCTCCTCTAGATTTCCTCTCCTTACGTCCTCCATCACAACGTGTCTCCAAGTTCTTCGAGGTCTACCTGTTTTCCTACGATTGAGCGCATGATATTCTAATATCCTCCTAGGTCCATCTATTGATGCTCATACGCTGCATGTGTCTATACCAAATGCATTTCAAATATGGTGTAGTCGGAATAGTATACTACAAGATCTTCCCAGACACATTATTCCAACTTTTGATAATTTTTTTTTTTTTTTTTATTTGTCACCTGCCAATACGCTAATGTATTTGTTGAAAATGATTGCAAAACTCTTCTATGTATATTTGTTTTAACGTTCGTTCATTGCAATATTTTATGACCAGAGGAAAGAGTTTACCCTTTGTATATCTATTCGCCCTTGTGTTAGTCTTTAGTTAATATCTTTATCACTAGTTAAAACTTTGGTAATGATGCTCTCCATATTCACGGAAGGCTTTCATATTTCCGCAGTAAAGCACGATCTCATTAATTTTTTGCCTTAGAAATAAATATACTGTTTTCTGTAAATTAATTTTAAGACCACATTGTGTACTAAGATGTACTAGCTCTTTTTTTATTCACGCTCAAAAGCCCTACGACGTTGTCCGATGCCTAATCTCCATTGTTGACTCTCGTTGCAGTCTTCGTCGTTTAGTACTCTATTGCTCATTGTTTTCGTATGGCCTTTGTCCATGTTTCCTTGGATCTTTCCTTATTTCCGTACTCTCTACGCATCCGTCTTATCGTTTTCTTTGGTAGTCGGTCTTGTCCCATTCTTTGTACGTGTCCGTACCAGTTTAGTTGTTTTTCTTCAATGTAGTCGATGATTATCTTTTGTACGGCCATTTTTTGTATCGTTTTATTTCGTATTTGCTCTAGCTTTCAAGTTCTAGCAGCTCGTCTCAAAGCGTCCATTTCAATAGCTTCTAACTATCTTTCTATCTGTCCTTTTATTCTGCATGATTCGGATCCGTATATTAACGTGCTTTTAATCACACTATTGTTTATTCTTTTCTTTCTTCCTTTTTCAATTTCTGTGCTGTATAGAATCCCATTTAATTATTGTTTTGCTGTGTTATTTTTTATTTTATTTTAACATCATCTGTTCTTTTTTAATCAAATGATGTATTAGTTTTCTCATCTCAAAATTATCACATTGTGTAAGTCGCTGATCACAACCTGATCTGCAGTAAAACTAGGCGTGTAGACGCACTGTGGTCCGATCTCTGTTCCCATTCTTCAGCAGTTCCTTCTCCGTTCATTAAAAACATCCAAAATTTAAATTTTATACAATGTAAGAGCTGCGCGCACTGCAAAAAGTATTCACTTCTTGCGCTCCTTATTAAATTTTCCAGATGCGGTTTCTGGTTTTAATCAGAACTCTTTTTCTCATCTACTATCTTCAAAAGCCTCAAAGTTAGCCACACTTTGTGTCTACGGTATTCGTAAGGTTTTCCTCCATCACGAAACTTGTAAACTTTAAAGCATCTACTGTCAAATTTTGTCAGGGATCAGTTTCGCCTGTATGTGTGTATGCTGAAAATGAAACTTTTTATGAATTTCTTTCTGAATCGAGGGACACGTTTCTTTAAACCAGATTTTTTTTTATTTAAAAATTCTTTTCTTGCTTTTGTAATTCAACTATTTACATTACGCTACAGATACACCAACATAACATTCATATCTGGTTTGGTATCCAAGTCACTTGTATCGAATTAGCAAACTAACCTTTAGTAAACCGCCGTGTGACTTCAAGTAGATTTTGTGACTACGCGTTTCGAAGTATATGCTTCATCATCAGGTAACTTCAAATAAATTAAATCACTCTTTCGAGGTCATCACTAACTAAAATCCAACTCAACATGTGGATTGTACACGGTGTTAGGTACGCACCCACTCAAGTTCAATCTATTACTGCACGGTAGTTAGTCCTTATCCGAGCAAGCAGGTTTAAGGCTGTGTCGTACAACTGAATGGATCTAAAGTTCAACTGATCATTCAACACAGAACCTCGACTGTTTACATTCGTGTTTCATAAATGCCTTGGAAGAGTTTGAGATTTATGGAGCATACATGAATGTAAACAGTCGAGGTTCTGTGTTGAATGATCAGTTGAACTTTAGATCAAATCAGATATATGACACAACCTTGAACCTGCTTGCTCGGATAAGGACTACGACTGCGCAGTAGTAGACTGAACTTGAGTGGGTGCGCACCTAACCCCGCCTAAAATCCATATGCTGAGTTTGATTTTAGTTGGTAATGACCTCGAAAGAGTGATTTAATTTATTTAAAGTTACCTGATGATGAAGTATACGCTTCGAAACGCATAGTGCCAAAACCTACTGGATGTCACACGGTGGATTACTAAAGGTTAGTTTGCTAATTAAATACTAACACTATATGCAGAGTTGCCCACGTAACAAATGATTTCCAGAACAAGCAGATTTACCTTCCCCACACACGGAAAACGTATGAGAGGAAAAGGGGTGTTTATTTGTAGGCCTATATGTGAATGTGGCGATACAAAACTTCAGTCAGTTCTCTAAGTTCAGACGAAATTCCGCTAAGGCATACATTTCCTTGTCTGCTTACTTGCTTGCTAATAACGTATTAAGACCGCGAAGTAATGAGTCGGGGAGGAACGAAAATGTAAAGTACGAAAGAGGTCTCCCTCATGCAAACTCTGTCTGTCTGTCTGTCTGTCTGTCTGCCTGCCTGTCTGTATGTCTGTCTGTCTGTCTCTCTCTCTCTCTCTCTCTCTCTCTCTCTCTCTCTCTCTCTCTCTCTCTTGCTCATGCTCTACTTCTCTTCTCTCTGTCTGGCCGCAATTCCAAGCTTAAACTTCAGCGTTCCATTTGCACAAATAAATGTGAACGTGAAAACTTAATCGGGACTGCGGGGAATCCAAAGTGTGTGTGTGTGTGTGTGTGTGTGTGTGTGTGTGTATGCGCTCGTGGCAACAGCAACCACAGCCAATGTACGACTGTAGGAAATCGAAAGCTATTATTTGCTGAGCTGCCTCTTCGCCGGTCTCATTTATACCCCGGCGTTACATGTATTTACTCCAAGAACACATCAAATTAATCTCAAATTAATTATACATTAGAAGAATTGTGTTTGGCTGCCTGATTCTTACACTAATGGGTCTTCAACCAACCAGCTATCCATCCATCTGTTTACCTATTTACCTTACCTGTCTGTCTGTCTACATATCCATCTATACATCCAAATATGCATTCATTTATCTCCGTCTGTCTATCTGTCTACCACACTTCCGATCCGTAATAACTTTGTTTTTGTCTGTCTATCTGTGTACATATGTATTACACTCTCTACCTCTGACGATCATACTAGTTTACTTACCAGTATATTCGTTTCCTACTTGCAATAAGTACATCTCTTTTTGCAAATAATACAGCTCAGTGACATAGAATATAATAAACAAAAGAGCAGACTACTACCGAAACTTAGACACGAATCACACTCTGAAAAAATCTATCCTTTAATTTCTTCCCTTCTAATTCTCGCTAACACGTACTAATTAAATTCCTTCACACAGAACTATGACTGACACAAATGCCTTTTTCTGTTGTACTATATGTGTGTGTGCGTGTGTGTGTGTGTTTGTAGAAATGAATGTTCTACTATTGTGGGATATATATATATATATGTATTGTAATTGCGACAATACATATATTTGCATATTTGCCCAGGGCGGTATGTTTGTAAATATTTAGCATAGAAAATATATGATGAACAGTTTTTAACAATATTATGCAGGCTAAGAATTGTCAGAAAGCGCACACCTGCCCCGCGAGTGAATACAGCACTTGTGTGTTTGTGTGTGTGAACGCAAGCTACGACAGGCAAAGTCTACGATGGGGTGATGCGTACGTCTGTAATCAGGTTTTAACCGGATAAAAATAAACTAATTAATACGTTTTAAACCTGTGAACAAAGACTTACCCCAACTATAAGAACACCATTACATAAAGTAATTCTTAACGAATATAGAGATGTAAGTGATTTGCTGAAATGTGCAATAATAAAGACGCTAGGAAATTTAATGTTAATTACTAGTGTAATTAAATAGTAATGAATAAGCGTGTTACATGTGAGTGACCAGAAAAAAAATTACGCAAACGATGATATCGCTCCTGCTACGAGTATGTTTACGAAATCGCGAAAATGATCCAAAAAGTGATTTGTAATTTAAAGGACGCTTTGTACGAAGTGACAATATCTAACAGGTCGAAAACAGTCCTGGACTTGTTAGATCGCCGACCAGTATAAATACCACCGGCAATTTTGGGCGATCACAGAGACTCAAGATATCTTCACACAACGTCACGCTGCTTGTCTGCCGACCGAACGAACATCTTTACCACACAAACCAAGACTTATGGAAGAACTCTGGACCATCACAAACAACAAACCGTAGAGACAGAGAACACAACATCAGCATAATCATCATCGTCAAATTCTCAGGATTCAGGACACACACATACACACACGCAACGGTAAAGTCGGTAGTACGCAGGTGATGAATAAACAATTATATTTTTTTGTTTATCAAAAGAACTCTTAAAAAGAAACTTATATATGAACAGTACAGACTTAAAGTTTTAAATATAATCACTGTAGATAAATGTAAGTGGTAGTTAAAGAAATTAATTTAATTTAACAAGAAAATTTAAAAATACTAATCTTTTGGTGTATGTTAAAATTGGGGTATATCAGTAAATAATAGTTTGGAAGTAAATGTTATTTTTATTATTTTGTTTATAGCAACAATTAGTTTCCTTCTTGAGATTTAATATTATTTATGATTCTAAATGAGTTGCTATTATTATTTAAAATTTGAGTCAAAGTCAGACACACTGAAGTAAAAAGTGTTTATATAATTTGTTTAACATGTCTGTTTAGCTAGTAATATTAAATGGTTGTTTATTTTTATATATCATGAACAGCATAGAAGGTTATATTGTATTTTTGTAATCTTATAAAAGAGAATATTTTTTATTTTTGTATTTCGAAATTTTAATATTTGCATATTTTTGATTAATATTAATAAATCATAGAATGATTATTTTGAAATGATTTAAATTAATTATTTCATGTCATCAACATCTCACTCCTCTTTGAAAATTATTTTTTTATTGTGCAACTACTACGTCGACTTTTACTCGACGCAACGAGAATAAAAAAATATCCTGCGGCCTGGCCGGTGTGATACACTTCATAGTTGGGTTGAGTACATGGTATTGTATTTGTGTAATTTTGTGTATAATACTTGTAACGTTGCAATATATTACAACAACACAAATTGATGTTGCAAATTTAAATTTAATTTAATTTTTGTAGCCCCACGGTTGTGGGAGACAATTCTTTAACAGTACATAACATAAATTTGATATAATGTAATTTATGTGGCCGCACGTTCTTGGAGCACCAATTGTTTAACAATACAAATTGCCAATTTAAATGTATTTTAAATTGTGTAGTGGTAAATCTCATACAACATTACTGATAACGTGTATTTATAAATGGAGTTTGGGTGTAATCGTAAAAACAGTAGTCATTTTGAACTGTAACATGTTTTCATTAATTTATTCAAAACAAATCACAAGTGTGCTTTAAATCGCATTTACTTCTCCATAAAATATTCATTATTGTTTGTTTAAACGTTTTTTTGTTGCAGTACATTCATCATAAAATAAATCTTATATCCTATATTAACAAAAGTATATGCTAAACATTTATTTGTTAATCTACAATTTCTCGACCACTCAGTCTGACTGTGTGCTTTATTGCAGTTTTGTTTTCATTTCTTTATATATTTTTGGTAAGTGCTCCATGGTACATCAGAAATAGTGATCTACATCGAGACCTTAGGATCCCTGATGTCGCCAGTGAAATTAAAAGGTTTGCTGCTAAGCACGAATCTAGACTACACCAGCATATCAATGTAGAAGCTATTCAACTGCTTGACAATGCCAATACAGTGAGAAGGCTGAAGAGAACTAAAACTTTTGAATTAGTGTAGTGCAGTGTGTGCAGAAATCTAGAAAGTAATATATAGTACACCAGTGGGCGACTGTATAAGTAACTTAAAATTATAACAAACATTAGATGTAAATTGATGGTTGGTCTTTTAGACCAGTTTCAATAAAAAAAAAAATATATATGTATATATTTTTTTATTACATTACTTTATGCTTTGCATACATCTTAATGATTTTTAAAAATTTAAATTGACTAAGAGAATTGTTATTCTTTTTATATAACTTCCAACTACGTTACTTTATGCATGGCGTGTAATATTACTCATTGATTACTTTACAAACTTTAAATAAAATTTTACATTTACTAAATTAATCGTTAATCATCCAAGCAAAGATTTAAATTCACTTTAAATAAATTGTTCATCATCAAAGAAAATTCTTATTGAATTTAAATTATATTCTCTTATCTCTATCTACATTTTACATAATTTTTATTTTTTTTTAATTTTGAAGTGTCTTTTCAATGTCTTTATTCTCTCATTTACAAATTATAAATTGGTTATTTGTCACCTCGATACTGTAGATCTTACCCATGTCCTCCGTTGATCCGTAGGTCCTCTTCTAATGGAGTTCCCTGCACGTTCTTCGGTTCCACTTGTCGTCCTTCAGTTCTCGTCCCTCATGGTCCCATCTGGTTGCTGTAGTGAAGAGTGATATGTCGCTCTGCACCAGCTGCTGTTGTCCTAGCAGACGCCTCTATTTCTCTGCATAGCGTTCCTCTGCCTGATGTGACTACGTCGGTTGTCTTGAGTGCTGAACGTTTGTGGTTGTAGACTTGTAGAAGATGTTCGATAATCGTATTTAAAATCAAACTAAGAGTTACTGTTTGATACTTGTATGAACGTATCGTCCATCCGACTTTACAGTTTATTTAATAATCGTGTCGATACTGAACATAGCGTCCCGCCGCATCTGAAGACAGATTGAGAGTAAAATTGGCTCTACTGTGTCCGTATTTATATTCAATCAAGAAACCAGAAAGAATTCTGCATGACAGAAATTGTTTGTGGCGTCAGTTCCCCCACTATCGTCCAATTTCATATTTTCACACATTTCTGCCAATTGCAATGTCTAATGCGGATTTCAAGGTGTTCTAACATTGTCTGATTTAATTACACATATTCTGTGTAATTACCATCGGACTCGCATAATTCGTGTAATTACTACGCTCTTAAAATCGCACAGAATTCGCACTGAACGTCCTATTCACACCGTTTTCCCAGTGCACATGTGTATTATATTTATGCATATTTAGAAGTCATTACAATTTTTTTACCATTTATGGTTTGCTTATAATCAAATAAAACTATAATTTATTATCTATTTGGGGTGAGATTGCAAACCTTCAGGCTTGAACAGGCCTCACGCACACACTCTGTTTACTAGTGTACACACTCTCAGCGACAATCGTGTGATCGTGCATGTTGATTCCTCCGTATAAACGCAGCTTTCAATTACACACCTGCTTATTTATTACATATTAATAAAATTAATCTAAATATTTATTTTATTTAATAAATGCACAGTACAACCTATGCTTGTATTGTCGCAATATATATATATATATATATATATATATATATATTACAACTTTATTTTTAGACACTTTTTTTACATATGCTCTTACACATTTGTGCGTAATTACCCACGTCTCGAAGGTATACTCTTCTTCTGCAGTATTTACCTTGATGTTTCCCAGCTGGGTCGCAGGCTTTGGTCGTTGATTGGGTGTGGATAAGCACGTGAATATCGTTATATAATTTTAATACAAGTAAAGAGTACAGAGGGTTTAGTATTGGTTGTGAAATTAGTTCGACTGTGTTAATGAAATCATATTCACTTGATTTATTATTTAACAATTCAAATTATCATATTAATTATTATTTTGTTTGTGTTAATTACTCTTTGAACCCTTATATTCGATATGAATGTAATGTAATTATAACGTGTTTAAAAAATCTTATCTCTTATATTCTAAGACATATTATACACACATAAACATATATGACCTGAAATATTTACATGGACATATAATACATAACACATATTTTAATATAATACGTAATTCACACGTCTGAAATTGACTATTTATCTTGTCTTTGCAAGTGTGGTTTTTTTATATACCAGTGTATAAAACAAGTAATTAATTAAACAATTATTAAAGTTACTAATAGAGAACATTTTATTACTTTTATTAATTATCTTATTAATGTCTCAATTAATTAAAATCATCCATTTAAATCTCTGATAAAATATAAAATATAATAAAATATGGTACTATATCGACCATTTATTTATGAGATTAATAAATTTAACTTATATGCTCTGTTCAATTATTCTTTGAACTTATTTACTACTTATTCTGAAAAATAAAAATATACTAATGTTTTTGTAAACTTGTATATAGAATCTAGAGCTTCTTTCGATAGACCTCAGAGTCATTTATAATATTAAATAAATGTCTGACTTCACCTGCATTTTTCTGCAACCATTTAACTTTGTCGTTACCGTCATCTGGACGCTCAAGTTTGTTGATCCTCTTCGGTATCACCTTCTCTGTCTCTGCGTCGTTGAAATTCCTCGCTCCGTCTACTGGATGCTGAGTTCTGACGTGGACCTCTGGTCGTGATGATGTACGGCTGGATGTAGCTGCATGTGGCTGTCCCTGTGTCGTCTCGTATTCTGCTCTGGTTCCTCTCCTCTTCTCATCTTGTCCCTCGTAGATGTCTCGAAGTTCTACGCGTACTTCTTGAAGTTCATCGTGGTTACAACTTCTCTTAGATTCTTATAATATTTCTATAATATCCCTCTATAATATCGAATCTTATAGTCTTTTAAAATAACTCGTGTTCCATTAATACTTGCACCGACGTAGTGCCGGTTCCATCGCACTTCAAGTTATGTAATACTGTAAAAAAACATTACTTGACTTTGTACAAGATGCGAGATGCGTGGATTTCTCGTACTATTCTGAGTTTATCTGAGAAAGAGTGTGTCGCTCGCTGGGGTTTTATACTGCTGCCGTCGTTCCATTCCTGTTGGAAACTGTTTTGACAAAATTGAACAGGTCCGCGCGTCGATTTAATTGCTAACTTCAACCTACGCGTCTTTCTATGAAGCGCACACTTTCTTATAAAAATTATTTCACCAATCGTTAGGTATATTATTAAACTTTGTTTATACAAATGCATGAATGCTAAGGTGTGTAAATTATGGCAGTTATGGCAAAATTTCACACGGTGGCTGAACGGTTCCCACGATCATTGACCAATTAGTCTTCAATGATAGCGCCAGGCGCTAGCTATGTTTTTACATATGTCGCTGATTCGTGTGACTTCTGGTTTTCGTTAATTCAACCTGTCTCTCATTTACACAAGTACAATAGCACACACACGCAGACTGACACACAAGCGGCTGCCAGTCATTATGACGTCACCTTTGCCGGTCGGCGCGTGTTGGTTTCTCCCCTTCGCTACGATTTAAAAACCAACGAAGCTTTTAATTCCCTATACAGGCTCACTTCCAATATTTATCTATTTAAAATTAAATCCTATGTTTATTTCTTATATTATCTCATATATCTAACGCTTAATTATTACATTATTTTTATTATTTACATCTTATATACCTCATTCGTGCGTTCGTATGTTATCATACCTCAGTCAGGGTTTGATACATATACTTATGCTAAACGTATCGTTGCAATATATATATATATATATATATATATATATATATACATAGATAGATAGGGAGAGAGAGAGAGAGAGAGAGAGAGAGAGAGAGAGAGAGAGAGAGAGAGAGAGAGAGAGAGAGAGAAGGAGAGAGAGAAAGAGAAAGACTTTGGATTTATTTATTTATTATAACAAATAACAGTTAGAGTAGACATTTCCAACAGCCTGCCCGCAAATTAATGTAGGTCGTGAATATACTTGAGACAATTAATTTAACAATTACTCCATTTAATTTAAAAGTAAACAAATGATACAATGGTGCCAGTCTTTTCCTTAAATATCTTGCTTAGGCAAAACAGACGTGGTTGTTCAATGATTCGTCCTTGATTCTTTACTCAATAGCATCTGTGAGCAAAGTATGTTGAAGTTTTTTTAAACTCGGACTCGACACAAATAAAACAACAGCTTAATGATTTCTTAGAATTTACTGACACGGATGTAAATAAGGAAAATGAGGAACAACACGACTACATTAACGAATTCACGGAAAAAACAGTGAGACTGTGTTCACACCTCAAACGAATTACTGTATTACTAGAAATTTGCACTCAAGTTGTTATTGTTAACATAAATAATAAAAACAGTGTTTAAAAAAACTTAGCG
This sequence comes from Magicicada septendecula, assembly GCA_034769895.1. Taxonomy (NCBI): domain Eukaryota; kingdom Metazoa; phylum Arthropoda; class Insecta; order Hemiptera; family Cicadidae; genus Magicicada; species Magicicada septendecula. The sequence continues at coordinate 469,736,644 of CM068371.1, forward strand.
TTTCAATTATATTTTACAATAAGTTAATGTTATATAAGCAAAGATTTTACATAAATACAGAATGTTTAATATGTTTCTTTTATCTTTATTACTTTACTGAAATAATATCGACTGCAGTGTTAAAAACCTAGAGAGAGTTTCCAAAAGGATGACCCAATTTTAAAGAGTTATATTTATGAAATCGCAGATATCCCATGAATGAATGATGTGCTGCTTGAATAGGGCGTGGACCACAGTTTCAGGGAATTACCGCTAGATGCCACTCCGCGCGTTGAAACTGTCTATAAGCTCAGTCTGTTGCAAGATGGCGTCCGCTCAACAAAAGTCGTTTTGCGTTCTGCAGTTCAACAATACTGAGTCCGTGATTACAGTCCAGTCTTGGACTGTATCAGTCTTGGTCCAAAGAACATTTATCGTTGGTATCACAATTTGAAGTTGCTTAGAATGTTTGTTCAAGAGTTCAGGTTGACATCTCACTTCTGACGAAAATGTGAAAATAATTCAAAAAGCGTTTAGGCGAAGCCGTATCAGAGGAGAACTTACAACTTATTCCTTATACGACTGTCTGGCTTGTGCTAAGGTGACGTTTGGTCTATAAACCATACCGATTAGAACGAGTGCAAGCTTTTAGTGTTGGTGATAAAAGGAAACCTGTTAAGTTTTGCAATGATCTCTTAACGGAAGACGAAAGATTTTTACGGCATTTTTAGTGATGAAGTTTCATGTTATCGGTAAATTTATAACGTTCGCATATGGGGTCTTCAGAATCCTCATGATATCGTAGAGCATGAGCGACATTCACCAATAGTAAACGTTGTTTGTGCAACTTCTCAAAACAAAGATTTACGGCTCATCCTTTTATTGAGGAACACTGTGACGGCACAGAGTTATCTCGAAATGCTTAAGACCTGGTTTTTCGACAACTTGATGAGGACTGTGATGAATTTATATTCCAACAAGACGAAGCTCCGTCACACTGGCCAACAACGTACGGCAATTCCTGACCTCAACTCTGCATAGGGCGCACGGGACCCCGTGACACTGCCCTACACTCTTGGCCTCCAAGATCTCCAGACATTAACCCATACCACTTCTTCTTGTGGGGATAGTGAAAGACCGTGTTTTTATTTCAACATAAGTTCGTGACCTAGACGAGCTCAAAAACAGGATACCAGCAGCAGTAGCTTCAGTCGAAGATGTTACCTTGTGAAAAGTTTGGGATGAATTTAGCTATCGTTTTGATGTCCGTGCGGATGGTGGAGAGCACATAGAGCATTTGTAATAACGTTGCTTAAACTTTATGATTTTGCAAGTATTTTGTACTTTGTTCCATTATTGTAACGTGTAACCAATAAATATAACTATTTAAAATTGGATCATTCTAGTTGAAACATTTTGTTCAGTAAGATGTGATGTGTTAAGTATGTAACTAAATTACCTATTTCTATCTTATTTATTAATAAATACTGCTTTTTATTTTTCATTACTTGATGAAAATCGGTCTCTTATGATGCAAAGATATGTCCTGCACTCGTGAAATTAGAGCAAGAATTGCTTTAGAGAAAGAGGGATTTAATGGGAAAAAAGACTCCTGCGTGGCAAAATTAATAAGAATTTAAGATAAAGGTTGGCCAAATGTGGAGCGTTGCTTTATAAGGTGCAGAGATATAGACACTGAGGAAGGAGGATGAGATAAGATTAGAAGCATTTGATATGTGGGTTTGGCGAGCAATAGAATAAGTAAGGTGAGTTGATAAAATAAGGAATGATGAAGTTTTGAGAAGAATAGGGGAAGACAGATTAATCCTGAAAGTAATAGGAAATAGGTAAAGGAATTGGTTAATTCATTGTTTAAGAAGAGACTGCTTGCTTACAACTGCCATGGAGGGTGTCATAGAGGGAGAAAAAAGAAGAGGGCTTAGAAGAATGATAGATAGATTAGATAGATAGCAGATAGATAGTGTTACGACAAGCCTACCGAACAACCCAGAACATTCTCTACTCCCCCCGTCAAGTGTTGCAGTTGTGCGTCATTCAACTACGTGATTCTAGTGAGTTCCAAGAACACTTGAGATACTTCGCATTAAGCCGCCGGCGTCGTGCAGTAAGGAGGCAAAGCTATACTGCGCCTCTCCGGGGCCTAGATAAAGCCATAGCAGGCGGATTGTCAATTGAGTTACGTGAGCGATTGTAGCTAGTGCAGATTGAGTGTGTCGAAATGAAGTAGTATTGTGTTAATAATTGGGTGACATTAATAGACATTGTGTAGTGGACATTGTATTGCGTATGAACAATTTTTATTTTATTTGTTGTAAGATAATGTGTTGTCAATTACGAATTGTTTAACTGTGAAAATTAAAGCTGGTAATTAGTGACTTAATTGGTGTCTTGTATTTTGTTTCCACTGTACCTACGACGATCAGGTAGACCGTCGTAACAGTGGTGTCAGAACTGGGATAGAACGGTTAACAGTGGAAACAGAAGACACTTAGTAAAAGAGTGGTGTTAGTGGTAGTTGATAAAAATAAAACGGATACAAGTCAGATGATAGAGTCATTCAAAGCAATGGTACTGAAGATCGAGAAACGACGCCAACATGAGGCAGAAGAAGCAGAGGAAAGACGCTGGCGAGGAGCGCTAGAGGAACGACAGAAAGCACTAATGGAAGAACCATTAAAAGGAAAACGTAAGCGTGAAAATGAAACACCAGAGAGACGACAAAGAGAAGAATTTAATCGTCAAGCAGACGAGGTTGATTTGTTCATACAAGACGATATCACTGCAAAATTCGTTCTGTTACGAGGTGAGCTGAAGAAACAAGTTGACAGAATATCTGAAATAGACAAATCTGTGTCAACTATGAAAACAAATATGTCAAGTTCAGAAGATTCTATTACAAACTCAATAAAACAAATTAAAAAGTAACTCCAACGTTTAGTGAAAGTAATATTTCATAAAGACAGGCCATTAATAAATGCTGATGAAGATTCAAAATATCAGAGAAATCAAACTGTCGTAGGGCCAGTTTACGCAAAGGCCCCAACGTTTGATGGAAGCACTCATTGGGCAACTTATATTGGCCAACTTGAAGCTGCCGCTCGCTTAATAAATGGACGAAAGGAGAGGAAGTACTTTCACTAATTCTTGCTTTAAAAGGGCGTACCGCAGAACTAATACAGAAAGTGCCATCTGAGAGTGAGAACGTCTATGCCGGATTAACTAAAGCTCTGGAATTACTATACGGTGACCAGAATTACGGTACGGTGACCAGAATTTGTGCGAAGTGTACCGTGAACAACTTAAAGCGAGGCGACAGCGTACAGGGGAGAGCCTTGAAGAGTTTGAAGCGAATGTCGACCGACTGACGAGATTGGCTTATCCTGAAGAATCAGAGGACTTCCGGAAGTGGATTTCTCTCATTATGCTTACTGACGGTATCAGAGATAGTCAGTTACAACAAGTGTTAAGAATGGCTCGGCATGATAATAAATCAGACGCTCCTGTTCATGCTCTCCGTTTTGAAGCTGCCAAGTCGACAAACCTACATTAATCAAAGTATGCCATCACGTTGTAGCCAAACGGATGCAATACCACAGTATTATCATGGCGGACGGCATAAAGAGACGATTAAAAAACAACAGTTTTGGAAGTCAGCCACAACGATCTTTCGTACCAAAGGATAAAGACAGAAGACCGAGGTGTTACAACTGTGGAAAACGTGGTCATCTACAGGTAGACTGCTGGGAGAAGAAAATACCGAGAGAAGGGAATGATCGCACCAATTGGAGAATTAAAGCCCCAGAACAGCACAGTTTCCACTCTACATAAGACTAGTGGGAACCTGATTGTTACTGGATTTGCGGAAGCTAAACAAACATCATTTACAGTCGGCACAGGAGCTACAGTGTCTATTGTGCGCCATGACTTAATCAGCAACCGACGGCCTCGAATTAGCTCTTGTACAATACAGACTGTGACTGGAAGCCCCGTCAATGTGTTAGGAAAGATAGACGTACGTGTAAGCCTAGGTGTTCTTCAGTTTAACCATCAAATGCTCGTTGCGGACATTGTCGATGAAGTGATTCTTGGCACGGACATTATGAATGCCTACGGATTCGTTGTAAACTTAAGAGAAAATGTCCTGAGGGTCGGCCAAGAGAAGATAAATCGTTGCATAGCTAAAATGACAAGGTCTACCAACCATTAGATTAAGCAAGTGGCATTGACCGAAGAAGGAGTCAACAAGTCTGGTCAAGAAGAACCTTTCCTATTCCAGGCGGAAGTGGAAGAAGAAATGGCAGAGGAAGTACAAATACGTGAAACTGCAAAAGGACTGACTGGAATGCCAACAATGGGTGTCAAGGGAAACCCCTTGTTTATTCGTGAGTTCGTAGAAGCGCCCGTGGGGAAAGTTGCTGAAGAAGATGTTACGCAAGAGGTTGATTACGAGAACCAAACAGACTTGGATCAGCCAGTGTTGTTTAGATCATCAGTACACGACGAAACGGGAGTGATTCCAGGAAAATTAGCGGTTGCGCGGAAGACTCGTATTCCTGGGAACTTGATGTTCGGATCACACGAGACTGAATTTGAAGAACCGAAGAACAAGCCAGGACGTCTACCTAGATCGCCTGGCCAAGTATTACTTCAGAGACGGTTTGGCAGTTCGGCACGAACAGGCTTAAAGAGGGGCCGGTGTTACGGGAAGCCTACCGAACAACCCAGAACATTCTCCACCCAACCCGTCCAGTAAGGCAGCTGTGCGTCATTCAAGTAGGTCGTTCTAGTGAGTTCCAAGAACACTTGAGATACTAAGCATTAAGCCGCCGGCGTCGTGCAGTAAGGAGGCAAAGCTGTACTGCACCTCTCTGGGGCCTATATAAAGCCATAACAGGCGGATTGTCGATTGAGTTACGTGAGTGATTTTAGCTAATGCTGATTGAGTGTGTCGAAGTGAAGTAGTATTGTGTTAATAATTGTGTAACATTAATAGACATTGTGTAGTGGACATTTTATTGCGTATGAACAATTTTTATTTGATTTGTTATAAGAGACTGTGTTGTTAATTACGAACTGTTAACTGTGGAAATTAAAGCTGGTAATTAGTGACTTAACTGGTGTCTTGTATTTTGTTTCCACTGTACCATACGACGATCAGGTAGACCGTCGTAACAATAGCATTGAAATCAGAGGGTGTTACGAAGAAACGGCAAGACTGGCATACGATAGGACGGCTTCGAGAGCTTTTACCGTTTGGAGATCTGCCTTAGGGCAGAACACCAAATAATAATACTTATAGTTCAGTTGGTAGTTTTTCCATTTTTGTTTGTGAATATATCTAATTTTATACATAGTCGGGATAACATTGTTTCTTAACACACACACACACACACACACACACACACACACACACACACACACACACACACACACACACACACACACACACACACACACACACACACACACACACACACACACACAAAATCTTCATTTTACGTAATGGTAAATATTAGGGCTAGTGTAGTATTATCAGTGAAACTCGTGGAGTGGCCACTTCAACTGCTGTTGAGAAACTATCTGCTTCATATAGTTTCAGTTATAAACTTAAAAATAAAATAAAATATTTGCCCTAAGTAGAGGGAAAATGGGGGTTCTAACTAACAAAGGATGCCGCCTTTCCCACGGTCTAGATCAAAGAGATGCCGCCGTTCCCACGGTCCAAGATTTTTCCCACGCTCTCCCCACCACCGCTGGACCACAGCATCCCAAAGGACCGCGAATTTCCTCGAATAAATTTTTTTATTTTTTTTTAATTTGAATTATGTTATTGAATTTAATACATGTGTGTGTGTGTGTGTGTATGATCAAATTATTATGTCTGTTACAAATTTTCTGAAAAATTGCTTTAAACAAACGTTTTTAATGTAAAAATTTAGAAAGTAGGTCACAGCGTATGATGACATTTATATCTCTCTCTAATTCTGTTGTGGACATACATAGCTGTAAGCAGTGACTATCTCCTTATGAATGCGGAATGTAGACTTTCCTAAAATTATTTGCAAAAAACATTATCAAACGCATTATTGAATTTAATACATGTGTGTGTGCGCGTGTATGTGTATGATCATATTATTATGGAGTGGGTTATACAAATAATAATAAAGTGTGTGTAATATATATATACATTTATTAAAATACATAGACACAGCTCCAAGATTATATTAAACAGTTTTACAATTAAAAATACATACACAGCTCCAAGATTATATTGTTACAAGTATGAAAATATATCTAAACTAATATTTACAATTTAAAAAAAAAACATACACAGTTCCAAGATTATATTGTTACAAGTATTAAAATATATCTAAACTAGTTTTACAATTAAAAATACATACACACACATAGCTCCAATATTATAATGTTACAAATATGATGAAAATATATATATATTTAAAACTAGTATTTACAAAATATGTATAAAATAAGACTTAAACACGTCTATGTACTGTGTTGGACAATGGTGTATATTCTACAAGCGAATCATGTAGTATCATACAGTAGGCGGTTGTCTGTCTAGGAAAATTCATTGACGATTCAAATTCTAAACGTACATCAACTGCTGAAGACTTAAGTGTATCGTCTTGCTTGCTACAATCGAAAACAACCAGCGGGGCTTTTGATTTGAATAATTCCGGTGTCAGTACTGGGCTGCCGTCTAAACGGTGGTAATACGAACTTTGAAAACTGGTGTACATATTGTACAATAATGCAAAACGGTCTTTCCCAATATCCAAGTTTAAATTATCGTAAGGATAATACTTGTCGTTTAGAAACAGTCTCGCATTGATCACGTTACAGTGATCGAATTCATCAGCGTGTGCTGTCAGTACATTTTTTCTTGCTGTCTGAAACGCTAACACAACAAAGCGTGGTTTTTCTAGCTGATTTCTTTCTATAATCAGAAAGAATATCGGTATTACCACACCCACGTTTTAACATTAAATTTCGAGTTTCATTATTTAATTTGCCGTCAGCAGGTAATTTGTAATATTCTTGAAGCATAAGGAGGGCATTGGAAACATCTGAATCATTTACTAATTGCAATGACGTTTTATCTTTCGTATAAAGATATCCATATTCATATAAGTAATGTTTAACTTGATCCAATTGAAACTGTGTTGTGTTATCCGTTATACATTTTGTCCATAATGTTAAAAAAAAATATTACCGATTTAAGTGCCGTCATGGTTTCCGATTGTACTTTACAATGACAAATACCAAACAACGTTGTTAATAATTATAAAAGAATATGTTATTATCCCTTCTCCTCAATATTTATAAAAAAGATTTTTAACAAAAATATGAATCAACAGGAATCGAACCTACATACTTACCTTCACATTTACCATTACTAGTCTAACCATTTAATCGATTAAGCTAATTCATATCTTATTAACGAACGATTACTCACGATAGGAAAAACAGTTTACGTGTCAACGAACTCGGAATCGAACCTACATACTTACCTTCACATTTACCATTACTAGTCTAACCATTTAATCGATTAAGCTAATTCATATCTTATTAACGAACGATTACTCACGAAAGGAAAAACAGTTTACGTGTCAACGAACTCGGAATGTTTATGTTTACATTTTAAGTGTGCAATGTTTACGTGTCAACAAACACCGTCTGTTTATGTTTACATTTTTATGTTTGAGAGTCATTACATCGTCGGAGATGTCAACTAGAGAGCTCCCCCCTTTCAAATAGTATTCATCAAAACTTTGTAAATTAGAATCTGCACTACAGTCAAACATACGCACACACAAATAAATTAAAAATAGAAATTAATTTCATCATATGTCTGTTGGTTGCTAGTAGTATGGGCCTGTATTTCCTCATATCATTCTTATTGTATTTTTTCGATAGTTTCATAAACAAAAGTTCATACAGACCAGGTGTACCCTCGTAAATTTTTCCTTTGACATGAAAGTTGTCGTTATCATCGATTGATTTTACAAAGTTTATATATATTCGATAAAAATTAACTGTGAACATACTTACAACGTCCGCTCTCTCTCTCTATTTATCTCTCTGTCCGTCCGTCGTCCATCCCTCCGACTGTCTGTCTGTCTGTCTCTGTCTGTCTGTCTCTGTCTGTCCGAGTTCGTTGACACGTAAACTGTTTTTCCTTTCGTGAGTAATCGTTCGTTAATAAGATATGAATTAGCTTAATCGATTAAATGGTTAGACTAGTAATGGTAAATGTGAAGGTAAGTATGTAGGTTCGATTCCTGTTGATTCATATTTTTGTTAAAAATCTTTTTTATAAATATTGAGGAGAAGGGATAATAACATATTCTTTTATAATTATTAACAACGTTGTTTGGTATTTGTCATTGTAAAGTACAATCGGAAACCATGACGCCACTTAAATCGGTAATATTTTTTTTTAACATTATGGACAAAATGTATAACGGATAATACAACACAGTTTCAATTGGATCAAGTTAAACATTACTTATATGAATATGGATATCTTTATACGAAAGATAAAACGTCATTGCAATTAGTAAATGATTCAGATGTTTCCAATGCCCTCCTTATGTTTCAAGAATATTACAAATTACCTGCTGACGGCAAATTAAATAATGAAACTCGAAATTTAATGTTAAAACGTGGGTGTGGTAATACCGATATTCTTTCTGATTATAGAAAGAAATCAGCTAGAAAAACCACGCTTTGTTGTGTTAGCGTTTCAGACAGCAAGAAAAAATGTACTGACAGCACACGCTGATGAATTCGATCACTGTAACGTGATTAATGCGAGACTGTTTCTAAACGACAAGTATTATCCTTACGATAATTTAAACGTGGATATTGGGAAAGACCGTTTTGCATTATTGTACAATATGTACACCAGTTTTCAAAGTTCGTATTACCACCGTTTAGACGGCAGCCCAGTACTGACACCGGAATTATTCAAATCAAAAGCCCCGCTGGTTGTTTTCGATTGTAGCAAGCAAGACGATACACTTAAGTCTTCAGCAGTTGATGTACGTTTAGAATTTGAATCGTCAATGAATTTTCCTAGACAGACAACCGCCTACTGTATGATACTACATGATTCGCTTGTAGAATATACACCATTGTCCAACACAGTACATAGACGTGTTTAAGTCTTATTTTATACATATTTTGTAAATACTAGTTTTAAATATATATATATTTTCATCATATTTGTAACATTATAATATTGGAGCTATGTGTGTGTATGTATTTTTAATTGTAAAACTAGTTTAGATATATTTTAATACTTGTAACAATATAATCTTGGAACTGTGTATGTTTTTTTTTTTAAATTGTAGATATTAGTTTAGATATATTTTCATACTTGTAACAATATAATCTTGGAGCTGTGTATGTATTTTTAATTGTAAAACTGTTTAATATAATCTTGGAGCTGTGTCTATGTATTTTAATAAATGTATATATATATTACACACACTTTATTATTATTTGTATAACCCACTCCATAATAATATGATCATACACATACACGCGCACACACACATGTATTAAATTCAATAATGCGTTTGATAATGTTTTTTGCAAATAATTTTAGGAAAGTCTACATTCCGCATTCATAAGGAGATAGTCACTGCTTACAGCTATGTATGTCCACAACAGAATTAGAGAGAGATATAAATGTCATCATACGCTGTGACCTACTTTCTAAATTTTTACATTAAAAACGTTTGTTTAAAGCAATTTTTCAGAAAATTTGTAACAGACATAATAATTTGATCATACACACACACACACACACACACATGTATTTAATTCAATAACACGCTTGATAATGCAAATAATTTTTACGATTAAATAAAAATCTGCACATACATTAAAATTAAAATTAAATAAAATCTGTACAACTTACCAAAAAAAAACTAGTATGTGCGTTGTCTACACTGAAGGCGTACAAACAGACTTTCAACTATTAAAAAAAAGATGTAGAGATTTCACGATGTATCAGCACACGTTGGTGAGAAATTGCCACTATAAAAATACAGTAAGAATATATTTTCAGAAATTGTAATTTGATCATACACACACGCGTACACACACACATGTATTAAAATCAATAAATAATGCACTTGATAATTTTTACGAAATCTTCAGACAGCAAGAAAAAATGTACTGACAGCACACGCTGATGAATTCGATCACTGTAACGTGATCAATGCGAGACTGTTTCTAAACGACAAGTATTATCCTTACGATAATTTAAACTTGGATATTGGGAAAGACCGTTTTGCATTATTGTACAATATGTACACCAGTTTTCAAAGTTCGTATTACCACCGTTTAGACGGCAGCCCAGTACTGACACCGGAATTATTCAAATCAAAAGCCCCGCTGGTTGTTTTCGATTGTAGCAAGCAAGACGATACACTTAAGTCTTCAGCAGTTGATGTACGTTTAGAATTTGAATCGTCAATGAATTTTCCTAGACAGACAACCGCCTACTGTATGATACTACATGATTCGCTTGTTGAATATACACCATTGTCCAACACAGTACATAGACGTGTTTAAGTCTTATTTTATACATATTTTGTAAATACTAGTTTTAAATATATATATATTTTCATCATATTTGTAACATTATAATATTGGAGCTATGTGTGTGTATGTATTTTTAATTGTAAAACTAGTTTAGATATATTTTAATACTTGTAACAATATAATCTTGGAACTGTGTATGTTTTTTTTTTAAATTGTAAATATTAGTTTAGATATATTTTCATACTTGTAGCAAAATAATCATGGAGCTGTGTATGTATTTTTAATTGTAAAACTGTTTAATATAATCTTGGAGCTGTGTCTATGTATTTTAATAAATGTATATATATATTACACACACTTTATTATTATTTGTATAACCCACTCCATAATAATTTGATCATACACATACACGCGCACACACACATGTATTAAATTCAATAATGCGTTTGATAACGTTTTAATGCAAATAATTTTAGGAAAGTCTACATTCCGCATTCATAAGGAGATAGTCACTGCTTACAGCTATGTATGTCCACAACAGAATTAGAGAGAGATATAAATGTCATCATACGCTGTGACCTACTTTCTAAATTTTTTACATTAAAAACGTTTGTTTAAAGCAATTTTTCAGAAAATTTGTAACAGACATAATAATTTGATCATACACACACACACACACACACACATGTATTAAATTCAATAACACGCTTGATAATGCAAATAATTTTTACGTTTAAATAAAAATCTGCACATACATTAAAATTAAAATTAAATAAAATCTGTACAACTTACCAAAAAAAAACTAGTATGTGCGTTGTCTACACTGAAGGCGTACAAACAGTCTTTCAACTATTAAAAAAAAAGATGTAGAGATTTTACGATGTATCAGCACACGTTGGTGAGAAATTGCCACTATAAAAATACAGTAAGAATATATTTTCAGAAATTAAATTTGATCATACACACACGCGTACACACACACATGTATTAAATTCAATAAATAATGGACTTGATAATTTTTACGAAATCTTCAGACAGCAAGAAAAAATGTACTGACAGCACACGCTGATGAATTCGATCACTGTAACGTGATCAATGCGAGACTGTTTCTAAACGACAAGTATTATCCTTACGATAATTTAAACTTGGATATTGGGAAAGACCGTTTTGCATTATTGTACAATATGTACACCAGTTTTCAAAGTTCGTATTACCACCGTTTAGACGGCAGCCCAGTACTGACACCGGAATTATTCAAATCAAAAGCCCCGCTGGTTGTTTTCGGTTGTAGCAGACAAGACGAAGCACTTAAGTCTTCAGCAGTTGATGTACGTTTAGAATTTGAATCGTCAATGAATTTTCCTACACAGACGACCGCCTACTGTATGATACTACATGATTCGCTTGTAGAATATACACCATTGACCAACACAGTACATAGACGTGTTTAAGTCTTATTTTATACATATTTTGTAAATACTAGTTTTAAATATATATATATATATTTTCATCATATTTGTAACATTATAATATTGGAGCTATGTGTGTGTATGTATTTTTAATTGTAAAACTAATTTAGATATATTTTAATACTTGTAACAATATAATCTTGGAACTGTGTATGTTTTTTTTTTAAATTGTAAATATTAGTTTAGATATATTTTCATACTTGTAACAATATAATCTTCGAGCTGTGTATGTATTTTTAATTGCGAAACTGTTTAATATAATCTTGGAGCTGTGTGTATGTATTTAAAAAAATGTATATATATATATTACACACACTTTATTATTATTTGTATAACCCACTCCATAATAATTTGATCATACACATACACGCGCACACACACATGTATTAAATTCAATAATGCGTTTGATAATGTTTTAATGCAAATAATTTTAGGAAAGTCTACATTCCGCATTCATAAGGAGATAGTCACTGCTTACAGCTATGTATGTCCACAACAGAATTAGAGAGAGATATAAATGTCATCATACGCTGTGACCTACTTTCTAAATTTTTTACATTACAAACGTTTGTTTAAAGCAATTTTTCAGATAATTTGTAACAGACATAATAATTTGATCATACACACACACATGTATTAAATTCAATAACACGCTTGATAATGCAAATAATTTTTACGTTTAAATAAAAATCTGCACATACATTAAAATTAAAATTAAATAAAATCTGTACAACTTACCAAAAAAAACTAGTATGTGCGTTGTCTACACTGAAGGCGTACAAACAGTCTTTCAACTATTAAAAAAAAGATGTAGAGATTTCACGATGTATCAGCACACGTTGGTGAGAAATTGCCACTATAAAAATACAGTAAGAATATATTTTCAGAAATTGTAATTTGATCATACACACACGCGTACACACACACATGTATTATATTCAATAAATAATGCACTTGATAATTTTTACGTTTAAATAAAATCTATACACTTACCAAAAGAAGATGTGTATACTGGAAGACACGTAAGGCGTACAGTATCAGCCAAACTAGTATGTGCGTTGTCTACACTGAAGACGTACAAACAGTCTTTCAAAAGAAGATGTGTATACTGGAAGACACGTAATACGTGCAGTATCAGGATGTACAAGTCGACAAATAAGAAATTGCCGCTAACTTACTTAGCGTATATATAGTGTACTCTGTAGTGGGGAAAGCACGTGTGTGTGTGTCCGTTTTTAGAGTAATTACTGTAAGCGGTGTTAATGCTTGACAGGTGTCAAATTAGAAAGTAGAGTTGTCCGTTTTTAGAGTAAATACTTTATAATCCTAATTACTGCTAATGACTAGCAGGTGTGAAATTAGAATGTAGGACGTCATACACAAGGTTAATGACCTCTGGTTTAATTTAGCGAATAATAACTATATCTAATTCAGTATCGTTGTGTGTGTGTGTGTGTGTGTGTGTGTGTGTGCATAGACTTGTTTCGCTGTCAACGTACTCCGAATATGCATGCAATTATTTGTATAGTAATCAGAAATGTGTGTGAGAGAGACATTTTAATTATTTGTAGGTTGTATCTTACAATCATGAAAATTATTATTTAAACTGATAATTGTTTTATTAAAATCTTACAATGACGAAATATTATTATTTCATTGTTTACGATATATATTTAATGCAAAAAATGAATTTTTAAAATTACATTCGTCTGTATTTAAGTTCGTGTACACACATACAAATCGTTTGAATAAGGGAAATCTTCGAATATGCATCCAATTATTTGTATAGTAATCAGAAATGTGTGAGAGAGACATTTTAATAATTTGCAGGTTGTATCTTACAATTACGAAAATTATTATACAATGTGTGTGTACACAAAACTTTTGAAAATACCTTATTTCAAGGAGATTTTTTTATGCGTAACACTTTACCACACACACACACACAGACTTGGCAGTATATTAATTTCTAAATCGTAGTCAATGACTGTCATGTGTCAAAAAAGGACGCCACGAGATAGGTGATAAATATATATTTTTTGGTGATTACATTTTAGTATCGCTAATTACAATAATCCATAAGTAGCACGACGCTTATGTAAAACCGTTTTTAGAGTAAATACTTTATAATCCTAATTACTGCTAATGACTAGCAGGTGTGAAATTAGAATGTAGGACGTCGTACACAAGGTTAATGACCTCTGGTTTAATTTAGCGAATAATAACTATATCTAATTCAGTATCGTTGTGTGTGTGTGTGTGTGTGTGTGTGTGTGTGTGTGTGTGTGTGTGTGTGTGTGTGTGTGTGTGTGTGTGTGTGTGTCTGTATGTCATTAGTTGTGGCATTTTCCGCCGACCTGAGACCGTACTGTGGCAACCTCAGTATTAGTGGCAACGTAAAACGCGTGCCACTAATAAAAGTTATATTTTCGCCTAAATTAAAATATTTTTTTGTAACCTATGTATTCGTAAGAGTATAAAACCACTCCTACTGTAACCTAGATGTAACGTTTCGGCATTTCAGCATTTTTTCTAGCTTTTACGACTACTGTTCCACAAAGTAGGAAAATGCATGGTTGTGTGAGTGTATGCAAACCACCGCATCTGTGGCACGCACACGCCACTGTACTCATACGAACCTAGCGTGCATTCTTGTCATCATATAATTGCAATGTCAAGGTCTCCAGACAGATTATACAACGTTGCCACGCTGAAATTCGCAAAATTAGCGGGAAACTAAATCTAAACTGTCCGCTGTGTGCCATATGAGTGACGCGGAGTGCTTTGAGTAGTGTGGCTGTAACGAAGGTGCATTACAGCGTTCTTGGATTAAAGCCTTCTTGGATTACAGCGCTTTAACCCAATAATCCAAATGGAATCAAGTTCCTTTATACAATAAAAGTCACTGTAATTTTTGCTAGACACATTATATTTAAGGTTGCATTTATAAACTTGTGTAACCGCCTTAACGTACTTTATATGAAGTATATAAAACAATAAGCTAGAATTAGTGCCGCAAATATATTACATTTGTTACGTAGGCAATAAACACATATGAAATTAGGTGTAATATACATTTTATATAAACCGTTTCCGTGCACGTGTGAAAATCAATTGTTCACCCACATGCCAATAACCTACCAACCTAAAATTTTTCAACTCACACGTTGCGGATGACAATATCCGCTTATGGTATTTTAGGATATACTAATGTTAACAGAGAAAAATAAAATGCAAGTAAATTTTAGAAACAAATCTTTAAAAGTGCGGCGACTGTACAACCCAGTGACAGGAAGTCTGCAGGTAAGGACTAAGAGAAGACAAAAGTGTGGAACTACCGTTATGGAGACAACCAATGGACAAAGAAAATTTTGTGTCGAGTACAGTGAAAGACAACAAAATATGATATATAACTTCTCATCCTTAACACTTTTAGCTAATCCCGTGACAAAAAAATAGACAAAAATTATTTTTGGTATTCTTCTAAAGAGATTATCTAAACATCAGTCGGATACAAACATCAGATAAACATATCTTTACTCATGTACTTAAGTACTTTATTAGCTTTGAAACAAACCAATTGAACTATGGAACCGTTTATGCACTATTACAATTGTTTATTTTTCCACACATTTTAGTACATGGAATTTTAATACATCATTTTACACAAAAATGATATACATGAAAGACAGAATATGCTATATAAACTTATAAAACGCATGAATAAAAACGAGAGATGCTGCGGATATTAACGTTATAAAAGACAAAAGTTATATCTCTTTTCAGAAAAGGAAACAAAAATGATGTATCTATTATTATAAAGGCATAAGTCTCTCCAATGGGAGTTACAAAATATGTAGTAGACCCCTTAATCAACGGCTGCAAACTATTTCCGATAACATATTATTAGAAGTACAGTTGGGCTTTAGAAAAGGACGTTCATGCATTGACGTGTATATATACTAAAGCAAAACATTGAAAAACGTCGGCAATTCAATTTAGAAACACACATAGCTTTTATAGATTACGGAAAAAGCCTTTGATAGAGTTAAAACTTTATGGGGATTTCTATAAGCCAGATGTATTTTGAGACACTCATTGATGCAATTAGGAGCCTATAGGCCTACTTGAACAATAGTACAGTATTGCAAAAGGATCAGTGTCACAACTGTCAAGAGAAATTGCGACGAATTAAGGTGTTTATTACGTATAATGAAAATAACAATTACCATAATCATAATAACAGTAAACGTCGCAGTCTATCACAGCCTACTTCTAACTCTTCGCTGACATTTTCTTAATCGCAATCTGGGTATCAAGGTCCAAGAAAATTTCATTCATAACAATTTCTTTTGAGATGCTGTTGTTTAATACAGCATACAGCACTAGTGTTCTGGAAAGTATAGCAAGCAACCTTTGTTTACAATGTACAGTTAATTATGAAGGACAGCAACAACGAGATGGTTAGTATACGCATTCCATTGTGATGTCGACAGAAACAAGATAAAACTTGCATATTAGCGTAGTCGTCTCGGTAAAACAGTGGACAGCGTCATTCAAAGAAACGTTATCAGTCTCATTTTTGCCACACGCTCGTTCGTTATCTCATCTTTCTTCTAAGCGTGCCCATACCAGAGCGATAGAATTTAACTTACAGCTGTAGTCGGCGGGAGCAGTCTTAGGACGTCATGTCCGTGCTTTTGTGCTATTTCATCGATAAGAAATACTCTCTTTAATATTAGAATCTTTGATAATTAGTAGTAACGCTGGAAAGAGTGAGAGTGTGTGTGTGTGTGTGAGAGAGAGAAGGAAAGAAATAAAATGTGTGTTTGTGTCAGTTTCATAAAATAATGGCTTTCCCGGGAAAATATTTTAATTACGTTATTACACAAAATGAAAATTACGTGCACACACCACACAAACCTCGCTCAGTCAGAAGGTTAATATTCGGAAGCATTTGTTGTCACAATGTGCTCTTAATTGCGTAGCACTTTTCGAACCTGCTTCTGTACACTAATCAGATTCCTCTGTTAGTAAGATGAGATTGCTGTTTCAAATCCACAGTTATCGCTTATCGTTTTCAATGAAACCGACCAATTCATGTGCAGAAACATCGCAACAACGTAACTACACTGACGTCAGATAAAAAAAATTATTTACTATTTATAACAGTTGCTTTAATGCCGACTGTCATTTTTTTTTAAACGGGGAGTGTAATGGATGGTACTAACCCGGTATTACCGTTAATCTCTGTTCTATTAACAGGAAGAAAGCTAAAAATGAACTAAAACAAAGGAACTATGCAGTAACATATACCAGAAAAATTATACAATGTTGTTTTAAAAATACGGAATAGATGTAGCAATTAAAAATGTGAAAGAGTATTTGGTAAGATAAGGAATAAAAACATAGAAAATGCCAATCTTACAAAGAAGCGGAGTTTTTCTTAATATAAAATGCAAAAAAATGTAACAAAGTGTACGTAAGCGAGACAGGACGGAAATTTGAATGCAGGTTGTCTAACCATATACGAGGAGACGGTAATAGAACAACAAATTCTTTATATGCAAGACATTTTTAAAAAGAGAATCACAAATTTCTTAATCCCCTTGCAAACTATGAGCTTTCAAAAGTAGTTAATAATACAGCTGAAAGACGACACTTGATAGGAGGAGAGGGAAAACACAAGTACAAAACAATAGACTATACTAAAACACGAAACGTACTGCAGAGCCTTTGACCACAGACATCACTGCACAAAGAATCATACCACTGTGGCAAAACACACAAACAGTCGCATAGACTTCAAAAAGGCTCTGGAATTTGCACATCATAAATATGTCAGACTACTATAGATATACAACATTAGCAGTGACAGGCGTAACAAGAGAGTAACGCCTGCTACCGCAGGTAATTAACTTTTACCGTAAGGGGCTGGAAATTTTTGGCCAACCACGTGGTTCTGTCTGTAACAAGTGAGTCTAAGAATTTCTTTATTTAGGCTATTATTGACACAGTTTCCTCTGTGCAACAATAAGTCTCTTCTGAGCAGCAATTGGTGTCAATTCTTTCTCGCAAAACAACGTAGTGGACCAGAATACCCGCACCACTGACATTATGCAACGCCAAGGTCACACGCAATACACAGCTAACGGACTACACTTCGTACGCAAATTTTAGTTTCGAATCTTAGTTGATTGCTCTATAAAGTGGACTGCACTGCCCCGTCACTTGTTTCCCTTATCCTATATGATTTTGTATTTCTGCTACACGTGTGCTGTCGTTTGTAACCATGCAAATGAAGAGCTTTTCATCTTTGATAGTATTCCATGTTGCGACAGGTGCGTCGCTAACGTTCCAAAGCTGAATAAATAAATAAAACTGTCCTTCAAGTACAACTTAAATAAAGCGGGTGATATAGCACAACCTTGTCGCAATTCCTTAGTGACTGAAGGTTCATCAGATAGTCTTGACCCTATCTTTGTGGTGCATAGTAATGTTGGTGTATAGCGCTTCCACAGCATAGAGCTTCCAGATCGCTTTACAGCTCTTCTTTGGGTCTATGCCTGTACCCATTACTTTTTTGAAGAATTCTTCGTTCAATTTTAAGAAGAGGTTCCAAGTTTTGAAAGCACTTTGTTTCCACTCCATACATGATCACCGGCCTGGTCACAATGCTATAATGGCGGACATTTACACTTCTAGAAAGGTTTTGCTTTCCGTTTATATTATTAATAATAATAACAACATTTTTACAAGAATATACTTTTTTATTTTTTTGTGAATTACTATGATTTGTTAGCATTCAACTATCATCATCTGATATAAAATTATATATAATATTTTATATCACTATCAATATAATTTTATATCTGATTATGTTAGTTGAATACTATCAGAACACTGTAATTCACAAAATAATAAAAAAAAAAAATCTTCTAAAAAATGTTGTTATTATTAATAATAATATAAAACAGTAAATAATATACATTAAATTGCCCAAAAATGCTATCTGGTCTAAAATCTTTATAAGACAGGTCCACTTATACTGTTAAATACTTTGCCTATGTCTGTAAAAATCTAAGTGGGTCTTAAATTTATGCTAAGTTTACAACCTTTTCTCCAGTACTTGTTATGACATAAAAATTGCGTTTGTACAATATTTTTATTTCTTAAAGCCAGTCTGATTACTGATATGAAAACATACGAAACTTATTTTAATCTTCTAGCCTATTTACTATTTTAGTATAAAGTTTGTGTTACGTTTGTGGATGGAAGACTGATTCCTCTACAATATTGCTTTCATTGGATCCCCATTTTGTACAATCAAAACAGTAATCCGTAGAAATTATGTGTGTGGATTTCTTGTGTTCAATAGTACATATTGATAAAATGGAGTATTAGTATAGAACTAGTTTCTTATACTTCAACAGCTTCAAATTGATATCACTTAAACAAGGAGCACTATTATTTTTTTGTGTCATCTACAGGCATCAACTCTTCCAAATTAACACTATGTAAACATACTAGATACATTTTGCTTTGTTAAAACTCTCTTCATATCCGTTATGTCAGCGTTGAGTCTAAGGATTTTATCATTCTTTCTCGTATATACGTGTACTTAAATGTTACTCTCGCCTTCACATCCGTGATAATTGTCTTCATTACACTATGGATAGCTGACTGATGACTATGAATGTAGGCCTAATTTTCAGAAGTTACAAAAGACCTCTTCTTTGTCTTTACCTCTTCTTTGTGTTTCAACCTAAGAATTTTATTTGCAGCAGTTATGGGTTTGCCATATATTCGATATATTTGCTGCCTCTTCGAACATTCGTAAGCTTTAAACTTGTTTACTTTGATCTTATTTACTACAATTAAAATTTCTTAATAGCGATTATAATTTTAAAGGTAGAATTTGTTTCGACTTTAAAGGAGAATAAATTATCAAGATAAGCCTGTGAATAAGTTGCTGAAGGTAGCCAATCAACGTAAGCTATACTATCAATCGGCAAAGAAATCGAACTTTGTTTACTTTAATCGGATTAATCAATTTCAATTAGTTTCAAATTCTATGACAGCGAATAGTCGTTTCAGGATATCTTTTCTTAGTAAATTCTTTTATAGAGTTTGTGTTTTATTTAAACTGAACAACGTAGATACACATATTACATAAATGACTTATATATTATATATAAACTATTACGTTTGCTTCAGCGGTATTGCTAATGTGTAATTTCGTAATCACTCTGCTACACTAAAATAAAAAATACCTTTATGTGACGACTGTGGGTTCTAAAACGTTTAGCAAAAAAAAAAAAAATAGATACAATTAAGTGGAAATAGAGCCATGTTTTAGTGTCTTCGTGTGTTTTAAACTCAAATAATAACCTTCTGTATAATAAATTAATAACCATATTTTGATACTGCAGTGTTGTATGGTTCATTGATTACATATTATATAATTTTATTGACTTTTACAAAACTTACAAAGTAAATCAGACTGTTATATCTCCAATATTTGCGTTTTGAAGAAACAGTAGAAGTGTAAAATGAGCAGCTGTTATTCAGTAGAGCAGTTCAGATAAACACGGAACGTTCTCAATATACACAAAACATTCAATGCCAGCAGCAATTCAAGTAGACGTAAACACAGTCTACTTTTTGGCGGGATTTTTAGCTGATTTCAGAGAAACAAATGAGTTGTTACGAAGAGTTTATAAATTGTGTAATTTCTAATGGAAGTAAACGTATGTTGAAATGATAAATAAAACACGTTACTAGCGTTTTCAAACTACACAAAATATTATTTAAATATTTTCTGCTACCATATGCTGTTGATAATATAATTCAGTAAATCTGCTTAGTAGCTCTATTATGTAATCTTGCGGACAATTATGAATTATTGTATACACCGCAAATGACTAAATTGGTCATCTCATTTAGTCAGTCTTACACAATCATCACAGAGTCATTACAGGAAAATAAAGGGTTAGTAACATGTCCTATTCACAAACAACCTTTTTATTTTAGTTTTGTAACTTTCATCTATCTGCTAGTCATGTTCGCTCAACATACTCGTGCGATTGATTGCTTCTCTCACGCTTGTGTCCAGTGCATATTTAATTATTGTACGCTGCACTATTGTGACTCCATAATTTTCACTACGTTGCCTTGACTTGTTCCTAAATTTCTTTAACAAATTGTTGCCGTCTTTGATTTTTTTCCACTAATTGAATTTTATGTATCATTTGCAATTCCGACCTTTATTCCGCAGGTTTTGGTCCTCGCGCTCGTATCGCTCAGCATCACATATCGCACACCTCGCCTCCCAACATTAAATAAATTCGTTGGCTACATTACAGTTTTTAAAAACGTTTAATATACGCGATACGTTTCTTTTGAACTTTTTAAAGTTAGAAGAATGAAGACACGGTAGTGTATAAACAAAGATTATAAGGTCAACGGATTGTCTTTAGTCACGAGTCAGCTGTTGAAACAAAGACAGTTCATTCAGTGTATCTGGTGTCATGTAGAAGTTGAGATAATACACAGATGACTTTTGTAATCGCTGCTATTTAGTAATACGTACGAATTTGTTGTTGTGGCAGCAAGTTCCTTTTGGTTGACACCTGAGTGTTGCTGAGGTTTTGTAATCTTTATCGTTAGCGATAAATGTAATTATTGTTGTGGCGAGTATTTTTTGTTTGCGTTTGCTAACTGACAGTTGAGTGTGTTTGAGATTGTGTGATTTTTGCAGTAAGTGACACTTATAACTGTTGTTGTGGTCCGTTTTGTGTCACTTCCCCAGCCTGTGGAAACGTGCAAAAATCGCCATGATTCCCAAACCTCGTAAGCTGCGTATAGGGCTACTTACCGAGAATCATCGCCCAATATCTCTATTGCCAGTCATCTCGAAAGCGTTCGAACGGCACCTGCACAGCCGATATGTGCCCCTGTTGGATGGTTTCATTCGGCAGTCGCAATTCGGCTTTCGCAGAGAGCACTCGACGACCCTTCAACTCGTCAGGGTTGTTACCCAATTGACGAACGCCGAGAACAAGCGTCAGTCCTCCGTCGCTGTATTGCTCGACATGAGTAAACCCTTCTATCGAGTCTGGCGAAGGCCTTCTCTACAAACTAGCCCAATCCCCTCTCCCTGTCTCTTTCGTTCATCTTCTGCGATCGTATCTTTGCGACCGCGTCTGTAGAGTACGCGTCGTACCCATCCGTTCGACCGATCGTCGCAGGCATTCTTCAGGGATCTGTCCTAGGCCACGTTCTGTACCTTCTGTACACGAACGACCTGTCTGTACAGCCTGGAGTCATTTATCGCTCTATGCGATGACGCCATGTTTCATGCTAGCTCAGCGAACCTTAGTTTTGCCTGGTGCAACGTCAGCTCGTCCAACTTCCAGACTGGCTTTGGAAGTGGAGAATGGCGATCAATGTGGAGAAAACCGAGGCGATCGCCTTTTCTCGTAAATTTACTTCCCGCTTCCAGTCTCTCTCCCTAGAAGGGAGTCCAATCGTATGGAAACGGTCTGTAAAATACTTGGACGTCACTGTTGACTGGCGCCTAAGCTTTGAAACCCACGTCTCCCTGAGTCTCCAGTGTGCCTGCGGCGTCAAACCCTAAATATATCCCTTTCTCACTCATCGGAGTTCAGTGCCTGTGCGCACTAAACTCACCATCTATTTGATCTTTCTCAGAGTAATATTAACATCTGCAGCCTCTGCCTTTTGGGCATAATTCAGCCCAAACATTGTCGCCTGTTTGGAAGCTTTCCAATCCCAGGTCCTCTGGTACATCTCAAACTCTCCCTGGTTTGTCAGATATGATGCTATCAGGCGAAAGTTGAAGGTTCCTTCTCTCACCGAATTCGTTTGGTCCCTACCCTTCAATATCTTTGCCCGAGCCTCTGTCTTCATTTCAAGGCGGGAACTTTCTTAAATTTTTAAATAAACTTTTAACTTGATTTCAAGGCCTTGTTTTCTGAGTTACTGCGATCCATTAATCTCTTGTACCGATGAGAATTAGAATTGAGATTACCGAAAAAGATCTGTAACGCTGTTTAACAGCTGACTGGAATAAAGTCTACACACCTTGTGATATTGACGCAGCAGCTTACTATCTAAACAAGAACTTGTCTGCTATTATTAAAAAGCACGTATCAGTAAGGAAATTATTGTAAAAGAAGGATCCAGCTTGGTTTTCTAACTAGACCTTAGTCCCTGACGCATACCAACTGCTTCGTTTACTTCCATATCTCTTCGTAGAGCTGAGTAAGGAGCGAATATCCAATTTTTACCCAATGCTATGAGCAGGTACGAAATCCTCCGATGTTGAATTAGGCGGGAAATGTACCGTAAAAGACACAACGTGCCGTTTAATATAGGCCTACTGTACGTGTGTTAAGTAATAGCGTGTCGATAATTATAGT
Source organism: Magicicada septendecula (assembly GCA_034769895.1). Classification (NCBI taxonomy): domain Eukaryota; kingdom Metazoa; phylum Arthropoda; class Insecta; order Hemiptera; family Cicadidae; genus Magicicada; species Magicicada septendecula. The sequence continues at coordinate 469,760,135 of CM068371.1, forward strand.
ACAGTAACACCAGCATGACAATAGTTCACGTTTAAAATATTACTTTACTGCTTCAGTTTAATTATCTGTGCGTGTGTTAATTAACAGTGTGCGACGATCATCTATTAATTATAATTTTATTCTTTAATATCACTGTAAGTATCAAATGTCTTCGTAGTTCGTTTTATAATATACATTTTTATTTAATTTACATTATCCGTGCGTGTGTTTATCGAGTTTGTTGTGTGATATTCATTTGTTAATTATTTGTGATTTTTTTTAGATTTTCATAATCTAGTATTTATTCCCTTTTTATTTTTGGTTTATTAAAATCAGTGAGCTTAAACAATACTTATGTTCGTAGTGCGGTAAGGATTGTGAAAATGTAGATAATCTTAACCAGCATTCGAAATTACATCCCGAAGAAGTAAACAGTGGAATGCCGGTTTTGAGCAACTTGAAGTCACGTACACAACAATGTAACATCTGTGATAAACAGTTAAAGCACTGATACACATTTAAACGTCATGAACGCAAATCCCACGGTGCAGGGGTATCAGCACCGAATAAAGTTAAGTGCCCCTTATCCCTTATGTGTTCTTGCGGCAGCGATTGAACTTGAACACTTCGAATTGCAGCACAACATATCAGTAAAGTCTGAAATTAAAGAATTTAAATCCTTAGAAAGTTTCTTGGATTAAAAACAAGCCACTGAAAAAGAAACATTTTCAAGATACGTTAAAAAGCGTGGCTCCCATTCTGCTACCGTCAGCACAAAGAGACATTATTATATATGTCATAGGTCCGGGCAATTTGTGTCTGAAAGTAAAGGTAGTCGGCACTTAAAATTACAGGGAAGTAACAAAATCAATGCTGTCTGTCCGGCAAGCATTCGCGTCACTGAAACTGAAGATGGTACCACTTCAAGCAATACTTAATAAAATGTGCGATTCCGTGACAGGCTGTAAATTAAAAAGAATTCATTTATTAACGAAGCAAGACCTGTACAACATCGAGCACGCATATAATTTATGCTCGAAGTCGGTGAGACGTCAAGAAGATGGTACAAGGGTTGAAGCGTTGGTCAACGAGGTCATTTCCAGTGATCAGACTTGTGTATTATTTTATAAGCCTCAAGGGGTCGTCAGAGAAACTGGCCAAACTTTAAAAACAGACGATTTTGTTTAATTATAATGAACAATGCACAGAGTGAAATACTGAAGAAATATGGCAGTGTTTGTATATGCATTGATGGCACCTACGGTTTGAACAGTAACGGTTTTTAACTAATAACCCTACTTGTTTTAAACGACATGAGAAAGGGATTTCCATGTGCTTTTCTCATATTAAATCGAACTGACGAAAAAGTGCTTTCTTTGTTTTTTCAGTATATCAAGGCAGAAGTAGGCGAAGTTTTACCGAAAATGTTTATGTCCGATTTGGATGAACCCTTTTATAATGCGTGGATATCAACAATGCAAGCTCCGGCAATGAAATTGTACTGCACTTGGCACGTTGACAGGGCTTGGAGAAGGAATATTAGTTCCAAAGTAAAAAGCAAAGAGAAGCAGGGTTACGTTTATAGTAGAATAGTCAGGACATTAATGCAGGAAAGAGACTCTTCTGCATTCGAATGAAATCTGCCTGAAGCAATTAGGCGACTACTTGATGATAAAGACATTTCTGAATTCGGCACTTATTTTGATCAAACGTTCTCAAAAAATATTCAGTCTTGGGCCTACTGCCATCGACTTCAAGGAGGTCTGAACACCAACATGCATATCGAAAGAATGCATCATACAATTAAATATATATATTTACACGGCAAAAATGTAAAACATTTGGACAAAGCGATAGTTGCTCTAATGTCTTTCGTCCGCGATAAGTTGTTTGATAGTCCTATTATCTTAAGCAAAGGCAAATTAACTACAAAGTTGAAAGACATTACAAAAAGACATAAGCCTATCAGAGAAATTGACAGTAACTCAATTATCAGAGAAGGAACAGGCAATGGGTGGAAAGTACCGTCGTCTTCTGGCATGAAAGAGGTACATATATTTAGTACATGAAAATGATGTGCAGTGAAAATGCAATTTGATCTGTGTAGACTGTGATGTGAGTATACATAAATATTCATGCACGTGTGTAGAACTTGTATTAAGTGGAATATGTGTAAACATATTCATGCTGTCTGCAGGATTAACAAAGCAGGGCGTAGTTTTCAGTCGAATTGTAACAATATCGAAGACGATGGTGACGATCGGTTGTTTGTGCATCCGGAGAACGAAATTGATACGACGGAAAAACAAGAAATATTATCCCAAGTCAGCAAAAGAGAAAGTTTTATGACATCTATGGGCAATCGAAAAGAATCACACAAAGGGGATTGAATTGAATTAGTTAATAGTGTAGCCATATTAGAAGAACTGGAAGTGATTAAACGACAAAATTCGCTCTCGCGTTGCAGTTCAAAATGTGCTTAGCTGTTCGACTTCTTAGAAAAGAAATATCGTGCTACAGAGGAGAATTGATTCCACCAAAAAAAAGGAAATTAACACATGGTAATATTATGGTAAAGCCCAATGAAACCAATATACAGAACACTGCTCTGTCGCTGCTGCTGCAAAAAAATGTTTGTTATAAAGTTAAACAGAATTTTAAATAATTTTTAAGTTTGTTAGTTGAAGTATCATTATACATTATTCATTAAATTATTAAATATTCAGCGCGTGTGTACTTAATGTGCATATAAGACTATGTATTTAATAATGTGGCATTTTGTTAATAATTATCGATGTGTTTTCGTTCCAATGATTGTCGGGCATCTGTGAACAATTCGATTCATACTGGATCAACTGCTTTCGAAGTGTGTACAGTCTTACGTAACTGGAGCGTATCAGCTGGGAGTGGAAATGACAAACGAGGTCAGCATTTTTAAACAATACAAACATAAATAAAGATTCAGTTGTACACGTCATAGTTTGGCGCGAAGGAAGTTCCGTAAAAATCGTGTTGCTCAATAAATATTTGTTTCTCAGTATGTGTCTGGTTGCCAGCTGTACTGAAACGCAATCAACCTGTACGAACATTTTACGGAAAGAAACGAACATAAGCGTAGCAGTCGGTATTCGTCAGGGGGTAAGGTTTAGTGGTTTACTACAGAGGTAATAAAATGCCTAAAGCAAAAGAGTACAGAACATAAAAAGTTTAAGAAAACGAGTATGATTCAGCATTGCGAGAATTTTCGATGTTCAGAAAGGGGAAGATGCTTCTCTGAAGAGAAATTGAGAATAGCAGTGTGTTCTTGCGCTCTGTTTGCATCAGAATAAATTCTGTTTCCCTGTTAGATAGAAATCTTTAAGAAGGCTATAGGGGGATATGTGGAGGCCATCCTTTAAACAAAATTATTGTTTTTATTACTTCTACTCCATTCGTATTATTATTTATAATTATTGTATTTACTTATATATATGCGCATAAAATTTTCATTTGATTTTGATACTTCTGATGTTGAAAGTTTCAACCATGGGTACATTCAAGATATTCCAGCGTTTGTTTTTAGAATTTACTTTTTTGGAAATCTACATATAGGCTATAGTTCAGTAAGGGACACAAATTTGCGGAAGTTATGTACTTCGTACGACCTTCGGAAGTGGCTCATTCTTCAGGTCATATTTCCAGGACCTCGGTAAAAATACAGTTTTTCTTAAAGTATCAAGTTTAATTAAATATAAAATAGCTATCATATTTCACAGTACGGAGATACCCTGTAGTGTTGAACATATCATTATGTCAAACATAAACACCAGATTTATAGTTTTACATTAAAAAATAAATAATATTTTGTTTCAACAAGAATATGTTTTTTACTATTTATTACACTGTTTCAACAGTTTTATTATACATTACTATCATCTTCAGGAACAGAATGTGCAAAGAAATAGTTATACAAATTTAAAATCTATTGTTTATAAAAGCTGTTTTTTATATAAGGCTATATGATTTATATGTTTTATGTTTATAAATGGTATATATATATATATATATATGTGTGTGTGTGTGTGTGTGTGTGTGTGTTTGTGTGTATACATTTTTCTATAAAAATGTATCAAAATGGCGTGTTTTCAAAATGTATACGTTTTGGCGTCTACCTGAAAACGAAGAGTATATTGAAATTTTATTGTAACATTATGTTCTTGTGAATATGTTATTTATTTTGCATTTTATATTTCAATATACTCTTATAATAAGCAAATAATTTTTTTTGTACAAAACGCTGTCATTATGGCATCTTTTCATAATTACGACAATAGGGCGTCTTTTCAGTTTTCCAACAATTAAGCATCTGAAATAATGTATACTTTTTCGAATTTCGCCGTTTTTGCTTCCAGCGACGTTTGCCAGTTTTCAACCACGGGTATTGCACAGTTTTCGTTGACGCTTATTTGTTTTTATGAAAGAGTGACTAACTGCAGGCGAATGACCTGGCAGTTATTTTTGTTCCTTCGTTCACCCGCTACCTTTACATCATAATTTTAACTAGTAGTGTCAAATATTTATCAACAATTTTTAAACTTCACTATCCAATTCTATTAACCGTGGTAATATAATTATTTTGTTTTACGAAGCATGCCAACGTAGCGTACTGGCCTTTCGAATTATGTAAAAATTGACCACTTCTCGTCGGACCAAATAACGTAGACTAATTAACGAGGATGTTAATATTTTCTCACATGCATCGACACCGAGCGATAATGTAACGTTGATCTCATTTACTAGAGAAATTTCTTATGAAATTGGCAGTCAAAAGTAATAAATGTAATGCCAAACGTAATAAACATATACTAGTTATATAACAAATATAATCAGTTATATTTTTTTTCAATATTCATCATTATACATACAGTATTTCGAAGTAATGCTATAAAACATTTATTTGTCTTTTTTGCGGTTAACAAAATTTTATAATTTTAGTTTGTAGTTCTGTAGTTGTTAATAGTCTATAGTTCTGTTTGGGATTGAGATTGGTAAATAGATAGATAGATAGATAGATAGACAGACAGACAGACAGACAGATAGATAGGTAGATAGATGGAGATAAAGAGTGAGAGAGGAGGGAGAGAGAGAAATAGTAAAAGGATAAAAGTGCGTAATTAAGAGATTAGGAGAGAGAGGATAAGTAGGGAGAGAGAGAGAGAGAGAGAGAGAGAGAGAGAGAGAGAGAGAGAGAGAGAGAGAGAGAGAGAGAGAAGAGAGAGAGAGAGCTAAATGGGAGTCAAGAGTCAGATACACAGACAATGGCAGAAAGCTACTGTACGTATTTTTTTGGTAATAAGATTTATATTTTTATTAGTAAGAGATATAAAGAAGGGGAGAAAGAGAGAGAGATAGAAGAAAGGAGAGCGATCAAATGTGCAAAAATGTACACAATAATAATTACTTCTTGTGTTAGAGACAGACGGAGAGGAGGAAGACAGAGGGTTGTGAGATAGGATAAAAGTTTGTATTATATTAGTTCTATTTGTGTTAGAGATTAAATAGCAAGATGACGCGAGACGCAGGCAGGGAAAGAGAGAGACACACACACAATATTAAAATGTTTTGGGTTGAGGGTACTAGAAGTCGTCGGATACCTGCTTTACATCTATTTTTATTTTATTTTTTTTTAGATTTTTTTCTAATTTACTTGTACTATAGCTAAATTTATTGACCACAAATTACTGTACATTCAATTTAAAAATTGCGTGTAAAAATAATCAATAGCCGCTAAAAATTTATTAAACCATTCTTCTGCAGAAAAACACTTTTCTCCAAATATATTCAATCAAATACATCTGAAATATACTAATAGACATTCTGCTGACTCTTCTCCGCATATCACGCTTAACTTTAGACCATTAGTTCTCGATCGTTTGTGTGTGAACAGCAGAATTGCGAGGACATACAAGATTAAGCGAATGGTTCACAGACAGAAGTAGGCCTATATACCCATACATTTGGGTATGTATGGGTACTCGCGAGTTGTACCCGTGCCACATATCTGCAACTATAGTGGTTCCTGGTTCCATATTATTTAAAATTACACAATTTAGTGAGTTTGCATCACGTTTATCCACCACCTATAGGAACAATTTCTTTATTCTCCTGCAAATGCTCTCAAGTACCCACCGAGTTTTTGTTATTCGGCCTCTGTTGTACTTCCTTAAGCAAACGCACTTTCATCAATTTCAGTATCTCCCGGGCCGCCAATTTTTGAGCTGTTATCTATCAACCAGACAGTAAGGATCTCCCTGAATTCGTTTATTAATTTTTGCGTAGTTTTCCTGTTTATGTCGATCTGTTTTGAAATGACTGAAATTTGATATTTCAAAATCCAAGTACACACACAATACAGATAATGCAGGAACACGCGCTATTCCGAAAAAGTGTAAGCATGTATGTTTTTTGTAGCTCTGCAATTCCTTCTACCACATCTGAAGGTAACGTTTCTTTATCCTTTTACATTTGTTAACATATTACCATCACACTTTACACATTGTATTGATAACGGAAGAATATTTTAGTCTCAAACACATTTTCTGATACCCTTTTTTTTTAATGAAACACCGAAAATTATTAACACTTTTGTATTCCATTTCAGTAAGATACGGATGTGCACAACGCTGATGAATGAATGTTAATTCAAGTTTTTTCGTTTCCCTTTTATCCCTTAGTTTAAAGTGAAGGTCTTCTTTCATCGCAAATGACACACAATCTCAGGGCACTTTATATTTTATAATACTTCATAATTTATAATAAATGTGTTACATCGCGTTATAATCGTTCATTTAAGTACTAAGTAGGCCTGTAATGTGAGCGCTGATGTTGCTAGGTATAAGTCTATGTAGGCCTACTTGTGCCTCGTATCAGGTTACTAATTAATGATGGCTACATGTTCATAATAGTTATATTATATCTTATAATGTGAATTTAAAATCATTTAAGGAATTTCGTATTCTGTTAAATAACCGCATTTAATTACTTTTGTACGCAAATTGTGTGTTAATGCTCGTACTCAAGTAAATATTACAAAAAAGTAATATAGTAGTTATCAAAAAGGAACTTATGAGAACTGTACAAACGTGACGTATTGAGTCGCATTATATATAGGATGCGACGTTCTGGCAGCGCGTTTAATTGATGTTTTATACAAATTATGTCATGTGACTTCTAAACTAAATGAAGTATGGTAAAAAATGTATACAGCTCCCCTCTGTCTGTATACCTCTCTCTCACTTTCTTGCTCACTCTCTCTCTCTCTCACTCCCCCCTCTCTCTCACCCACGCCCTCTCTCACTTTCTCTCACTCTTTATTTTCTCAAGTGTTTATGAAATATGAAGGACACTGGAATATGGTAAACTCATAGTAATGTTTATTTGGCTGAGACAAGATAAACGAGAAACGTGATTACATATCTGGCGGGAACGATGATGCATTTTGCAAACTGGCGTTTACGTCACACACGTCCGTCTTTTCTACAAACATTGTGCACAGTTTAATCTGAGTTGTGGTATCGCGAACTCAGAAATGGTTAATACACGTCAGCCACTGCTGTGTAGAGTGATAATGTGTTGTCTATTCAGCGTAACATCACAGGTCTCCAGCACAGAGACAAGATTTCTCATTCATCAGAATCCCTCCAACAGGACTCTCTACTCAAGGTCAAATAACATTCTTAATGTTTTAATGGCACAGCGTGTATGTTTACAAAACATACTACCTGTTTGGGCTGACACATATATACACATCTACGTCCGAACTCATGCAACAGTACATCAGCTGTCTGTTTTTACGTTTCCACAAAACATGTTCCAGAAAATCGCGTTATGTTAAAATAATATGAACATTTTATAGTAAAAAAATAATAATAATAACAACTTGTAAGCTTAAGCATTCATAACATAAGAGTTTTTCAACGTTCCTTTCTCCCCCTCCCGCCGAAGACACACGCACTTTCTCTCACTCTCTCTCTCTCTCTCTCTCTCTCTCTCTCTCTCTCTCTCTCTATATATATATATATATATATATATCACACACACAAATAAAATACGTATTAGACTACATCATTGTCTGATGTCCAATGTCCAATCACCTATCGCAGTGGTCTCAAGGCCCCTTTCAGTTCCGAGTCTATACTCTCTCTGCAGCTACTTCTTGGGCTGCCTGGTATTCTTCCTTCCTTGTGTTTCTACTCTAACATGTGTTTTTGGAATCTCAAAAACGTAAATAGGTCTACACGAAATTACAATCTGATCCCAAATAAAGAACTTGATTATCAATTACAGTACTTTCATTGCCAAATAAGAAAGAAAAAGATCATTGTGTAGGCCTATGTGTAAACGGTTAAAAATCTAATACACCCTCGGTCAAAAGGATGGCAGTCGGGAGCAATGGTTATTTATTTATGTGTGTAGTTACGTTGTTGTCATGTTACTGTACATCATTAAACGACGACTATACCGACAGCAAAATGACGACGACACGATAGGCCGATTCACTTAAAGCTGGGATTCATGAATACTAATTGTGACTACACAGCGGCAACGTGTACTCAAAACTGTTATCTTGTCTCACTAAAGGTATAATCTGATTGGCGCATAGATACAGTTTCGGAAAGTGCTGCGTAATTAAATAAGTTATTACATCAGAGGCTTCTGATTGTCATGCATATATTTGTGTAAATATATAATAAAGTAGGAGTAGTAATTTAAATACTTGTTATACTGTTACGTATAATTTAATAATGAAAATTAGGTTTATCAGAAAATGTAAATAAATTATCTAAAATGCACATTATTACTTTCAAATATCACTCGTTTTTACGCGGACATAAAGCATTGTCTTCTTTTGTTCAACTTGTCTGGTGATTATATTCACATAACAGTTGTGACTACATATCCAAGACCGGAAAAGAATGAATACGAGTTTGTTTATTCGAACAGGACTGCGTATTATGTCTTCAACTGGCTTGTGTGCATAGTATACACAAGGCAGCTGATCTCTGTTATTACATAGTTCTCCTTGATAATACCACATCTGACAACAATTGCTGCATACCTTCATGCAACAATTTTGTTAGTCATCAGTACGAAAACTTTTATACATGACAAATTGTAGTAAGCAATTCGAACTAACCAGTTACACGGCCGTGAATTGATCACAGGACTTGTCTGGATGTTATCGAGGAATAGTTATTTCGGGACAAAAATCTCGTAACAAATAGAATTTTCGTAAGAATGTATATAACTATTTCTTCAGGCTACAAATAAAACATTTCCATGAGAGATTACTGTCTATTATGAAGCCAAGATATTTCATTTGCTTAGTATGATCAGTCACCAAGCTGCTGTACATGCTTGACATGTTTTCGACATGATGATTCATAAAAAACAATGCGAAAATTCAACCTTGTCTCTCAAAAAGAAAATCATATATTTTTTTACTTAAAACCGTACTGTATTTTACTAAATCAATACTTCAGTTTATCTAATTCGACAATCCTTTAACTGGGACATAAAAAATACATACAATAGTTATTTATTTTTAATTTACTGTTTTAATAAACATCGTGCCATGGCTGACACTTTTTGCTACAGTCTATTTCTTGATGTATATAATATATTTAATATTTATTGAAAAACCAAAAACCAACGGGAAGTCATAACAACCGCCAACCAGCACACAGGTACTCCACAATTTTCAAAATTAGGAGGCTCATGATGGGAACACTAAGGGTAACGAAACATGTTCCAAATAAGGGAAAAATAACATTTTGAGGTAAAGTAAATATAAATTTTAAATATTATTTATATATATATGTATTTAATATTTAAAAATAAGTTTTGTACAGTTCCATTTTGTGCTTCAAATTCTTTTAAAAGTAAAGTACTGGATTGTATATACTGAGACGATCGAGCGGGAGGGAGAATTACAGTACATTGCCATCTGTCTGTTGGCAGATTCACATATTCACATAGAGTCGGCTTGTGTGTACACTATTTGCGATGAGTACTGTTACGTGAGCAAAACGCGAGAGTGATTTTCGTAATGAATTTGAACGAAGGAATTTCTATACACACGTATTGAGTGTTATCGCGGGGCAGGTACATCGTACGCCCATCTGTCTTTCATTAATCTTTTATTGGAAGAATCTACCACATTTAAGCACTGTCTGAATGGAATTAATATTTAATGATTTTACTGTCATTCCTTGCGTTTCGTTAACGAGTCAGTTATTCCAATTCCTAATGTCATAACGGCCTAATTCCCTTCCAGAACTCAGGTAAGTACGCAACTGAAAGAATTGCTTCTTAACAGCATTAATTTTGTCCAAACCATCCGGAAATATAATAGTGTGAGGGCATTCTCTTACTTTTTGGTCACGAAAATCATATCCCTGGTACAGGTTTCTACTCCTTAAAAATTTAGGGACAGATTCACAGATATATTTCCGATTATTTACCACTTGCTGGCGACAAACCTTATTCTTTGGCAGAATATGACATACGTATTGTTCGTAATGAAAACGAAGAGTTTCAACACTCGTTACTTACAATCCTGGCAGCTTTCTAGCTAATAATCCTTACGCACTACACGGCCGAGGTTATCGAACATGAAGGAGCAGACTACGTAACATGACTCTTCGGTACCAGGATCTGATGGCGATCGTACAGTACGCAAATCTGGAAAACTGGACAGGTTTTTAACTATGACCTGCAATCCGAAATGGACAGATATAACTTCTTAACTTGGTGAAAATGAAAAATCTGCCGATCGTCGTGATAGGTTTCTGGAGTGTTTGTTATAAACTCAACTAGTGATAAAAATGATTTACTAAAAAATCACTCATTGTGAGCAGTTGTTATCCTACACATATTTATTATTTATATATTTATTATTGAATCCCAGAAACGTGATTAATACACTACCTCATGCTTATCCTAAGTTGTGTGCGGAGAAATACCTGACCCAGTCAGTTTTCCAAGGATTCATAAAATTGTTATCTCGACTATGATACATGGATCTTGTAGAGCTCGTAATCCTAATATTCCTTTCATGATTGATGGAATGTGTACACATACTAACCGAGCAACGTTTTACATTAAACTACTGAAAATAACAATGGTTATCCAAAGTACCGGAGAGGAGATGACGGAATTGTTGAAGTAAAAGGAATATATCATTTGATAATCGTGATTCGTTCTCTACAATCACTTCCTAATTCTACAGTACAATGCTCACATCAATATTGAAAACCTATTCCAATACATGTATAAATAATGTGACTCAACATGTATGCAATTCGTAAGAAGCGTCAGTGACGATCATTAACTGGATATGTTGTAACTATAACATACGCGAATATGCCATACTTTAGCTCTCATCAGATATTCTGTGCCTTCATTCAAAATAAATGCATGATCAGTCACATACAATCGTTCGCTTAGCTGTGCTTGAAGATGGATATTATAATGTGTATTAGGGCAGGGGATGAGAATGCAATCCAAGGACCTGCAACAAAACGCACAACATTGATGAAATCATGGTTTGATTTTAATCAATGCGATCCCTGTGCTTGTCAATTCCTGTATACTGGTATTTCAGGACTTTATGGATTCGCTGATAATAAATGGATTCCAGGAAAGAGAGATGGTTGCAAAATGATAGGGAGAATGTACACTGTCGCACCAAACGATCATAACAGATTTTACATACGTATGTTACTACTTCATATTAAAGGAGGAACATCACTCGCATGTCCACGCAGCTACAGCAATACATACGCAACTTATAAGCCATACAAAGGAGCGGCTCTTGCATGTGGGTTACTTGAAATTGACACAGATTGGCACAAATGTTGGGAGGAAATGCAGAGCACATACTGTACATGTCGTGTCAACTACGAGAGTTGTTCTCATTAATGTGCTACTTCTACAAACCAACATTACCTTTTCAAGTGTAAACGATTATCAAAATACTAATGTAGACGATACGCAGGCCCTTGAAGGAAATGCAGCATTGCAGGATATAGATTACATTGTAAGAAGTAATGGTTTGGAGTGAAGGAACATCGGCTTGCCAATACCAAATAATCCAATGCTTATTAACCCTGTACGCAATGTGAATGAAGAGGCCAGTCATGGTGCTAATATACATAGCAAATTAAATGAAAAACAGAAATTTGTTGTAATTAAAATTATGTGGGCCATAGCAGGCGAGACAATTGAGAAGCTGTTATTCTTAGTAGCCCCAGCAGAACGTAGCATGACCTACGTATTCGCAAATATTCTGAATATTGTTAGTGAACAGGCTGATTTAGCATTAGCAACAAAATGGACATGCAAACCTGTGCAATTCTTGGCTGCAGGAATTATACTCCATTAGTTATTTGATCTTCTTGTTCCAGTGTTGCCTTCTTCAGTTTCTTCCATTAAGGCTATGTCAGGAAACGCTACAGTTCTACACGAAGAGTCAGTTATTTTAATTGATGAGATGTCAACGATCTCTGCAGTAGCAGTATGGATCATTTACTTCGAAACATAATGAAGTGTATAGTTCGGTGTATACTTCGAGACATCCATTATTAAGTATAGTTCAGACGGATGGAAAAGTGATACTTTTAGTGGAGAGTTTAGACAGGTCTTAACGTTAGTCCCAAAGGCGGGACAAACAAACAAAACTTTGACCTTTATGACCATATAGTATTTGACCTAAAATATGTGTGTCAGTGCTAATTAACAACAATTTGTGGAGTGGAATGGAGTGGAAACTTCGATTGGGGAACAGAACTTTTCCTGTGATGGAAACACAGCATGATGGAAATATTTTTAATATTCCCAGCAGATTTATATGCAAGAAATATTCAGTTGTTAACCATATAGTTTGCAAAATTAATTGGATGGAAATAATGAAAATTATTTCAAATAATAAGTTTATAAATAAAATAAAATAAAATAATATGTTTAGAAACTCAAACCCGAATTATTGACTGTCCGTTAAACGACAACTGCAACCTGATCAACCAGAGCTGAGCTGTGTTTACTTTCAGGGGATTTTGACAGAGTAGGCCTACTGCAGTGTAGACTCGATCTATGCCAAGATGGTGATACGGCATATACAAAGAACGTCGTATACACAGAAATACTGTTAAAGAACGACGCAACCACCTAGGCTACTTTTATCACCGACGACTAACAGCGCAAAACTGGTGGGAATAAAGTTTGTTTCTGAGTTTATTGAAATATTAAATGAAAGGAATTCTTAATAAATTTGTGTCTCATTTCATTGAAATAACTTTAAACATTCTCAATAAATTGGCGGTATTGCCCCACCAAACCACCAGTTAGTTACAAAATTTTACGCTCTTCATCTGAAAATCGCATATAACTTAAAGAATCTAAACTAAAGTGTAAATTTCCGGTAAGCTACTGTCGTTGTACCACTGAATTTTCAATCATGAGAATATTTTTCTGTATTAGCGTTGTAATAATAAAACAACGGGGACAAAAACACAATTGTCATTATATTATTCAAAAATTGCACAGACTTTTTTATACGGAAAACTATCTAAAAATATAGTTGTCATTGACACTCTAAATAAACAATAATTTGAAATAATTGCACCCTTTCCACTAAAATACGTTCTTCGTTTGTACTTTACAATATAAGCTTTTGTTATATTTAATACAAGATTGAATAATAAATAAAAATATGCAAAACACAATGCGCTTATTAATCAGTAATGTTCAGAATATTTTAAAACATTTGCTCTTATTCGTTGGAAAAAATTTAAGAAAAGTAAGCGTAATGGTTATACCACGCAAACTAAGCAAAGACCCGCATGACAATGAGAAAAAAATTCTTGTAGACTGTCAACAACATAGTATCAGCCGTAAACAAGTTGCAAGTGTCTTGCTGCTATGAGTCAGTTTTGGCGCGCTTTGCCCGAAGAAAATTGGCAACGCTGTATACACACGACATGAATACGAACGTATTGTGGCAACGTGTGTATGGAGTTCACGAATTATAATAAGCGTGGCACGGTTGCCACAACAATGGATATCGAGTGTATCCATAATAAGTTGGTGTGTATACAAAAATTAATAAAATTGTCAATATCAGAGGTAAAAGATCTATGTTGTAGCGTGTTTAACTTTGACGTTGCCACTTGTACGTGTGTATGAACTTGTGCCACTAATGCTGAGAGACGTGTATGTGTGTGTGTGTGTGTGTGTGTGTGTGTGTGTGTGCATAGACTTGTTTCGCTGTCAACGTACTCCGAATATGCATGCAATTTTTTGTATAGTAATCAGAAATGTGTGAGAGAGACATTTTAATAATTTGCAGGTTGTATCTTACAATTACGAAAATTATTATACAATGTGTGTGTGTACACAAAACTTTTGAAAATACCTTATTTCAATGAGATTTTTTTTATGCGTAACACTTTACCACACACACACACAGACTTGGCAGTATATTAATTTCTAAATCGTAGTCAATGACTGTCATGTGTCAAAAAGGATGCAACGAGGTAGGAGATAAATATAGATTTCCTGGTGATTACATTTTAGTGTCGCTAATTACAATAATCCAAGAGTAGCACGACGCTTATGTAAAACCGTTTTTAGAGTAAATACTTTATAATCCTAATTACTGCTAATGACTAGCAGGTGTGAAATTAGAATGTAGGACGTCGTACACAAGGTTAATGACCTCTGGTTTAATTTAGCGAATAATAACTATATCTAATTCAGTATCGTTGTGTGTGTATGTGTGTGTGTGTGTGTGTGTGTGTGTGTGTGTGTGTGCATAGACTTGTTTCGCTGTCAACGTACTCCGAATATGCATGCAATTTTTTGTATAGTAATCAGAAATGTGTGTGAGAGAGACATTTTAATTATTTGTAGGTTGTATCTTACAATCATGAAAATTATTATTTAAACTGATAATTGTTTTATTAAAATCTTACAATGACGAAATATTATTATTTCATTGTTTACGATATATATTTAATGCAAAAAATGAATTTTTAAAATTACAATCATCTGTATTTAAGTTCGTGTACACACATACAAATCGTTTGAATAAGGGAAATCTTCGAATATGCATCCAATTATTTGTATAGTAATCAGAAATGTGTGAGAGAGACATTTTAATAATTTGCAGGTTGTATCTTACAATTACGAAAATTATTATACAATGTGTGTGTACACAAAACTTTTGAAAATACCTTATTTCAAGGAGATTTTTTATGCGTAACACTTTACCACACACACACACACAGACTTGGCAGTATATTAATTTCTAAATCGTAGTCCAATGACTGTCATGTGTCAAAAAAGGACGCCACGAGATAGGTGATAAATATATATTTCCTGGTGATTACATTTTAGTATCGCTAATTACAATAATCCATAAGTAGCACGACGCTTATGTAAAACTGATGACAACTGTGTCTAGAGACAAAGAGAGAGGAGGGGAGAGAGAGTTGATATCGAAGTCGTCGTCAGCAATTTACTATAATATAGTTTGAATTTCCCACCGAAGAAAAATGTTGGCAGATCTGTTCTATACACACACACAATAATGCAGGATTGGTAACCCTGATCATATATTTTAATATACACTATAATACACACACACATATCAAGTTTGAACCCATACATAGGTTGGTAAACCTGATCATATAGATTTAATATACATTATAACAAATTTGAACTCATGCAAGGTTGGTAACCCTGATCATATATTTAATATATACACTATAATACATCAAGTGATAGAAAGTGAAAGTGATCTAAGCTCGCGAAAGGCGGCATATAAAAAAAAAAATTATATTCGCGGATGCTGTGGTCCAGATACGCGAAAAAGTCGCGGATCTTGACACGGATCAGCGAAAAAGTCGCGGATGCTGTGGTCCAGTAGAAAGTGAAAGTGATCTAGGCTCGCGAAAGGCTGCATATAAAAAATTATATTCGCGGAAATTAGAAAGTGAAAGTGATTTAGGCTCGCGAAAGGCGGCATATATTCGCGGATATGCAAATCAATTTAATTAAAAAAATAAAAATATCAAATTAAAAAAAAATAAAAAAATTTATTGGCGGAAATTCGCGGTCCTTTGGGATGCTGTGGTCCAGCGGTGGTGGGGAGAGCGTGGGAAAAAATCTTGGACCGTGGGAACGGCGGCATCTCTTTGATCTAGACCGTGGGAAAGGCGGCATCCTTTGTTAGTTAGAACCCCCATTTTCCCTCTACTGCCCTAGAACTATTTTAGCCAGGATTAAAAGCGTAATACTCATAAACTTCTAAACTGCGCAATCTGTACACTTTTGTAAATCGTACAGTATTCGATGTACAAACAAGAGTAGTTCGGTACAGCACTCACAGAGGAGCAAGGGCCTTATATGTATCCGATTTATATCGTAAGATAAAATATCTCACGATAAATATGCATCCGATTTGATTCCGATTTCTGTCGTGCGTCAAAATTATCGGAAGTGGGTTTGAATATTGTAATAAAAGAAACGTTTATGTGGGTTTGTAAAAATTTGTATTTAGTGTTAATTGTGTGTTTAATATATGTCAAAATGTAACTTCTCTTATCGTTTACGGGTAGACCGTATTTCGCTCTGTTGCATTCAAATGTTGCCGCCTCGCCACCTGATTGGCTCACGGCTTTCTGCAGTGTTGACTCGGCTAGCGTTTTGCTTTAACGCTTTCACTTCAATAATTCTTAGTTGTTATTATAAATTAATTGAATCAAACATACAGAATTGCAGATTGAGAACATTTATTAACTCTTTAGAAGATTCCAATTACTTTATGATACATCAAATTTGTTTTCTGCACCGGCTATTACACTTGTTCGGTTGGTACTTGCTCAGTTTCAGTGTTTGTATACAATTCGTCTTTAACGCTAGTTTACAATAAATATGGTTTTTCTCAGGGGTGTTAAAAAGTTCTTTCGGCTACAGAAATATATACTTACGGCTAACACACACAAATTTAGAACAATTCTTAATACTAGTTACATAAACAAATTAATATCTCATTATTTTCAAGTAAGTAATTACCAATGAAAACTTGTAAAGAAATTTTGGGTTAGTTTTCGTTTGTCAAATTTATTTATCAAAAGGTTCGTCAATTATTTATTATATTTTACTTTCAATAATTGCTGATCGATTAAAGTTTAAATAGTGAATTTAACAAAGCATTTATTTCTGAATCGGAATAGTGATCAGTGAAGTGAAATAGTTATTTACTAATTTTGACCAAAAAATTGTGAACTCGATAATGGGATTATGTTTATACTCATCGATTTTGCTGCTGAAGATCCTGATGTCGTCTTCTTCTTCCGGATAACTCCTGGCATGTCGTCTTCTTGTATTCTCCAGAAGTTTATTCCTCTCGTCTCGATGGTTTTCCTCGCTGACTCAGGCCTCGCATTCCTTCGGTTATCGTCCGTCTTCTTCTATGATCTATGTTCCGATGATCTTCATTCGTTGTCCGTTGTCGTCTCTCTTCTTCACTGCGTCTTCCCGTCTTCTTCAGATAATTATGGTTTGTTGATTATTTTTTATTAAACAAAATTCTGTTCAGGATTCCCTGGACTATTGTTATTATCTTCGTCTGGTTTAAATTGAGTTGAAATTTACTTTAATAATAAAATTTTAGTGCGAGAGCTGCTCGATCCGCTCTCGGCGTTGGTCAATGATACAGTAATGAAAATCTAACGGTTTTTTGGCAATAAATTTCTGGTTGCTATGGTTACCTAATAAATTATGCTAATTTTCATTGGTCATTAACTTAAGTCATTGTTACGTTTTAACGTCTTTTTTAGTCTAATTTTACCTAAATATCTTCAAATGAAGATTCCTATCTTATACTAATAGCTAGAGTTATTACATGAGTACCATTCTTCCTAATTTTTCATGATGATCATTTTGATATCCCTCATGCCCACTTTTGAATAGCTAATTACATTTTTACTATTTTCCATATTTATATTTTACATATATTTTATTCGAAATTAGTTGTTATTCATATATTTTGGTACTAGGAATACTCACTTAATTGGTTTAACCATTTGGTATACTCTGCTTCAATTTTGGATTATTATTTGTTCTCAAATCTATTAAACTTTTATTTAACAGTTAGGCCTAGAGCCTAGATTTTATTCTACTCCCATTTAACATTTCTCAATAACATATTTAGTAATTCTAATACAATTTTATAAACAAAACAAACAATAAACATCAGTGTTCCCAACTCTAACTCTTATTATAAAAATATTCCTTGTCAGGTTCTAGCCTGAAATAACTTTTAACTACCTTTTCTGTTTTCTACTATTATTTTGCTTATCCTATAATTTACTACACTCTATGGTTTTTTGAACAATAACAAAACTCTTATAATACTACTGTTAAACTGTGCCTTACTCGATATGTCTTATCTACTAATCCCTTCACTTAAATACAGTGTCTCTCCTTCTTAATTTATCATTCACTCTAATAACTTAATTTTTATCTTATTCCATAATTCTGACATCCTATTACCTAAATTTATAATAGCACAATCAGTTTAACCTTACTTGCTAACATAAAGTTTATCAACAATTGTTTAGCTGTTTATTATCGTCTGCTTATAAAATATTTTATTCTACACCCCCATTGCACTTTTCCCTTCCTGGAAGGTTTCTTTACTTATTATCACTATCACTTTTTCCCATTATATGCTATACCTAGCATTTCATCACTTATTTATTTTTACACACATTTTTAATTTACACACTTGTTTATTCACACGATTTGTCTGATTATTTTGATATCGCTGTGTGATTATGGGTCATGAATAACTAGTTTACTTTCAAATCACTCTGATCACTTTTAGTTATTACTTAATTATTGTTTTTGTTTGGCTGAAAGCATCGTTTATTGGCTTTGACTATTATCATTACTATTAGTTTGCGGTATGGTTAGTTTCTAACTCCCTACCTTATATTATAAGTACATTCTTTTATCAACAAATTATACATGACATTATTACTTTCCATTAACCTTATTATCCTAGGTAAATCTCATATATTACAATTATCAGTTCATTATTTAAATTACAATAGAATGGTCATTATTTGGGATTATTTGATTGCACTTAGGTCTCGGCTACTTCTTCATTGTTTCTTGGTTCCTTTGGTATTTATCCGATCTATTGTGTCAGGTCATTGTCAGTTTAATAGTCATTTGTCATTTATTGGGTTACTGGGTTATTGATCTCTAAGTTTATAAGTTTTTTGCCTCTTATTCTTATCTTCAGCTTTTTATTTTTATAGTTAAATACAATTGGATCTTCACTACCTTATGTCATGTTACAATATATTTGTTCAACGTAGCCTTCATACATACTGAAAATGGATTTCCGCATTTTCTATTGTGAAGAGAAGAATGAAAAGAAGACTGGATGTTCATCCTTTTGACTATGCATGATATGTAGAAAGCACTTCAATCCATTGTTCCTTCATCGGATTTTGTCACTGAGTATTTCTGTATTAATGACTTTCACATTTACAAAACGCATTAAGAAAATCACACCGTGACGCGAGTATCAACGGTTACTCGGCACAACTGCCTCGCCTACGCTAGGCGGGAAGGTTGGTAGCCCTGATGTCTGAAACTTATACGACATAAAACTTACGAGAGAGGAAACAGAACACTTACGGCCTATGTAGACCTATCTAGACAACTTGCTGGCTGTTTATCTGATGCGTTTTCTAGGATACGACAATATGTTTTTGAGTTCGGCTCAATAAACTTGTCTTTCGACAGTGAATAAAACAGCCCACTTGTTTCTGTTGTTCTACATGTCGTATGCCTTCTTATCGTAGGTTATCTTACAATATAAATCGGATCCATAAAAAAGTCATTATAAATTGGCAGCGCGAAAGCGGACGCATGCGCATAAACAGCTTGCCATCAAAGAGAGTAAACGCATATTTACTACCAATTACACATGCGCTACAGTCGGTGCGGTTTCTCGCTGTTCCGTCTGTACCACACACGTAATGGGGCAAGGAGACTTACAGCTGCCGCCAGTAGCCTGTGCGAACGGCCACAATCGTACTATTCACTCTGAAAACATAAATCGTGGCGAGTCACTCCAGCGTTCGCGACCATTTCTCCCGCATGAGTCATCCAATGTTTGTAGAAAAGGCGCCCCTCTCCACCCCACCACGACCATTGCAGGCGCCTAAGCTCCGCGCGCACAGGCTAGTGGCGGGAGACTTACGTCTTAGTTCGTCGTCTCAACTTCCCCATCAAACTAGTAAATACTCCCGTAACCATTATTAATTATTATAAATTGTAACCTAATAGAAGTTTTCAACCAGGAAGCGGTACATGGTGGACCAGACACAGTTTTGCCATAACAGCCGATAATCTCATTAACAATAAATCAAATGTACATTAAAGAAAATAAAAGTATTTGATTGTATAGAATATACTGCATATAATGTGATTCTGCAGGAGTAATATAACCCATCATTTTGTTACATAATTCATCTTTCGCTTGTATTTTGTATCAAAACTACACATTATTAAATCAGAAAAATACATCAGCAACGACACTCCCCGCCCTATCACCATCACCAGAAATATCACCATTGACCAAACAAAACGAGTTCTCATTCTGATTCGAGAGTCTGACAGTTGTCAGTTTTCTACCTGCCTATTTAGGAAATAACTCACAATCAATGTTAACCATTCTTCTTCAATCATAGCGCGCACATTCATACTTTTACTCCAAAGGACTTTACTATTTCTTAGACCGATCCGCAAAAAATTGAGGGAGAAAAAATAAAAGTAAAAAGTCAAAATTGTAAAAAAATAAAAATTTTAAGGGTATGTAAGTAAAGAGAATTTTAATAAACATTTAATTTTAACAAGTAGTATTCAGTTCGTAGTAATTTCAACACGTGTATTACCAGAGACGAAAACTTTTTTTTTATTTGAATTTGAAGTATATGCAGTAAACTTTATGAAAATTTTTACAAAGTTAAGGTAACAATGACTTAAAAAAGAATCTCATGAAAGTTACAAAATATTAGACAAAAGAACCCACAACAATGTCAGAATTTAAAATTACCATTAACTTTTGTTACTCACTGGACTAATTGGCCAATTGCTTTAGTTCTTAAGCAAAACTTAAAAAATGGTTGGTTTGCAAAAGTATTTAATTTTAAGGGCACTGGTCAAAAATAAATGTAAAAATATTGAAGAAAAATCAGAAGTCTATGTAAGACAATATATACTTACAGGAATCATTCCTGCAACACTAGCGTTTTATTTTTAAATTGAAATAACTAAAGCCTTGGATTTCGCTGTCAATGACGTGTCCGTTGATTAACTAATTATAAGTATAATACTACTGACTTGGAACACTAAGGTTTTTATTGGTTCCAAAATTATACTTATAATTAAATTAATTATACTTATAATTAAAATAATTGTACTTATAATTAAAATAATTAATCTTGAAATCTGCCATATTATTTTATACGTACACAAAAACACATTAAGAAATACAAAAATCAAAAAACAATAAATGAAGTACAACAAACAATGTGTAGTTTTTTGTAATGTTTCTAGGTTAACACTGAGAATTATAAATTTTATACATAGGATGTAGTCTATAAAGTAAAAATTATTTATATTATTCAACGTAATACTAAATTTACTTTGTTTAAAATAATAAGCAAAGTTATTTAGCAAGCTACATTTTATGTCACGGAAAAAACACAAGTCCACGTCTATCACGGTATCCCTCGCTACAACTCTGTTGCCATTCAGAAGGAAGACCATTATTTGCTTAGGTATTTATTATTTTCCAGCCACATAGTATGGAACATAGGATCCTATGGTGCATCCAAATGTTTATTATTATCATCAATCATCAACTGGGGCTTTACACCCCTTGATGAGTCTTGGCCTGCTTCACATTCCATTCCTCCCTATTGCATGCCCTGGATTTCCAGTTTCTTATGTTCAGCTTTCCGAGGTCCTGCTCTATCTGGTCTTTGTATCTACTTCGGAGTCTTCCTCTTTTTCTATTACCCATTGGTTTCTGGTAGAAAATATGTTTGTCCTTCCTCCATTCTCTCTATGTGTCCAACCCACCTTAGCCTGTGTATTTTGATTATCCTTACAATGTCCGGCTCTTTGTAAAGATTGTATAGTTCATAATTATAGCGCCTGCGCCGCATTCAATTTTCTTGTACTAATCTATATATTGATCTTAGAATCCGTCTTGCACAGCAACCTAGAAGTATCTCGCTACTGTTTGTCACTGTCCAGGTTTCTGAAGCATATGTCAGCACTTGGCTGATAATTGTTTTGTAGATTTTGCATTTCGTGCTTCTTGAGATGAAGCTAGATGTCAAGTGCTTTTTTTTAATCCATAATATGTTTTATTTGCAAGAAATATTCTTCTTCTTATTTCAGTGTTGATGTAGGTAGTGCTGTTCATCTGGCAGCCAAGATATATGAACTATTTTACTGCCTCTATATTTTTTGTGGCTATTTCAAGTTTTTGAAGGGTTGAGCTTAATGGTAGTTAGTTGGCAGCATACATATATATTGTTTTCTCCAAGTTTATTTGCAGTCCAATTTTACTTGAGGCTTCCTCTAATGCTGTAAAGCCACTAATGAGGTCTCGTTTTATCCTAACAATTAGATAAATTTCTACTAGTAATTTTATACAAACCACTATGTTATCTTTGGTATTGAGGAGCGCTTTCGGCAGTCAAGCCATCTTTAGGTCATTTACGAACCTGAAGATTTAGGTTGGTAAATGACTTGAAGATGGCTTGACTGCCGAAAGCGCTCGTGACTACCAAAGACAACATAGTGGTTTGTATAAAATTACTAGTAGAAATATTTGAGACCACTAACACCCCAATATAACAATAGATTAGATAAATATCGTGTGCGTATGATAAGAGCTGTATACTTTTGTTTAGGATCGTACCTCTTGTGTGCAGCCTCTTATCGAATGTTTTAGTGCTACATTAAATAACAACCAGGACAGACTATCTCCTTGTTGAAGTCCAGTTCAAGTTTTGAATGAAGGTGACACCGTTTTCTCCACTTTCGTTTATTATCAGTAATATCTGTTAAATCTTCAACCTATAAATACAGGGTGTTTCATATAAAACGCAACCCACTAATCAGCCGTCTGTAATATTTGAATTTACCGCCAAACTCCCCTACGTTTTACTGGAATAGACTCGTCCAACAATCGAACATTGTGCCGGCGCAGTAAACTGCCACTGATACCTATGACCAAGCGATCATAACGCTCAGTGCATTGTTAGAGAGAAAATTGTTTTTTCGCAAGACGAACGTGTTTTTATTCTTGAGTCGTACTTTAGCAAGCGATCAGTGGTTGCAGTGCAAGTATCTTTTTGGCGTAAGTACCGTGATAAACCAGCACCTAACAAGACATCGAGTTTAATAAAATTTACTAGTTTTTGAAAGCCCTCATCGTAAAAATCTGCCGCCTGTGATTTCAGCCATTCATTAACGCCCGCCTTCAGCTCTTCGTCGTCTTCAAAGCGCTGTGTTGCCAGCCACTTTTTCATACGCATGAACAGGTGATAATCGCTCAGTGCCAGATCAGGGCTGTATGGGGGATGATTGAAAAGCTCCCATCCAAACTTTCCCAGAAGTTCTTGCGTTCGTGATGCTGTATACGGTCGGGCGTTGTCGTGTAAGAACAATACCCCTGAGCTCAACTTACCGCGTCGCTTGTTTTGGATTGCTCTCAGCAGCTATTTTAAGGTTTCACAGTAAACTTCGGAGTTGCTTGTGGTACCCCGTTCCATCAACTCTACCAGGAGAACCCCTTTCTGTCCCAAAAAACTGTCACCATCATTTTCCTTGCTGACAAGGTCTGCACACACTTCCGCTCATCATCGTGCACATTGGTGCGGCCATTTTTAAACAGAACACACCATTGCCTTACTCCATTACATTCTTGCCATACACCTCACACAGTCGCCGATGAATGTCCACCGGTCTGCAGTTTTCTGCTTGCAGAAATCGTATTACTGAGCGCACTTCACAGCTCGCGGGATTTTCAATCGTAGCACTCATTTTAAAAATTATTATTAACAAGCACCTACAGCAACAAACCACGAACACTTGAACAACAGAACGTCAGTATCGAATAAGCTGTTTTAAATATCAACCCAAATACTCAAAGAAAGTTGCAAGAAACACAGTGAAAAGGGTGGAAGCGTGTATTCATGAAGATGGCGGCCACTTCCAGCATTTACTCTAGAATTTTAAGTATTGTAAAGTTTGGAAATAAAATATTTAATTAAATACTTTACATATGCCTTTTTTATTTAAATGTAATTACTGACATAGATGGGTTGCGTTTTATATGGAACACCATTTACCTTCAACCATAAGCCATCCTTTCTATTGTAAACTTTGCATCTCATTAAAATTACTTGTACGTTACTTTTACAGTTTGCGTCTTTCCTTGTTCTTTGTCTCAATAATCTGCATCAACATTTAAACATTATTTGTCTTTTATGGCGATACCCGACGAATGTTTACCTTGTTTGCTTATTTTTTTATTTCTTTCATTTGACATTTACTTCATTTAATGAAAAAAGTTGTGTTAGTGGTTAAAATCACATGCAGAATTATCACTGTTGCACACCACTATATAAAAATTATTCTGATTAGTGCTTTCAAGCTTCACAGCTCATCGTCAGATCGGAAATGAACAAACAGACATAAAACAAACCCTTCACCCCACCCCACCCCAGCATGCTCACACACAATAAGCTATCATTCAAAGGTCCCTTCACCACCCTCTAAGCCCTGTCACCTTCATCTGGACAGTTACATATTTTTCTAGCAAATTCCTTGTGTGTCAGTGTTGTGTGTGTGTGTGTGTGTGTGTGTGTGTGTGTGTGTGTGTGTGTGTACATTCCTTTTAACCTAACCGTCTTTCTAATTCACACTGAAACTCAAGGAATTTGCTAGAAAAATATGTAACTGTCCAGATGGAGGTGACAGGGCTTAGAGGGTGGCGAAGGGACATTTGAATTATAGCTTGTTGTGTGTGAGCAAGGAGGGGTGGGTTGGGGGTGAAGGGTTCGTTTTATGTCTGTTTGTTTATTTCCGATCTGACGATGAGCTGTGAAGCTTGAAAGCGCTAATCGGAATAATTTTTATATAGTTATGTGCAACATTTATTTCATTGAGAATAATCAACGAAGCTAAAGAGAATCTCAAACAAAGTGCACAGTCAAAACAAAACGCGAAGTCCCAAATATTATATTTTAATCAATGCGTATTCAAAATGTGTGGTTTGCTATCTGCACTAAAACGTATATAGTAAATCAATAAACAATCGGTATGACTCTGTCGTTGTGTCCTGTGGGCCGGCCAGAGTAATCATTTTACCACAATTAAACAGTAAATACCGTGAACACGCTACAAGCTTTATAGTATATACGGAACTTAAATGAGCAATAATCGAAATAATCATTAACCTCCCCCCCCACACACACACACACACACTAGTGTGTTACGCAATAATATTTAAATATATGCTGCAGACTGCAACCGTATTTAATGAGAGGCGTAACAATACAATATCGCTTACGTGCTCCACGATGTGGTTTTCAAATTGTTATTACCCGTGCCTGGAAATACGTTATCACTGAAATAATGTTCATCAGATATGTAAAAAGGTTTAGAATGTGTTTTAGTGATGAATGTAAGTGATGCTGTGTAGACATTCCTGAACATGTCCTGTATGGCCGTTAGAGATACATGGATTTTAGCACTCAACTGCTTACTAAATTTTTTTTTTTATTAATTTTACATTGCAACTAATCTTAGATAGATTAACGAGCAAATTGACTCTATCAATATCTTAAAACTAAATGTCTATTTACTGGGTTTACCCACTGGTATCCCTTAGATTACTCTAATGGTGAAAACATACACAAACACAACACTTCACACTGTAGTCTGCTTTACACACACCAGACTAAACCAGGTCAAAAGGTTTGGTCCTCTTGAGCCTTCTCAATATCCCATGTTGGTCAAGCAGCTGAATTGCCTCTACGTTAACGTGGTTATGAAGTCGGTCTTCATGCTTATGTGCAAATTTCCTAATTTCAAAAGCAAACATTTCCACACCCAAGTCTCTTTGCAGGTCACTACTCCTTATGTAGCAAGGAACATATTAACAATATTTCTCAGTACTTTATTTTTAAATCGTTGTATGATTTCGACGTTACTCGCACTGGCACACCCCCACAGCTGGATTCCATAGGCCCAAACTGGTTTGAGAACCTGCTTATACAGCATAATTTTATTATGTATTGCAAGCTCGGAGTTGCTTACTAAATTGAGTGGAATAATTTTCTATTGTAGTGTATTTATTGTTCATAGCCTAAAGGTACCATACATATGATTTGCAATAAAGTTTTAATTACATTCTTAAACACCATCGATTTCGGTCATAGACCATCGTCAGTTCATATACAGCACACTTGTAGTCATAATATCGTAAATCAGCCACTATTTACAAAAAACGAATTCGTAGACGTTGATTAAAGAACGTGATACGTTCGTCGGTGTCTAACGTTTCTCGAGAACCATTTGGACACCGACGTACGTATCACGTTCATTAATCAAAGTCTACGAATTCGTTTTTTTGTAAATAGTGGCAGTTTACGATATTGTGACCGCAAGTGTGCTGTATATGACCTGATGATGGTATATGACCGAAACCGATTGTGTTTAAGAATGTGAGTAATTTAAACTTTATTGCAAATCATATATATGGTACCTTTAGGCTATGAACAATAAATATACTACAATAGAAAATTGAGTTTATAGGTACCATTAGTAAACAATAAGTGTGTGCATTTTATAAATACATCACATTATCATGACTAGAATAAGTATCAGGCTGAATCTTGGAAAAACATGTAGCTTTCGATTAGGTGTTTGGAATGTTAGGAATGTGTAGGACAGAGTAAAAATGTAATGTACTAATGTACTAAAGTGTATTAATGTAAGGGAGCAACAGATTTATGCAATGGCAACTGAAGCAAACAAATAATTTGTTGAATAAACAATTTTAAGAATTTCAAAGTGTCCGGTACATAGGGATCCCAATTCCTACACGAACGACAAAAGCCCAATGAAGATCGACAATAAAGAAAACGAGGATCAGGAATATTACTAGGATCTATGGCCACTTTAAGCCAAAGACGACTAGGAACAAACTTAGCCTCAGTTGTGGAGACTCGAAATGGTGGTTGGCCCCCAAATAATACGTTTCCAAGGATGGGTGGCCGACAAGTGGATGATGACCAAAGTGAACCTGTGGACCTGTGGATGACTTGTTGTGGTCGCAACGTTAGGAATGTATAGGGAAGAGTAAAACCATTAAAGGTTTATACACGGTAATATATACAGTGTATAAATTTAACAGACAGAGCAATATATTTAGTTAAGCAATTTCAGATTCAGCAAACGAGTAATTAGTTCATCAGCGTCATTTCCACATAATCAGGATGCTGCCTGTTTCGCCTTCTAAAATCCTTCAGCCACCTCTTCCTGTGGCTACCACACACCTGTGTCGTTCAGGGTTTTATTCCATGTCGTTTAAAGTTTCCGTGAATAGTAAAACTGTTGGTCTTATGCAACGTGAATCAACTTCTTTTCTATAGTTTTCGTCTGTAATAAAATCTTAGGTGAAGAAGGCGTACATGCTATCTGCAGAAGCTACAAAACAAATAAACAAATAAAACACGTATATTTATATACGTGTTGGGTCAAGTTTGTGTTATATCTCGGCACAGAATTGCAAATAATTTTGATTATGAAACATTTTTAAAATACCCAAAGTTTATAGAATTATTGTGATCTTCAGGGTAATTAAAGAACAAGACCGTTTGATACAAAGTTACATCTTCCGCAAATAATATTTACAATTTTTACAGTAATTTAACCAAAACTCCTTGATAAATTTTGTTATCTAAGGACTTGCAACAATTAAGAGCCTGACTATAATTATCGTCATTTAATAACACTTTATTGTTAAAAGATAATATGTTTACACTTTTCTGAAAAATATATTTGTTCTTGTAAATAGTGATGTTGTTGTTGTTGTTGTTGTTGTTGTTGTTATTTTGCTTTTAGGCAGTTTTTATACGTTCCGTTGTGGTTCCATTAAGGAGGACTAAAAGCTTTTCGCCATCGGAAAGATTACGCCTATCACAGACTAAGTACTAACGGTGTAATTCTAAGCACTTAACCTCAAAGTTGAAACAAATGTGACAAATGTGCGCTGAGCAGTTAAGAAAAATTTCAATGGAATGTAAGACGTGTACCTACATACTTAATAGTATGCTCCTGAGCTGCAGGGCTTCTTTACTATTTCAAACAAAGTAAATTTAATATTACAAAAGTTTTGTTATTTTCGGATTTAAAGAATGTTAGCTAATTTAGTAAAAAAAAGTTTATCAAAAACTTGATTACACTACGGTTACCTAACAACACAGAATTCTAAGCCAGAGACTAGTACAATAAAACCTAAAAATTTTGGACAACTGCTTTGAGATGTTAGTTAAATTTATAACTGTAATGAAAAGAAGAAGAATAACTACATCATAGTATACATATTAAGTTTATGTATGTTTCCATAGATATGCCTAAGCCTGCGTTTAACACTTTACACAAATATACAACACTTATATTAACATTTACATTTTTTACAAATATACTTTTAAATTTATGAATAAGTTGCGAACTTTTTAAGAGGTGTTGGGAAGTATTAAATTTTTCAAATTAATAAATTTCTCATAGTATTCGGGCTTACAAAAGCTTTTTATTTTGTGTAAAATGACGACTTTTATGTTTGTTTCGTGATCCCTTTTAAATTTGAACAATTTTATAGTAAAGACTACATTGGATCTGAATGAATATTTTCTTTAGTTTTTTTCGTCATGGTTTAAAAACCAATTTTAAGTTTTTGGTTTGATTTCGATATACGGTTTCCCAAGATTTTTAATTTTCAAAACTGATGATTATATTTAATCTTCCAATAAACTAATATTTAATTTGATTCAGATTTTATAGATCACATTGCTCTTCGCCTTGCTGTCAGATCACTGACTTCGCCTGCCAGCACTTCAAGTTGTTACACAAGCCAGTGTACTTAAACATCTTGCACTTTATATATGTAAAACGATATAATAAAATAAACCTTAGGTTTTTATAGTTTCTTTATATTTTTATGTGCATTTAAGTTTTTAATGATTTTTTTCAATTCTTGGATTTCGTTGTGTATGACGTGTCCGATACTTAAATAAATATAATTATTTCACTACCGACTTGGAACACAAAGTTTTATGGGTAAAAACGTCAAAGTTTTACCTTATATCCTGAAACGGTTTTCGCTTTTAGAAAAGCTTTTTCAGAGGCTGCCGCTGGGAGCACTGTCCGTCTTGTTCTTGACGACGGTATCGACTTTTGAAAGATTGATATTGTGTGTGTGGCGTGTGATATGTTCAAATAATGCGACTGATTTGAATTGTGTCTGTTCGTTTAGGATGTCGTTTTTATGTGTTTTCGTGTGTTTGTATATTTCAAATTGTTCTAGAGTGTCTAGTTTCCGGCCTTTTGTGTGTACGTGCAGAATGTCCATGTTATTTTCGATGTTTTTGTATGTGTGGTTTGCTTCAATGAGGTAGTTTGCAAAGGTGGATTCTGTAGTGGAGTGGAGTGCCTTTGTGCGTTCAATGTATTTTTGTTTGAAGCTACGTCCTATCTGGCTCGTGTAGAATTTGTTACAATTTGAGCAATTTAGTTTGTAAACACCAGGTAGATCAAATTTGTTTTGTGCTTTGTTTGTGTGTTTTGATAGTGTGTGTTCTGTTTTGTTAGTAGTTTTGTATGCGATTCTGTATCCTGCTTCTTTGCATTTGTGGGCTACTTTTTCAGTTTGGTTGTTGATGTATGTTAGTGTTATGAATTTGTTGTTTTCTGTCTTTTTGTCTGTTGTTTGTTTTGTGTTTTGTGTAGGAGTTTACTGACTATTGTTCTGTCGTATCCGTTGGATTCTGCTAGATGTTTTGTCGTGTTTAATTCGTCTTTGTAGTCTTTTTCATCTAGTGGGATGTTGTTAATATTGTTAAGTCTATGAATCATAGTTCTGAAGGCAGCTAGTTTATGTTGTATTGGGTGATTGGAGAAGTTGTGTATTAGAGTGTCAGTTGTAGTCGGTTTTCTGTATACATTTTCTTCAAACTGAGTTTTTATATGTTATTTATTATAAGTATATATATTATAATAATAGTGTACGTGTTTAATCAGTATTGATCTAAACCTAAGACAGTGTCCTTGTGTATATGTTCATATAATCCTGTAGACATTGGTTCGAGTGATATGGTGTCCCATGGAAAACCTGTTCGGAGGTAAGTGATCTATTGGGTTCGTCCGTAGCCTTTCCTCAGCTCGCGGCTTATTCGAGACAGCATTTGTCAAGTGTATAGTGATCATGTTGAACATCGTCGCACTGTATTTTCCTTCAGTATGTATATAATATTACACATGTCAATCATCTTAAAAAAATAAAAATCAGAAAGCTTTTTAAATAGCTTGTATTGAGTAATAAAGATGTATTCACGAGAGAACTTATTGGCAGCAATCTGTACACACTATTACCAAAGTGAAGAAAATTTCCAATATTGCAGAAGGAGGATTCATTTGAGAATAAGGAGAAAACGAGATTTTTGTTTAGTATTGATGCCTCAAAACAGATATTCATATAAAAAAAGAAGTGAGGATTCTTCAGATGAAAATCCTTATTATTAGTTTTCAACATTTTAACCATTTACATTTATGCTTCTCGCTACATTATTTTTATAGGATCATTCTAAAAACAATGAGCATCTGTAGGGTAAAGTATGACCATGCATGCCAAGATTTAAAAAAAATCGGTTCAGGCATTCAATAAGTTATCATGAAACAGACCCTAAACAAGCACCGTAACAAATAGGCTTTTAGGCACACAGATGAGACAATACCCAACGTTCAAGTACAAACTAAAACGAGACAAAACGCCAAATTCGCTTTATTCGTTCAAAAATTTGTACGAGTGTAAATTTTAAACTGCATTTGAACTACCAAATAACAGGACTTAATACCCCGCTAAAAATATCGTTATGAAAATTGTTCGTCTATACAACGTAGGAGAAAAACTTGGTTGCCAATTTAGTCCGCAAATTGTGAGA
The DNA here is from genome assembly GCA_034769895.1 of Magicicada septendecula. Classification (NCBI taxonomy): domain Eukaryota; kingdom Metazoa; phylum Arthropoda; class Insecta; order Hemiptera; family Cicadidae; genus Magicicada; species Magicicada septendecula. The sequence goes on from CM068371.1 coordinate 469,791,484, forward strand.
GTTATTATTATATATTATCATAACTAATAAGCCTTTATATTATTACATTCACAAAATAAACAGAAGTTAACGTACTTAGAATTATTCTACAATGGGCAGTTAAACATTAGGTTGAACTAAGATATAAAATAATTAACAATTTCTTCTTTGTTGTAAGTGATAATTAATGTTATGCATCCCGTAACAATTTTTCGTTTTTTTTTACGTCTTTATCACTGTAATATCGACGCTTGCATTCGTCACATTCTAACGACCAAGCAATTGGAAACTATATGGTGTTAGGTTGTGACTGTAAGAATATCTCACTTAAATTGTCAAGGCGTTAGACGATTATTGTTCGCAAAGTTTCCAGATATCAGACTGTCTCAGACGATGCTGGGCACAATTCCATTCATATTAATCGATTCAGGCGATATTTCTACCGTCATTCGTCTATGTGCAACCAACAATTGGTGACCGCGTACAACGTTGACTGTGTTCAAGAACACTTGAGACACGCATAAGCCGTGGTGCAGTAAAGTAAGGAGGGAAAGGTACACTGGACCTCTGCGCTGCATATAAAAGCAAGAGCATCTGGCTTAGTACAGTCAGTTATGTGAGCGATTTTTCTGAGCGCCGATCGAGTGTTTATAGAAGTATTGTAGCGAAGTGTTGTTATGTTATAATTAGTGCGGAATACTTTGTAGTTGACATTATTATTTCATGTGGGGAAATTTTGCTTGAATTGTAAGAAACTATGTTGTTGATTTGCAGTTTATTAATTGTAATAATTAAAGCTGGTTATTACCGACTTAATTGGTGTCTTGTATTTTGTTTTCCACTCTACCATAAGAAGATGAATTACACCGTCCAAAAAACACTATGTTAAAATTAGAATGTTTGTTCTAACAGGCTCAAATACAACTCTAAAGACACGTAAATTGAAATGGTTCACAAACATGGAGGCGAACAGTAGCTTCCTTTTGTTTCATTACGTTAAACCAGTGTATTTCAGATTGAATTTTGACGATTGCTCGGTCGATAATCATAATCAATATCCGTGCGGCCATTTCCAAACAACTGACACTACTTTGGATAGCGTGGAGTAAAAAGGCTGTCTTTGCGTGAAAGGTCAAACACTTACCTAAACTGCCAGTCAATCTCTGTAGATAATTCGTCAGTACATTTCGTTGTCCGTAGAAGGTAAGTCACTGTACGAATTTCAATTTGGTCGGTAAGTGTAAATGATGCGGCACACTATTTTTGTTGTTGTGATTAATGTTCGTTACATTTATATTATTATAAAAAGATTTTAATCTTACTTATGTAGATTTTACAATATTTTGTTTTATAATGTTTTATTTTGTTATAACGGGGATACATTTGTTAAATCGAATCTGCAAAGACTCTGGATTGCAGATATCCACACGTAAGACCAAAGTGATGGCTTTTCGATGAACTGATCCCGTACGGGCAAAACTTGTTATAGATAGTAATGTCCTTGAACAAGTTAGCAATTTTGTATACCTGGGCTACAGTTTGTCTTATAATGCATACAACGACGTTGTGAATAAGTTGCATAAGTTCAAACTTATTTGCGGGACCGTTAGGCGAATCCTTAAGTCAGCAAGTAAAGGAACACGCCTAACATTCTACATGGTGATGGCTCTTCTCAGACTTCTTTATAGGTCTGAGAATTAGACTTTAACGAAACGCCTGGCAAGTTCCATCCAAGCGGATGAAATGAGATTTCTAGGCACGTGGCAAGGTAAGCTAACCATTATCATAAAACAGACACAGATATACGACAGGAACTAAATTTTATTAGTATACTGGACAGGATCGCTCAGTATCGGCTAAATTGGTGTAAATATCTTTGACAAATCGATGACTGCCGCATTCCCAAACAACTCTGGATTTATAAGCCGAGGGGGCGGAGAGGTTTGGGATGTCCGAGGAAGCGCTGGAGAGACCATCTCTAAACTTTGCCTATTTGAGACCGGAATAAACTATCCTAGGTTTAATCCGTGAAACTGACGATGATGATGTTTCATATTAAGTAGTTGTAAGTTGTTCATCTTCTAAGGACCGTCCCAAATTCCGTAGATAGAAAGATTGAGCAACAAAAATAAGAATAATTTTACGTTGGAAGTTGTCCGAATAGAAGATATAGCCATAAGAAATCACCAATCGCTTAGAGGTTTAAGGAACACAAGTTTACCAATATTGCCAACAATATTTATTAATATCTCTCTTTCATAATAAAGAATATGCAGATGTGGAACAAGTCATTGAGTTTCCTCGTATATAAACAATTTTTTATTTCAAATAACTTACACGACATTTTATGTGGAAGACAAATGAACATTAACTACGTTCATAACTGAAAATATAACGGTAGAGAATATATTTCACAAAGTATAATTTTCAACTTGTAACACAAAATATATAACATTCTTAACCAGAAAAAAAATTTCTATTTCGTAAAAAACGACAATAAACCTGACATTATATTACCGTATATGTAAATAACTACGAAATTCCTCATTTCTTCAGTAGGCGTGCCCAGTCAGCATAATCGACTGCTAACAAAACGGTTTTATTTAGTCGTAACGATATGAAAAAGTAATTTATCGGAACTTATTTGCAAGAAGATGAGTTTACTTTTTGAAGAAATCGAAGAACACGATAAGTCATACTGTGGCTGCGAACAATGATGGGTAAAACTCTAAAAATTGAGAAAAAGAGTACGACATTCTTTATTAACGGAAAACAGGCAATTTCATAACTTTAATTTGAATGCAATGTTTAAAGTCTTCGGAGATTTAAAATTAGCCTAAAGGCATAGAAGAACTATCCTACAAGTCTGGATGAACCAGACAGCTCTCATAAGGCGGGAGGGCCTCTAAGTAAAGATATTAAAATGAAAATATTTCGTAGAAACGTATTCTTAGAAACAAGGAAGAAATTCATTAAAAGATTTGTTTAAAACATAAGCACTTGTGGAACAGAAACTTGTACTCTTAAGAAATAAAGTTAGGCCTGTAAAATGAGGTAACTTGAAGCTTCTTAAAATGTGTTGCTGGAGGAGGTGTTAAGAATACATTGGACAAAAATAGTACCTAATGATGAGGTATTAAAGTGAGTGGGTACAATAAGGATTTTGTTTAAAGCCATTGGTGAAAGATGATATAATACGGTTGGTTACCTGCTACACAATTGAAACTAGTTTATCACGCTGATTAAGAGGGACAGTGGGTGGAAAAGTATACGAATACGAAGGGGAAACCATACAAAGCGTACGAAAGAGTAAGATGGAAGAAGAAGATATGTGGTGATTGAGGTAGTATCTTTGAAAAGGAAGAAATTTCAAGCACACCAAAATCTGGGTTTAGTAGGAAGAGAAGAAGAAAGAGAAGAACTTATTCGGATTAGTAAAACTTGAAAATGTCTCCCCATTTTATAATTGGAAATCTTAAATTGTGTTAAGGGTAATAATTTTACTTTCATTTTTACTAACAGTTTATGCTAATAAGAACAAAATTACCCTCACGATTTTGTTGATTACCCGTTTGTTAGTCAAAAGTATGATAAATTATAAGTAGACTTTAGGTCTATGTAAAACCGGGCGTCAATGAAAAACAATATTCTGACTCTCTGGCAGCTGACCAGGTTTCAGTAATGGTTTACGGTTTAGGGTTGTAAATAATGATTAGTAATTCAATTTTTGACCAGGTGACCTAGTTTAATTATTTGGGAAATGATACTGGCTATGATCGAAATTACGATTTTCATATTACGTTAGGTAAATTTTAGCCGATCTGTAAAATAATGGACCGTATTTTTAGAAACAAGGTACGTCGAGGTACAAAATTAAAGTTTTGCAAAGGTATGGCGGTCCCTGTATTTTTTTATGGGTGTGAATTATGGACAGCAATAAAGAAAACCAAGACACTGAAACACACACCTTAGAAATGGCATACTTAAAAGGAGTTAAAAGATGTTTTAAACTTTAGTGTATGAAGTTATAAGAGAAAAGTTACAAGTTTTTAGCTTGATGAAAAATTTGTAAAAGATTAAAAACAACGATGGAAAATACACCTATTAAGAATGCCAGATTCCAGACTGGCCAAAAAAAAACTGGAAATACAAACCTAAAGGACACATGTGGGTAGAACCAGAAAGAGATAGCTGAAGGAATTTTGAAGGCGAAAAGAGGCAGAACCTCGCCGTATTTTGAAGATTATGATGATGAAGTTACGTAGTGTACAAGTAAGAAATACTGCCAACTGTCAGTAGCGAAATATCCTCTGAATTGTGTCTAATCCGTAAGTACAGATTTTGCATTGTAATATGTGAGAAGAAAATGTGTTAACTTGATTGTTTGCATTTGTATTCTATATTTTAGTATCATATTTCTAGAATTAATTTTGTATAATTTAATTGTCGATTATCCGAGGTACCCATCGTCTCATGTAAACTGAGTTACGTATAGCGATTTTATGTAATATTTTATAATGTACTGGAAGAATCTGAACGGAATTTTCCACACATCAGTGTAATTAAAGTCTGGTTTACACACAAAATAAAACCACCAGAACTGATAAGGTTTCGTACTTATCGCAGCTGAAAACATTTTGTACTCATTCACTGTGTGGCTTCCTCGCGTTGCAACCGCACACTTGTCTCAAACTGCTTGTTGGTTACTAACAAGTTGTGTTGAGTTTACTCATCCGGTTGTTGCAATTCAATTACAGTGCTTTCAAAGATAACAATGTTACATGCATGTTTACAGCTGTATCCAAGTCACTTGTATGAACAGACTAACTAACCTTTTATTAATCCGCCTTGTGACTTCTTTATTATAAATAGATGTTGTGTTGTAAAACATACACTTTATCAAAACATCATAAAATATCGCTCGTAGTAAGTCAGTCATCATTAGTTAACATTCCGATATCATTGTGCATTGTTACGAGACAGTAGGTGCGCATCTAAATCTTTTGCTCGACCACTGATCGGTTGTTCGCCTCGATGTGATACAGGAATTTCAAGGCGGTATTGCATAACGGATTGGCTTTAAAGTTCAGTTGGTCAGTCAATACAAAACCGCGACTGTTTAGGTTTGTGTGTGCTCTATAAATTCCAATCCCCCCCCCTAGGCATTCCATGAGTCGACCCTTTTTACAAATATATAGTGGTTCCAAGTTAGACTTAAAATATTATTTTCTTTTATATAGTATCCAAGTCACTTTTTCACAATAATTTAATTACCTTGTATCCGTCAGTGACTTCGTTTTAGCGTTTTTTATATAGACGCGTTTCTTGACAAGTGTCACATCATCAGTAATCCTCGTCAAATGTTAAAATTCACGTAAATTTGTGATTTAGTAAATATGCGCAAATGTGTTTTTATGTGTTTTATGTGAATTTTAACATTTGACGAGGATTACTGATGATGTGACACATGTCACGAAACGCGTCTATATAAAAAACGCTAAAACGAAGTCACTGACGGATACAAGGTAATTAAATTATTAAAATATTAGTGTAATTCTGGTAGTCGTGTGAGACTAAATGGCAAGCATAGTTATAATTTATGTTGACGGAGTTAAGATTTTTTAATTATTTAGGTTTCAAGGAAACGATTAAGAAAATCCCACCACGTTTGACCAATGTAAAAACAATTACAGTCGTTGCATGTTAGTTTATAGACACCTGTTTCCTTTTCTAAAGTCGTAGCCTATGTGTATTCAGGCTGTGTTTTTAATATACTATTATTAGTTCTATATGTTCTATAGTTCAATATAAAAAAAGTCACAAGGCAAATTGAGATAAATAAATTTAATGTAGAAGTAATGTCGTCCAATAGAGAAATAAATGCAGAGACACAACCAATCAGTGCTTGGACAGAAGGCCTTATCTTGACGATGAATTCTTCTTGGAGTTATTGCATTAAATTCTCTGTATTTCTAAAAACGACCACAGGTCGACATTTTGAGTAGTTACGACGCTTACCTTGATCGTCGTATGTTATAATGGAAAACAAAATACAAAACGCCAATGAAACCACAAATCATCAGATTTAATTATTACCAATAACAGTTTGTAATGAACAAGTTATTCAACAAGATTATACTCGTACAATAATTTACGTTCGTATGTCCATATAAATAATAATGTCAACTAATAGAGTCCGGCACAATTATAAAACCTATAGCATTTCGCCACTACACCTAACCTAGCTTAACGTCACTTGAATACATCGCCACATAAACTGAAACTAAGCGGCAGCTGCCGTTGTTTAAATAGCACAGATGATAACACTACTATAAAACACTAGAGCGTAATTGCTTTAGGCCTTGAACACAGTGCGCGCGGACCGGTGAAATCTGGAACAGCCTCGGTGATTGAAGCGTGATAAGTCTCACGTAATGATCCTTCATCTCAAATTAGCAGGAATATGTACGCACACATATTTTACAGTTGGTTTCATTTGGGATAGCCGAGAAATATATTATAACAATACAACTGCAAATATAAATTTATTTGTGTTTGCGGAGCCCCACGATCTTGGAGCGCCATTTTTGTCATAACAAAACCACTTGCATAATAAACAATTTAAGGTGGGTTTCAGGTGTATCTGTAATAAGAACTCTATGTAACTTGTAATGGTACTTCAAATTTATTTGATATTAATAAAATTGTGCACCAAGCACTTACTTCGACTTAAAACATTCGTTATTATTTGTTATTATGCCGTAAGGCTTATGCTATATATATCCTTACTGACTAAGTATTCTATTCTACTAATTATTGTATTAAAGGAAAATCTCCTTTCCAGACTACTCAGTCAATTAATGTGTTTCAAAATATCAATATTTAAATATCTTTTTATATATTGTAATGTACTCAAAATATTAATAGTTATTGAATTTATCTTTTGTTTCTCAGTACTGATTTATATCAAACACTAATTGTTTTCATTTAAATGCTTTGTATTCGTTTTATTTCAATACTAATTTGAGCTCTTGTTACGTTAATCGTATTTCTAAAACATCTATGATTTTAATTCTACTTTACAATAAACATTGGCTCTTAATTTTAAATAGATCAAAAATGCCTTTAATTGTCTTTGAGTTCATTGTTCGATTAAGAGATAAATAAGTTGTTTATGACCTTATTGTCGTCAATCATACTCGATTATTTGATCCATCTGTAGTCGTCCTCGTCTCACACTCCAGCGTCCTCTTGTCCAGCGTCGACTCGCTCCTCTTGTCCAGCGTCGACTCGCTCCTCTTGTCCAGCGTCGACTCGCTCCTCTTGTCCAGCGTCGACTCGCTTTTTGTCCAGCGTCGCCTCGCTCTTTTTTTGTCCTGCGTCGACTCGCTCCTCTTGTCCAGCGTCGTATCACTCTGTGGAACTTTTCCTCGTGCTGTTTCTGACGTCAATGGGTCTTCTTATGTGGATACTCTTATGTAATTTTGTTATTATTTAAAAACAGTTTGTTTGACAATCGAGTTACATAACTGTATGTAACTGGAAGGATGAAACTATTTACAAAATTTTATATTATTCTGTGCGGACGGGCAGAAGCTCCCGCTGCACTGTGGATGATTTAAGAAAGAGAACCACTGTAGCTTGTGTGTTCTATTTATACCCATGTCTTGGTCAACACCTGCAGTGGTACGAAATCGACATGTCACAAATTGTCTCTGGGTTCAGTTCCCCCACTCCTTGTCAATTTCGATATTTCTTATATTTCTGCGAATTGCAGAATCCTGTAAGTATACTCTTATAGTTATCTTATAACTATTTTCACTATACATGTTCACTGTAATTTTGGACATTGCAAGTTAACCCTTTCGATTTGTACACAGTTATTTCACTATTACACTCCTACGGTGTGTCACTTTCACGTGGTTTTTGTGCACAGTATATATTAAATTTTATTACATTTTATTGTGGTTTTGGATTTTACTCCTTAATTATAGTTTATGAGTAATTACGGAAAATCAGTTATTATGCAATTATTTATCTTGGGGTGGTAAACTCGCCTGCATAGACCTGCGTTCACACACACATGCAAGATACTGGTGTACACACTTTCAGTTACATTTGTGTGTGTGTGCACGTCGATTCAGGTCGAAACACCTGTTCATATTTTTGCCTGAACTAAGCATGCAATCCCAGACATGCTTATTTATGATACATTATTAATTATTTACAGTTTATTAGGTATATTTAAATTTTTATATTCAATGCTCAGTACATCAGTTATTTGTACTGTTGCATTACCCTCTGCTTGGTAACAAAAACAAATTTTATAAATTTATTTATTAAAATTTTTGTTATTATTATTATTATTATTATTACACTTGAAAAAAAATGTAACAAATAATAAAGAATAATATTCGTCATTTCACCCTTAATTGGAGTGTATACAAATGTCTTACCTCCCCTCCTTATACGCTCACTGCTCGTGACCTTGTAGTAGGGTGGCTTCAACAAACAGCTGATCTGACTGGTTTCATTGACCTCGTTGTTTTCATGTGTAGAACTTCCTAAATGACGTTGCGTGTAATTTACCAATTTCTTTCTTCTGTATCTCATCATATACGATGAAAGTGTGTTGTCCTACTCGCTGTCTTAACGTATACAGTCCATTATAAAGTCTGAAGAATTTCTTCGCCGTATTATCACTCCGTTTTCCCACTGGATTAGCTTTGAGTAGTACACTTTCTCCCACGTTGAATTGTTGTAGCTTGTGAGTTAGATTAAATCTTTCTACTCTCTTGTTACCTCTTTCTCTTATCCGTTGCTTTGCGTCTTCAATTTTCACACTTATTGGTACAGGTACATTCTGGTTATTAGGTTTGTTTATATACTTAGTCCAAAATCTGTTTGGCTTCTTATCTTCTTCTAATTCCATTGGAGTATATCCTGTTGCTTCACTATAATTTTCGTGAATGGCTTTTTCAAGAAATGATAAATATTCTGCCCATTTATTGTGTTGATCATGGCAATATATTCGTAAATATTTACCTAATTCTTTGTTAACTCTCTCAGCAAGGTTTCCTTGAGGATGTCTTATGGATGAGAGTACAGGTTGTATTTCATTTTCCCTTAACGTCCTCTCCCATTTTTCACTCTGGAATTGTACACCTTGATCACTGAGTACCTTCTGCATTTTTCCATATGACGGAATATATTTCTGCAGTAGTATCTTTAGAACAACTTTGGTTGTGGGTCGCATAATTGGGTACAGTCGGACTGCCTTGGAAAACACATCGATACATACCAATATGTGCTTCACACTTCGACTTGATCGTGGTAGTGGTCTCAGAAAATCCACTGCAATTAGCTCTCCTTTGTTCTCCTTCTATATGCTCTGCATTCCTACGTATGTGTGTAAATTCGGTCCTTAATTTTACATTATCTTACTCATACATTCTTACCTTCGCTTCTAATCTTCCTTAACTCTTTTCTTAACATGACATTACTTTATCTAATACATTACTTACACAATACATTAACATTCATTACCTTTTATTACATTTCTTTAACATTACCTTTCTGTTCGCTGCTACTTTCCTGAAATACACTTCCGTAACAGAATACTCTTTTAGCTTTGTAGTGTGTCGCATGACCGGTTACAGAGGAACTGTCTTGGAAAACAACGATATTTTTCTCGAAGTCCTTAATCCTAAGTAGTCTCTGCCCTTTTGACTTTTCACTCTTGCTTTCTTCTGTGTCCTTGTATCTCCATTAAGTGTTCGCTTGATCAGCCGTTCTGACAATTATAGCAATTATGTTCCATTCCTACCCTTTTCTTCATATTAATAACAACAATAACATCTTTTACCATTACTTTCTTAAATATTTCTCTACAGTAGCATTCCTTATCATTAATAATACGTTTCTTAATTAACCCTTTAAAATAATATTCCTTATTTTTTTCACTAATATTTCTTTTTTATTTACTATCATATCCTTAATAAATAATATTTTTTAATTATATTCTCTTATCTTATTATCAATAATTAATAGTAATATTATTTTTCTCATTTAAAAATAATTATTTATTTTCGGGTATTGAGTTCGGTTCGGTGTGTCGTTTGAACTGACACCCCTCTTTTTATAAAAATTGGTTGTTGCACACTGGAAATTCATTGTGCTCACCCTCGCGACAACATTCCATTGCGTTACCCCCTCGTTACCTTTCCGTTGCATTGCTGAGACGTTTGTGTGCGTACTTATCGTGTGAACGTTGGTTTTGATCGTGTAAGTCACCTGTTCGTAGGGTGAAAACTTTATTCTCCGTCTCTTTCTCTCGTAACGGTCGCATTCCATAATTCTCTCCTTCTCTCCGCGTAGCTGCTTTTGACGAACGCATTTTTTACTAGTTCGTATGCGTTTTGCTCTCGTGCATCGCCTATAATAATCTTTGTAGTTTTTATACCTACAGTTATAATTATCGATACTATAATTATCGTTCGCTTTATATTTCTCGTGTGTATATCTATCGTCATATTTACCACAATTTTGTGTTGTGTTTCGTCTAGATAAATTACTACGTTTCTTGTTATACCTACAGTGATATTTATCTCCGTAAGTGTGGCGTCCTAAGTGTTTCACATGTGTCATCTTGTGTGACTTATTATTGTGTGTGTGTCTCACACTTGGAATATCGCTACTAATAAGGTACGTTTTATTAACCTTAATTTGCTTCTCCTCCTTAATGTTAATTACTTTTTTATAGTTATCGTTAGTAATTACACACGTATTTTTAACTACTATGAATTCTTCACATATTATCTTTTCACATATTAGCTCCGTTTGTTTATTAATTATTCCACAGACATTTTCTGCGATCGTGTCAATACGTAAATTTGTATTAGCAATTTTTTCGGTTAACTGTGCAGTACTGTCGATTATACTTTGTTTTATTTCAATATTATCAATTTTAACTCTTCTAGACTCTCTGTAATTTTTGTGGTGTCCTGTCTAAAATTTTCGGACTGTAGTTCTAATTTATTTTCTAAACTTTCTGTTTGTTTCTTATTAGATTCTTTTAATTCGTCTATTCTGGCATTTAAATTTTCTGTCTGTTTATTTAAATTTTCTGTCTGTTTTGTGCTTAATTCATCGACCCAGGCACGCATCATCGTCTGGAATGCCTCTACGTCTAAATTTCCTGTAGTCGTCATGTTGAAGTATTATTAAAATATTTATTTAGTAGTAATTCTTTACAATTATTATTGATAACCGTTCCCTACTTATTTATTTATTTCTTTATTTTTATTAATAGTTATTATTAATACTCATTACAGTTACACCTGTTACATAGACAAACATTATCATTTGTGGGCGCCAGCTGTGTGATTACACAACAATTAAAATTACATTCAGCTACTGTTTAATATAAATAATAATTACATATTATACATTTTTCATTTAACACACTCTTTATATTTTAGAGCAACCAATTAGCTACATAAAAAATTTTAATAGTTAAATGATGGGGATCGGGCCATACGTTCATGGGATACAATTTATGTAATTTTTGCACATAATTTAGGCATGTCGTGCCCCACGTCGAGGGCGACATTTTATGCAACGATACATATACATAAATTTAGGCGTGTCGTGACCCAAGTCCAGGGCGACATTTTATTTTATAACAAAACCACTTGCATAATAAACAATTTAATTTGGGTTTCAGGTGTATCTGTAATAAGAACTCTATGTAACTTGTAACGGTATTTCAAATTTATTTGATATTAATAAAATTGTGCACCTAGCACTTACTTCGACTTAAAACATTCGTTATTATTTGTTATTATGCCGTAAGGCTTATGCTATATATATCCTTACTGACTAAATATTCTATTCTACTAATTATTGTATTAAAGGAAAATCTCATTTCCAGACTACTCAGTCAATTAATGTGTTTCAAAATATCAATATTTAAATATCTTTTTATATATTTTAATGTACTCAAAATATTAATAGTTATTGAATTTATCTTTTGTTTCTCAGTACTGATTTATATCAAACACTAATTGTTTTCATTTAAATGCTTTGTATTCGTTTTATTTCAATACGAATTTGAGCTCTTGTTACGTTAATCGTATTTCTAAAACATCTATGATTTTAATTCTACTTTACAATAAACATTGGCTCTTACTTTCAAATAGATCAAAAATGTCTTTAATTGTCTTTGAGTTCATTGTTCGATTAAGAGATAAATAAGTTGTTTATGACCTTATTGTCGTCAATCATACTCGATTATTTGATCCATCTGTAGTCGTCCTCGTCTCACACTCCAGCGTCCTCTTGTCCAGCTTCGACTCGCTCCTCTTGTCCAGCGTCGACTCGCTTTTTGTCCAGCGTCGCCTCGCTCTTTTTTTGTCCTGCGTCGACTCGCTCCTCTTGTGCAGCGTCGTATTACTCTCTGGAACTTTTCCTCGTGCTGTTTCTGACGTCAGTGGGTCTTCTTGTGTGGATACTCTTATATAATTTTGTTATTATTTAAAAACAGTTTTTTTGACAATCGAGTTACATAACTGTATGTAACTGGAAGGATGAAACTATTTACAAAAATTTATATTATTCTGTGCGGACGGGCAGAAGCTCCCGCTGCACTGTGGATGATTTAAGAAAGAGAACCACTGTAGCTTGTGTGTTCTATTTATACCCACGTCTTGGTCAACACCTGCAGTGGTACGAAATCGACATGTCAGAAACTGTCTCTGGGTTCAGTTCCCCCACTCCTTGTCAATTTCGATATTTCTTATATTTCTGCGAATTGCAGAATCCTGTAAGTATACTCTTATAGTTATCTTATAACTATTTTCACTATACATGTGCACTGTAATTTTGGACATTGCAAGTTAACCCTTTCGATTTGTACACAGTTATTTCACTATTACACTCCTACGGTGTGTCACTTTCACGTGGTTTTTGTGCACAGTATATATTAAATTTTATTACATTTTATTGTGGTTTTGGATTTTACTCCTTAATTATAGTTTTATGAATAATTACGGAAAAACAGTAATTATGCAATTATTTATCTTGGGGTGGTAAACTCGTCTACATAGACCTGCGTTCACACACACATGCAAGATACTGGTGTACACACTTTCAGTTACATTTGTGTGTGTGTGTGTGTGTGTGTGTGTGTGCACGTCGATTCAGGTCGAAACACCTGTTCATATATTTGTCTGAACCAAGCATGCAATCCCTGACATGCTTATTTATAATACATTATTAATTATTTACAGTTTATTAGGTATATTTAAATTTTTGTATTCAATGCTCAATACATCAGTTATTTGTACTGTTGCAATATAGAACGTTTTATGGTATAGAACAGTATAACTTAACTCAGTAATATTCCTTGGTGATATCTTCACACTGGTCTGGTACCATTTGAGCACGAAATATATATAATAAAGTTTGTAATATGTGGACGGGGCGGGACAGTGGTAGCGTATCTGACTCATAATCAGAGCGTTGCTGTGCTGCCGATGTGGTGAGATCGAGTCAAGCTCACGGCTCGATTTGATCGTCCACCCGCACGTACGAGGACAAATAATACGTACGTCTTCTCTGGCATACCCGGGACAGATAAGTAACAAGGGCACACAATATATACTACACACATATACAGCACTCGTCCCCCTCCCCGGACTCGGCTTCCTCCCGAGCGTGGGTTAAAAGGTTGGCTAATATCTCTCTGGCCGGGGTGGGGAGTGAGTTCTATCACGGCCGGAGGGCGCAACAGGTCTATGAACTAATGCCTGAAGTGGAGAAGAAGAAGAAGAAGAAGAGGAAGTTTATAATATACAATATCGTACAATTTAAAATCAACATACAATTTTAAAAATATCATTATCACATGATGCATGGCGCCTAGCGAGAGACTAGATTTGAATTAACTGCGTTTATTTGTGTGTGCGTGTGTGCGTGTGTGCGCGCGCGCGATTTTTTTTGTTGGCAGACACATGCTGTCTTGAACTAGCCTTAGAGGCGAAGTGAACAGCTAATTATAACATGCTTGCCTGTTTTCAGGGGACAATATTGGACATTCAATGCAATCTGCATTAAGTACCCTCAAGTCGCTCTGTCTACTCTGCTCCTATCTACCAGGTTCTATAGGTTAATTATTCTTATCATTGCTACAAGCCGCCGTACCTTGCAACCACTCAGTTACACTGTTAGTGTAAAGTGTAATTTCACATTCAACAGAATTGCTCTAGTATCAACAGTAAATTATGCATTATCTAAACCGCTGCATACACGATACAATATTAGTGGGAAACTGCATTGAGCAAAATCCAACAGGTTTGATGATACAGTTGTTGGCACCCTGATATGCTCTTCTATACATATTGCATATTACCTGTAGAATTTAAAAAAAAATTTTCTAACAACAAAAACTACTGAAATTAATAAGTTGAAACATCTTCTAGGTTTGTGTTTAGCCTACATATTTGCAATTTCGACTTCACTCTTCTTTTATTCATCTTTCTTTAGCTATTATTTCTAAACCTGATGAGTAATCGTCTCGTTTAAGCTGACGCAATTTCACTGACTGCATCAATACCTTAAGAGCTGAATAAATCAATGAAATAATAACAAATTTGGTTTTAATATAAAAATTATCAAATAATCGATTTTGTTTCCATTTTAGTAACAAATTAACGGTTCAACTTTTGGGTTGTTGAAATTGTTATTATTTAGTCAACTGTTTTGACTGGAAATATTTAATGTTTATATATTATTATTTCTAATAAATTTATAATATTTAATAGATCATCATGTTTATTTTTATTTGAGTTTTTCCTTTAATTAGTATATTTTTGTAAATATTAATATTTCTCCAAACATTCATTATTTTCTGTTTGCACGCTTGTAATTAATTTCGTATTTTGAATGTCTGTAGATTGATGTTTATTATTTTGACAATGTTCGGCTAAACTAGATTTATAAATATTTGGTTTTAAAACGCATCGCGGTGTTGAATGAATCTATGGAGTAGTTTTTCTTTGCCTGGCCTCTACGTAACATTTATTGCAATCTGGACATTCTGTTTTGTAAATTTTATTTTCATTTTAGATATTAAATTTACGTGTTAGGTTTTATCATTAAAAACTATATAATCTGTGCTACAAGATATTTTCAAATTTGTATCATTCAATACTTTACTTAGTTTTTGAGTTATATTACCATACATATTATTACATTTTATATATAATAAATAATATCTCCAGACATTCAAAATATGAAATTAAGTATATATATTTATATATATATATATATATATATATATTTGCAGGGATTCCACAGCTACTGCCGCATCCCACATCTCCGTTTCCATATCAACTTATTTTGTGTACCTTCATCCTTCAGATTCTTTTCTTCCATACTCCTTTCGATCCCTTCTGTCCATTTTAATCTAGATCTAAAATGCGAAATTAATTCTTATTAATATTGTAACGTCACAAAACGTTTCATAAAGAAAATAATTCCAAAAGTAAATTATCATAAGAGGAAGATGAAATGAACAGAATCGAACCCAAGTAATCAAGAAAATTCAATAATATTGTTCATTAGTTATTATCAATAATATGTAAAAACGACGAAGACTTTGACCAAGACTCGAACCCCATATACTGTTTAAGTGAAGAATAGAATAAAGCTAATATTGTAAAATAGGAGAAACAAATAATTTAGAAATGACCAAAATGAAGTCATGACATGTTAGAAATGTAACTCAGAATAGAGCACAAAAACCAATTTATTGTGGAATAATAGATAAGATCTAGACCAATACATTATAATATATATAAAATAGATATATCAAATGATTTAAATCCATCATTAAAGAGGATATAAATTGAAGTGAACAATGTAAACTTGTAACAGAAAATCAAAGTTTTAGAGTTGAGACCAATCACTCAGATGTATGTGAAAATTAATTGTTATAAAATAAAGAAACAAACTAGATGTAAATGTCAATTAGACAAACACAAACAAAATACTTCAAATAGAGAAATCTGTAAATTGATTAAAAATCAATGAAAACAACAAAAAACCGTGCTAAACTGAAAACATGTAGTGAACATGTAAAATTGTAGAATTTATGACTTTAAAGTTATCAAAATACAACAAACTAGTATTTTAAAGTTGAACCACAATATAAAGTAACTATACCTGTAAGTATGACCACCTAAAACACTTTAACAATCAAGTCATAAAATTAACTACATATACCATACTAGGTTGAGCCAAAAAAACAGTCACAAAATTAGTCATATTTGACAGATTAAATGATTAATACTAGAAAAAATGTAGAGAAAAGATATAATTCTATTACATACAAGGGAAAAATACTTGCTCAATTGAAGACACGCTTAATTCTTAAAGAACTTTTGAGTATAAAAGTGAAATTTGTCACGCACATGAATAGCTCATCTGTACAATGACAGTGAGATGCTAACTGAGAATACAATAAAAATAAAATGTATTAGAGAAAAACAGGTATTTCCAAAGATAAACAACGTAACAAACTCTCAGTGAATATCCTAAAAATCACAGAAATAATACCAGGAAAGGCAAAATACAATAATTAGCAGTGACAAGAAAAGTTGGCCCTATATTATGCCTAGAGAAAAATGAAGTTATTCATATATTATGTGCATTAATACTTGTTTATTTTGTTATGTACAACTAATTATGTTATTTGTTAATGTTATAGTAAGAGCAGAGGAACTTAATTATACAATTAATTAAGATAACTGTAATTTTGTTTACATACTTCAAGGTAAGGATGTGTATTTTGTATTAATTTCATAGATTTAGTTTATTAAAAACCAATCATAAATGGTATCGTTTTAATCAGTTGAAATCAGAGAATCTAAAAATAATAACTACATACAGATTGTAAGTAGTTCTGTAAAATTGTTTGACAAGTACCAGAATAATTTCAGTAAAATCCCTTAGTATGAAGTAAAAGACGTTTTTGTTCTAATGCTTCTACGGAAGTCGAATTTGTTCCGTCATGTTCTATTTGCATATTCTCGAACGTTCCAGAAGAAGATTTTACAAAAAAAAAGACACCGGAAGTAATTAATAAAATTAAAACAATGCAACCTGCAAAGACTATATAAGCAAGACCAAAATCGACCCAATATTCACTTTCTGCTTTGAAACCACCAAAGACACTACACACACGAATTCGAAGAGAGAACTTCTAATCTAAGGCGAACATAAGAAGAGGAATCCAATCCGAAAACTCAAACAAGGCATTTCCCCGTACCAGACGAAACACACACTTAACCTGCAAAGGAGTATATCGCTATACCGTTAACGTGCATTTTGAATAGAACAAAAGCACACAAATTGTAATAGAACGCACATATCCAGATATCCAGCGCCTCTGCCGAGGGCCGATTTTTAATAGAGAAAAAATCAAATTTGGATGGTATTAGCGACATAAACAGACTTTGACAAAATCCCAAACAAATTACTGAACGCAAGCCTATATTGAGTTGATGTGGAACTAGCGCTGTGACGTCAGCAGAGCAAGGTCACGCAACGCAGTCAGCTGTTCATCGCCGGCAACTGTTTCAAAGCACAGAAGCAGTACGATTTTTAAATTTTGTGCGGAGTTTTCAAATAGTAATTTGACGTTTAAATAATTACAAGTGCTTGAAAAAACGAAAATACGAAGATACGCAAGATTGGAGTCGCTCCAAAAACAGTGTCCAGTGAAGGAAAAACCTACCTACCGGAACGTGAGTTGTCCAAAATTAAATTCTCTTACCTGGTATTTTTGTCACACAATTGTACTACATATATCAAACACTTTCAATTCACTCAAATTTTGTAAAACATTACACTGATTTTTCTTGATAGTTCCAAGGATTCACGTCCTGAGTATAAAGTTTTTTCAAAGATTAAATTCATGCGATTCAACTGAGCAATAAGTTAATTAATAGCCGATACTTAATACAATTTTTTCAATAATTTCTGTAATTTTGCAATTTTTTTATATTTTTACTCTTAGTCCTTCAGACAATTTATATAAAAGGAAAATCATTAAGCG
This sequence comes from Magicicada septendecula, assembly GCA_034769895.1. Classification (NCBI taxonomy): domain Eukaryota; kingdom Metazoa; phylum Arthropoda; class Insecta; order Hemiptera; family Cicadidae; genus Magicicada; species Magicicada septendecula. The sequence continues at coordinate 469,809,581 of CM068371.1, forward strand.
TATTTTATTTGCAACTCGACTTGTCCTGTTTATATTTTTTTAACTATAACTAATTCAACGAAAAGGACTACGTCTTCGGAGAAGAAGACAGGAGTAAGTATAAGTGCGCGGAATATAACACCCGATAACACTTCAGAACATTATAGTATCTTACTTTATTTATATACAGTTTTACGCGGACTGAGCAGTACAATATACAAAGGGTTAATAGTGTAGTGGTTAGATGCTCTATTTAGAAGCTATTCTTAGTGTCTAGAAAAACATGTTCATTAGAAACGAGTATTACATTCTGAACTGTATTGAGTGTTGTCCTGTGTGTACGTGTGTGTGTTGGTGTGTGTTCAGAGGGCGGAGAGATCCTGCGTGGAGTCATTACAATAGGGTTAAGCAATTAGCAGCAAGTGTGGGGGCCAACAATGGGAACGGATACAGGTTGAGTGAATGCAGAAACCTCTCCGCTGGAAACACAATCACCATAATCTACACAATTACAGCCCACACTCACCATTGCTGTTGATAGCGATAACAGTAAACGGTGACAAAATTTCCGTCATTCCGCTCAACAAAAATTCTTCAGCAAAAAGAAAACGTTCACTTCTCGCTATAGATTATACAAATAACATTTGTGTATCTTCGCTGCAAAATAAAGTACATAATACTTTTTTTTTATTGTAGCAAGAACTTGGACAAAAAGTTAACAGTTTTAAATAGCAATATCAGAGGTGATGGTTGAACAATAAAATTACCAACAAAACCATATTTAATTTAGATATTGTTGTACCCCCCCCCCCACAAGTCATACGCGCCTGTTACACATTTTTAGGATTAAATTAGTTTTACATAATTTATTTTGGTTTACTGAAGCAAGTACAGTATTTTACACCCCCCTTCTGCAACGTTAATATACATTTATATAATAGCTTACATTTTATCATTAATAACAACCTTACGGTCATAAAATTCGTACCTAACAGTGTGCAGCCAATAACATAAGTGCTTTCCTTATTTAAATAAACACTCGTCTTATGTTTTATCGGTAAATTTAATAATCAAATAAGCAATTAATATTTTATTGACATTAATTTAATTGACAATCAATGAAGAATGTACTAATGCATGCAATAATATGTATATTGTAGGAAAGTTGAGAAAAACTGTACATGAGTAATTTATTTGAATTGTAACAAGATAGTAAGTTCTTTCTCTACGCTGATGACCGGACTATGATCGGATGGGTAGAAACGTGGATGAATTTCAAAGTAACTTATATCAACTAGGACAAACAAACGTTACGTATAATTTTAAATCATCAAAACTAAAAAATTAGGCCCTTTTGGGGAGTCGAAACCAAAATGATAAGGGATAATATTGTCTTAGAGAACAAAATATTTGCACAATATAAGCCTCTTTAAGTAATTATCATAAAATATTTCCTACGATTAGAATAACGTTTTAGACCGTAATTTATGAGTTTTTAAAGACATATAGGCCTAAATTAACATAACCTCATTTGGGAAAAAATAAAACAAGTAAAGAAACGTGGTAGAATTTTACACAAGACTAGCAGTGCCCAAGCTTATAAACTGCAGTGAAATTTGGGTTACAATAAAAGCACAAGAGAAAACAATATAACCTCAATGCATAAAGTTCTAAGAAGAATCAAAGGATGTAACCGAAGATATATGATAATATTCTAAGTATTCTAATAATAACTTCAAAATATAATTTAAGTAAACAAGTATAAGAAAACAAAATCGAATTTTGGAAAGTTGAGAAGCTAATATATTATCTTTAAAAAAATATATAAACCGATTGAATGTAAACATATATGATAACCGAAAAAACGTGGCAACCCAAGGACTTATCAACGGCTACAACTTGAATTAGAGATAATGCTGCTAATTATAATTATGCTGCTAATTTTTTGTATGAAAAATTATGAAAAATTTATGAAAAATTGTATGAAACCTTACGTCAGTGAGGTAAGCAACTTGCAAGGCAGTTAGTTAGTTAGCGCGGTAGTTAGAAAGTCGACTAATGTAGGTTTTCGTTCTTTAAAACGTTGCTTCAGCACTCAAATTTTCTAACTATAAAAGTATCGATATGGAGAACCATACATGACTTCCATGTTCTAAGATTTATGTTTAAAATAAAGTTCTTGAATTCGGTTTGATAATTTCTAACAAGTTAGGTGTGTACCTTGTAAATTGAGTTTTATGTTTGACAAATGGAAATGAAATATTTTCACAGCCGATAACGTATCCATAGCATATTTCTTCGTTACTGATAAAGTAGTACACGTATAAAAATTACACCCTACCACTTCAGCTATAATTTTTATTTATATAAAATTACCCACTCCCCGTGAAACTAAGGTACACTTTCAATTATAGATATTTCATATAACTTTCTACAGTGGATTATTATGACCTTCTTTTTAGGATACTTTATTTATCAAAATTAAATACTTCACTCTTGTTTAAACGTAAAATGTTGCAGTTAAACTACTCCTTTCCATTAACCGATCTCCACTATTATTCAATCAATAGACACTGAGTGCTCTATAACGCGGGTAAATATGAAAAAAATTATTTTATTCTGTTTTAATTTACGGCAGTTATCGTTCGCCATATAAAAACTCTACACACACACACGCTTTTTATGTAAATGACTTTTCTTCATGTTTTGAGGGTACTAAAATCACAATCAACCCTTATCTCGAACACGATATTTTTCGCGTTCACCATAGTTCCATTTCCTTACGAAGCATGGAAGTAATAGCCGTCTGTTTCCGATGGTTTTTTGCCGCTTTTCGTTGGCTGTTATTTGACCACCGACTGAGTGTCAAGGCGAAGAAACATAATACTGTACGCGGTGACTTGCTTGATATTTTTTTTCGAATTTTATTAGCTGTTGCGTTGCGATAGTGTGTGTTGGACAACTTTAAAACTTTAAATTTTTCTGTCAATTTTTTTCTTTGCATCGGCTATGTAAGGATCACATGCCAATTTCAATTCATTATTCTTTGTTTTTTTCTTTTTCTCCAATATTCTTTCATCATTTAACTGTGTCTTTTCTTCCTGTATTCAGTCAACTTTGAACCTGCGTTTTTCTTTCTGCTACGCTATAATCCTTTTATTTTTGATAATTTTGCCTGAAAAACTTCTCTTTCAATTGGTTCTTCTGAGTTTACATTATTTTTGTCTAAATCATTTTGGACTTCTTTATTACAACTTGATGTTGACTTCTTCCCCCACAGATATTTGAAGATCTGCTTTGTTAGCCTATTGTCGTCCATTCTATACAAACGTCCAAAAAGTAATAGCCTTCTTTCTCTCATTGTTTCTGTTATATTATTTATTCTTTGATATATTTCATCATTACATCTTAAATACCAATCTTCGGAAGTTTTTCGTGGGCCAAAAATTTTCCTAATAATTCGTCTTTCCAATATTTGTAGTTTTTTTACAGTATAATTCAATGCTAGACATTCACTTGCATATAGGCACTCTGGCTTCACTACTGTACTGTAATGCCTTATTTTCGCATTTTTAGATATGCCCTTGTTATTGTCAAATTATTTATTTCACTGTTTATAACGACGACACGTGGAATCGTCGTACAATACTTATTTATTCTGAAATATTTGGTATTTTAATGAAATAAATGCTATTTTATTTATTATTATGAATACTGCAGTCTTTAGGCCATTTAGATGATACTGTTAGGTATAATTCCGTGTTTCTCTTAGAGATTGTGCTATTTGATTTATCAAATTTGTTTACATTCAGTGTTGTTTCAGTAAATACTTTCTATACAATAAATTTCAAGCTTCCAGCACTGTCTGTACATTACAACGATACGCGCACATGCGCCAGAACAACTCTCTGAATATTCATTTAAACACGGCCACAAACATTTTCAAGTTAATTATTGCTATGGCACTGGTGCAATTTGCTAATGGCTATTTCTGTTTGTATCGCAGGTCTGATGCTTTTAATACATTCACTAAACATTATTCTATTTATTGAGGTAAAGTTATTACATGGACAAACTGAACAAAGAATGAACATGTTATTGAACAAAGAGTTCTGCGAAATTTGTTTAACGTAATTTCAACTCGGAATTTTAAAACAAAACGGTTATTTCCATAGTGCTACTACCTTCCTGTGTTATGAATCCTTATAAACAAAAAACAAAGTTGTTTATACTGTAGTTCTAGACACTCAGTTGTGCGCAAAACAAATGAGTCAAATAACGGCAACTAATGAATTCGAAACTCAATTAAACAGTAACAAAGGAAGACAACAAAGCTTTGTAATAATACATCAACAGCTTTATAGCGTACAGACTAGGCCCGGCACGGTGGTCGCTGCTTGTGCCTTTGTGCGTCAGAAATGACCCCAAAACTATGCTTCGCTTTTGAGTGTGTTTTGGTATGTGCGAAACAAAGCAGTAGCCTAAGTCGTCGTCATCATCATCATCATCATCAACCTCAAGGATGAGGCTCATCATAAACCTGTTCCGGGACCCACTTGTATCTCGGTAGTCCTATATTTTTTCCCAACCGGTTTATATTCTAGTGCTGGCACTGGAGCCCTGTCACCCATAATTCGTCCTACACCTTCACAGACCCTACTTTTGTTGCTCCTTAGCTGTTCCAACAATGGCCCGACCCCCATGGAACCCTGTCACCTATAATTCGTCCTACACCTTCACAGACCCTACTTTTGTTGCTCCTTAGCTGTTCCAACAATGGCCCGACCCCCATGGAACCCTGTCACCCATAATTCGTCATACACCTTCACAGACCCTACTTTTGTTGCTCCTTAGCTGTTCCAACAATGGGCCGACCCCCATGGAATCCTGTCACCCATAATTCGTCCTACACCTTCACAGACCCTACTTTTGTTGTTCCTTAGCTGTTCCAACAATGGCCCGACCCCCCTTTGCGTCTTTATATCACCATTCAACTTTCTATCGAGAATGATACAGCTCAGAGTGCTCCTCATATACTTTGTCTCCGCTGCCTGAATCTGTGCTTTGTCTCTTTCTGACATAAATCTGGCTTCTTCTTCATATATCCAAACTGGCTACAGTATTAAAAACATTAACCTTGTTTTCTTCTCTTTCTTATTTTTAAACTATTTGTGAATCGTTCTACAGATATTATTAATTCTGTTTAATTTTTCATCGAGATCAATTTCTGTCTCATAAATAAAGTAACATGCCAAATAATTGAAATGCTGGACTTGTTCCATAATCTTCCCATCGATAGTAATCCCTATCGTCCTCATCCAGACCAACATTTTCATTGCTTCCAGAGTCCTTCTTTCTATTTTGCCGAAGGTCCATGCCTCACACCAGTAAGTTAAGACACTCACCACAAATGTTTTTCGAACTTATTCCTTACCTCCACACTTAAGTTATAATCTGTAAGCAAGTTTTAAGTATATTTTTACGTTCCCTTTCTTATACACTATCACAATTCGTTTTCTTTTCTTCTTGCCAATCTTTAATTTATTTTCCCTAGGGTCTCAGACACGATATTTAACATTCTCTTCATTTCTTTTACAGAGTCTGCGATTATTACTACATAATCCGCAAAGCATACTTCTTTTAATCTTGTATTAATATTATTGCTTTGTTTTCTTCTCTCATTCCTGTGACAGCCTCTTCGATACATAAGTTTAACAAATGGAAGCAAAGGATATCCTTGTCTAACTTGTCTTCTTATAATCGGCTTCATTTTTGTAGCAGCTTTAATAGAGGTAAGGAATAAAAAACTGCTAAATATCAAATCACCTCATCATTTCTGAGCCTGGTGTATAGGTCTGGCAGTCGTTAAATATTGTTCTCTACATACAAGTTTCCTTATCTTTAAATTAAAACCACTGTAAGCCTATATATAGGGAGCAATAAGTGGACGTCTTGCGTATTATTGGTGTATTAATAAACGCTTCAACAATAAAACCGCACAACCACCAACATGCAGGATCAATGAAATCTCACATATGAACAATTGGACAGAATTAATGTCATGCACAGACAAAACAAAACCAATATGGATATTATATTCTGAAAGCAATTACGTGGTAAACTCTAACGGCCATAAACTTTTGACATAGCAACGCCCACTGTGTGAATAATGACATTTCCTATTTATCATGAAAGTTTAATTCATTACAATGAATTAATGAAATTTTATTTTAATATGAGAGATATTATCGTAGTCACTACGGACAAGACTGACATTTATGTCTGGTTACGGCACACAGTCTTTACTTCCATGTTCCGTAAGGATATAGAAATGGAAATACGGTGATCGCAAAACAATCGAGTTCGAGATAAGATGCAGATTCTGATTGTACTATCCTCAAAACATGAAGAAAAATCATTTTCCAAAAAAAAAGGTGTGTGTGTGTAATTTTTCGTATGGGGAACAATAACTGCCGCAAATTCAAACATAATCAAATAATGTTCTGCATACATGCCTGAGTTGAAGAGGACTCAAGGCCTGTTGATTTTTGTGAAGATAGGTGGAAGGGAAGGTGTAATTTACCAGAAGCATTGTAGGTTGTAACAGGAGTAAAGTACTTACTTTTTATAAATAAAGTATCAAAAAAAATGTCATAAAAATTTACTGCAAGAAGGTAGATGAAATATCTATAAATGGAAAGAGTAATTGAAGGGGAAAGGGGTAAATTTTATATGTGTACTACGTTATCGATAACAAAGAAGTAGTTTCTATGAAAATATTTGGTTTCAATTTGTCAAACATAAAACTCGATTTACAAAGTGGGGGATGTTTTTCAGAAATTATCGAACCGAATTCAAGTAAATGATTTTAAATTAAAATCTGAGAACATGGAAGTCATATATGGTTCTATGGTTCTCCATACCGATTTTTTTTGTAGTATTACATAATATATATAGTAATAGTGTGTGTGTGTGTGTGTGTGTGTGTGTGTGTGTGTGTGTGTGTGTGTGTGTGTGTGTGTGTGTGTGTGTGTGTGTGTACATATATACACACGAGGTGTGCTCAAAAAAGACCAGACTTTCACAATACCACGGCAGTATACGCAAAGAGTGTGATCCGACAAGTGGCGGTCACTAACGCCAAATTTCGGAAACATCCAATATTTCGCTTCTTTCTACCATTGTTGCGATATCGCTACAACAACTGAAATTAGTATGTGTTCTAAACTCTCGGCGCACTTTTCCCGTAGTGAAAATGAAAGAGCTTAAAAAACAACGTGTCTGCATAAATGTTTGCTTCAAACTCGGTAAAACGTTTATAGAAACGTTCGAAATGCTTCAGCAAGCATATGGGGATGATTGTATAAGCCAAAAGCAGTGCTATGACTTGTTCCTTGTTTCAAAGCGAGAAGAAGATCGACCGATGAAAATACAAGACTGGTCGCCCTTTAGTGTCAATAAGTGACGATATAAACAATGAAGTTCGCACTGTGATACGCGAAGATCGTCGTTTAACTGTACGCGAGATTGAAGAGGAATTGGCTATCAGCGTGTGTTCATACCACAAAATTTTAACAGAAAAACTAAACACGCATTCCATTTTTAAGTTTTTACTCTAATTACACTGCGATCTTCTGTTCAAAGTTCTCATAATCTACGTTGAATCTAAGTTATTAAGCCTAAAAACAACACGGTTGAAGTAATTTTATCTGAATATGAGGGTAACATCTGTTATATGCTTGAAAAGTTAAATGAAGGAATTTTTACATCGGATATACGTGCACAGATATGTTGTTAAAACAGAGACTAGTGGGGGAGTAGATTTTTATAAATAACTTGTGGTCATGGTTACAAAAGACAACACAAGTGCAACAGGGTTAAAAAATTCTATTGAATAAGGAACACAAGATTAGCTGATTTCTCTTATTAGAAAGAACAAAATGTTTGCAAGTTAGGATGCCGAAAACGACTCTAATGGTTCAAAAATAGCACACACACACGCGCACGCTCGCGCGCGCGCTCGCGCGCGCGCGCACACACACACACACACACAATGGTCCTGCTTATTCTATTTTTCCACAGACATCGGACCATTTTGTCCGTTGAGTCTCATTGAAGATTGATCCATCTTCATTTCAGGCTGCTCCTATTTCTTGTTTCTCTGTGTCTACCAAAATAGGATATGGTTAAGTAACGGGGAAAAAGTGTTACGCCATTTCAGAACAATTTACGTGGCGGCTATTCCAGTAGAACCCAACTGTAATGTTGTGTGCGTACGTAATTCTTAACATGCGTTAGCGAGACTGTTCCAGACTTCACCGGCGAGCGCACTGTTGTGTCAAGGCCGTAAGCAATTACGCTCTAGTGTTGAGTTGACGCTTCTATGGATTATTCTGGATACTTAGCGGGATATAAATGTAGGCGTTCAGCGACGGTAAGTTTTAGTTTAAGTGGCGATTTATTCCAGTGCGTTTCAAAGTATTGTGGCGAAGTGTTACGTTTAATGAAGAAACTTGTGTTAGTGGTTATAATCACAATCAGAATTATTACTGTTGCACACATTAATGCCGATCTGACGATGAGCTGTGAACCTTGAAAGCGCTAATCGGAATAATTTTTCTATAGTGATGTGCAACAGTAATAATTCTGAAGTGTTACGTGTTTTATAATTGTGCGGGATTCTTATTAGTTGACATTTTTGTTGCGTGTGATCAATTTTAATTTGATCTGTTGTAAGAGACTAATTGTGATCATTAAAGCTGGTTATTACTGACTTAATTGGCTGTCTTGTATTTTGTTTCCCACTGTACCATACGACGATCTGTAGACGGTCGTAAAAATATGTTTAAGAACGTATTTATTCTTCAATATTCAGGCGTTGTCCTGTAACCACAACACGTTTGGATCCTACTGGTTAAACTATAAATTCCAAAGTTCGCTCTGATGTAGTAATTTTAAGTTTATCTATTCATGTGCCCCCAAACTACACTTGAAGAAATTTTATCTCAGCCGAGATGACTCAAGTATAAGTTGCAGTACTTAGCGCCCAGGATTAGTTTTAACATAGACCTTATAGAACTGTAAGGTTTTGTCCTTTCTTACTTTACACTGAAGTAATCTTTTGCTGAGCCGTACATGACGTTACATTTCTTTAGTTTTTACTCGACACAACTTCGCCATGGCAAGGAACAACACAGCCGAGAAATCTATAGGTATAGACTTGGTCTAAAGTTACGTTCAGCCTTTTAGTACGAGCTGACATACATCTGTCGCGGTACGTCTGACAGTTGTCACGGACCACATGAACACAGTATTTTTATTTATAATATATAAAGATAATATGTAAATTTGTAGTATCAACTATTTAAAGTAAAACATGGCTAATATAATGAGTTGATAAGTGTATTTATTTTAACTACCAAGGGTAAGTACGTGTCTCAAAAAACGTACAAGATTTAATGTTAGCCTACTTGTTTATTGTATAGTATTGTCTTAGATAATTTTAATCTTCTACAAAATCAAAAATAGAACATTTTGACGATATAACGTAGTCACATTATGCTATCTTCAGAGCTTGATTTCAGGGGGAACGCGCCGGAACGGCGTTCCGAAACCTCTTGGATCCAAAAATACAGAACTGGATACAAAGAGTAAGGAAAGGTCAAGAAACAAACAGTATGACGACATAATCATGAAACTATGGAAACTTTTTTAAACTGTCTGGACCACCGAAACCATCATTTAGCGTTTGACTGAGCTTCAGGGATGACGCCATCATGAGTGACATATTTTCGATTGTCGTGCGGCTAACCTGACGATGAAGCTCTTTAGAAATATTAGTAAACTTTTATTATCTTTTTAGATTCAAGTTTATACGCATGCTACATATTCTATAGGGCTTTAAAAATATAGACCTTCTTTGTAATAACAACCTGATGTAAACTTACACACTAATATAAAATATAAGTATGTGTCTGTACAACTTTTGAATTGACGCGTTCCGGCACTTATAATTTTAAATTCAACCACTGGCTGTCATCATCGTCGTCCATAATCTGTTTGTTGTCATCACGTTTTAACTTTGTACGTATGCGCGCGCGCGCGCACACACACTCACACTCACACACATATATATAGTGGAGTCGCGATTAACCGAGTCTCGATTTCCCGAGCTTCCGTGTTATCCGAGCCTAAACTAAGAAATAATGAAATCTCTATTTTCGTAACTGTCGTTCTTACATAGGCACCAGAGTCTACGCGACATATTTTAATTGACACCAGACTGTAAACAGCAACCTTGGCTGCGTGAATCACACTTCCTACCGTCCCCTGATCAAGTTCCTTAGTTAGTTTGCTGTCAATCGTCGCGCTGTTAAAATATAATCGACTGTGAAGTGTGAGTAGCTGTACTTTGTATTAAGGTTTCTCGTGATTTGGTTTTACAGTTTCATTTGGTAATGAGTGGAAAAAGGAAACGTGTGGTTTTATCACTACAAGATAAGCTCAATGCTATCGAACGATTAGATTACGGTGAAACCATTAAAAATATGGCAAATAATTTAGGCGTTGGTAAAGTGACTGTCGGAGACTGGAGAAGAAAAAGGGTGAAAATTGAAGAGTGGGTGTCTTAACGTGCACAAATGACTGGAAACAAAGAAATACAAACTGTCTCAAAGAAGAGAAAAACAATGAAAAATAGCGAGTATGAACGGATATCGAATGCGTTGTTTTTGTGGTTTTAGCAGATGAAAGAGAAGGGAAGTCCCGTGTCTGGTCCAATGTTACAATCCAAGGCATTGCAATTCTTCAATCGCTTCAAAGTTGGAGAAGTGGAATTTACAGCAAGCATCGTTTGGCTTGGTCGATGGAAAAAGCGGTATGGCGTGAGGCAGTTAATATTACATGTAAAATATTGTTAGCTGACGGCGGTGCACTAGATTCCTTTGTTGACAAGCTAGACAACATCATTAAAAAAGAAAAAAATCTTGGCCCACAGCAAATTTATAACTGTGATGAAACGGGCCTGAATTTTAGAATGTTGCCCACCAAGACTCTTGCAGCGCAGCAACAACAGTCAGCTACTGGCTACAAATGAAGCAAAGAAAGAGTGACAGTTTTGGCATGTGCAAATAAATCTGGTGACAACAAGCTTAAACTCTTGCTAATAGATAAATGAAAAAACCAAAAGCGTTCCAAAATGTAAATGTTGACAACATTTCTGTTAAATACACTAACTAAAAAAGCGCATGGATGAGTTCCTCAATTTTCAATTCATGGTTTCATGAACAGTTTGTGCCAAGTGTAACAAGATTTTGTGATGAAAATAATTTGTCCCGTAAGGCGCTCTTAACTTTGGACAGCGCTCCCACTCATCCCGACGAGTGTGATTTGTCAATGGAGATGGCATCTGGGCCCTCTTTTTACCTCCCAATGTAACGTCCATTATTCAGCCCCTAGATCAAGGGGTTTTGGAAAACATGAAAAGAAACTACCAAAAGTGACTACTGAGGCATTTGCGTGATGATTTAGAAGAAGGTAAAACAGTTGTTGAAAGTCTGAAACAATTTAACCTAAAAGATGTGATTTATTGGCTGGCGGAATCATGGGACGATGTGAAAGAATCTACTGTCCTGAAAAGGTGGAAAAACATTTCGCCAAAAAGTGATAACACAAACGACGATAAAGAGAATGAAGATGATGTAGAAGTAGTGAAACTTTTAAATTAGCTGCCAGTTACTGAGGCAGTGACGAATCAAGACGTTAACAACTGGATGCATGACGATGAACAATATGAACTATCCGAAGAAGCCATTGTACATTTGATCACTCAAAATAAAAACAGCGACGATGAAGAAGACGACACGCCTACTGTGGACAATAAGGTAAGCCACGCTGACGGCTTAAGTGCAATCGAGAGGGCATTGTTGTAAGCCGAGCAACAAGAAGACACGTCACCAGCTGACATTCTGGTCCTGCGGCGTTTGAGAGGCAGCGCTATCAAGCAAAAAACTGTTAAAGACTTTTTTAAGAAATTATGAGAGTTATTTGTTTAAGATTTTAATCGGACGAGAGCTGTACTGTTACTGTTTTTGGCGCTTAGTGTAATTAATAAAGGATTACATAAGTCATACTATTGGCTCAGTTTCTTATTTTTCCTTTTTTCCAATTATTAAATATTTTTGTTTCAAAGTATCGGCAAAGCATCACTTACAATATGAAGCAATTACGTGTATTACAGCAAATAGGTGGAATAGATGAAAAGAGCAAATACTAATGCAATTTTTCTTTGAATCTTCCGTTTTTCCGAGTTACCATGTTTACGGAGTTCCATTCTCGGTCCACATTACTTCGCGTCTCCACTGTGTATATATTAAAGAAACAAATAAAAGTTATTCAGAATTTAATAGTATTTTGTAAGTATATTTGGTAATAATAAAAATATTATTATAATAATTGTTTTGGTTGAATTTACTAATTCAGAGTGTAATAGTAATAGTAATATTTAATATAATGTTGTAAAAAAAGATTCACACAAACTGGAATAGTTCAAACAAACTTCAGAACGTACTCTGTCTAGCATAGCCATTATCATTGTAAAAGACGACCAAAGTTTTGTCAACCTCACTGCCCCTCACTCCAAGTCAACTACAATAAGTCTTCACAAAGACTGTTCCTTTGCCCAACCACTCGCCTTTCTCTTACTTTGAACTGCAACTTTGTTACAATTGGTAAATTATGTGCAGTAGTCTGTGTCTTCCCTTAGTAGAGAGCAGTGTATGAAAATAACAGACAGAAACAAACACCGATTACCTTATGCTGTGTAGAAAGGAATGTGCTCTAAGTGTTTAAAAAATACAACTAGTTTTGGCTTACGAATGAATTTAGACCATTAAAAAATATTTTCCAATTTAACAAATAATTTTAAAACTATAACTTAATTTACAAGCGTAAGAACATAAAGTAATAAATATGTCATAATATTTAATAATTTTGGAAAATCTAATTTTGTAATTAAAATATAGCAGTTATTTGTCAAGTCATCGTAGATATGGAGGGAACAATAAAAAATTGTAGGCACATTGTAATATCCGGTAAAAAATTGGGAGGGAATAAAATAAAATATATAAAAATGCTCTAAGTTAATAGATTTGCACTCTTTTCCAGAAACTGCTAACATGGATTCTAACTGGGAACCAACGAATAGCTCTAATTAATCTAATGAATAATAATCATATTATAAGAGTTAATTACTAATTGTTTAATTATAATTAAATTACCTTATTCGGTCCACCTTAGTGACACTAGCTTCTGTCGTTTAATGACGCGTTTCGGGATGAAATCCCATCTTCAGATACACAATAATCAAAACATAAATGTATACCACAATTTGTGGTTTGTCATAATTTAAAATATTTAAAATCTTTTAAATAAAATATATATAAATAAAAACGTAACAACTGAATCGCTCGGAGCGCTCGCATGCATGCACGCTGTACTACGACTTCCTCACGACTACGTCACGACAAAATGAGTCGTGAGGAAGTCGTAGTACAGCGTGCATGCATGCGAGCGATCCGAGCGATTCAGTTGTTACGTTTTTATTTGTATATATTTTATTTAAAAGATTTTAAATATTTTAAATTATGACAAACCACAAATTGTGGTATACATTTATGTTTTGATTATTGTGTATCTGAAGATGAGATTTCATCCCGAAACGCGTCATTAAACGACAGAAGTTTAATGATTTATTCGGTCAACCTTATATGTCACTAAGGTTGACCGAATAAGGTAATTTAATTATAGTGCGTAGGCTTTAGAAAATAATTGTAATTTAATTATAATTAACCATAAAGTGACTCGGTACGTAAAACATGAACTAATTGTTTGTTTCTAAGTAGTAGCGAGGTTGTATTTTCGTACGATGGTATATTACAATCTTATAAATTATTTTAAATTTATTAAGTATAAAATTATAAGTTTTAATATAAATTTATATAACATGAAATACTAAATGGAATTTCGTGAATCTACGGGGTAGTTTTACGTGGTATAAGGAAAGAGACACGATGATATTTATAAATATACACGATGATACTGTAATAAAACACCTGACAGCTGTTTGACAGCTGATTTACTAAGTATACATCCTTTATTACAGCGTCAGATCCGGTACACTAACACTGCGTTATTGCAACACCACCAAACGTTATTGTCACAAACTTGTGAGTCAATCCTGTACCCGTTATGGTGGCCATACGCGAGTCAGTTGAAAATACTGCAGAGCAACAACTAGCCTATAGCTTAGCAGAAGAATTTATATTTTCGTATGTTGTAAAAATTAAGTTTCTTGTAAACATCAGAAAATTTCTAAATTATTTCTCAACTTATCTACTATTGTTCGAAATTTACGTATCACGACAGTATTTAAGGAGAAAATTAAGTATTTTGTTGTGACTTAACTGTTTGTTATGAATTCCGCCCCTTACGTTTTGCTAAGTATCGTGTTTTATGAGTGTTATAAGGTTATAAGTTGTGAGTGTTAATCAGTATTACTTTATGCGTTTACTCATAAACGTAGCAATGCAGATTTACTACAAATACGTGTTGAGTGTTGTGTTGTAGTGTTTTATACAAGAAAACGTGGTACAAAATTGTTTAAATTCAGGATCAAATTAGTAAAGTATATCTTACCGTCTGTGACTTACAGCAAAATGTATTTTCACTTTAAAATTTATATGTTTCGGGACCTTGTCCAATCATCAGAATTTAAAATCGTCTTCTTATCCCATCATGCGATGCCATAGTTGTCGAATATTTCCAAAATTATTAAATACACATTATAAATAAAACACTGTACAAATAGCGCGCACAACGGTTTCAAGGTGTACACCGTACGGCGACAGACCGCGCACTGATTCATATCTAACTCGTATCATATTAGATGCCGCAAAGCAGTATCATACAGGATGTTTGATTTAAAATGCAACTGATCGTTCAAAACATGTAGCTTGGTATCGGCATTATTGTATGCTTTATATATTTCGAATTTTTTGAGGGCGTTCATATAACGCCCTTTATTGCAAATGTGAAGCGGAGTTAGGTTAGTATTAAAGTCAGTATAGTTGTGATTCTCTGCGATAAGATGTTTAGGAAATTTAGATCTGATGTTTTGTAAGTTGTTAAAATATGTAGGTGGCTTATGTTCAGCGACTCTTTTTAGAAAATTTCGGCCCATTTGGGCCACATAGAAGGCATCACAATCATCACATACCAATTTATAAATCCCTGTTTTAGTTTCAAGGGCTGTTGGTTCACGAACACGAAGATTATTTAAAATGTTGTTTGTAGTTTTATAAGTGATATTAATATTATTAGTCTTATTTAAAATTAAAGTCAGAATTCTAGGCATAAAGGCCGTGTATGGCGTTGAGATGTATTTATATGCATTGTCCACAGGTGCCCTACGTATATCAGTGTTTTTTCGTTTCTTATGTCTTTAGAGGATACTATTTATTATTGTTTCTTTGTAACCATTTGTGATTGCAATGTGTTTAAAGGTATTCAGTTCATCATAGTAGTCCTTATTACTGAGGGGCAATGACAGAAGGCCGTTGATCATGCTGTGGAAAGCGGCCATTTTTTTGGACAGTGGATGACAAGATGTGGCATGTATAACTGTATCAGTTGCTGTAGGTTTCCTGTAAATATTAAACTGCAATTTATTATTGTTCCTAGTGACAGTCAAATCCAGAAAATTTAATTTCCTATTGTCCTCGTTCTCCAGCGTAAACTGTATATTACTATTAATACTGTTCAAATATTTGTGTAATTGTTAAGAAACAATAATAAATAGTATCCTCAAAAACATAAGAAACGAAAAAACACGGACATACGGGGGGCACCTGTGGACAATACATATAAATACATCTCAACACCATACACGGCCTTTATGCCTAGAATTCTAACTTCAATTTTAAATAAGACTAATAATATTAATATCACTTATAAAACTACAAACAACATTTTAAGTAATCTTCGTGTTCGTGAACAAACAGCCCTTGAAACTAAAATAGGGGTTTACAAATTGGTATGTGATGATTGTGATGCCTTCTATGTGGACCAAACGGGCCGAAATTTTCTAAAACGATTCGCTGAACATAAGCCACCTACATACTTTCACAACTTAGAAAACATCAGATCTAAATTTGCTAAACATCTTATCGCGGAGAATCACAACTATACTGGCTTTAATACTAACCTAAAACCCCTTCACATTTGCAATAAAGGGCGTTATATGAACGCCCTCGAAGAATTCGAAATATATATAGCATACAATAATGCCGATACCAAGCCACATGTTTTGAATGATCAGTTGCATTTTAAATCAAACATCCTGGATGATACTGCTTTGCGGTATCTGCTATGATATGAGTTAGATATGAACCAGTGCGCGGTCTGTCGCCGTACGGTGTACACCTTGAAATCGTTGTGCGCGCTATTTGTATAGTGTTTTATTTATAATGTATATTTAATAATTTTGGAAATATTCGACAACTATGCCATCGCATGATGGGATAAGAAGATGATTTTAAATTCTGATGATGAGACAAGGTCCCGAAACATGTAAATTTTAAAGTGAAAATACATTTTGCTGTAAGTCACAGACGGTAAGATATACTTTACTAATTTGATTATCAAATACGTGGCTTGGTACTATAATCGGAAAATTTCCATAAATATAAATTCAGGAGTAACGTGGCGTAATCTTCTTGGGCGAAGTGTGAGTATTGTTAAAGAAGCTGGCACAAAGAGTGCAGCATACATCTCTTCAATACAGACTTAACAAATATTATTGAGAAGGAAAGTTACCGCAACAATATCTAATGTATAAAACTAAGTGTAAGAATGCACGTGTAAATAGGTAAGCTTGTGACTAGAAACCGGATCAGGTGTAGGCTTTGTTTTATCTAGAAATGGTCATAAGCAATAATAATTTAAGTTGGATTTTTCAGTTGCTGCGTTATTTATAGGGTAACATATTTCGTTTTATAAGGCTGAGTGCTAGGTACAATTACCTACATTAAGTATAACCTTATGGAAAAAAATACACCACATAATATAATTAGGTTTTACTTGCGATTGCCGTAAATTTAGTTTAAAATATCTAGTTGTTTCAAAGGTTAGCACCAGAGGCAGATGTTGGTTGTCTAACCGGCCATCCGTCACTGTCAGATAAGGCAAGATCTGCAGCTCTATGTACTTTTGTGTGTAACGCACATCTCTTAGGGATAATACTGAAGATTGTAAGGAAACGATTTTTCCAAGTAACAAATTAGCTTACATGGGGACCCAAAGCTTCAAATGACTGTTAAAAAACTGCAAAAATTTCTGGATTCTCTTTTCATTTCAAAACTAGGTGTCAACTTCAAAGATAGTGTTTAATATTCTTATTTGCTATAGCAACTGAATGTATTAAAGCCCAATTTTTCGTCTTTTAGTTTTGTGTAGACTCACCGAACGTGGGTTTGAATATTAGGTACGGGACATTTCTATTCAAGATCCATTTGACTAATAACAATCACCAGGAAGCCGAGTATATCTGCTTCAATTGTGTGTACCTGCGCGCGTGCGTGTCCGTTACTTACTTTATGACGTTAACATCAGTTCCCGAGTGCGTAACACAAATAACGAGACTCAGGTAATGTAAACTGGGTTACTTCTAACTTAGGAGGATTAAGTCCCTACACTTGAGAACACATTATTTCTTAAAATGGAAAAAACTGCAGCGGTTACTTTCATACAATTCAACCGCATTTTTATTTGTTCACCATATCTATTTGCTATACGGTATTTTGGGTTTTGTTGTAAACTGTTATCATGCGTGTTGTAAACGACACGCATGATATAAATATATTTTCTGTGTAAACAGAAAAACTGTTGGTTATGACAAACATAAAACATATTATTCGTTGCAGACCGTAAACCACTTAAGAATCATAGGCTTACAATTGGTTTACTTCGATGAATTCATTCTCCTCTATAAATATGTTTTCAATAAAAAGCACTTTTACCTTAGAAAAGCAAAAATCTGTTTTCGTAAATTATCTAAGGCTACTAAAAGTCGCATAGCAGGATAGTAATATTTGAGTTCCTCAGAAAGAGATAAATGAGATAGAACGAGAGGCATACAGACAAATCAACAGACACTAGACGGGCAGACAGAGAGAAAAGAAGAGAGATACACACACAGAGACAGAAAAGAAAATGGAGAAATAACGTGGCTACGTGTAATGTAGTGGGACAGCCTTATGATGAGGGGAAGTGGTTTTTGCCAAACTAGTAGACTAAAACATAATATAGCCAGAGCAGCGTAGAACGCTAAAGATGAAGAGTAACGTCGTGGTGGAGGAATTAGTGGGAGCTAATTGAGTGGGTTAAGTATTGGACTGGTGGAGAAGCGTGGGTTACACTCTATTTGTTAACAGTGTCGATCGTGACGTATATCAGGGGAAATATCTGCTTCAGTTTCTGTTTCTGTTTCTTGGTGAAAGTTCATCAACAAGACCCAGTAAACTGTTTATTAGGAAAGTTGGTCTGAAAGTGTTTCTAGTGGTTCTATTGATGGAAGCGTTGATGGGTTTTAAGGACAAACGGGTTTTGGCAGTTCCGGCATATTTCCGGCGTAATTTGTGAAGAAATGAGTGTAGGTTGTGGAATGGTTTGTTGAGCGCATAGAGAGCTATGTTAGTAGTTTTTGTGAGGGCAGGACCGCGGTATATTGAACGAAGAGTTTTGTTATCCTGTAGGGGTCGAGTCGGCCTGGGTCTGCGGTCAACAGGATCGACTGGGCGTCTGTCAAGGCATTCAGTCTAGATTCTGCTGAGGATCACACTGGAGCAACTGTCATTTCTGCTTAGAATTCGAGGAGACAGTATCGTGAACGTGCTTGGTCAGCAGTTCTTTTAATATGCTGTTGCTGTGTGACTTGGGTGTCAAAAGTGACTCCCAGATATTTGCAGTCGCGCTTCGGGATGAAATTTGAAGGGCCGACACTGACTGGAGCTTGGAAGAAATGCCTTGTATTTAGTCATGTTAAGTTGAATACACAGAGTTGGGTCTTCTCTGTGTTTAAGCAGATTAAGAGAATATTCAAAGAATAGTTGTAATACCTGCTGAAGTTTGGATCTGGCAAACTGGTGAGTTTGGGGCGAGACCCAGTAAGCCGTGGGCATACTGAGCGAGGCCTGGTGTCGAATCTGATAGGAGAGGGGGAGGAGTGTCTTTAGTAAAAATGATGTAAAGTAGCGGGCTGATGACGGCGCCCTCGAAAACATCATTGAGACGGAAGGGCGCCGTGAGATGCTGGCGGACTCGGACTTGTGATGTTCTACTATCCAGGAACTCCGTAAGCCATTTTTGATTTATTTTTGGAAGTGATATTTGAGGATTTTGAATCTGATGCCTTTATGCCAGACGGAGTCAAATGTTTTTTTGGATTTCGAGAAGGTCAAGGATGGTCAGCTGTTGTTGGGACGGGTTATCCTGACTAGCTGATCGTAAGTTTTGTACCCAGAGCGGGAGCCGCTCTGGATAATGGGTAGGATGTTGTGAGTTTATAGGTGGGGATGTATCCTGAGTACGTTATCACCAGAGGCAGACGTTACGTATCTAACTGGAATCCGTCACTGCCAGAGAAGGCAACCTCCGCTTCTCTGTCTACTTCTGTGTCAGAGGCCTAATAATCGCTAAGGCCTAATACTGGAGATTGTTGGGAAACGACATTTCGTAGTAAGCCTAACAGAATAGCTGATACGAGTACTCAAAGCCTTGAATGTCTGAAAAAACTGCAACACTTTCTGGATTCTCTTAAGTTTGTTTCAAAACTGCATGTCGTTTCCAAATATAATTGTTTCAGTGTATACTTTTATAATAAATTATAAACATATGAAGCTGTGAGTACAGTTTTGTGTGTATGATTTTTACCATTTGCCAAGAAATATTCCAGTTGCTTTTCTGAAACTAAAAAAATCTACGTTTCTAGTTTCTTTTTTTTAGATTTTACACGTTTCGGACACATAACAAATTAATACTTATGCATCAAACAAACATTATGCTGATTAACAAATTAATTGTTTCTTTACACACACATTTTTTTACAGTGTTGTAACCCATTTCAGTCGTCTTGTAGATGCCCTGCACTGAAGTATATAAGCTTTTATAATTTTACCAAAATTTTATCTTTTACTTTTATTTCGTAATACAGTTAAAACTAAATAATTCTAAAACAATCCCTACGATCCGGTTAGAATTGATGCTTAATTTAGTCCGAGATCTGGCATTAATTTTTAAGAATTGTTAGGCAGTTTCATCCCTTTATTCGGATTAAACACACAAAATATTTAAACATTTAAAACTGATCACTATACTCAAATTCTTGTTAGAGTTATTTTAATTTGTTTCACTGTTTAAATTTTTTTAAATATTTACGAAATTTTTAAATATTTTTAAAGATTTTTTAAAAATGTATGCTTTCAAGGTTTAACAATGTAAACATGTTTCAATAATAGGGCAATGTACAGTAGTCTATTAGAATTTTCATTAATGTAACAAACAGCTTACACGATGTTTCACAATGTATTGAAAGTTTTCTGCTTCTTTCTTGTTTGCTACCACTTAAGGACATCAGTGTCAAAATGAGTAGGAATCTGTAGAATGAAAGTCTGAACACGCGTCTTAAATTTTTTTTATTGTTTTAGTGCGTTCACATTATTATAAGATATTATAAGATATTACAATTTCCGTTTGGAAAATATACACATATGGCTGAGGAACCTGGATTCCAAGGATATTGAAAACAGGGTACCATGAAGCTTATAAGACGACGTGCTGGAGAAATGCGTTAATAAAAATACTATGAGCAGACAGAACGGCTGAAGATATGGTGTTGAAGACCGCAGATGTAAGAATGATTCTGTTTTAATTTGTTGCGGAAAAGAGAAGCAGCATGGCTGGTCATCGGCTACGGCATTCGCTCTGGTTCACAAGTCAGATTGAGGGGCGTAGCGGATATGGAAGACCCACGCATGAGTACTTAGAGTCAATAGAGAGAAGAACACAGAATGCGGAGATTAAAAGAGTGTCTATGAAAGAGAAGATCCATATCAAAAGGGCATCAAAATCTGGGTTGGGGAAGAAAGGAAACTGTGGTCGTAAAAATGGCTTTCTAAAATTTCCTAAAATTTTAAAGACAAAAATAATACAATGTGAGAGACTATTTCAATTAATCAGGCGTATCGGCTAATTCCATTGCTATAGTCATAGCACTATTGTCGGTAGCAACACCAGCAGTCAAGCTTAAGACAGTCTTGAATGTCTGGCTGCAGAAAAAACCCACGTAAACTATCATTTGACACGTAAAGGTATAAATAAAGGCTAAAAGACCGTACCTGTACTTATATGTGTTATCTATATACCATATATATATATATATATATATATATATATATATATATCTGTGGCACGCGCGTGTGTTCTCTATCTCATCACTACTTAAAGTCTGTTCACTCTTAGAATTGATCCTAATAAACAAAACCAAATGCTTTTACTGGAACCGGATTGGTTAGATGAGTGGCCAGACCACTAAATCCTCCGCTATAAATAAAGTAGTACTTTGCAATTGATTTATATTACATAATCGATTATTAATTTTTATTATATAATTGGGATTAATACACAAAATAAGTAGGATAAAAATGTTATATTTAATTAAGTCTCTTTTAAATTGTTTGAGAATGTTTTAACTTTGTACTTTACATGCTTCTGTGTTGTATCACTCCGATTTGTTTACGTCAGGGTCCACTTTAAGAGTAAACAAACCTTACAACTTCTATCTTGAGTACGAAATTCAAGTTTATATACACGCAAACAGGTACAGAAACTTGGTATAATATTACGTTTGAAAGCAAACAGGCCTATATTTTACAGACTAACGGTACACATTAATATTTACGTAAGCTTGGTCTAAGTAAACGGAAACACTCAGGTAAGTTTACATACGAAACCACACGGCCAGTATTATCGCTAGTTAATACGTATGTGCGTTGTGAACACCTGACTGCTACTCTCTCCCTCACACTCTCTCTCACTCACTCTCTCTCACTCTCTCTCTCGCACTCTCTCTCTCTCTCTCTCTCTCTAATGTACACTCTATGTTGACTGTGTGTATAATTATCACGACTTGCTCAATCACTTCTAGTTTTTAACGATCATCCAGTTTTCGCAACATAACTGTCACTCATTATCTAACGCTAATGTTTAATATACCTTCCAATAAATTCTGTAATTTCTAGTGTTAATGGTAATGTAAACTATTCACAATATTAAATTATTAAAGCTGTGTTCGTCGTTATAGTCACAAACAGAAATACCACTATTGTACATCACTATAGAAAATGTTTCCTGTTAGCGCTTTCAAACTTCTCAGCTCATCATCAGATCGGGAATATGATCTGATTGTACTACACTCAGAACATGAAGAAAAGTCATTTTCTGAAAAGTGTCTGTGTGTGTGCCGGTGTGTCTGTCTGTCTATGTGTCTGTGTGTAAAATTTTTTCTATGGCGAACGATAACAGCCGCAAATTCAAACAAAATTAAACAATATTTTGGACATGTGCCTGTATTGTAAAGTACTCGTAGCCTATTAATTTTGGTGAAGGTCGGTTGAGGGGAAGGGGTAGTTTACCAGAAACATTTTTTATTTTAACAAGAGTAAAGTATTTATATGGAGAACGTTAACTACCATAAACTCAAACAGAGTCAAATAATTTTTTTCACATGTGCCTGAGCTGTACAGTGCTCAAGGCATATTGATTTTGGTAAAGATCGGTTACGCGAAAGGGGTAGTTTACCTGCAACGTTTTTAATTCTGACAACAGTAAAGTACTTGAAAATTAAGTTTATCAAAATTAAAAACAGTATCCTAAAAAGGTCATAATATTCCGCTGTAGAATGCAGATGAAATATCTATAAATGAAAGAGTAGTTGAAGGGGAGGGGCTAATTTTCTATAAATAAAAATAATAGTTGAAGGGGAAGGGAGTAAATTTTTTTATGTATACTACGTTATCGGCAACAAAGAAGTAGTTTTTTGTTAAAATTCCTTCTCGGGCTGTTTGGCCGTGGTCCAATGTTTTTGCAAAACCAGACGTTTCGGCAGTGCCATCGACTGTCATGAGCAGTGAAAATCGAGTGCGCTAACGTGAGGTGGTATACGTTAGTGACCACAGTACTGTGGTTAAGGCTGAAGAAAGAAGTAGAAATAAGTAGTTTCTGTAGAAATATTTCACTTTTAAAATGATTTTAAATATAAATCTTTGAACACGAATGTCATGTACGGTTCTCCATACCGATATTTTCCTTTTTGTTATTGACTGTGAAAATAGAAATATTTAAAACAGCTTTATATCTAGCATACAACTAATGTGCCAATGCCATGGTAATCTGTTTCCTTTGATTGTTTCTTTTTACGATAATGTCAGCTTCAACTCTTTTTGTAGTACTGTTCATTAAAATGTTTTTTTTCTATCACTAGGGACAGAAAGTATATTTCCTAATTTCATAACCTAAAATAACAGTTTTAGTTTGCCTCGAACGATCTAATCAGATAAGATGCATATAATATCCTGATCGTCATTATGGTTGCTCTTCTTCTTAGAGAAGACAGCGATTAAAGAAAAAAGAAGACGAACAAGAATGTAATTATAGAAAAATGCAACATAGAAATTACTTTTCACTAGTAACTTTATTTGGCAATGTCGGGTCCTCGTGCACAGGTATACAAGTGAATTAGCGTAGAGGAACTTTTTCAGTCCCTCCAGTGCTTTGCAAATAGATAACGTTACACAGTAAACAACTGTTTAATCCAGAATTATGCATACGCTTTACCTTGGTTACAAACAGTATGTCGCTATATTTTGTCGCTCACGATGAACACTATTGAGCCACTCGGCTCATCGTGAGTCAGTCAAACATATTATCGTTTGCAACGCAAAGTGTAATGTACACAAAAACATAACGGTATCAACTAAACTTGCAATTGCCTGTGATATGGAATAGCGTCTATGTGACTGATACACTTTAGGTATTCATTATCAGTTTATCTGTTGTAGTAGTTATTCATTTGTAGCCTTGTCTGCGAAATTTACAGCTGAAAAGCTACAAAACATTTGTCAGACTGTTTTTATACACTTTAATTATGCCCTACTACATACGTTGTGTACACGTTCGAGGTAATAATCTACAACAATAAATAAACCCACGTTTTTAGACCTTCCATTGCGAAACAAGTGTAACTAAAACAAGGTAGTTAATTACATTAAACAAAAGTATTTCAAGCATAGATACGACACAATGAGCTATATAAAAACAATGATCTGTCTACCACCACCCGGCTGCATAGGTTGCAATAGATTGCAACGGGCAGCACACATAATTCGGATAGAAGGCAGCCAAATACCTACGAAGGTACGATTTAGTGAAATCGAGGGTTGACAGCCAGTCAGAAGACACAAGCATCCCTGGATTGACGCAGTGCCGAGGGAGGCTAGTACTTTAATTAAAATAAAACGATGGACATCAATTGCTAAGGACAGGAATAAACAGAGGCGGGTGTTTTGTGGAGGCTTTAAGGTTCGATTCCGAATTGTGGCGCCGTAGAATAAGAAAGAGAAGAAGGAGAAGGAGAAGGAGAAAGAGAAGGAGAAGGAGAAGGAGAAGGAGCAGGAGCAGGAGCAGGAGCAGGAGCAGGAGCAGGAGCAGGAGCAGGAGCAGGAGGAGGAGGAGGAGGAGGAGGAGGAGGAGGAGGAGGAGAAGAAGAAGAAGATGAAGAAGAAGAAGAAGAAGAAGAAGAAGAAGAAGAAGAAGAAGAAGAAGAAGAAGAAGAAGAAGAAGAAGAAGAAGAAGAAGAAGAAGAAGAAGAAGAAGAAGAAGAAGAAGAAGAAGA
This sequence comes from Magicicada septendecula, assembly GCA_034769895.1. Classification (NCBI taxonomy): domain Eukaryota; kingdom Metazoa; phylum Arthropoda; class Insecta; order Hemiptera; family Cicadidae; genus Magicicada; species Magicicada septendecula. The sequence continues at coordinate 469,834,563 of CM068371.1, forward strand.
AGAAGAAGAAGAAGATTTAAAGCATAGAAAATACAGAGTTACGTTTTCTAACAAGTAGAAATGACACACGGAACTGACTAAATAATAATTACTTTAAACCTTATGAACGTTGTAAATCATAAATTCAATTAATTTATTACTCAAATAGATTGTGTTTTGAATATTTTAAAATCAATATTTACTGGTTCATGCCATTCAGTATCTTAATTCCAACAGATTAATTCTCAGAAAGTGAAAGACAGGAAATTTAACTCGTTAAATGTACTTGCAGAGTTTACTCTTGGGAATTAAGTTTCCTAAGTTTGCTTTGCGACAAGGACATTTTACAAATCCCCACAGGTCAAGCGGGTAATAAAACTGTCTCAGAACTAACTGCTGTTACCTCTTTGTTGTCTTTACTACTTCTGGAACGTAAATCTCTGTGCAAAGACACTTGGTAATACCCTATTCTTACATTATAGCCTACTTGTATGTCCTTAAACGTTTACATTTATTAATTTTTTTTTAATTCAGACGCAAAATTTATTTTAATTTGTAGTTGAAGATGTTTAAAACGAAGCGATGGCACCTAGTTTATAAAAATTGAAGCCGAACACAATATTAGGTGACAAAAACTGAACTTGAAATTTAAGCTATGGTTCAAAGAAATTATTTAATCTGCTTTTCAGTAGATGCACAAAAACGTTATGGTATAATTATGTTTGAAAGAATTAGAAACATATATTTAATTCATTTGATGGTTTGTAGTCCCTTTCTGTATGCGTATGTGTGCGTGCGTGAGCGCGTGTACGTGTGATAAAGTTTGAGTGAAAATCGTTATACCACGATAATTATGTCTTGTGTGCAAGTAGGACTCGACACAATATCTAGTGTTTACCTTACACTATTGCACTATGTCTGTTTATCTATGCTTCTTGTAGGCTACGATCCGTCAATATCTTAGTGATTCCGACTGTACTACCCTTAAAACATGAAGAGAACTCAAGGTCTATTGATTTTGGTGAAGGTCGGTTTTAAGGGGAAGGAGTAGTTTACCGGCAACCTTTTAAAATTTAACAAGAGTAAAGTACTTAATTTTAATACATAAAGTATCCTGAAAAATAGGTCTTAATAATCTTAATTAGGTAGATTAAATAACTATAAATAAAAAGGATAGTTGAAGGAGGAGCGGGTAATTTTCTATCAATACAAATGATAGTTGCAGAGGGAGGGAATAATATTTTATATGTGTACTGTGTTATCGGCAACAAAGAAGTAGTTTGTTATTAAAATTCCTTCCCGGGCTGTTTGGCCGTGGTCCAATGTTTTAGCAAAACCAGACGTTTTGGCAGTGCCATCGACTGTCATCATCAGTGAATATCGAGTTCGATAACGTGAGGTGGTATACGTTAGTGACCACAGTACTGTGATTAAGGGCGATGAAAGAAGTAGTTTCTGTGGAAATATTTCATTTCGAAAATGATTTTAAATATAAATCTTAGAACATGCAAGTCATGTTTCGTTCTCCATACCGATATTTTCCGTTTTGTTATTGGCTGTCAACATAGAATTATTTAAGTCGGCTTCTTATCTATCATACGACTAATGTGCCAGTGCCATGGTAACTGTCTCTTTGATTGTTTCTTTTTAAGATAATGTATGCTTCAACTCTTTTTCTAGTACTGTTCGGTAAAATGTTTTTTTTTTATAGAATGTTTTGTTGTTCACAACTTCATCACTAATTCTACTGGACTACTCAGGCGTCGCTATTCTATTACAAATTCTATTGTGTCACCAATGTACAGCATTTCTACGCATTTTTACGCAACGGAACATTCTAGAACAATGAAGTGTGTCGTTCTACGTGTTTCTTGGCTATCCCAGCAGAGCCCAGCTGGATTGTTTGTGTATGTGCATTTTGTTACATGATATTTTTACCATGCCCTTGTAACATAAATGTACTTTGATTATCTTAATAAAAAGTACCAAGAAACATAAGATTGTTAAGAAATCAGTAAAGAAAGACTTGATTGAATATGGTTTATTATAATTGTTTAATGTATGTTAACGAAGACTGTGATAGTTGTGTTTATCATAGTTAATATGATGTCAATGATGATAAGTAAGAAGGACAATGTTAATGAACTTACTTATGGAATTTTGTTTTATTTGTGTAGACTGTAAATTTATAAATACAGTCAGTCAGGGGGAATTATAATAAATTACTAATAGTTATTAGTAATTAGTTTGGGTCACATTAATTATTATTATATAATAATGTTTTTCTTAACAAGAAAGTACTAAAACAATAGTCATAGATTTTTGTAAAACTAGGCCTATTGAGCTTAGACAGTTAAGTTATATGAATAAGAATTTATATTAAAATAATAATGAAACAATGTCAGGTTATGTTAAAGGATTACTAGATGTATCAAATAAATTTAAGAAAGTGAAAATTACAAAAAGAAATAATAATAAATAAGTTTGGAACAAATAGAATAAAAAGTGTAAATTAAAATAACTCAAGAAATACAGAACAGAAGATAGTCAAAAGTGGTGTCAAAATGATCAGTGTTTCATCAGAAGATCAAAGAAACCAATAAAGTGAAGATTAAAGCTCTTATAAAAAAGGTATGTCCTGTTAAAGAGAATGACAGGTAAAATAGTAAGAGTTTGTTTATGTTATTACTATGATATCACCAGGGTGACAAAAAATGTTACATTGGAAACCAATAAGATAGCTGATATAGGCCTTAGCAGCTAAGATGTTAATAAAAATAAAATGGAATTGTATTATTGGATCTGAATGAAGAAAGGTGAAATTAAACACCACATAGTGACAAAATTAAATTATGAGACATTTTACATCAGTGCATCTAAATAAAACCATTAAATAATTATCCTCAACAAGACTAAAATAGAAGAAGGAAGTGCTACAGGACTCTAATGAATGATAACAGTATATCTCTGAAAAAATTGAATCAATTGACACAGGAAGAGAAGTATTTTTGATATAAAATTAATCTGAACCATTCCCTGTTAAGCCTATACTATAGGTTTCAAAGACATTGATTACACTTTTCATAAAAACCATTTTTGGAACTTTCACTGAGAACAATATTAATGAATAGTATTACCATAAGCATAAAAAACCATTGATGTATAGTGTTACTATAATCTAAAGCGAATTAAGTCTAAAAAACATTTTACTAACATAACCTAAACACTGAACTTTTTTACATTGTTTATATAATCCTGTTAAGGCACATTATAACTATTTATAATCACATGTATTTTGGTACTTTCCCTGTAAAAAAACTCTTGTTTATATCATAGTCCAAAGGACCTAACTTAACACATTATATTTGTATTTTAGTCATTAAATATAAAATGTGGAATGTTTATGCCCTAAGGAATAAGATTTACTATTGCTACTGCTGCCACTCTGAGCATATTAAAATACAGCTGGCCAAACTTTGTTAAGAATTATATTTGACTTTTAAAACAATTTAAAGAATAAATAAAGGATTTGAGTTTAATAAATACAGGATTAAGGTTTATTTGTCTCTGTATTTCATGAATACAAAATGGGTATGTTATACTAAACAAGATATCTGGTACTGTGAATTGACTTCAGTAATTAGATTAAGTTGGCAACACTCCTCAGTTCAGTTGAAAGTCATGGCAGATTTTTTCAAATCGGTTTCGATGAGTATAAGTTATCACAATCATTGCTGAAAGAACAGATTAAAAGAGATTTAATTACAGCTGATAAAGAAACCATATAATATTTTTTTAATAAAAATTTATAATTGATATTTTATAATCAGAATGATCACTGTTGCACACCACTATATAAAAATTATTCCGATTAGCGCTTTCAAGCTTCACAGCTCATCGTCAGATCGGGAATAGCTATTCCCGATCTGACGATGAGCTGTGAAGCTTGAAAGCGCTAATCGGAATAATTTTTATATAGTATTCCCGATCTGACGATGAGCTGTGAAGCTTGAAAACGCTAATCGGAAAAATTTTTATATAGTGGTGTGCAACAGTGATCATTCTGATTGTGATTTTAACCACTAACACAAATTTCTTCATTAAACGTCTGATATTTTATAAATAAATTTTATTTGCAACCTGTGATTGCAAATTGGCGCTCAACAAATATTCCCCTGAACAGATACTCATCCTTATAAACTAATAACAAAGTATACACAAATAACAACCAAGTTAAACAAGGTACAATTCAGTTAAATAACCCGTAGATTATTTACTGGATGTAACAAATTGGCGCAACCAACAGTGAGGCTAATAAAAACCCTTAGATTTGTTAGTGAACGTAATAATATTGGTGTTTTGAATGTAAAGATAATTACGTGACACTTATCATGCGTCAACAATCGAGGCGGTTCCAGAACGCACCTTTCCACGAACTCCGTTCAAGGTCAGACACGATACTGTTTCTAGTTGATTTAAGAGCGCCTGTAACAGCTGCTTGTTTAACACGTCAATCAAAAACTGACAGATTTTTCTCGCATCTCAGCAGGGTACAAATCCAGCGACGGTCAGTTTAGTTTATGTCGGACGGTTTACTCAATGCGTCTGTATTGGTGTATTAGTGAAAAGTGATTATCGTGCTGGACTCTATTAGTTGATGTTAGTATTGGTGCAGAAAAATTAACTTAAATTATTGTACAAGTATAGTCTTGTTCAATAACGTGTTGATTATAAACTGTTATTTGTGATAATTAAAGCTGGTGATTAGTGACCTAATTGGTGTCTGTTATTTTGTTTTCCACTGTACCATACGACGATCACTGAGACCGTCATAACAGTATGCAGCAATATTAACAGTAATATGGATTCTGTAAGTACTAATATAATATTTTTCTTACTCTATGCATGAAACAGAGAGTATGTTTAAACATAGTTTATCTATTGTTGCCTTAAGCATGACCTGAGTCGTGATTGTTAACATTTATTGCGACAGAAACTCTACAGGGCCTGGTAAATAGAATGCGGTATAGAGAACAGAGGAGGGATCGGATGATATACGATATACGCTCTTCTCTTACGACGGGTTCACCGATTGTTCTATGGTACAGTTGGAAACAAAACACAGACCCAATGAAGTCCTTAATCACCAGTTTTAATTAATCACAAATAACAGTTTTTAATCAACAAGTTATTCAACAAGATTATACTCGTACAATAATTCAAGTGTAATTTTTATACATGCAATAATAATGACAAGTAATAGAGTTCTACACTGATTATCATTTTGCCACAATATTTCGAACCGCACTTCAATAAATAGCCACTTATAACTAACTGTCTTCTAAGCGGCAGCTGTCGCCTATATATAGCCTGTAGGCTTCTAGGCTTTGTTTTTTGGTGTTCTGTCCTAAGGCATGTCTTCAAATGGTAAAAACTCTCCAAGCTGTCATATCGCATGCCAGTGTTTTCGTTTTTTCGTAACACCCTCTGAATTTAATTCTATCTATTAGCTTTATTCTTCTACGCCCTCTTCTTTTTTTTCCTTCTATCACACCCTCCGCAACAGTCTTAAGCAAGCAGTCTTTTCCTAAACAATGACTTAACCATTTCCGTTTCCTATTTTCCGTTACCTTCAGGATTCTTCTCTTTTCCCGTATTATTCTAAAAACTTCATCATTCCTTACTTTATCAACCCACCTTACTTTTTCCATTGCTCGCCAAACGCTCATCTCTAATGCTTCTAATCTTCTCTCATCCTCCTTCCTCAGTGTCCATGTCTAGACTAATGTTCCATAATATGTGCCCTTAACAGTCACTCGGAAACTCTAGAGGTACTTGAGTGCGGCGTTGGCAGAAACATGCACCTGCTCCGCTGGACGAGAAACGGGCAGAACGACACTGTCTATTGTTTGAGAAACTTCTGTCGCTACAATACCGATGCGATATAAACAGATGAAGATGAAGATGCTGGCCCATGATAATAAAGCATGTAGGAAGCACGTCTTGCAAGACCTGTCCGTGGGCAGAAACTGCACTATGATTTTTAATTAAAATATCCTATTGAAGTAGAAAGAGAAACATATAACAGGGCTTAGGCTATATTGGAACAATGACAAAAAACCCGGTCTTACTCTGACGTCGTTTATTATCTGTATACACTAATCCTTAAATTTTTAGTGACCGTCAATCAATGAATGTCTTAATGGATGGTTAGTGAGGATCGGTCAATAATACAAATTTGTCAACTATCTTATTTAAGTCGTAATGTTTTACAGTATTGTGTAAATTGTATGTTTCTAAATTGTGATTGTTTGTTAACACCAGTAGGGAGTGAAACATGGTAAAAATAACTTTTAATAATTACGTAGTGAACATCAAAAATCTAATATCCAATTGTTGATTACTGTTTGTATAATTAATTAAAATAACATTACATTTGGTAGTTTAAATTGTAATACTGTATAAATTAAGTTCTCTCATACTATAATTTGCTCGTTTTCTTAAAGATAATTTGAAGATGTAAACAAACTATTATAAGTCTTCACATATAAAATGATACATACTATAACGCGACAAATTTGGCAAATTTAATTTAATTTAAATTTGTGGAGTCCTTCGATCTTGGAGCACCAAATTTAAACAACGTTACATATACATAAATAGGTGTGAACGGTCTCACGTTCAAGATTGACAAATTCTTTAAACATATAACATTTAAATTGGGTGTCAGGTGTATCTGCAATAAGAACTCTACGGACTTGAAACGGTAATTAAAATTTATTTTATACTATAAAAAAATATGTGCACATGGCACTGACTTCGATTTAAAAAACATTAGTTATTATTTGTTATAATTCCGTAAGGCTTAAGATATATACATCCTTACTAACTAAACATTCTATGCTACTAAATAGTATATAAAAGAAAAATCTCATTTTTAGACTACTCAGTCTATTAATATGTTTCAAAATCAATTTTTAAATCTTTTTCCTATATATGGTACGTACTCAAAAGATTAATAGTTATTACTTCTCAGTACTGTTTTCTCAAATACCAATTGTTTTTATTTATATTCTTTGTAATCATTTTATATCATATTAATTTGAGCTCTTGTTACGTTAATCGTATTTCTAAAATATCTATGATTTTTAACTCTACTATACAAGAAATATTACTCTTATTTTTAAATAAAATATTAATGTCTTTAACTGTCTTTGTATACTGTGTATGATTAAGATATGAATAAGTTGTCTATCACCTTATTGTCGTCAATCATACTCGATCATTTTTTGTTCCATCGGTGTTCATCTTCGTCTCGCCTCCAGCGTCGGCTGTCTCTCCTCTCCTCTTTTCCAGCGTCGGCTGTCTCTCTTCTCTCTCGTCCTCTCCTCTTGTCCAGCGTCGTATCGCTATGGAACTGCTTCTCTTGTCCAGCGTCGTATCGCTATAGAACTTCTTCTCTTGTCCAGCGTCGTATCGCTATGGAACTTCTTCAGTAGTGCTGTTATTAATTACAATGTTTGTCTTATAGCTTGGTTACGTATTTATACATAACTGGCAATTTAAACTGTTTATAAAAATATTGATAAATATGCCGTGCTGACGGGCATAAGCTCCCGCTGCATCGTGGATGATTCAAGAAAGAGAACCACTGAAGCTTGCGTGTCCTATTTATACCCATGTCTTGGTCGACACCCTTCAGTGATACAAAATCGACATGTTAGAAACTGTCTTTGGCGTCAGTTCCCTCACTCTTTGTCAAATTCACTATTTTTTATATTTCTGCGAATTGCAGAGTCCTGTAAGTATTTTTTTATACTTATCTTATAACTAATTTTACAACACATGTTCATTGTAATTTTGGACATTGCAACTTAACCCTTTTGATTTGTACACAGTTATTTCACTATTGCACTTGTACGGCGTGTCACTTTCGCGTGGTTTTCGCACACAGTATTTATTAAATTTATTTACATTTTATGGTGCTTTTGGATTTTAATTCTTAATTCTAGTTTATGAATAATTACGGAAAAACAGTAATTTTTTTTGCAATTATTCATACTGGGGTGGCAAACTTGCCTGCAGAGACCTGCGTTCACACACACTAGCAAAATACTGGTGTACACACTTTCAGTTACATTTGTGTGTGTATGCACGTTGATTCAGGTCGAAACACGTGTTCATATTTTTGTCTGAGTCAAGCTTGCAATCCATAACATGCTTATTTCTAATATATTATTAATTATTTACAGTTTCTTAAGTAAATTTAAATTTTTATATTTCATGCTCAGTACATCACTTATTTGTACTCTCGCATTATTCCTCTGCTTGGTAGCAAAAAAAAATTTTAATAAATTTATTTATTATAAATTTTTTTTTATCTATTTATTTATTATTATTATTTGCAAAAAAAAATATAACAAATAATAAAGAATAATATTCGTCATTTCACCCTTAATAGGAATGTATACAAATGTCTTACCTCCCCTCTTTCGTACGCTCACTGCTCGCGACCTTGAATTAGGGTGGCTTTACAAACAGCTGATTTGACTGGTTTCAATGACCTCTGTTTTATGTGTAGAACTTCTTAAATGACGTTGCGTGGAATTTACCAATTTCTTTCTTCTGTATCTCATCATATACAATGAAAGTGTTCTGTCCCACTCGCTGTCTTAACGTATACGGTCCATTATAAAGTCTGAAGAATTTCTTCGCCGTATTATCACTCCTTATTCCCACTGGATTTGCTTTGAGTAGTATACTTTCTCCCACGTTGAATTGTTGTAACTTGTGAGTTAGATTAAATCTCTCTATTCTCTTGTTACCTCTCTCTCTTATTCGTTGCTTTGCGTATTCAATTTTCACACTTATTGGTACAGGTACATTTTGGTTATTAGGTTTGTTTAGATATTTAGTCCAAAATCTGGTTGGCTTCTTATCTTCTTCTAATTCCATTGGAGTGTATCCTGTTGCTTCACTATAATTTTCGTTAATGGCTTTTTCAATAAATGGTAAATATTCTGCCCATTTATTGTTGATTATGGCAATATATTCGTAAATATTTACCTAATTCTTTGTTAACTCACTCAGCAAGGTTTCCTTGAGGATGTCTTATGGATGTGAGTACTGGTTGTATTCCATTTTCCCTTAACGTCCTCTCCCATTTTTCACTTTGGAATTGCACACCTTGATCACTGAGTATCTTCTTCATTTTTCCATATAACGGAATATATTTTTCCAGTAGTAACTTTAGAACAACTTTGGTTGTGGGTCGCATAATTGGGTACAGTCGGACTGCCTTGGAAAACACATCGATACATTCCAATATGTGCTTCACACCTCGACTTGATCGTGGTAATGGTCCCAGAAAATCCACTGCAATTAGCTCTCCTTTGTTTTCCTTCTGTATACTCTGCATTCCTACATATGTGTGTAAATTCGGTCCTTAATTTTACATTAACTTACTCATACATTCTTACCTTCGCTTCTAATCTTCCTTAGCTCTTTTCTTAACATGACATTACTTTATCTAATACATTACTTATACATTCCATTAACATTCATTACCTTTTATTACCTTTCTTTAACATTACCTTTCTGATCGCTACAACTTTCTTGAAATACACTTCCGTAACAGAATACTTTTTTAGCTCGTAGTGTGTCGCATGGTCGGTTACAGAGGAACTGTCTTGGAAAACAACGATATTTTTCTCGAAGTCCTTAATCCTAAGTAGTCTCTGCCCTTATGACTTTTCACTCTCGCTTTCTTCTGTGTCCTTGTATCTTCGATAAGTGTTCGCTTGATCAGCCGTTCTAATAATTATGGCAATTATTGCTCATCTTAATCATTTCTTCATATTGATTACAACAATAATAACATTCCTTACTTTCTTAAATATTTCTCTACAATAGCATTCCTTACCATCACTAATACATTTCTTAATTAACCCTTTCAAATAATATTCCTTATAACATTTCTTAATTATACTCTCTTATATTATTACACATATTATTTCTCATTTAAAAATAATTATTCATTCCATTCGGGTATTGAGTTCAGTGTGTAGTTAGAACTCAATACCCCTCTTTATAACAATTGCATTGTCCATAGTCTACCAGACGTATATTGTTCCTTTGTAGCGTAGTCGCCGCGTATACTATTATTCTCACCCTCGTATAAACAACGTCTGCGTTCCATTGTATTAATTCCTTGTTTGTGTGCGTACTCACCTTGTGAACGTTTGTGTTTATCGTAGAAGTCACCTGTTCATTGAGCAATGTTTTCATCTTGCCTCTCGGCCACACAAAATCTACCCTCTTTCTCTCGTTACAAATGCTTCGCTCTTTCTCACTTCTCTCGTCCCTAGTTTGGTTGAGTGAACTTACCTGACCAGTTGTCGACGGTTTTTTCATACGTCGTTTACGATAACCTCTGTAGTTTTCATACTTACAGTTATAATTATCGTTATTATAATTATTGTGCGTATATCTAACATCATATTTACCACAATTTTGCGTAGTGTTTCGTCTAGATAACTTACTACCACAGTTATAGTTACAGTGACACTTAGTGTGTGTGTTCTCGTCGTAAATATTGCGACTTAATTGTTTCACACGTATTGTTTTACTGTGAGTTTGCACAGCGAGTTGGATATTTCTATCAATAAGGTATGCCTGTCGATATCCTACGTTATATTCTTCCCTAGTGTTAAGTATTTCACTAGAATTATAATTATTAAATATTAACATTCCTTCAAGTTCTTTCTTGATTTTAATAGCTTGTTTATCAAGTGCTATCTTACCATTATTTTTGCGTGTTTTTATACGCGTATTATTGTCGATATCCGTAGGTACTAAGTGCGCAGTATTAATTACGATATCTTATTCTACTTTTGCTACTACTCTTAGTATTGTATTATATTCTTTTACCTTTTCACCTAATAGTGACTTATCAGTTTAAAATTCTTCTATTTGTCTATCTAATCTAGCACATACATTTTGTCTTATTCCATATTCATCCATAAGGTTTCCCATCACCTTAATGATTGCATCTATACTAATACTTCCTGATATTGCCATGTCGAATTATTATTATTAAAATATATATTTAACAGTAATTTTTCAAAAATTATTATTGATAACCGTTCCCTACTTATTTATTTATTTCTGTATTTTTATTAATAGTTATTATTAATACTCATTACAGTTACACCTGTTACATAGACAACAATATTATTTGTGGTGGGCGCCAGCTGTGTGATTACACAACAATTAACATTACATTCAGTTACTGTTTACTACAAATAATAATTACATATTATACATTTTTCATTTAACACTCTTTATATATTTTAGAGCAACCATTTAGCTACATACAAAATTTTAATAGTCAAATGATGGGTATCGGGTCATACATTCATGATCTACAATTTATGTCACAAATTTTTTTTTACATAAATTTAGTCATGTCATGCCCCACGTGCAGGGCGACATTTTTTATAACGTGACAAATTTGGCAAATTTAATTTAATTTAAATTTGCGGAGTCCTTCGTTCTTGGAGCACCAAATTTAAACAACGTTACATATACATAAATAGGTGTGAACGGTCTCACGTTCAAGATTGACAAATTCTTTAAACATATAACATTTAAATTGGGTGTCAGGTGTATCTGCAATAAGAACTCTACGGACTTGAAACGGTAATTAAAATTTATTTTATACTATAAAAAAATATGTGCACATGGCACTGACTTCGATTTAAAAAACATTAGTTATTATTTGTTATAATGCCGTAAGGCTTAAGATATATACATCCTTACTAACTAAACATTCTATGCTACTAAATAGTATATAAAAGAAAAATCTCATTTTTAGACTACTCAGTCTATTAATATGTTTCAAAATCAATTTTTAAATCTTTTTTCTATATATGGTACGTACTCAAAAGATTAATAGTTATTACTTCTCAGTACTGTTTTCTCAAATACCAATTGTTTTTATTTATATTCTTTGTAATCATTTTATATCATATTAATTTGAGCTCTTGTTACGTTAATCGTATTTCTAAAACATCTATGATTTTTAACTCTACTATACAAGAAATATTACTCTTATTTTTAAATAAAATATTAATGTCTTTAACTGTCTTTGTATACTGTGTATGATTAAGATATGAATAAGTTGTCTATCACCTTATTGTCGTCAATCATACTCGATCATTTTTTGTTCCATCGGTGTTCATCTTCGTCTCGCCTCCAGCGTCGGCTGTCTCTCCTCTCCTCTTTTCTAGCGTCGGCTGTCTCTCTTCTCTCTCGTCCTCTCCTCTTGTCCAGCGTCGTATCGCTATGGAACTGCTTCTCTTGTCCAGCGTCGTATCGCTATAGAACTTCTTCTCTTGTCCAGCGTCGTATCGCTATGGAACTTCTTCTCTTGTCCAGCGTCGTATCGCTATAGAACTTCTTCTCTTGTCCAGCGTCGTATCGCTATGGAACTTCTTCAGTAGTGCTGTTATTAATTACAATGTTTGTCTTATAGCTTGGTTACGTATTTGTACATAACTGGCAATTTAAACTGTTTATAAAAATATTAATAAATATGCCGTGCTGACGGGCATAAGCTCCCGCTGCATCGTGGATGATTCAAGAAAGAGAACCACTGAAGCTTGCGTGTCCTATTTATACCCATGTCTTGGTCGACACCCTTCAGTGATACAAAATCGACATGTTAGAAACTGTCTTTGGCGTCAGTTCCCCCACTCTTTGTCAAATTCACTATTTTTTATATTTCTGCGAATTGCAGAGTCCTGTAAGTATTTTTTTATACTTATCTTATAACTAATTTTACAACACATGTTCATTGTAATTTTGGACATTGCAACTTAGCCCTTTTGATTTGTACACAGTTATTTCACTATTGCACTTGTACGGCGTGTCACTTTCGCGTGGTTTTCGCACACAGTATTTATTAAATTTATTTACATTTTATGGTGCTTTTGGATTTTAATTCTTAATTCTAGTTTATGAATAATTACGGAAAAACAGTCATTTTTTTGCAATTATTCATACTGGGGTGGCAAACTTGCCTGCAGAGACCTGCGTTCACACACACTAGCAAAATACTGGTGTACACACTTTCAGTTACATTTGTGTGTGTGTGCACGTTGATTCAGGTCGAAACACGTGTTCATATTTTTGTCTGAGTCAAGCTTGCAATCCATAACATGCTTATTTCTAATATATTATTAATTATTTACAGTTTCTTAAGTAAATTTAAATTTTTATATTTCATGCTCAGTACATCACTTATTTGTACTCTCGCATTATTCCTCTGCTTGGTAGCAAAAAAAAATTTTAATAAATTTATTTATTATAAATTTTTTTTTTATCTATTTATTTATTATTATTATTTGCAAAAAAAAATATAACAAATAATAAAGAATAATATTCGTCATTTCACCCTTAATAGGAGTGTATACAAATGTCTTACCTCCCCTCTTTCGTACGCTCACTGCTCGCGACCTTGAATTAGGGTGGCTTTACAAACAGCTGATTTGACTGGTTTCAATGACCTCTGTTTTATGTGTAGAACTTCTTAAATGACGTTGCGTGGAATTTACCAATTTCTTTCTTCTGTATCTCATCATATACAATGAAAGTGTTCTGTCCCACTCGCTGTCTTAACGTATACGGTCCATTATAAAGTCTGAAGAATTTCTTCGCCGTATTATCACTCCTTATTCCCACTGGATTCGCTTTGAGTAGTATACTTTCTCCCACGTTGAATTGTTGTAACTTGTGAGTTAGATTAAATCTCTCTATTCTCTTGTTACCTCTCTCTCTTATTCGTTGCTTTGCGTATTCAATTTTCACACTTATTGGTACAGGTACATTTTGGTTATTAGGTTTGTTTAGATATTTAGTCCAAAATCTGGTTGGCTTCTTATCTTCTTCTAATTCCATTGGAGTGTATCCTGTTGCTTCACTATAATTTTCGTTAATGGCTTTTTCAATAAATGGTAAATATTCTGCCCATTTATTGTTGATTATGGCAATATATTCGTAAATATTTACCTAATTCTCTGTTAACTCACTCAGCAAGGTTTCCTTGAGGATGTCTTATGGATGTGAGTACTGGTTATATTCCATTTTCCCTTAACATCCTCTCCCATTTTTCACTTTGGAATTGCACACCTTGATCACTGAGTATCTTCTTCATTTTTCCATATAACGGAATATATTTTTGCAGTAGTATCTTTAGAACAACTTTGGTTGTGGGTCGCATAATTGGGTACAGTCGGACTGCCTTGGAAAACACATCGATACATTCCAATATGTGCTTCACACCTCGACTTGATCGTGGTAATGGTCCCAGAAAATCCACTGCAATTAGCTCTCCTTTGTTTTCCTTCTGTATACTCTGCATTCCTACATATGTGTGTAAATTCGGTCCTTAATTTTACATTAACTTACTCATACATTCTTACCTTCGCTTCTAATCTTCCTTAGCTCTTTTCTTAACATGACATTACTTTATCTAATACATTACTTATACATTCCATTAACATTCATTACCTTTTATTACCTTTCTTTAACATTACCTTTCTGATCGCTACAACTTTCTTGAAATACACTTCCGTAACAGAATACTTTTTTAGCTCGTAGTGTGTCGCATGGTCGGTTACAGAGGAACTGTCTTGGAAAACAACGATATTTTTCTCGAAGTCCTTAATCCTAAGTAGTCTCTGCCCTTATGACTTTTCACTCTCGCTTTCTTCTGTGTCCTTGTATCTTCGATAAGTGTTCGCTTGATCAGCCGTTCTAATAATTATGGCAATTATTGCTCATCTTAATCATTTCTTCATATTGATTACAACAATAATAACATTCCTTACTTTCTTAAATATTTCTCTACAATAGCATTCCTTACCATCACTAATACATTTCTTAATTAACCCTTTCAAATAATATTCCTTATAACATTTCTTAATTATACTCTCTTATATTATTACACATATTATTTCTCATTTAAAAATAATTATTCATTCCATTCGGGTATTGAGTTCAGTGTGTAGTTAGAACTCAATACCCCTCTTTATAACAATTGCATTGTCCATAGTCTACCGGACGTATATTGTTCCTTTGTAGCGTAGTCGCCGCGTATACTATTATTCTCACCCTCGTATAAACAACGTCTGCGTTCCATTGTATTAATTCCTTGTTTGTGTGCGTACTCACCTTGTGAACGTTTGTGTTTATCGTAGAAGTCACCTGTTCATTGAGCAATGTTTTCATCTTGCCTCTCGGCCACACAAAATCTACCCTCTTTCTCTCGTTACAAATGCTTCGCTCTTTCTCACTTCTCTCGTCCCTAGTTTGGTTGAGTGAACTTACCTGACCAGTTGTCGACGGTTTTTTCATACGTCGTTTACGATAACCTCTGTAGTTTTCATACTTACAGTTATAATTATCGTTATTATAATTATTGTGCGTATATCTAACATCATATTTACCACAATTTTGCGTAGTGTTTCGTCTAGATAACTTACTACCACAGTTATAGTTACAGTGACACTTAGTGTGTGTGTTCTCGTCGTAAATATTGCGACTTAATTGTGTCACACGTATTGTTTTACTGTGAGTTTGCACAGCGAGTTGGATATTTCTATCAATAAGGTATGCCTGTCGATATCCTACGTTATATTCTTCCCTAGTGTTAAGTATTTCACTAGAATTATAATTATTAAATATTAACATTCCTTCAAGTTCTTTCTTGATTTTAATAGCTTGTTTATCAAGTGCTATCTTACCATTATTTTTGCGTGTTTTTATACGCGTATTATTGTCGATATCCGTAGGTACTAAGTGCGCAGTATTAATTACGATATCTTATTCTACTTTTGCTACTACTCTTAGTATTGTATTATATTCTTTTACCTTTTCACCTAATAGTGACTTATCAGTTTAAAATTCTTCTATTTGTCTATCTAATCTAGCACATACATTTTGTCTTATTCCATATTCATCCATAAGGTTTCCCATCACCTTAATGATTGCCTCTATACTAATACTTCCTGATATTGCCATGTCGAAGTATTATTATTAAAATATATATTTAACAGTAATTTTTTAAAAATTATTATTGATAACCGTTCCCTACTTATTTATTTATTTCTGTATTTTCATTAATAGTTATTATTAATACTCATTACAGTTACACCTGTTACATAGACAACAATATTATTTGTGGTGGGCGCCAGCTGTGTGATTACACAACAATTAACATTACATTCAGTTACTGTTTACTACAAATAATAATTACATATTATACATTTTTCATTTAACACTCTTTATATATTTTAGAGCAACCATTTAGCTACATACAAAATTTTAATAGTCAAATGATGGGTATCGGGTCATACATTCATGATCTACAATTTATGTAACAAATTTTTTTTTACATAAATTTAGTCATGTCATGCCCCACGTGCAGGGCGACATTTTTTATAACGTGACAAATTTGGCAAATTTAATTTAATTTAAATTTGCGGAGTCCTTCGTTCTTGGAGCACCAAATTTAAACAACGTTACATATACATAAATAGGTGTGAACGGTCTCACGTTCAAGATTGACAAATTCTTTAAACATATAACATTTAAATTGGGTGTCAGGTGTATCTGCAATAAGAACTCTACGGACTTGAAACGGTAATTAAAATTTATTTTATACTATAAAAAAATATGTGCACATGGCACTGACTTCGATTTAAAAAACATTAGTTATTATTTGTTATAATGCCGTAAGGCTTAAGATATATACATCCTTACTAACTAAACATTCTATGCTACTAAATAGTATATAAAAGAAAAATCTCATTTTTAGACTACTCAGTCTATTAATATGTTTCAAAATCAATTTTTAAATCTTTTTTCTATATATGGTACGTACTCAAAAGATTAATAGTTATTACTTCTCAGTACTGTTTTCTCAAATACCAATTGTTTTTATTTATATTCTTTATAATCATTTTATATCATATTAATTTGAGCTCTTGTTACGTTAATCGTATTTCTAAAACATCTATGATTTTTAACTCTACTATACAAGAAATATTACTCTTATTTTTAAATAAAATATTAATGTCTTTAACTGTCTTTGTATACTGTGTATGATTAAGATATGAATAAGTTGTCTATCACCTTATTGTCGTCAATCATACTCGATCATTTTTTGTTCCATCGGTGTTCATCTTCGTCTCGCCTCCAGCGTCGGCTGTCTCTCTTCTCTCTCGTCCTCTCCTCTTGTCCAGCGTCGTATCGCTATGGAACTGCTTCTCTTGTCCAGCGTCGTATCGCTATAGAACTTCTTCTCTTGTCCAGCGTCGTATCGCTATG
This sequence comes from Magicicada septendecula, assembly GCA_034769895.1. Taxonomy (NCBI): domain Eukaryota; kingdom Metazoa; phylum Arthropoda; class Insecta; order Hemiptera; family Cicadidae; genus Magicicada; species Magicicada septendecula. The sequence continues at coordinate 469,851,933 of CM068371.1, forward strand.
GAACTTCTTCTCTTGTCCAGCGTCGTATCGCTATAGAACTTCTTCTCTTGTCCAGCGTCGTATCGCTATGGAACTTCTTCAGTAGTGCTGTTATTAATTACAATGTTTGTCTTATAGCTTGGTTACGTATTTGTACATAACTGGCAATTTAAACTGTTTATAAAAATATTAATAAATATGCCGTGCTGACGGGCATAAGCTCCCGCTGCATCGTGGATGATTAAAGAAAGAGAACCACTGAAGCTTGCGTGTCCTATTTATACCCATGTCTTGGTCGACACCCTTCAGTGATACAAAATCGACATGTTAGAAACTGTCTTTGGCGTCAGTTCCCCCACTCTTTGTCAAATTCACTATTTTTTATATTTCTGCGAATTGCAGAGTCCTGTAAGTATTTTTGTATACTTATCTTATAACTAATTTTACAACACATGTTCATTGTAATTTTGGACATTGCAACTTAACCCTTTTGATTTGTACACAGTTATTTCACTATTGCACTTGTACGGCGTGTCACTTTCGCGTGGTTTTCGCACACAGTATTTATTAAATTTATTTACATTTTATGGTGCTTTTGGATTTTAATTCTTAATTCTAGTTTATGAATAATTACGGAAAAACCGTCATTTTTTTTTGCAATTATTCATACTGGGGTGGCAAACTTGCCTGCAGAGACCTGCGTTCACACACACTAGCAAAATACTGGTGTACACACGTTCAGTTACATTTGTGTGTGTGTGCACGTTGATTCAGGTCGAAACACGTGTTCATATTTTTGTCTGAGTCAAGCTTGCAATCCATAACATGCTTATTTCTAATATATTATTAATTATTTACAGTTTCTTAAGTAAATTTAAATTTTTATATTTCATGCTCAGTACATCACTTATTTGTACTGTCGCAATACATACGCACGCACACACTCACATCACCAACACGTTCACCCAAATATTTAATTGTTTCGTTATGTTTGATATTTCTATTTTATTTCATACACAAGTCCTGAAGATGACAATAAATATTGTCGAAACGTCGACGCAAAATAGCTAAAATTTGTATTATTGAACGATCCTCACTAACCATCCACTAAAACTTGTATACACTAAGTTGGCGTCTGGGCCGGCGTCTACCTGAGGCTGGTAGTCGCCGGCCCAGACGCCAACTTAGTGTATACAGATAATAGGCTACATCAATTAATAAAGCTAAATGAACTGTTGGTTAAACACTATTTTCCCTTAAAAATAATACAACAAGTCTGGTTTTAATAATTATTTGTTATCTTTTAAAACAGCAATACGTTCTTTGCACTGTAGTTGCAGATAAAATATCAATTTAATGTTTTCCAATATATTGGCAATATTCTCCATAATGCAAAATTCAGAAAACATAAAAAAAACAATCAGTACAAGTTAACGTGTTTTCCTGTGTTTTGTCGGATCCCACGTCAGCAACATACGTGTTACAGAGTTTGTGCGGCAAAACCCGTCTCCAATAAATTAGTTTTCAACAGTTTGCAACACACAGAATTGATTGGCCAGCGGTTTTCAATATACAAGGTGTCCCGGGAGGAAAGGGAAATAATTTGAGAAATGGTTCTATCGTGTTTTTTAGGTTAGAAGTACAATAACTTTTTTAAATGACTAACAAATGCATAAAAGTTAAAAACAAAACTTGTAAAGAATTTAATTCTGAGAACAATGGTGTAAATAAAGTCAATAAAAATCAACAAAAAATTCCAATTATTTCCAATTTTACAAAATTTGTTTTTAGTCAAAGATTTTTCTGTTTTACGTCGGACATCATGAAACTTATGGGAGATACAGTTCTGCGACCTGTTTTATTCGATTTTTCAAGTCAAAAACCATAAAAAACAACAGAATTCTCCCTTCCCAGAATTTCAGAAAGTCTTCATTTACCCGGGGGAACCGAAACCCGGGCGAAATCTTTCGCTAGCCGTAACTCGCTTACAAAGCGTTTCCGGACAAATGTTTATATGACATTTTTTTCTTCTTTTACATTATAGAACCATTTTTCAAATTATTTCCCTCTCCTCCCGGGACACCCTGTATATGTTACTTAAATTTTAACATTATTACATAGCTGCAGTCACATTTTTTTTAACGTAATTTACATCAAATTTCTTCATCTAATTAAGTATTAGAATAATTCGTATTAACTCGTACACTTTATAATATCTTTAAAAATAATTTAACACTTAGTTATTTAAACAATGGTGATCCTAATATAGCAGTAGACTTGGCCAGGCTTATCATGTGTTTGCCAGTTAGCAGAATCTCTAAGCTTATCTTGTCGTTAGTTTTGGTGCCATTCATTACATCTGTAGAGATTAATATCGACAGGATGATGGCTCTGCCTGGCAGATTCTGAGAGAAATTTCCATACTGAAATAAACCATTTAATTATGAGTAGCATACGGGGCATTAATACATTGTTAGATTAATTTTAAAGTATTTGAAATGTATAAATTGCTTGTTTGTTTATCTTATGTTACATGCGCTCTGAGGTTAGGAATATATATTACCATGTTTAAAAAATAAAACAAAATTAATTATTCGTTGAGCATTTTTTAAATTACAAATAGTAGGAGTAACACAATGTGTACAGTGTTTTATAATCATTTATATAAAGTTCAATCAAATGTATGATGTATAGTTGGAGGGATCTCAGAAGTGAGAATAACTTTAAGATTAAAAAGATATACTATAAAACAAATTAATTTCAACTAGACAGTCTTAGTGTATTAAGGCAGATTTATAAACTCTTAATATTGTAACGAGAACTGCATCGAACAACCTAGAACAGCCGAGAGCTTACTCCAACCTTCCGAACCACTAGTACTGCAGGTGTGGCGTTAGTCAAGGCCGCGCTCGAGTACGTTCCAGAGTCCTCTGGAGAATACTTGAATTACGCATTAAGTTTCGTGGAACAATAAGAATGGATAATTTCTAAAAGGCGTGTGCGACCTATAAAAAGCCATAGCAGCCCGCTTGTCAGTTAGTTTTGTTGAGCGATTTTCCTTAGCGCGGATTGAGTGTTTGTTGAACTATTGTGTGAAGTGTTGTTGTGTTATAGTTAATGTGGAATTCTAATAGTTGACATTATTGTTGCGTGTGGACAAACTTAGCTAGTATTATTCTACAAGTTGATTACAAATTGTTATTTGTGTTAATTAAAGCTGGTTATTTGTGACTTCTTTGGTGTCTGTATTTTGTTTTACACTGTACAATACGACGACCAGTTGGAGCGTCGTAACAACATGTAACTGTGATATTGGCTCTGATCAGACAACATGTAATTGTGATATTGGCTCTGATCAGACAACATGTAATTTTGATATTGGCTCTGATCAGACAACATGTAATTGTGACATTGGCTCTGATCAGACAACATGTAATTGTGATATTGGCTCTGATCATACAACATGTAATTGTGAAATTGGCTCTGACCAGAAAACATGTAATTGTGATATGTTGGCTCTGACCAGACAACATGTAATTGTGATATTGGCTCTGATCAGACAACATGTAATTGTGATATTGGCTCTGATCAGACAACATGTAATTGTGAAATTGGCTCTGACCAGAAAACATGTAATTGTGATATGTTGGCTCTGACCAGACAACATGTAATTGTGATATTGGCTCTGACCAGACAACATGTACTTGTGATATGTTGGCTCTGACCAGACAACATGTAATTGTGATATGTTGGCTCTGACCAGAAAACATGTAATTGTGAAATTGGCTCTGACCAGACAGCATGTAATTGTGATATTGGCTCTGACCAGACAAAATGTAATTGCGATAGGTTGGCTCTGACCAGACAATATGTAATTGTGAATTTGGCTCTGAACAAACAACATGTAATTGTGATATTGGCTCTGCGTGAAGAGAAAACTTTGTACCCCTTTTTAAGCATATAGCGCACACGGAGGAGTGTGAGATTTGGCATAGTTAAAGTTTATATGGAGAAGGAGTGCAGAAAGCTAAAATTTACATATAATATGTGTTACAAATACATTAAATAAAATAAAATAAAACATTCATTTGCACTTGAAAATTCATTTAAACTTTTTCAAACAATGGTAATTGTTAAAAATAAAATAATTTTGTTGCCAGGCAACAATAGTCTGTGGAGTGTATGTCAAGGCAAAAAAGCGTTTATTTTATATTTTGTATATTAGATATCTGTGTTTTATATATTAATGTGCAGTTGAAAGTGAAATACAGCTTGCTTAATACTGACAGATTGACTGAATGAGCTGTGAATTTTGTGTGATTTCAAATGTTCCTTTTTCAATAGTCTGTGGAGTGTATGTCAATGTAAAAAAGCGTTTATTTTATATTTTGTATACTAGATAACTGTGTTTTATATATCAATGTGCAGTTGAAAGTGAAATACAGCTTGCTTAATATACACCTGTTGCAAAAGGAAAATTTTGTAGCAGCAATTTGAATTGACTTACTCTCACCTAATTATTATTGGTGGTTTCAAAAAAGTGAGTACATTTTATTATTTTTAGATTAAACCCTGTCTACTCTTAGTTTCAGTAATTTCATTACATGTTTTTTTTTAACATTCAGATATTCGCACCTACTTCCATTATGCTTCGACTTAGAACATTGACGGGTCGGAGTGAGAGACAAAGAAGAAGGAATATATATTCGCGTAAAAGTCAAAATGATAATAGACCAAATGCAAATTTAAATAGTGTAAATAGTATACAAAATGATGAAATTATTTTGAGGAATACATTTAAATGCACACTGAATGTCATTCCAAGAAATTTTAATACTTTTGATTGTGGATTAATGCATTTACAATGCAGGTTTTGCAATGCAAAACATTTCAAATCTGAGGTCACTTTAGGTGAAAGGACTGCATTCACTTCATGTTGTCATAAGGGTAAATCAATATTACCTGCCTCAAGTCAAAATGAATACTTTAAATCATTGTATGATGGACTTACTTCAAATGAATCTTCAATAAAAAGAAAGTCAAAAAATTATTTTGAAAACATTCGTAATACAATTCACCATTTGCTATGGTTAGCTCAGAAGCTAAAATTTCGGATACAGTTACGCGTGGAGTGTATCATTTTAAAATACATCATGTTTTTTATCATAGATCACGTCCAATGACTGCTGGATATGGTCGCTCACCATGTTATGCGCAATTGTATTTTTATGATGTTGACACTGCTGTCAATTATAGATTACGTGAACACTATAATCAAACATGCAATAACAATATAATGCGCGAAATCTCTCTTGAATTGGAACGCATTAATCCTTTTGTTCGGTCATTAATTGCAATGAAAGATTTTTGTCAGAGAGTTGAAAATCAAAATAAAGAAATTTGTATGCTCATTAAAGTAAATCGTGATTTAGATCTACGCCGTTATAATGATGCAGTTCAAACTGATGTAGCAGTAATATTTAGTACAGTTGATGGTGAGCCACCCTTTGAACGAAATATGGTTTCGTTTTCAAAAGTTAATGGTACCATTAAAAATATCTCTCTTTTGGATTCATCATTGGACCCTTTAGCGTATCCATTACTTTTTCCAAATGGTGATACTGGGTGGCACATCAATATTTCTCATAATGTACCAACTACATCTAATTCAATAGCGCCCAGAAATAAATTAACCATGCTTCAGTATGCAGCCTATCGACTTGCAATTAGAGAAGATTTTAGCATGTTGCACCATTCACAAAAATTATGGCTGCAGTGGATAGTTGATACGTATGTGAGAATAGAGGGCACAAGGTTACATTTCATTCGACAAAATCAAACAAGTCTTAGGTCTGAAGTTTACAACAATTTAACAGATTATTTAGAATTGAACCCCAATGCCAATAATGTTGGCCGTAGAGTAATTTTACCATCTTCATTCAATGGATCTCCAAGAAATATGTATCAGAATTATTTAGATGCAATGTCAATTGTACAACATTTCGGAAAGCCTTCTTTGTTTATTACAATGACTTGCAATCCAAGTTGGCCTGAAATAGTTACCAATATTGGTGTAGGTGTGTCAGCTAATTTTCGACCTGATATTGTTGTGCGTGTATTCAAGTCCAAACTGAAAGCATTAATTGAGGGCCTTACACTAAAAAAAATCTTCGGTACAGTTGAAGCACTCATTTATACAATTGAGTTTTAAAAGAGAGGACTGCCTCATGCTCACATTTTACTCTCTTCAAATGAGCAAGGTAAAATTGTTAACGCTACCGATATTGATAAAGTAGTATCTGCGGAGATTCCTAACATTCAAACACATCCTACATTACATGAATATGCTGTAAAACACATGATGCATGGTCCATGCGGTGTACTTAATCCAAATTCTGTATGTATGAGAGATGGAAAATGCACAAAAGATTATCCAAAACGATTTAATGAATTTACATGTGAATCATTAAATTGATATCCATTATACAGAAGGCGTGATAATGGTATTAATGCTGAAGTCCGCGGTAGTTGCCTCGACAATCGTTATGTTGTACCATACAATCCGTATTTACTTGCCAAATTTAATTGCCATATAAATGTTGAAGTATGCACTACAGTTAAAAGTGTTAAATACATTTATAAATACGTGTATAAAGGCTATGACAGTGCATCTGTTGAATTAGGTTCAGAGAGAAATGAACCAGGTCAAGAAATACAAATTGATGAAGTTAAAAATTTTTTAAATGGCCGTTATGTCGGATCAACTGAAGCTGTATGGAGCATCTATGAATTACCAATGCATTTTCAATCACATGTCATCGTTAGACTTGACATTCATTTACCGCGTAGACAGAATGTTTACTTTCGAGAAGGGCAAGAACGTCAAGCAATTGAAAATGCAAGACAAACAAAATTATTAGCATTTTTTGAATTGAATCGATCCGATGCATCAGCGCATGAATATAACTATATTGAAATTCCTTTGCATTATGTGTGGGAAGATTCCCGAAAAAAATGGAAGAAGTGAAGGCGTGGAGGTGATAAAGTCATTACACGCATATATGTAGTATCACCAAAAGACATCGAACTTTTCCATTTACGATTACTTTTATTACATGTCTGTGGTCCAAAATCATTTGAGGATGTTAGAACATACAATGGAATTATACACACTCCTTTTCTTGAAGCGTGCCATGCTCACGGCATTGCTTCAAATGATAATGAATGGCGCGAATGTTTAAATGAAGCAAAAGAATTACATTCACCAAAACAAATGCGAAATTTATTTGGTTACATTTGTGCATTAAATGTGCCAGCCAATGCATTGGCGTTATGGAATGAGTTTAAAGTATATCTTAGTGAAGATTTTTTGAGAGATTACAACGAAGGAGTATCCTTTAATACAGCTCTATTAGAAATTGAAGGTATTTTGAATGTTCACAATTTGTCATGTCAAGAACTTGGTTTACCAGTTCTCACGTATTCGCAGAGAACAGACGAAGCAAATGCTGTTGATCCAATAGAACAAGAGTTTCTGTTTTCTGAGCATTATGAAACTGCAAATATTGAAGAGCGTAATCTAATTGATCGTGTGATTCGTGAAGTTTTGCATCATGATACTGGATCTAATGTTTTTTGTTTAACCGCTCATGCAGGTTGTGGGAAAACATTCACACAAACAGCAATCATTCACAAATTAAATTCGCTTAATCTTAGTTGCATTGCAACAGCGTTCAGTGGCATAGCTTCAACTCTATTACTTGGAGGTAGAACTTTACACAATGTGTTTAAATTGCCTATACCCATTTTGGAAAGTTCTGTAGCGAATATTACCGCAAATAGTAGCTACGGACGTTACATAAATTCATCATCATTGATAATTATTGATGAAATTCCTATGTGCCCACTGCAAGTGTTGAAAATCATAGATAGATTATTGCAGGATCTATGCGATGAAAATGATAAACATAAACCATTTGGAGGGAAAACGATATTTCTGTGCGGTGATTTTTGGCAAATCTTACCAGTTGTCCCACATGGATCACGTGCAACTTTAATTGAAAATTGTGTCACGAGTTGGCAAAAATTTGTTTATTTTCATAAAGTAACGTTTACTAAAAATATGAGAGCCTTACCAAGTGAAATAGAATTTGTCGAATTACTGAAAAAAATTAGTAATGATGAACCCCCACAATTCCTCAGTTTGGTGAAAATATTATTGAAATACCTCAGCAATTAATAGGAGATGAAAATAATATTATTAATGAGGTGTATGGAAATATTTCCGAAAACATACTCTCAGATAACATATTAAAGTCAGTTATTTTACCACCTAAAAATGATGATTGTATTTTATTAATACTGATATACTTAATAGAATACCAGGTGAACAGAAAACATATCATAGCTACGATAAAATAATTTGGATGATGACAATTAAATCAATAACTATCCAGTAGAGTTTTTGAATTCTTTGACTATTAGTGGTTTGCCACCACATAAGTTAGTATTGAAAGTTAATTGCATCGTTTTACTGATCAGAAACTTAAATACAAAGGAAGCATTAGTCAATGGAACAAGAATGCGCATCAAGTGTATGCATCGTAATGCTATTGTTTGCGAAGTTTTAACTGGAACCGCACGCAATAAGAGAATTTTAATTCCACGTATAAATTTAACATATTCCGGTACTGTTTTACCATTTAACTTTCAAAGAACTCAATTTCAAATTATACCTGCATTTGCGATGACAATAAATAAGTCTCAAGGACAAACATTCGAAAAAATTGGAATTTTATTGAGGCAGCCAGTTTTTACACATGGTCAGTTGTACGTTGCAGCAAGTAGAGTTCGGTCATTCGATGGTTTGAGATTTTATATTTCCGAATATAATGGCCAAGGGCATTTAGCAAATGATGAAAGAGTTTTTACAAAAAACATCGTTTACACAGAAGTTCTGAATCATTAAATTCACTTTCAAACTATTTTAAGTTCAATGGACAACATTTATTTTTTTAACCGGCCAGATTTTTTGATTTAATGAAAAATATATGAAAAAATACGAGGCACGTATTTTTTATTTCATTTTTTATTTTGTATTAATTTTGTATTTAAATTTTATATAATTCGAAAAAATAGGCAAAATAACTGTGTAGCCTTGGCGAAACCTGGCCAGTATGGGAATAAAAAAAAACCCAAGGAAATGTCAAAAAACGCGTTATTGCTTTTTAAATATGGCTTAGCCAAGCTAAACCTCATTTTTCCTATCTTTCATATTGTTCAAATAACTCGAAAATTAATGCATAGTAAAAAAAATTAAAAAATTATATAAGCTTTGTAGCAGATAATCTTCAAACTGTTTTCGAATTTTGTACCTTACCAAAAATGAAATATAATCCACTGGAATTGAAAACAATGTATCTTATACTTCTATGAATGTCAAGTCTCATTTTTATTAGCGTATATTTGATTCAATAATAACATGAAAAAATTAAAACTGACAATGTATTATATCAAAAAATAAATACGAATACAAGCTGTAAATGTGTTTTTTTTTCAACTGTTACTAACACTAAATTTTAAATTTCATAGGTATTGCAGGGAATTAAGGCAAACAACACACGCTAATGACGTATTTGTACACGCTCGCAGCTGACGTAATAGAACAAAATTCAAAAATAATTATATGCAATGATTATAGAGGTATACTCTTTGACAAAAGAACCTCAATAACGTTCAAACTTAAAAATTTAATGAATTACGGTCGAATTTCGACCACTGGGCGACCACTAGTACAATATAATATTGTAACAAGAACCCCATCGAACAACCTAGAACATCCTCCACCCACCCGCTATTCAAAGAGGTGTGCACCTCAATCAAGGCCGCGCACAGTACGTTCCAGAGTACTCTGGGAAACTCTTGAAATACCTATTAGCTGACGTGCAGAAAGGTGGAAAAGCTATTCTGGATCTCTGCGCGACCTATACAAGCAGAGCGCCTGGCTTTGTCATATCAGTTCGTTGAGTAATTTTCGTTTGCCCGGATTATTGTAGCGAAGTGTAATTGTGTAATATTTAGTGTAGAATTCTAATAGTTGGCATTATTATTGGGCGCGTACAAATGTATCTTGAATTATTGTACGAGTATAACTGTTAAATATTTGTATTTGTTTATATACTCGCGCGCAATCAGCCCACGGAATTACGTCATCCGCTTAAAGTACAGTTCGCTACGGCGAGCCGCGGCAGTTAATTAGTTAAAACTCAGCTTCATCCGAACAGTACTCTCTTCCATTTGCTAGCCGCGGCGATGTGAAATTTAAGTATTTAACTGCTTTATACAATTTTCTTTCTTCTATCGGTATTTATCGTGCCAATGTACTCCATACGTAATTGCATGGGCATGCGCTTCATTATATAATTCTTCAATAAATGGCTAGTTAACTCAGATTCATACAGTCCACTTCTTCATTTAAAAAACACATTTCCGATTCCTATACCAGCAGCACTCCGCATGACAAATACTAACTCTAGAAAGCGAGTAGCATGCAACAATAACTTTGCTGAATAACCTGTGATTACAAACTGGGATTTGTGATTAATTAAAGCTTGTGATCAGTGATTGCATTATTGTCTTGTATTTTGTTTTCCACTGTACCATACGGCGATCAGAGTGAGACAGTCGTAACGATATATAAAGCCCCCGCTATTTGTGGATAATGCTAACTGTACATTGTAGCTATCCGAGAACAGTATGACAGTAACAAATGCTTTGAGAAATGCGCGCGCATTTCAACAGCCTTTAGGGCTGGCACACAACGCAGATGTTGCCATTTAAATGAATATTTTAAACAAGGAACTGAATCCACCGACAGCCGTGATGACGCTCATTTGTTCTGAGAGTGGAAATTGTTTTTCACAGTGTAAAGTTTTGTACGCGATCGTGACAGTGCGTTGTTTATTTAAATCCAGACATACTACATCCCTCTTATAAACGGGCGAAAATATGTTTGTTTTATCCTTTTCCGTACATTTATGTGACCGTTTTAGAAACTATGTTTAAAAAAGTTTATGTAGTTTTGGTGTTTTCGGTAATCGTCAACCGTGGATCTACAACCCTTGGTGGCTTTTGGCCTGCTCTAAGAGTTGATTCCATTCCTTCCCATTGCATGCTTTGGGTTTCCAGTTTCTTATGTTCAGCTTTCCGAGGTCCTCTTCTACTTGGTCTCTGAATCTACTTCGAGGTCTTCCCCTTTTCCTACTACCCATTGGTTTCTGGTATAAAATATGTTTCCTAGGCTGTCCTTTCTCCACTACCTCTATGTGTCCAACCTACCTTAGCCTGTGTATGTAGAATAGCCTGACAATATCCGGCTCTATGTAAACATGGTAGAGTTCTTAATTATAGCGCCTGCGCCACATTCAATTTTTTGTACTCCTCTAAATATTGTTCTTAGGATCTGTATTTCACAGCAGCCTAGAATCGTCTCGCTACTTTTTTGTCACCGTTCAGGTTTCTGAACCATATGTTAGCACTGGCCTGATAAAAGTCATACATAATAGTTGGTCAAAGTAAAACGTTAAGGCCAAAAATTTTGATTGAGGACCTTGCTAATTTTGCTTTTCACATAAGAATGTTAGTTTGTTACTTAAAAAATTTAACTGTTTTGTCTATACTTAAACGTTTCTCAAACCATAAGAAATGTTGACAAATTTTAAATGCATTGAGCATTTCTGTTGACCTCTGTTTTTATGGAAACTACGCCATAAGCGAAATGGAGAGACTTGGACGCTGGATTGAGGGATACGTCTGATACAACAACTGTAAAGTCAATGATAAGTACAAGCATCAGTCACCAACAACAGAAAGCAACTGTTTCTCGTCTGTGAAATAAATAATTTAACCAATACATATGATTTACTCCCAACTGTGGTAGTGTGCAAGTCTTATTAGAAATTGAATTTCTTACGTTCTAAAAATGTTTGCATGAAAATTACTAATATTATGTTAGGGGTTTGCAATTTATATTTTTTATACATTAAGTAATTCACGCCTAAAAGGACATGTTTTTTTGGCTAAAAATACAAAGTACAATTTTACAAAAATTATTTAAAATGATAGTAAAAAATGAACTTCATAAACAATTGTAGGTCTATGTTTCACAAACAAATTTATCACTGTTGCACACCACTATAGAAAAATAATTCCGATTAGCGCTTTCAAGCTTCTCAGCTCATCGTCAGATCCTGAGCTCATCAGATCTGACGATGAGCTGAGAAGCTTGAAATCGCTAATCTGAATAATTTTCTATAGTGGTGTCCAACAGTGATAATTCTGTTTGTGATTATAACTGGCAACATAACTTTCTTAATTAAATATATGTTTATGAACTAACTTCGTAACGTTGGTGTATTGTTACGACGGTATCACTGATCGTCGTACGGTACAGTGGAAAACAAAAGAGAAGACACCAATTAAATCACTAGTTATCGACTTTATATTATCACAATTAATAATTTGTTATCTACAAGTTATTCAGTAAGATTAGTCTCGGACAATAATTTGTACCCACGTGACAGTGATGTCAACTCTTGTAATTCCACACTAACTATAACACGCCGCAGTTGAGGTAAACCGCCACTCGATCCGCACTAAGAAAATCGCTCAACACAACTAACTGACAAGCCGGCTGCTGTGGCTTATTGACCTCACTTCGTAATTCACCAAATTTACCTCGTAGGAGACCCAATTCTGAGGTAGTATGCTCTTGCATCTGTTTCTGCATAGCTTCAAAAGAGCTTCCGTTTTATTCGCTTCCTTCTTACGTTTCTCGTCTTCCGGTACTGCCGACTCGAGCGACAGTGTTTTTTGCTGGTCTACTACTTCTTCTTCTCATCCTAGCGTCTTCCTGCTTCTTCTCTTTCCCGTCGGCGTTCTTCTTTTTCTCTTTTGCCTCTTGTTGTCTTTTAAATTTTTGTTGTTGCTGTGTCTGCCGCAGCAGCTCTTGGAAAGCTTCAATCATCTGACTGGTATTTATGTTTACAGATTAATTAAGGATTACACTCGTCTTGTACAAAGTGTCCACCGTCCCCACCGTTAACGGTTCTGTCCCACTGTTTTGACGGTCTCACTGATGGTCGTATGGTATGGTGGAAAATAAAATACAAGACACCAACAAAATCACTAATAACCAGCTTTAATTATCACAATTAATAATTTGTAAATAACAAGTTATTCAGAAAGATTAATCTCGTACAATAATTCAAGTTTAACTTGTACACACCCAATAATAATGTCAACCATTAGAATTCTACACTAGCTATAACACAATAACACTTCCACTCACTTTTGTAAATCGCCACTCGATCCGCCCTAAGGAAAATCGCTCAACACAACTAACTGACAAACGTATGCTATGGCTTTCTACGTGTAGCGCAGGTCTTCTAGAAATTTTCCATCCTCAATGTAGTGTGTTAGCTACTGCGTATTTCAAGTGTTCTCCAGAGTACTCTGGAACGTACTTGTGCGCTGCCTTGACACCTGCACGGCTATTAGAGGGGGGTGGAGGATGCTCTGGGCTGTTCCATTCGTTACAATATGTTAAACAACAGCAGATATACTAATTGAAAAATTAGTTAATAAAAATTATATGAAAAAGTATGGCCCTCTAAAGCAAAGAGTAATCCGGCACAACTGTGAGACAGATACTGTACCAAAAATGTAGGACGAGGTTATATAAAAAGAAAGACAAGGTTTTCATAACACAACTTTTTCCTAAGGAAAAGTAATACAAAATTCCAACCAAATCACAAGTATTCTACACATTATCAAGTTTTCTTCCCTGTCTTACAAGTGTTCAGAAAGAACGAACCAATGTTATAGCGCAATGTTTTAGTTCTCAAACATTGTCATGGAATGACCACTTGAAAGAGAAGGTTTCTAAGATTCAAATAGCTGCCACACGAGCGCCATACTCGCGTCATTTGCTAGGCAACGCTTGTTTACACTCAAAATAGTAAGTCAAAAACAAAAAGCGTTTTGATTTCTCGAGTTAGTGGAAACAAACTCGGTAGCCTAATTGAACACATGTTAAGACAGGAAACAAAACTTTTTTGTGATGAGAATACTTGTGGTTTTGTTGGAATGTTTAATTACTTTCCTTTATAAAATATCGCATTATCAAAACTCTCCATTCTTTTTTAATAACCCTGTATTATGTAAATTTGTAAGGGAATATGTAAAAGAACCAAGCGAAAAGAATACGGGAGAAAGGTGTACTTAATGGATAAAGTATCTAAGAGGCTGCTTCTGCTGTAGCTCCTACGACTTATTTACAGCTGCTGCGTCTAGAATTCGCACTGCTATGATGATCGCCAACCTTCTTAGAGGAAATTGCACTTAAAGAAGAACCTGTCACAAAAATTTTAAAAGTTTTTGATATACCTGGTTTAAAAATAAAAGGCTGAAATATTCATTTAAACACTATTCACATATATTGAATCGTCTAGCGTGCCACTGGGAGTTGTTACTTGTGTCACGGAACCGAGCCCTGTTATAAGATATTTAAGTGTATATTTGGCAGTGGTAGTTAATCAATCTCAGATATACACGACAATAACAACCAATGACCAGTCGTTAGTAAGGGTGCCGTTCACATCCGCAATACAGTGCCATCATAATAACGACTTCCCGGTAATAAAAAGTAATGTTTATTAGCTTCAAGTGATTGCAGATACTTTCATTTTTTATATGGATTATATTTTATCCATGTAACATAAAACATTTTGTTCCCGTCTATAATAATAATAATTTTATACACCCCTTATGCTCTGAAAGATATTTTGTTTACGAGGTCACAGCGGATACAGAGCGTCATAAATATACATGGATCACAGCACCATAATATATTGTTCCAGAGAGAAGGTAGGAGAGGGTAGAATAAACATAATGTAAACGGAAATTATTTTTTTCAATTGGAAATGTATTTTATTTTAACCGGTGGCGTGGCGTGGAGATTTAACAACTGTTGCTGCTTGTGACAGGCCTAATATTAATTCGAATTTTTTCTTGTACTAAGTGTTCTTTTAGACCATTTTCTATCATCTGCTGGGAGAAGAAGAGGGTCCCGGTTCAACGGGATCTGACTCTCATTATACTTACACAGATTAAATCAGAACACATAATAAACAAATAATAGAATTAAAAAAATAAAGACAAACAGAGAAACACATGACTAAATGAACAAAACAAAAATAGGTACGTAGTATCTGCTGCACATCAGTTCCTAAAACAAACATAGCTCCTAACTGAGCGTTTTGCCGGTTTATACAGCGGCAACACATTCGATGGACGAAAGTTCTCCCCCTCCACAGCTTGTACACTGACAACTACTACGAGGTTAATGACCGTACGGAATAAAACATTGCCGATGTCTGAGCCGGCAACACAAGACGGTGCAAGTGCCCAGGAGTTCGAAACTAATGCTACGCTTTTCTTCAAGTTTCCATACTAATATTGTTCGGATTTAAAATTATTCAATAATTAAAGTATTTACTCTGTGATATAATTAATGTTATTTTCTCTTATTTTCAATACAGTTGCCACTTGTTACATGGATGCTACACTACTCATTTCAACCCCAAATGCAATTTTCTCTACTTTAAAAACTTCATTTATGCTGCATCCTAAGCCGTTTCACATTCTAAGGACTTTGACAGTGTTTCTGGTGGCGATGACAGGAACGTTATGATTGAGACGATGTTTCTAAATCAGTAAAAAAATCATCTCTACACAGTGTAAATTATTGTCCGCGATTAGCGATCAACTCTCAATTGTTTGCCCAACCTATAGAATCAGTAGGCAAATTTTTAATAGATTTCAAGATTTAACGAACCCACTTGTGTGTGGTGATTCTAAGTCGTTTAGCTGTATCCTAGAAGTCCTTTAAAGAGTAAATTAAAAAAAAACCGTTATACAATAATTATCTAACTAAAAACTTTTAGCTATCGAGATACTTATTAGGTTTCAGTATTACAGTATATGTTAGTTTTACTTTACTTATTTATTGTACATTTTTGTATAAATTTAAATTAAATGTTTGATGGGGCATTCAATATATTGAATTTTACACTGAGTATGACATGATTTAAGAGCATTTATTATAGTAACAAGGCTATTCATGACATTCGCTAAAGCCTCCGAGGACCAGTTTCTAATTATTTCGCCAATAAAATCATCCATTATTCCAGATATGTTGATGATGCCTTTATTATTTTTAACGGGAATGCCAGACAAATAGAATTATTTAAAAATTACCTAAACAAAATTCATAACAAATTAAAATTTACTATGGAGATCGAAAACAACAAAAGTATCAGTTTTTTAGACCTAACTGTATTACATAACGGGAATAATTTAAAATACAAAATCTTTAAAAAACACACTAATACTGACACAGTAATACACTATGATTCACATCATCCCGTAACACAGATAATGGCAGTATTTAACAGTCTTGTCAACAGACTTTTAAATGTTCCACTTGGAAAGGAGGACTACTTGAATGAGGTTAGCACTATCAAACAAATAGCTATAAATAACGGGTATAAATCTACAATAGTTGACAGAATAATAGATAGACATAGAAAACGCTTAGAAAATAAAAATTCAAACTGTATAAAAGCAAGTAATAAAAATTATAAATATCTTTCTGCTAATTTCACAGGTATTATGCCAAATATTTTAAGACCCGTTCTCAAAGATAATAACTATATTTTATCATTTAAAACAAATAATAATTTGGGAAATTATTTCAAAAACAAAAACAAGATACCTTTAAAAAAGAAATGTGGTGTATATAAAATAATATGTGATGATTGTGATGCGTTCTATATCGGTCAATCAGGCAGATGTTTTTAAACAAGAGTTTTAGAACATATTCCCAAGCCAAGTAATACTAAGTCCAATTTTGCACAACATTTAATATCAAGCGGACATAAATATACGAGCTTCGAAGAAAATTTAACAGCGTTGCATTTTTGTAAAAAAGGTAAACGGATGGATAGTCTGGAGGAATTTGAAATTTATAAAGCTATAAACAATAGTACCACTAAAAACAGTTTACTAAATGACCAGATAAATTTTGCATCAAACTACTTGTTCGATACTGCAATCAGTTTGGATTAATCTTTGACCAGTCGCGTGACGTTCGCGGTTGGGGGTGAACGCATGCGAGAGCTCCGGCCGTGGTTAGTAAAACATATCACATGCGATTTGTAATTTTATTTATTTTATTTAATTGACTTGACCAGTATCATGGTTGTGATTTTTAATGTATTAATTTATTAAATTAAGTGTTATCTGAGGATGGGACTTAGTCCCGAAACGCGTCATAACTGACGAAACTTTGTATCACAAGAGTGGATAATAAGGTAATTATATAACCAGTTTCTAGTTGTTCTGGTGTGTCAGTATGACTGCAATACATGAACGTCTTCAAATAATCGTAAGAGAAATGATTTGATGGCGTAAGAATGGGTAAAAATGGTGGTCATTGTATTATTCCGTCTTGACCAATCGATGAGTTAGTGTATATACTATTTGAATTATCGGAAAGGAGAAAATGACAGAAATAGTGCTTCGTTTTACATGAACAATAGCCCCCTCCAGTCTAAATGTAAACTAAGTTAGATCTTCTTCTTCTTCTTCTTCTTCTTCTTATTCTTCTTCTTCTTCTTCTTCTTCTTCTTCTTCTTCTCCCACCGTAGATACCTGTTCCGGTTTCATAATCTTTATTTACGTCGAAAAGCTAAATTACGTTGAAAAATTCTTTACGGCCATGTATCATGAAGCTAACTTGTTTAAAATTATTTTTGGTTTAACCAAAAATTAGACCGTCCTGATTCCTTAAGCTTTCACGGCTGGCGTCGTAAGTATATAACTCCTTTCCGGACTATAAGGCCGTGGTCCTATGTTGGGAAAGGAGTCGTTTCAACCACTCCACTTGTGGCCATCTTTAGTGCCTAAAGGACTAAGTAGTGTGAAGGAGGGGGTACTGAAACAGTTGACGGGGATGGTGGTGGTGATGACGTCACGATCCTGACCTACCTCAACAGCTAGTGACGTCACTGAAACAACAATGTGGTCATTGTTTTAGTAGCGCCTATTTTTTCAGTGTTGAAACAATTGGGTAATTGTTTTAGTGCCGCCTATTGTTTCAGTATCGTCTATTGTTTTAACACCGTCTATTGTTTTAGTAGCGCCTATTGTTTTAGTAGCGCCATTGTTTCAATGACAACACTGGCTGTTGAGGTAGGTCATGATCTTGATGTTACCACCACCACCACCACCCCGGTCCACTGCTTCAGTATCTTCCCCATGTTGTACCGGAGAGGCCTGGCGGTGTGTGTGTGTGTGTGTGTGTGTGTGTGTGTGTGTGTGTGTGTGTGTGAATTTTTCGCAAAATATTTCGCACTCGTTCATTTCGGTTTCTCTCCAAATATCTTTGGGGGTCTCGGTCTCGGTCATGCCGTCGCTGGCCTAGGATTCTCTCCAAAACATTTCGGGGGGGGGGGTCTCGATCTCGGTCATTTCGACACGATCGTTTGAGTTGCAAGTTATTGTCGGGTGATTACTGTGTGCGTTCAAGTGGTTATTGTGGCAAAGTGTTATGTGTTTTATAGTCGTGCGGGACACTTGTAATACAATTGTGTTTTGTATTAGTTGACATTTAATTGCGTGTGAACAACTTTTATTTGGTTTGTTGTAAGAGACTATCTCGTTGATAACAAACTGAGTAATTTTGATAATTAAAGCTGGTTATTAGTGACGTAATTGGTGTCTTGTATTTTGTTTTCCACTGTACTATACGACGATCAGTAGCAAACAATTTTTCAGTACAATATTGTTGGGAAAGTTATATTTTTGAGTGTAGCACAGGTGGAATCAATATGCGACACCTCTTACGCCTCTTGAGTACTTTGTAAGCAATTCGTAGAATAAGGTAATGGTATGGTTATTATTTTATCACGTACAAACTCCGCTTATATATACGTGTAGCCTATATATAGACCTAACGGAACCGTTTGGCTGAGAGCTTTCAGAGGTGAATATATTTACACCCAGTGAAAGTGGCCAAAGGAATTTAGCGCTTCGTACGCAAATGGGTATTTTACATTCATAACCAAGCAGAGATGGATTTTATTATTTATTTCGCTAGCCAACGTCATATATTATGTATTCTGTACATTACAGGTTTTGAAGAAATGTGGCTAAAGGTCACTGCAATTTTGTTTCCTTTTTGTGACTCTGTACAAGTGTTTCTGTTTGTGTATACTCTCGTTTAACTATCAAGTACTTAATAAGTTTTTGCCACTTTCATCTGGCGACAGTTATTCCTGTAAAAATGTAAATATCTTTTGTAACTTCTGTCGAAACATTTACTACCTGTTTGTGTTTCATAATATTTTCAACTAAATTAAATGACTGTTTTTAAAAATATATAAACAATTGATACGTTTCGCAGTTTTTATTTAACTCTGACAGCTGATTCAACTTTTGAGAACAGTGAAAACTAAACAGGGGTTGTAAGGGTGGTGAACACCTGTGTAGGGCGTCTATTGGAACATGTGTGGGGTGTAACGATTTAGGGGGTCAAGTGTCTGTAAAAAATAAATATAATTTGAATGCAAAATATAAAATTAAGTAAACTAAATAACGGCTTCTAATAAATGGGATACACATAAATCAGTTTGGTCATTTTTTAAATTCTGTATATCCCTAAACAGGTGTTCACCACGCCCTAAACAGGTGTTCACCACGCTTACATCCTCTGTTTAGTTTTTGACTGATCTCTTTGATAATGACTTCAGAAATTGAAACAACTGTCAGAGTTAAATAAAAACTGTGAAACGTACCAAGTGTTTATATATTTTTTAAACACTTTGTAGTAATATGTTTCACTTAGTCCCCAACGAGTCATCAATTAATCTCGGAAATGACTGTTCATATTCCACTATAGACATATTTAAAAAATTGTATACCTGTACAAATACAAATACATACAAATCATGACACAATTTGTAAAGCACTCAACATCGAAAGTACACAAAAATCTGATACATATACACCACAATGACACACAATAATACCAATTTAAAACAGCAAAAGGCAACAAAAACCATAACAACAAACAACCAAAATACAAGTACTCCACAAGATTCAGAATTAAGAAGGCTAATGATGGGAGCAATATGTTTCCCAAAGCATGTCCCAAGTAGGAGGAAAAACATCTTGATGTCAAGTAATTATACATTATAAGTATATTATATTTGCATCAAGAAATTGACTGGAGAAAACAATGTTTGAATCAAATATATGAGTATCCATATTCACGACACAAATATTCGTCAGAGATTAACACAGAGAAAATTGGTAGTACAGAGTTAAAATGGATATACTGATCAGCCAGCGGCAGCTCATCAGGGGAGAGAAGGAAAGCTAAGCCTCCCCAGTAAAATTTAGAAACTTATTAAGAAAACAACTAGTAATAGGCTCTGATTTTTATTGTAACTCAACTTTTAATAAATCTGTAATCACAATTGTGATTTTAATTTATCTGATTACTTACAAAAAAAGTTGTATATACACGTTATCTAGCACAAGATAGTAGCAGACAGAGGCAAGGATCTTAGTAGCCGCCGTAGTACCCATACAGTTACGTGAGAACGATGCCCGGCAGGTAGTGGGGGGACCGTAACCGTGCCAGGGAAGCAAAAAGTGAGTTAGCTTCTCAGCACGGTTTAATGTGATTTGTGTTAGTTTTACACAGGCTTTACATTATTGTGCTCTTTGAGTGTGTATGTATTATTATTAATTTTGTCTTCTTTGCGTGTGTTTTGTGACCTCTACTACAAGGATAAACTGGACTTAGCACGAGAAAGTAAAAAGTGAGTTAGCTTCTCAGCACGGTTTAATGTGATTTGTGTTAGTTTTACACAGGCTTTACATTCTTGTGCTCTTTGTGTGTGTGTGTGTATTATTATTGATTTTGTCTTCTTTGCGTGTGTTTTGTGACCTCTACTACAAGGATAAACTGGACTTAGCACAAGAAAGTAAAAAGTGAGTTAGCTTTTCAGCACGGTTTAATGTGATTTGTGTTAGTTTTACACAGGCTTTACATTCTTGTGCTCTTTGTGTGTGTGTGTATTATTATTAATTTTGTCTTCTTTGCGTGTGTTTTGTGACCTCTACTACAAGGATAAACTGGACTTAGCACAAGAAAGTAAAAAGTGAGTTAGCTTCTCAGCACGGTTTAATGTGATTTGTGTTAGTTTTACACAGGCTTTACATTCTTGTGCTCTTTGTGTGTGTGTGTATTATTATTAATTTTGTCTTCTTTGCGTGTGTTTTGTGACCTCTCCTACAAGGATAAACTGGACTTAGCACAAGAAAGTGAAAATTATGTTGCAGTATCAAACATTACTGGAAAAACAGTTTTCCCGGTTAAGTGATTCTGAGAGAAGTAAAATGCTGAAACGTGGTCGACACATCCTAAAAGTTTTATTTCTTGAAAGGCACAAAAACCAAACTAGAACTTTCCAGTCGTCATGGTATGATCAACATAAATGGCTATGCGGTAGTGGAGTAAAGTAGAAGTTATTCTGCTCACTGTTAAGCAATATAATTGCCTAACTAGAAGTATGATTTTCCATCTGTGAAGAATTAAAATTTATGAAGTTAGGTAACACTAAAACTTTTATCGCTATGCTAAACCTTCCTGGACACAAGATCGTCTCAGCAGCATTGCTTTAGTTTCAATTGAAAAGGGCATCCTCTGCAAATTGAAAAGTTGAACAACATGGAATGATTATGTTTCCGACAATTCTGAAAATAAGTAGGAACTTTGAGTTAATTTTCTGTAGACCTACAAGTAAATTCATCACAACCTACAAAATGTATTTCTACTCAAGAGTTTATTTCTTTGGTAGAACAAAAGTAAGTTAAACATAGGTTTATCTTGTTAAAGATAGGCGTATTTCTAAAAAGACATGTACGCTGTAAAAATCAGATAGCTCTACCATAATTAATAGTGAAATAACGAGTGTTGATGGGGGAGTTGAACGCGGCACAGGTGACTGACTCGTAGCCTCCCCATTCTTAGGACTCATCGGTCGCCACTGTGATCAGCTGATCTGCATTTAAAATGCGCTTCCTCATTTTTTGCTTTCTTTTCGTCTTTATTAACAATCTGTTATCGGGGAATATACCATATGGTAATATTTTCATCATCAATTGTTAACCACTTCTCATGGGCTCTCTTCTTTTCCAAACACATGTTATTGTTTTTCTTCACTGTTCGCCAACTTCTATATAAATTTTACATTTTACCAATAAAAAATCTTTGTGTTCCGAGTTGGTAGTGATATACTTATATTTAGTTAATCAACGGACAACAAAATCGAAGAAATAGAACAGTGTTTACCTTGTAGCCAGACAGTAAGTTCTTGAAGTACGCGGGCGCGTGTGTGTGTTTTTGAGAGTGTATGTTACACAGAATAGATTATTTCCGTGTACTTTACTTTACTACGTACTAATATCATAGAAAAATGGTTACTCCATAGTCGACGTTCTGGAAAACCGACAATGTAAATACAGTATAATGAGGCTTCTTGTCATGATAATCCTATTACCGCGAGGCAGCCTTCAGTTCATTTAAACCACAAACAAAAACAGACTCGTAGTTTCTTTGATAAGATAGTATGTTATTTTAGTTCAGTCAAAATACAGAGTTTTGCATATTATATAACATATTTCGTTAGGAGTCCAGAAAATAGGTTTTTTCCGTGAGCGCGTGGTAAATACTTTCCGTGTGTGGCGAAGTCGAGCACGGGAAGCCATGAAGCATTTACAGACATGAAATTAACGACATTTTTCATTATATCTCTCTGAACACAAGACACAGGCAATCTACATATTAATATTATTTTTTTAGGCGATTTAATTACGGCTTGCGCAACCTCTCGCATCCTAGCTTCCACTGGCGCCGGTCTAAACAGTCCTGTTCCGTAAGTCCTCTTGCATTCATTGCATCTTTCACGTCCATTTTCCATGAATGCTTAGGTCTTCCTTTTTCCCTTCTAGAGGGTGGAGTCCATTCCCATACCTTCCTTGGGTATCTGTCATTCGACATTCTTTTTAGGTATCCGAAACAATTCAGTCTTTTTGCTTATATTGTTTGTATAATGTAAAGGTCGATTCCCATTGCTTGTCTTGTCTCACAATTACTCACTCTATGTAGTCTTGTTAGCATACAGCACGTCCGCTAGTAATGCATCTCCGTAGCTCTTATTTTGGAGTTATTTTGGATTTATTTTTTTATTAATTTTCCACAGTTCTGCACCATACAGGCCTACAATTTTGACTATACTTTTATATATTCTGATTATATTATTTTTTGTTTTGTTGCTGTCTTTGCTTGTCCTATACTTACTTTTATTTCTTGGTTGCCATCACCATCCGATGTCATTGTTACACCAAAATACTTGAAGTTTTTAATATTTTTTATCACTTTTCTCCTAGTTTTAAGTCTTGACCTCCACCACCTTCTACAAAGTACTTAGTTTTTGAGGTATTTATTTAAGACCCAATTTCACTTATTTTTCTCCTAGTTTCCTAAGCATATATAACTTATATCAATTTCCTCTTCTGCAATTGATATTATATATATCAATATGTATTCGTCCTCTGTATATTGATATTATAGCTATTATTATAAACCTTTATTTCTAAACATGAACAAACTAGTATACCTTATATTTTTTACTAACTTTATAATATTTGTATTACAAGTTGTGATATTATAAATATGCAGTCTTTTAGCAGCTATGTAACTTCGTTTTGTAGAATTGAAATGTTTTCAACAAAAGTTCAAGTCAAAGGTGCTGCTACTTCATATACTACTTTCTTGGGCACCCCGAGCTAAAATCGTTTCTAATGTTGGTGTTGTGTTTCCTATACTTCAATGACTGAACGATTTACTAGAGACTTCAACAAATAAAACATTCAAAAACAGTCACACCACACACGCTTTGTTTAGCATTGCTACAGAAAATAAACAAGCGTTGCTTAGAGTTACTAAGGAACTTTAAGTAGCATATTTTATTACGACTGGAGAGTAGACGGCGTCATTATATTAATGACAGGTAAAGCCAGAAAGTCAATAATATTTATAAAATGTAGGCTAAAATATAAAACCTTCCTAATCCCGAATGTAATATAGTGCGATATTAAGCGAGCTTATTTTACTTGATTAAATATTACAATTATTTTTAACTAAATTAAGTACTATTGTAGGGTTATTTACAATAGGGTAAAGTAACAATATTAGATTACACCACATTATGAAGGCGGTTATTTTATAAATTAATGTATCGTCTATTCTTCTTCGTTTTACCCACGATCCAGAGACTGGTGGGCTTGTAACTTCTTCCCTTGAAAATACTGTTTCTTAATCACTACATACCTACTTCCACTTTTTATTTCATTCTTATTCTCCTGTCTGGACCTTTTTCTCCCACTAAGACTTTCAATCATTCCCTCAATCAGCGTGGTGAATCAGTTTGGATGACTTAGCGGGTGGCTAACATTATTGTTTGTAGAATGTCTAGAGTCAACCTATCCAACTTGAGATTATCCAGTTTTGCAATAATCCTCGTAGCTCTTACGTAGCATATTCTGTAGCTATTCTGTACGTATCGTTACGCCATTAAAAAACGTTCTACATGATTGTCGGCTATTCCAGCAGAGCCCAGCTGTAATACTTGTGTGAGCAAGTATTGCTACTTTGAGAAGAAAGACGAATACGTGACACTTAACATGCGTCAACAATCGAGGCTGTTCCAGACTTTGTTTTCATGGCCGCAATCTACGCTGTGGTGTTTTCGAGTAGTGTTGATCCGTATTATGAATTATTCTGGAACACTTGTGCTATCTATTTTAACAACGACAGCTGCCGCTTAGAAGTCAGTTTAAGTAGCGATTTATTCAAGTATTCGAAGTACTTAAGAGCGATTTACTTAAGACGTTCGAAGCATTATTGCAAAGTGTTATTGTGTTATAACTGTGTGAAACTCTATTAGCTGACATTATTATTGCGTGTGGACAAAGTTTACTCGGATTATTGTACAAGTTGATTAGTAACTTGATTGGCGTCTGTAATTTTGTTTTCCACTGTACCATACGACGATCAGTCAGACTGTCGTAACAGAATGTCTTTGCTGCATTTGTAGTATCCAGTTTTGTCTCTCAAGGAGCTCGGACTGCGAGAATATTACTACGGAGTATTTAAATAGAGATCCATTCATTATCAGCATTCTTAAAATTAATGGGTATCCAATTGGTTCTTAATGGAGTGGTTAGATGTTGCCTTAGTCATTTTATACCGTCGACCTGACAGTTTATCCGCATTTGGCACTTGGCACTTGGTAAAAGGAGATGTTCTTATCCATGAAGACGCTCGATCCCTCTATTTATTTTCCGCTTGTTTGCACAATGTGTTACCATACCAATAACCTTCTTCTCCTTATTTAACTTCCTACTCAGGAGTATGTCCGGTTTCTATAATAGCGGTCCTACATACTGTCACTCCACCTCAATTACCGTATCATTTGTCCAATTCCGAGGCTATCCGCTGCTTCTTTGAGCCACACCCATGGTTTTGCAGGGAATAGGTGACTAACCTTGTCCACCAACCCTCCTCCTTTATCAGGGCTGGGACCGGCAGTGGTATCCAATTTTCTAGTCAATCCACACATTTTCATTTACCACAGGCGGAGTTACACGAATAATGAATAAACAAAGTGTCAGTGCACTTAACAAAGGTGAACACATTTGTTGTAAATATCGAATTTTAGACATACAAGCTATAAACTAGAGTAATGAGATGAAGCTGTAATGCACGGAATGAAACACAGCAGATAGAGCCGTATACCACAGATTGGGAATAAAATACGCCATTGACGATTCACGATTAGGAAATATTTACGTATTTACTATTTACGTACGGAAATATAATGTAGAACCAAAAGTGTAAAACATAATGTAGAAATTTAATATAAACATTCAACGAACGTAAGACAGGAAAAATACGAAATTTCCTTTGGAGTTTGTGCAGTAGTATATCTACGTCAAAATTTAAAAGTAATAATTTGTTAAGCTATTATATATTGATTATATAATATCGCCTATTTGTGTATCATTTACATAACGAGGATGATTAAAATTATTTTTTAAGGAATTCAAAAATGATAGTATAGTGCTATGACGGCTGGACGCTTGTTGTCTTTGACAGTAAAATGAAAGTAATTAGTACCAGAGAAAACGATGTTTAAAACTTTAATGACGGAGAAGTCGTATACGAAGTTTCTTGAAGTACACTACAAATATTACCCCAATTCTTGAACAACAAATATTACCCCATAGACATTGTAGTAATAAGTAGCATAAGTCACTAATTACAAAATAACGCACACTTTTATTTTGAGTGACAATTATCGCTTAACACTAAACTGTGGATACAACACGCACTGACTCATATGTTTACAACTGACACGAATAATAACACGTCTTTATCACTTGTGGGCTTCACAATTTGCAGCTGACTTTGCAGTTTAACTGACCGACCGCTCCCGAAACATATTAATCCCGTGCGGCATAGTACACGGCAAGACTGATGAAGATGTCGGTAAAATAATCTAGTACAATCTAGAAGGGGGGTGTGAAAAGTTGGAAAACGTGCGAAAGTACTGCGTAAACACAACGACTGCAAACCTTTCTTGCGTAAGCAACTTATGTCTCCTGACTGCTCAACATAACAATGCAAAGCAGCAATAATATCAGCTGCATTCACTCTGTTATGTACGTACACGGAGGCAGTATGACAATAAAAAAATGACATAAAGACTTAACAACATCCCACTAGATGACAAAGACTACAAAGGCAAACTAAACACGTTAAAATATCTAGCAGAATCCAACGGATACAACAGGACAGTAGTCAATAAACTCCTACAGAAAACACAAAACAAACAGCAGACAAAGACAGGAAACAACAAATTCATAACACTAACATAAGTCAATAACCGCACTACAAAAGTAGCCCACAAATTCAAAAAAGCAGGATACAGAATCGCATACAAAACTACAAACGAAACACAACACACATTATCAAAACACACACACAAAGCACAAAACAAATTCAATCTACATATCGTTTATAAACTATATTTCTCAGTTTGCAACAAATTCTACATAGGGCAGGCAAGACGTAGCTTCAAACAAAGATGTATTGAACCACAAAGGCACTACACTCCACTACCGAATGCGCCTTTGCAAACCACCTCGTTGAAGCAAACCGAACATACAAACAAATCGACAATAACATGAATATTGTACACGTACACACAAAAGGCCGAAAACTGGTTGAACAATTGGAAATATACAAACGCATAAAAACGACATCCCAAACGAACAGACTCAATTCCAATCACACAAATTATTCGAGCATATCACACCTCACACACACAACATCGATCCTTCAAAAGTCGACAACGTCGCCAAGAACAAGACGGACAGAGCTCCCAGTGGCAGCCTCTGACGAGACTTATAATAAGCGAAAACTGATTCAAGCTATAAGGTAAAAAACTTTTACGTTTTTACCAATAAAAACTTTGTGTTCCGAGTCGGCAGTGGTGTACTTATACTTAGTTAATCAACGAACACGTCATGGACAACGAAATCCAAGAATAAAAAAATTGGTTTGAAAAATACGCACGAACACTCAGCAGCCTTGGAGTTGGTAAACTAAGCATGTATTTAGCATTTGAACGAATTTTAAAGAAGACGAAGCATCCACTGACAGCCTTGATGACAATCATTTATTCTGGGACGCATTTCACAATTTAAATTTCTGTACAGCAGCGAGTTGTTTATTTAAATTTAGCCACAAGTCTATCTGGAAAGGAGTAATTTATTTGATTTATTCGTATTCTACTATATACTTTGAGGTCAGTTTCGTTAAATCAAATTAGACTACTGTACTATGTCTCTCTTTTTAGTTAAAATATTGGTCAGATTAAAATAATAAACTTAATAACGCTGTTAGTGGATGTAACAAGTTTCAATCTATTTACGTTACAAATTATAAGTAATCGATAATACAAAACTTTTTTCTATCTTAAAACTAAATGAAACCAACGTTTT
Organism: Magicicada septendecula; assembly: GCA_034769895.1. Lineage (NCBI taxonomy): Eukaryota > Metazoa > Arthropoda > Insecta > Hemiptera > Cicadidae > Magicicada > Magicicada septendecula. Next base: position 469,880,172 of record CM068371.1, read on the forward strand.
GTATTGCTGAGTAATCTGGAGATCAATACATTTAATGTAGACCAGTCCAATGAATGATGAAAACGACGTAAGACTTCTGAAATCAAACGTATCTCATACAAAGTAATTAGAGAGCAACAGGAGAAGACCAAAAAAAATACAAGAATAAACCATGAGTACAGAATTTGAATATATACTAAAATCGTGTAGAAGGAATTGTCTTGAGGGGAGATTAAGAGTTAGAATCAGTGAAGAAAGATGGAGTGCATAAAATTTTTAGACGATATAGCGTGACTGTCGAGACACTGTTTGATAGGACATATACTGGCGGTTTTTAACAGAATTTGTAGAGTTTGGACTGAAAACAAAGAGCTTTGTTATAATAAAAACGAGCAGAACTTGATTTGTTAAAATAGGGAATGAGGTAAACGAGCAAGTAACATTCATAAAATATCAAAAATGTTAAATCAGAGACGACATACATTTTAGTCAAGAGTAAAATTCAGAATCACTTTAGTTAAGAAAGCCCTGCAGAAATATAGATTATTCCGCAAGCCACTAGATATACAGCTTAGAAAAAGGAGCGTAAATTTGTGTGTTTGCAGCATTTTCCATGCTAATGTACAGTGCAGAAGCTTGGTAATTGAGGAAAGAAGAATAGAGAAGGTTCAACACCTTGAAGATGTAGATATGGAGAATGGTAGAAAGGCTACTGTGGAAAGAAACAGTGACAACTGTGGAGGTACTCAGAAGAGTTAGAGAGAAAAGACTATTGGCTAATGGTACACTGGATGTCCTGGTACACGGAACGCAGGATAGAGAACGGACAATAAACCACGTGGTTTACAATATTCAAAAGTTCTATCAGGAAATAGCAGAGCAGGAAAAGGGCAAACATAAAGATAGGAGTTGTTTAAATATATTGGAAGCTTGATAAATGAAGATATGTCCTGCACTCGTAAAATTAGACCAAGTATTGCTATAGCAAAAGAGGCATTTATTGGGAACAAAAGACTGCTGTGCGTCAAAATAAATAAGAATTTATGAAAAAGGTTGGCCAAATATTATGTGTGGAGCGTTGCGTTATACGGCCCAGAGACATGGACACTGAGGAAGGAGGACGAAAGAAGATTAGATGCATTTGAGTTGTGGGTGTGGCGAGCAATTGAAAAAGTGAGGTGGGATGATAAAGTAAGGAATGATGAAGTTTTCAGAAAAATAGGGGAAGAGAGAAGAATCCTGAAGGTAATAGAAAATAGAAAAGGAATTGGTTAGGTCATTGTTTAAGAAGAGACTGCTTGCTTACAACTGCCATAGAGGGTGTCATAGAAGGATAAAAAAGAAGAGGGCGTAGAAAAATGAAGTTCATAGATAGCATTAAAATCAGAGTCTGTTATGAAGAAACGAAAAGACTGGCATGCAATAGGACGGCTTGGAGTGCTTTTACCATTTGAAGACCTGCCTTAGGGCAGAACACCAAATAATAATATAATCAGGAAATAAGAAAGTTAGCCCAGCATAGATGGAGCATGCACTGTAAGATCTGATTTGGAGGAGAAAACAAGACATATGATCCAGAACGGAGAATCTATATTCTAAGGAACTCCTAACCTAAATTGAAGGCAGTAGATGTACATAAGGATAGACATAAACAGATGAAAATATATGCACGAGCCTAACAGGAAAAGTAGAAGCATCCGTATTTATATACGCGCGCGCTCATATACACACATTTGTACTAGTTCTATTATACATATATACAAAAATTGTTTCAGAAACTTGTACGTGGTCAATTCGTAAGCAGTTTAGCTGAGTACATTTTTAAAATTCAGGATACATTTTAGTTTGTCGCGTTATCATCGTCATTATCTTTATATCCCCTGTAATATTAGGTTCCAGCATAGATGGAGCATGCACTGTAAGATCTGATTTGAAGGAGAAAACACAAGACATATGATCCAGAACGGAGAATCTATATTCTAAGGAACTCCTAACCTAAATTGAAGGCAGTAGATGTACATAAGGATAGACATAAACAGATGAAAATATATGCACGAGCCTAACAGGAAAAGTAGAAGCATCCGTATTTATATACGTGCGCGCTCATATACAACTTTCTTAAAGATAATTTGAAGATGTAAACAAACTATCATAAGCCTTCACATAAAAATGATACATACTTACGCACGCACACACTCACATCACCAACACGTTCACCCAAATATTTAATTGTTTCGTTATGTTTGATATTTCTATTGTATTTCATACACAGGTCCTGAAGATGACAATAAATATTGTCGAAACGTCGACGCAAAATAACTGAAGTTGTATTATTGACCGATCCTCATTAACCATCCACTAAAACATTCACTGATTGACGGTCACTAAAAATTTAAGGATTTAATTAGGTTCACAATTTAATTTCCTCTAAAGCCGCAGTGCAGGTTATTCCGCAACACGGCCTGAGCGAGGCTAGTTTCCATTAACCAATTAAAGTAAACAGCAAAAGAGAGAGACCTTTGTTGTGCTTGCCTTTACGTGCAGCTGGCTCGGTGTTAAAGACTGAAGCCCATTATTTCAACAAGACGAATGAAGATTATAATGTGGACCTCGAACGTATATAGTCTGGTCTACTCCAGCCCGTCCTCATTTGGTACAGTCGGCACAAAAATCACATGGTTCTCCAAACTCAAAATTAGATATTCCGTTAGCAGTTGATTGACTAGTAAAACACATTTTACATCAGAAACCTTTTCTCATACATTACTTACATTATTCTAATGGATTTAGCTATATTTATAGATATTCAAACAATTTGGCTGCAGTTGATTTCTTGATGCATATATAATCTATTTATTCTTTGTAACTAACCCGTTGAGTTTCCTGCAGGTCTCATATAATGCCTTTCAATAAATACAGTCCAAATAGGTTTATTCTAACTTGACGGACGTTTCACAGAAATTATTCAGTATCTTCCAGAAGATAATCTAACCAAATTCAACATTCTTAAGAAATATGGAGTTTACAAAATAGAATGTCTACATTTTAATAAATTTTACGTAGGCCAGACAAAGAAAAAAAACTTTCCGAGAAATTTATTCAACATCCCAATGCGGTTTTGAAACCTAATATTTACAAACCTAATTGAGCCACACACTGTTTAAACAATAAACATAATTTTCCAGATATTGAAAATGGTAAATTAATTACAAACCTACAAAAAATTAAAAAAATGAATATCTGGAAAAATCTTAATATTTACAAACACAATAATAATAATAATCTACTAAGTAAAGAACAAATTTAAATAAAAACAAAACAAAATGATTTATTTAAAATCATACATTTATTAGAATAATGAAATAAAAAGTTAGTATATAGTAAATAGTTGACTACATAAACAGTGCAACCATTGAAAATAGAATCCGAGTAAAATCGAGTATCCTTTAACTATATTATAAGCGAAACATTCAATTACAAGACAAACAAACATCTGAAGATACAGAATAATTTCTGTGAAACGTCCGTCATGTAAAAATAAGCCTATTTGAAGTGTATTTATTTGAAGATATTATAATTTATTTAATATTTATAACTCCTTTACGTCAAGATGTTTTTTTCTTATTTGGAACATGTTTCGGGACACTTATTGGATCACAGTTTTGGATCTAGTTTCATATTTTTGTTCTGGTTGGTTCTTGCTTGTTGGATTTTGGTATTTAAATTATATAAAGAAAGAAATATAATTTACCAAATTGCTGATTAAAATGGATACAATTAAAATACTATACACAAAATATAAAATAAAAACTAAATATTTAAGAAATTATCAAAATAGACATCACATAAATAATAACAATAAATAATGGGTCAGAGTCACATACAAAAATTAAAAGGTTACCAAGCTACCAATCTGTTTAAAAACACAGACATTAAAAAAACAAACAAAACTAATAAAAATAGTTTACCAAAAGTAAATAACCTACACAAGAAAGAAAATACAAGAACCAATGGAATGTATAAAATTAAATACCAAGATGGTGCATAGGACAAAGAAAATATCGGTATGGAGAACCATACATGACTTCCATTTTCTAAGATTTATATTTAAAATCATTTTCGAAATGAAATATTACCATAGAAACTACTTCTTTCTACTTACTGCTTCAGCCTTAACCACAGTACTGTGGTAACTAACGTATACCACCTCACGTTATCGCACTCGATTTTCACTGATGATGGAAGTCGATGGCATTGCCGAAATGTCTGGTTTTGTAGAAAACATTGGACTACGGCCAAATATCACGGGAAGGAATTTTAACAAAAACTACTTCTTTGTTGCCGATAACGTTGTACACATATATATCAGTGGCGAAGTTACATGGAGGCAATTGAGGCAATGCCTACCCTAACAAATTCTGTAGAATAAAAATTATAAATACGTATGAACTACATAACGTAAAGATTATACATTGTTACTGTGACTGTCAAATTTATTATACCGAAACGTGCTTTATTGAGCGACCGCTAGATGGTGACAGGTGAGATTCGGCATAGTTCGTTTAAAGCGAATGAGGCAACCTGAACTTGCCTCAGCGTTTTTTGTATACATCGTATGTAAGCAATGTAGTGGTGTGATAGGGAAGTGTAGGGAGGGGGGATTGTCCCGCGCTGTACACATAGAGCGTTGAGGCATGCCTCACTTCTGTGGTCCAAACAGTTAAGTTAAAGCGCCTGTGTTGTTTCTAAGTGTTTATTTTATGCGGTTATTAAAAGTGTCACTGTTATTCCGCTGAACTAACAGATGATCAAGATTGTTATTTGAATTATTTGTAACATTAAACATATATATAGAAACTAACCAAGTTTAAAAATTTGAAGTTTAATCAGTTGTATTATCGTGTATGACTAATACAAGGATTGTTCAATAGACACACGTATAGAGCTGTAAAGCAATTTTTATTCAACGATTTTAAAAAAAGTCTCCAATAACATTAAGACATGAGTTCCACTGTTGCGCTAACCTGTAGATTCCCTGCTAGTAAAATTCTTACGGCTGTTTGTGGAACCATTCGGTTACAGCAAACTCTACCTCAGCGTCCGATTTGACCCACCGTCCTTTTAGTGATTCCTTAAAAAAAATTTAAGATAAGATTTTTGCCTACCCATTCATTAACTACTAGCTTCGCCAGTAAGCAAATTGATGTCCATTTTTTCGGCTTGCACGCGTTATGTTGGTGTGGGTTTCGGCACTTTCCATTTAAAAAGCGTGCAAACGTAAGAAAATAAACATGAGTGAGGCCAGAAATAACGTGAATTGTGTGTTTGTGTCTTACCTGCCTTTTTATTGCCGTATTAAATGAAAAATATTATATTACATTAAAATTAAAAAATTTTAATTTTATTGCCTGGCAACAAAATTATTTTATTTTTAACAGTTACCATTGTTTCAAAAAGTTTAAATAAATTTGCAAGTACTTTACTCTTGTTAAAACGTAAAAGGTTGCTGGTAAACTACCCCTTCCCCTTAACCGATCTTCACCAAAATCGAAAGTCCTTGAGACCTCTACAATTCAGGGACGTATGCAAAAAATTATTTGATTCTGTTCGAATTTGCGGCTGTTATCGTTTGCCATAGAAAGTACGCTTGATAAAAAAAACGGTGCTGGTAAACTACTCCTTCCCCTTAACCGATCTTCACCAAAAACAATAGGTCTTGAGTACTCTACAAATCAGGGCTGTATGCAAAACATTATTTGATTCTGTTTGACTTTGCGGCTGTTATCGTTTGCCATAGAAAATACCCTTGTTACAAAAACGTTGCAAGTAAACTACCCCTTTCCCTCAACCGATCTTCACCAAAAACAATAGGTCTTGAGAACTCTACAATTTAGGGCTGTATACGAAACATTATTTAAGTCTGTTTGAATTTGCGGCTGTTATCGTTTGCCAAAAAAAAAATTTCCCTTGATAAAAAAAACCGTGCAGGTAAACTACCCCTTCCCCTCAACCGATCTTCACCAAAAACAATAGGTCGCGAGTACTCTACAAATTAGGGCTGTATGCAAAACATTATTTGATTCTGTTTGAATTTGCGGCAGTTATCGTTTGCCATAGAAAATACGCTTGATAAAAAACGTTGCAGGTAAACTACCCCTTCCCCTCAACTGATCTTCACCAAAAAGAATAGGTCTTGAGTACTCTACAAATCAGGGCTGTATGGAGAAAATTATTTGATTCTGTTTGAATTTGCGGCTGTTATCGTTTGCCATAGAAAATACCCTTGTTAAAAAAACGTTGTAGGTAAACTACCCCTTTCCCTTAACCGATCTTCACCAAAAACAATAGGTCTTGAGAACTCTACAATTTAGGGCTGTATGCACATAATCTTTTGATTCTGTTTGAATTTGCGGCTGTTATCGTTTGCCATAAGAAATACCCTTGTTAAAACATAAAACGTTACAAGTAAACTACCCCTTTCCCTTAACCGATCTTCACCAAAAACAAAAGGTCTTGAGAACTCTACAATTCAGGGCTGTATACGAAACATTATTTGATTCTGTTTGAATTTGCGGCTGTTATCGTTTGCCAAAAAAAAAAAATTTCCCTTGATAAAAAAAAACCGTTGCTGGTAAACTACCCCTTTCCCTCAACCGATCTTCACCAAAAACAATAGGTCGCGAGTCCTCTACAAATCAGGGCTGTATGCAAATATTATTTGATTCCGTTTGAATTTGCGGCAGTTATCGTTTGCCATAGAAAAAAAATCTACAGACACACAGACACACAGACACACAGACACACACACAGACACACACACACACACAGACAATTTTCGGAAAACGACTTTTTTTCATGTTTTGAGTGTAGTAGAATCAGAATCTGCAATAATCTCGAACACGATTTTTTTTGCCATCACCATACTTCCATTCCTTAAGGAAATATGGAAGTAAAAAATAATTGAGAAAACGTTATTTTGAACATTTTAAAGGCACAGAAAAAACAGAAATATACATATCCAATTTGGCCAAAAATGCAAAAATCACCGGACATGAATTCCCAGACATAACTAACACAATATTAAATTTTATTTACAGTACCAAGCCACTTGTATGACAATCAAATAAACAACGATACTCACCATCAGAAGCTTAATTCTTATACTTGCGATGTTATAACAATGGGACAGCTTGTCCCATCTTCTTCTGGGTGCGCGTTCAGCTGACGTGAGGTGTGCACCTTGGACCCTACACGTGCGCTTAATGTTGTGTGTTTTTCATTAATTTATTCAATGTGTGTTTTGGATTGTAATATTTTATAATGTTTGACGATTCATCCTCTATTGAGGTTGAAGAGAATGTGTTTTACTCCTGAAGATGGGACAAGCTGTCCCGAAACATGTCGAGACTAATATAACATCGCAAGTATAATAATTAAGCCTCTAACGGTGAGTAACGTTGTTTATTTGATAACCAACACGACACTGACAAAACACATGCCACAAAAAGGCACATAATGAACACATGGGAAAATTTACAGATATGCAAACCAAACACAAACTAAACTAAACACAAAAAACTTAGGCTACCTGAACAAATATAAGTAAAAACAAAAGACGACACAATATTCAAAATACTCAACATTGAAAACACCTAAAAAATAAATATCTGTGCCCCAGAGGCATAAGACACCATCTCCATTTTCTATAAAATAGAGCTTTTTATATAGTACTAATGTACAGGCTGCCCTCTTTTAACATAACAGTGTTTTTAGGCTGGGGGTCATTCCACAAAATGCGTGATGCGTCATCGAAAGTTGTGACGCTTCCACACTTTCGATTCCCCACAGTCTAGAAACCTTTTGTTTACAAAACATTATCATGCTTCCATGTTTCGGTTTCGTCGACATTCTTTAAGCGCGCGCGCGCGCGCGCGCGCGTGTGTGTGTGTGTGTGGGGAGAGAGAGAGAGAGAGAGAGAGAGAGAGAGAGAAGAGTGAGGGAGAGATTTCTTACACATTACCTTAAGTAACGCACCATAATCTGTACAAGAGATGTAAACTGGTTAACTGAACACCTAGATTTTCTAGTAGTATGCAGCATTATCTACTAGTTGTTTTATGCAGCCAATACGCATGTTTAAAATAACTCTATCTCGCATTGCTTCTTGAGCAAACAAAAATGTTTTTTAGCTGTCCTGTAAAGTAATGTGTATGTGACATGGTGTCTTATGCCGCTGGTGCGCAGATATATACACCACACCTACACACAATAATACCAAATTAAAACACAAAAATTAACAGGAAACCATAACAACAACCAACTAGAACATAAATGTACAACTAGATACAAAACTATAACGGCTGATGATGGGAATAATAAGTGTACCAAATATGGGAAAAACATATTGAGGTGAAGAAACCCAGAAATATTAAATAAATTAGGTATAGATATGTGTGCATATATAGACACTGTGTGTGTGTGTGTGTGTGCGTGTTACAGTATCCATTGGCTAGTATTTTTCACCAAGCCTTTGCAAAGTAATACACGCTAGCTATAAAAAGTCGGCTGTTTCGTTTAAAACAGTTCAGTAACAGCCGTTAGAAACAGAAGCTGGCTTGGTTATCACTGTGTAGCGCGTAGCAATCTCAAGGGACAGAATTAAACAAAGCTTTACTGTCTCCAGTGTAGGAAAGCTGTTACAAAAGTAAACTCGGCTCGACAATACCGCTTAAAAATAATTTCACACGTCGTTCGCCTGAGATTACTTTCTACAAAAACAAAGCAGACGTTCATATAAGCGTAGACATTAATTAAGGCATGTATAAATGATACCAGTATGTATGTATTTGCTTCAAAACATTACACTGATATTTTAGTGCCATTATCATCATCAATTTGTGTATACAGTTTAGCCACATTCACTATCCAGTGCCTCACAATATTTTGTTTGGTAGTCTTACATTTTTTTGTTTGTTAGTTTGTAGATATCATTTGTCGTACTTTATTAGTGCTAAATTGTTTTATACTCTACAAAAGAATTGACAACCTACAATTGACACTTTGTTGTTTGCGGACAATCAGACGATTCTGATTCTCTGTCGGACCTCTGTAAAACGATTTCAGATGAGTATGCATTTCTTAAATCGAATCTGCAAAGACTCAAGATGCATCGAATCGAGTCTCAATTTTACAAGGGGATGGCTCTTCCCACACTTCATTATGGGTTTGAGAATTGGAATTTAATGAAAACTAGGCCAGTAGCATCGAAGCGGCTGAAATGGGATTTCTCAGGCACGTGGCAGGGAATACTCTCTATACTCTCCATGATCATAGAAGAAACACAGATATATGGCAGAAAACTGAACATTATCAGTATACTCGACAAGGTCGCCCAGTATCGGCTGCATTGGTGGAAACATTTTTGCCGAATGGATGACTGCCGCATCACCAAACAACTATGGAACTATAAGCCGCTGGGACGGAGAGGTGTGGGACGTCCGAGGAAGCGCTGGAGTGACCAGCTCTAATCTTTGCCTATTTGAGACCGGAACAAACCATCCTTGGTTTAATCCTCGAAGATGATGATGATGATGATTGTTTTATATCACTTTTAATTTTTCTATTGACGTTTTTATTAGAAAAAACGTTCCAGAAAAATACAGTAGAATAATGTACATAAATACCACACTCTCACGGTTACGCGGCCGGTGTCTATTATGTTTTTGAAGTCTTCTTACCGTATGGATCGCGTCGAAAATGTCTTGTATGACAACGTTTCACTCATATTACAGTGATCATCCTCAGGTCTAAGTGACAAAAACTTCGGCAAGCGAACTCAGTGTAGTAGTGTCGGTGGGTTGTCCGGTAAGTGGACCCTGCCCTGCAGGCGTTACGCTGTGTGCATTATTGTGCGGTCAGTCAACCCGCGTGCAGTCAAACCAGAAAGTAAAGAGTACCAAGTCGTACTAATCCTGTCGGTTTCTCTGTTGGTGTTATCCATGTATTTATTAATTTCTATTGCTTCTAGAATCAATCTGTCATAATACCTATTACACGACCTTACTACAGATGCGTCTTCAAAACTTACCATGTGATTATTTAAAGCTGAATGCTCTACAATTACCGACTTTTTAACTGCTAAACGTTCTTTTTATGTCTGATGTGTTCTTGAACTCTTGTGGAAAATCAGGCTGCCCGTCCGACCAATGTAAACCTTTACACAACTGCATGGAATTTTGTAGATTCCTACAGTGTTAAAGGGGATTCTGTGTTTGATTGGTTTTAGAAACTCATGTCCTGTGTTTATTGCATGAGTGACCAGATTGGATTTATATATTTCTGTTTTTTTTTTATTCGTTTCATTACAAGTGGTTTGTTTTGTTTGTCCTATGTGGCATCTATTGCTATCTTGGCATTTAATTTTGTATATTCCATTGGTTGTTGTATTATCCTTGTTGTGTGGGTTATTTAGTTTTTATAGTTTTGTATGTTATTTTAATGTCTGTGTTTTCAAATAGTTTTGTTAGCTTTTGTCATCTTGTTATTTACGTATGTGAATATCGCTTATTTTTATTATCGTTATTATTTGTGTGTTGTTCATTTTGATCATTTCTTAAAAGATTAGTTATCCAATTTGACATCCTAAAATTTAATCTCCCGCATCTCTAGTATTATAGAAATCGCTTTAAAAATCAGTAGAGACCTGTAAAATAAAGTTACGGAATTAAGTGTCATTTTAGGAGAAATTGGTTGATAAGTACAAAATGTATAAAGAACTTATCCGCAAAACATACCACTAACAGAAACTTAGACGAAGAGAGTAGTGCCAAAACAACAGAGTTAAACCTGAAAATTCCTTTGCTTGTTAAAATATCTAAAAATGTCCAGCTCTTTAAACTTGAATGTCTCATTTTGAGATAAAGTAGGTTCGTATTCTTTTCTCCATTACTCTTCAACAAATGTGTCAACTCACTAACCCGAAGTCTGTATCCTTGCCTTCCAGAAAAATATTATTGAATGCTGCATGCATGCCAACCTTTGCTACATCATAGGGCTTTAGGGATATTCCTGAAACTTTAATGACTACGCGAACTTCTAGCTCTTATTGAAGGAACACGCGTTTGTCAGAGTACATTACTGAGCGTTAAGGTTATCAGTGCAGATCTCTATCCCGAAAACGTTAGTATCGAGGAGAGTGAGGCCGTGAACTCTAATCGCGTTATCTCTTCTCACTACTGTCTACAGGACTTAAACGGGGGTAATTTATTCTCTGGATCAGCGCATCACAGTAAAAGGAAATCTGTCACATTTCTACTGAGTGTCTTTTGATGACAGTAATCGCTGCCCTGGTATTGTTTTCCAATAACCATCCCTAACTACAAGTTAGAGAGAGAGAGAGAGAGAGAGAGAGAGAGAGAGAGAGAGAGAGAGAGAGAGAGAGAGAGAGAGAGAGGCAGATTACTTGTTACACACGTGCTGGTAACGCAGATTTTGGTGGTCATGGTAGCGGTGAGGTAATGATGATAATGATGATGATGCTGGTGTTGGTGGTGGTGACAATGGTGGTCGTAATTGTGGTGGTGGCGGCAGTGGGGGTGGTTGTGTTGGTGGTGGTGATGGTGACGACGGTCATGATGGTGATGATGATGATGACTACTACGTCGGCGATGATGATGATGGTATTATGGCGACGTTGGCGATGAATGTGACGTCTAATATTTTACATTTTATATAACATGTAATCAAATATATTTTATATCTTCTTCCTATCAGGTTTGGTAGACAGTTTCTTATATTTTTAACATCACTAAAGTTTCGAGAAAGTTAGTGAACTAAAACTGGCGAAGTTTGTCCACAAAAAACTACAAGACGATATGAGACCCAACCTTCGGATCCGTGCTTTATAAAACTTTTACATCACTCTCTCGAAACCACGGTCGAATAAATAAGTTTTATATAATGTAGGTACGTATATTTTATAAGTGAAAAATATTAATCTTTTAAGAAAATTTTACATAAGGTTCGGATTTAGTTTGATTTATTTGCTGGATTAAATACAACTATCAAATAAAAATTCAATAGGAAACTGTGCTGTTATGTTTTTTTTTGCAACTGCGTGTTTACCATTAGGAAGTTAATACTAGTGTAAAATGTAGTAAGTCAAAGGGCGTGGGGTCTTGGCTAGTGACTGAGACCTTCCGGATTCAAATTTTTTACATAAGGGTTTTTTGAAATTTAATGTTGACTTATTCTACGGAATTGAGTTTCTTCTGTATTGATCTAGCAGATTTAATGATACCTAAAAGGAAAAAAGAAAAGAAAATTACATTTAACAAGAGTCAGCAAGTAGGTAACATGATGAGATTACATCAAGAACTGATCATGCAAACAATTGAAAAAATGAAGATATTACATTCTAGTGCGTCCATAGGATATTGCAGCTTTAAGGTCACATAAAGAAGAACTGAGCCAGTGAAGAAAATAGAATACAAATCATTGTCACAATAACAATTAGAGATCAGGAATATTATAATATTGGAAGGCATAAGCTGCAAAAACATCGAAAGCAACACCGACTGCAAAATTTCGGAATGTAAATTCAGGAGAGACTTAGAAATATACAAACGTCAGTTGTGACAAAACATAATTGGTAATGTATTAAACTTATCGAAACTGTGAAAACGTTTCCAAGTCACAAGAACGACAAATCTGGCTGTATACATGTGACAGGATTGGTAGATCTGACATAACCCACGACTAAGGGCCGAGTTATTAGAACCGTTATGGCTGTTGTTTTGCGGGCCGGCAATTGACAGATTGTGTCTAAAACTAGTGACTATGCGCCCTAGTCATCTAAAACTAGCAGGTGTTGAATCATTGCCCTGGATATAAAATTTACGTAGACGATGTCGTTCAAGGAACAAACGTCGTGTCCATTTCTAACGAACCAATAAAGTGCTCAACGGGGAAATTTTTGCTTCTATTCATAACTCTTGTAGGAAGGTCCTGCACCTTGCTTTTACGCAACCTATTCTTGAATGTATAACTGATTACTAACAGCAGATATGCGCTAACCAAAACTCGTCAAGTTTACAGCCTTGACAAATGGATGATCTTCTTCTGATAGTTTCTATCCGTTCCGTATGTTGGATATCATACAGGCTATTTTAGCTTTCTGCACGACTGTACGGAATAAGTCAGTTGTATTCATGCCAAACCAGGTCTTTAAATTTCTCATCCATGATATTCTCGGTCGCCCAACTCGTCTCCTTCCAAATACTTTCCCCTGTAGTATGGATAGAAGAAAGTAAAATCTCTGTTCATGTCCCAGATACTGAAACTTTATTATCTTCACTGTGTTAATAACTTTCCTACCTTTCTTTATCTTTCTAAGAACTTCAACATTAGTTATATGTGTTGTCCATGAAATGCTCAGTACTCTACGGTAGAGACACATTTTGAAAGATTCCAATTTCTTAGTTGTGGCTTCAGTCAAAATCCAAGATTCTACACCGTAGAAGAGGGCCATGAATACGTAGCAGCGTAAATGTCTCATCTTTTGAGAAACGGATAATACTGACGATTCCACGTATGGGACAGCTGCCTGGGCGTGGGTACGCTGTCTAGTGCGACAATCAGTTTGAACACTGAAATAATTCGTACTTACAGACTTGGCCAAGTATGTCTAATTTATTCTTACCCTGGGTGATGGCTGCTTTAGGTGCATCGATTTACATTCCGTGGAAGCATTCCTAACTAGCCGAATCTGCATATACGTAAACACACCGCCAACAAACAGACAGACTAAGACGAAACAAATTCTACCACTGATAATTAAAAAATATTAGTAAGGCTGTCGGTGAAATTTACAATATGAACACCTAAATTTTTGAGGTAAAAAATGATGTGAAAAATGGCATTGGAAGGAAACGTTAAATGTTCTAGTTAGGTCTTGAAACTACAACACTTCGCTGTAACATACAGTTCTATTTATTAGCGGTTAAATTATTCACTAGAACCAAGGTACGTAGAGATAGAAAATAAACGTTTTATAAATTTATGGTAACTCGTATATGTGGATGTGAATTATGAACAAAAAAATAAACAGTAAAGTACAGGCTTCAAAATTAGCATTCCATAAGAAGAAATAAAAGGTTTTCTAAACTTGACCGTACAAATAATGAAGGTCTAAGAAAAGAATTAGAAGCTTTTATCTTCAATACAAATTAAAACATAAACACCGGTGGAAGGAATATTTCGAAAGAATGTCAGATTCTAGATTTACCAAACAAGCCTTGAAATATAAACCTACAGGACACAGCTGTAAGGATGGTACCAGGAAGAGATGGCTGGAAGATCTTTGAAGGTAGAACAGGCAGCACCTAGCTTATGACGTGTTGTAAAGAAGATGATTATGATGATGACGACGATGTACAACTATACATAATACTTGCATTGCAATGCAGTTTTGAATATTTTAGTATATTTTTTGCAGCAACAGTCAAACGTTTGTCTCTCTCTATCACTGGAACAACACATTCGTCATTACGTAACTTGTGCCTATGTTTTAGAAGTGTTAATCTGTAGATGATTAACGATTTCTACTGTATCCAAAACTTCAATCTACTCTTCTTCTTTCTTCGTCTACATCTTATTGTGTTGAGTTAGGACATTCTGCTGTTAATCTTAATTACTGTAACGACACACAGATTCAATTTTTAATGTAATTTAATTTTGGGTAGCCCCACGCTTTTGGAGCGCCAAATTTATATAACAACACAAAACAAATTGAATGTATTCATGGGTGTAATCTAAATGAGAACTTGATGCGTTATGTAAGTTTTAAAATTGTTCCATTACTTATTTTTGATTAAACAAAATCTTTCATTTTGCATATTGAAATAGTACTCATTATTAAATCGTTTGTACGACCCTTTCGCACACGACTTATAGCTAACAAATTACATACAACAGGTTATACATAAATCTTATTATATAATCTTAATTAATTAAATATTTATTTGCTCTCGGGTTACTCATTGTGTGGTCATCATTTGCAATTGCTGATTAATTTACTTCAATAATGAATTTACTTGTATTCCAATTTCTTTAATATTAATTGGCTTTAAAACTTTCTACTGCATATGGATTCTCTTTTATCAACAAAGACTTTATTAACTACGTTAACTTAAAAGTCAAATGTTTCTCTTATCATTTACGTTACTCTCAATTACTAAATTTTATACAAGTGGTATTATTCTAAATTTCACTCTGCTTTTACATTTATGTAAAAATTAGTTATTTTTATATACTGTTTGAATGTCTTTCATTCTAACTTTAATCAGTGTCTTTCAATGTCTGTATTTTACTATGGTTTTTCATTACCTCGTTTGACGTGGTTACTCATCCGTATGTCCTCCTTTGGTCCTCAGTCCTCGTCCTCCGTCCTCTGATTCTACTGCATGTGCTGTTTAATAGTGGTCTCGCCTCACATCATATGCTGCAGGTGTGTCCATAGACCTCCTCTTATCTGCTCTGCTGCTCTGGTTGGACTTCCAGTTTGTTCTGTGACTCTCGCTGTAGATTTAAAATAGCGTCTCTGACTGACATAGCCTCCTGTGGCAACGGTTGAATAGAGAAGAAGAAACTTTATTAGCGCTCTCTGGTGTTTATAGCCAGGTCGTGCAAAAGCTCAGGTCTGAACAATTTTCAACTTGTCAGATTTTGTCGAAGCGTCTTTCCCCCCCACTCTGGTTCAATTTAATATCTTCGCCTATCTTCGCGAATTACGAAGTCTGTTTCACACCACTCGATGCTCAATCGATCGCTAATTTTTATATGTTTACTATACGTAAATTACACTTCTTTATTGTAATTACAAAAAGAGCTATTCACTTTTTACGTATAGTAATTGCACTTTCCGTCACTTTGGCACGGTCTTTTAACCTTTTGTTCATCTTTAATTTCTATACACTTTGGTGTCTTTTGTTTTAACATATCGTACATTTTTTCTTATAATAAAAATAAAACATAAAAACTATTCTACTTGAAAAGTGTCGGTTACAGTTCAGGAACGGACAGGCCTCACACACACAAACAAAATATACGTGTACACAACGCTAGCGACAGGTGGGCTAGATGTGCGTGTCCTTGGATGAATTCTGCGATCCCTTTTTTTAACTACGATACAGATTGCAATGTGAATCATGTTTATTAATCCATATTTATATATTTTTATTATTTATTTAAATTATTTTGGCAATGCATAGTACCGTTAATGGTTGTACTGTTGCACTACATTATTCAATTCAATAGCCAAACGCATTCCTATATACATCGCATTCAATGAATACGATTTACTTTTGTCTCTTGGACGATAATTGCGTTTCTCATTAAGTTATGTCAGTTAGGACCAACTACCGATTTACTAATTGAGTGTACAATTTTAACGATATCAACACTGAAAACTAATGTTAATCTTCGGATGGGCCAGTATGGATGACACGAATAAACTGTGGATATATAGCACAATACCAAAACGTGTCACATAAATGAGTAAGGCATGACTGCATTTACAGAATGATAATGATTCAATACATCAAGAAATAAAACTTTGTCCAGTAAGAAATAAGAAGGCTGAGATATTTCAGAACGGTGGGAAGCTAAAGAAATTTCATGCTTTTCAATATGTTGGAAGTTATATTATACCCCAGAAATGTAAAAAGTTAAATTGCACAAGCCAAAGCAATTGCACAAGGCTAAAAACTGTATCCAGAATAAAATTAGATGGCTGAGATATTTCAGAACGGTGAGAAGCTAAAGAAATTTCATGCTTTTCAATATGTTGGAAGTTATATTATACCTCAGAAATGTAAAAAGTTAACTTGCACAAGCCCAAACAATTGCACAAACCAAAAAAAATTATCCAGTAAGAAATTAAAAGGCTGAAATACGGTAGGAAGCTAGAGTAACTTTGTACTTTTCAATTTGTTGGGAACTACATTACAGCCCAGCGATGTAAAACGTTAAATTGCACAAGCCAAAGAAATTGTACAAACCAAAATACTGTTTCCAGTAAGAAATTAGAAGGCTGAGATATTTCAGAACGGTGGAAAGCTAGAGCACTTTTTTACTTTTCAAAATGTTGGGAGCTACATTACAGGTCAGCGATGTAAAAAAGTTAAATTGCACAAGCCAAAGAAATTGCAAAATCCCAGAAACTGTTTCTAGTAAGAAATTAGGAGTCTGAAATACGGTAGGAAGCTAGATCAACTTTGTACTTTTCAATATGTTGGGAGCTACATTGCAGCCCAGCGTTGTATAAATATAATTACACAAGCCAAAGAAATTGCACAATCCAAAAAACTGTCTCTAGTAAGAAATTAGAAGGCTGAAATACGGTAGGAAGCTAGATCAACTTTGTACTTTTCAATATGTTGGGAGCTACATTACAGCCCAGCGATGTAAAATGTAAAAAGTTAAATTGCACAATCCAAAGCAAATGCACAGGCCGGAAAACTGTATCCAGAATAAATTCAGATGTCTGAGATATTTCAGAACGGTGGGAAGCTAGAAAAACTTTATAATTTTCTATATGTTGAGAGCTACATTACAGCCCAGCGTTGTATAAATATAGTTGCACAAGCCAAAGAAATTGCACAATCCAAAAAACTGTCTCTAGTAAGAAATTAGAAGGCTGAAATACGGTAGGAAGCTAGATCAACTTTGTACTTTTCAATATGTTGGGAGCTACATTACAGCCCAGCGATGTAAAATGTAAAAAGTTAAATTGCACAATCCAAAGCAAATGCACAGGCCGGAAAACTGTATCCAGAATAAATTTAGATGTCTGAGATATTTCAGAACGGTGGGAAGCTAGAAAAACTTTATAATTTTCTATATGTTGAGAGCTACATTACAGCCCAGCGTTGTATAAATATAATTGCACAAGCCAAAGAAATTGCACAATCCAAAAAACTGTCTCTAGTAAGAAATTAGAAGGCTGAAATACGGTAGGAAGCTAGAGCAACTTTGTTCTTTTCAATATGTTGGGAGCTACATTAAACCCCAGCGATGTAAAATGTTAAATTCCTCAACCAAAAGCAATTGCACAATCTAAAATCTGTCTCCAGTAAGGAATTAGAAGGGTGAAATACGGTAGGAAGCTACAGCAATTTTATACTTTTCAATATGTTGAGAGCTACATTACAGCCCGGCGTTGTAAAAATTAAATTGCACAAGCCAAACCAATTGCACAATCCAAAAAACTGTCTCCAGTAAGTTATTAGAAGGTTGAGTTATTTCAGAACGGTGGAAAGCTAGAGCAACTTTGTACTTTTCAATATGTTGGGAGCTACAGTACAGCCCAACGATGCTTTTACATTTTTATTTCAATTTCGCAAGCCAAAGAAGCGTTTTATAAGAACACGTCCAGAATCATGTTACTGGAACCGGGAAGAAATTTATAAAAAACTGTCGTTTGAAGCAGTTACTCAGTGACTCAAAAACTTGGGGACCCTTAGAAAATAGGATATCTTTTGATGCTTCTGACATATGATACTGGAAGAGCATTTTAATAAAAGCATACACAGAAAGAGTCATTAATAATGAAGCACCAAAGAGCGTACACGTGATTAGGTTTCCGTTTAAAACTATAATGGAAAAGAGACCCAGTATATTCGGTCTGTTGCTACACCATTCAAAATATATCACCGCGCTGATTAAGGGAATGTTGGAGAACGCAGTACGAGGTAAGCACCCACACAGGAGTATATGAATGGCATACGAGAAAAAAGAAGTATGTAGTAATTAAGAAGCTGTCTTCGGAAGGGAAGATATTGGAAGCCCACTGTCTTCTTGGTCGAGAAAGTTAAAAATTTGGAACGGCGAGTAATGTGTGTGAGAATTCGCGCGCGCGCGTGTGTGTATGAGCGCGCGAGTGTGTACAGTCATTGACATACTGTAATTTTTAGGTATAAGCGATATTTACATACGTGTATTTAGAGGGTATAAATCACTTGCATCGTTCACTGAGAGGACATCCCAATGCGTTACCACAACCAGCACATACCCTGCACACATTACCCCCCGTTTGATTGGCTAGTTAAAATTAAACTCACCACGACTTCTGGTCGGTAAAGCTTATTTCATACAGCATATGAGCAATTATTTACCCACAGTAGTTAAATATATGGAACATAAAATATCTTGCATACCTCGATTTGAATTTACGATTTGAACTGCTCTAATTTCAAGAGTCCAGATCAAATCTTTATTTATCAAGTTTCCAAGATATTTAAACAACTCCACCTGTTGTATTTTGTCTTGCCCAGTCTTTATGTTTGCCCTTTCTCCTCCTGTGCTAATCACCATGCACTTAGTTTTTTTTATTGATCCTCATTCTATATCCCTGGCATATTAAAATCAAGTCTCTTATCATTTCATTTATTATCTCTTCTTTTTCTGCTAAAACACCCATGTCATCAGCAAACCTTATACACTCAATTTTTCTTCTACCGACATTCACATCTCTTGTTTGCCAAAGCACTTCCTAACCTAGTCATTAAGATACGTATTAAATAAATTTGGTGACATGCAGCAGTCTTGCCTTACTCCTCTTATAATTATAATTCCTTCTGGACTCTCCTTTCCGAAGGAGTATAACACACGCAAATTTGAAAGTTATAGTACAACTCAGAAAACGGCCAATTAAATTATTTCTTTTGAAGAAAATTGACAAAAGTATTTGTCTAAAATAGGAACATGCAGGCTAGAGAAACTAGGCAAAATTGTGAATTATTTTTTACAAAGCAAATACGCTTTATAGTCCTCTGCGTTGAAATTTCGTAGATTACAAATACTCGATGTTAACTTTTTTTAGTGATGACAGTGGGGTATCTTCGATGGTAGAATCCAATGGACGGGCATTTTCTGTCACTTGTAATATGTTTAAAAATTATGTTTTGGTTACCTACAGAGACACCAGTTAATTATTACATCTAATACATAATAAAGTATGACTATCACTAGAGTCATATAGTTATTTTTTTAATTATATACATAAAGCATATTATAATTTCCTAAAACAAATATCATACATAGGGGCCCAAAGAGGGTGTGACGCGAACATATGCTTTCATAGAAGAGAAATGCACTAGCCTCTCTACCCCAACTCTCCTCTCACCTACACGTCGGTGGACCCTGTTACGCCGAGCAATCCACTCCAAGGTTGTGGTAGCCAATCACTTCGGCAGAGTGGATCGGTAAGCAAAACGAGAGATGGGAGTTCTGTTAGAGGCAGTCTGGGGGTATCCTGGGCCCTGGCCTGGAAGGATGGTGCACTTCGGCAGCAGGATATGCATC
Source organism: Magicicada septendecula (assembly GCA_034769895.1). Lineage (NCBI taxonomy): Eukaryota > Metazoa > Arthropoda > Insecta > Hemiptera > Cicadidae > Magicicada > Magicicada septendecula. The sequence goes on from CM068371.1 coordinate 469,900,512, forward strand.
TAGTGTGGAGGCGCAGGAGGCTATAGTAGCCCAACGGCTGCACACATGGGGTGAGTCAGTTAGCCTACTACGATCGGCCAGAGAGAGCCCGTCAGCTGAGGTGAACGCAACTCTGCACGAGAAGAGCACCCCGAAATCAAAGTTCTAGATCCTCCAGGTTGGGGAGCTGGATCGGAGAATTCACATACCGCATCTGTGAAACTCATTTTATGTGCAAAAACATATCAGTTTCTCAGCCACTCAGTTGTCTACACTTGACCGGGACAACTAGCGGAGCGGAGGCTGTTAAAGGAGGAGTTGACTCACCAATGAGTTGTCGCGCCGCTGACGAAAAAGAAGTATCATAAATATACGATAATTTTCCCTTAAGATTACCAAAAATGTAAACAAGACACACACAAAATGGAAGGCGTATAACCTGTATAGTTCTGCAGGGCGTACTCTAGTATTGTACCAAGGTCAGCTAAACATTACGACAGGAGCCACCAACATGAACTCTCTTATTTAAAGATCAGATGCTGCAGTTACCACCTGACTACAAACTAACGTGTAATTTACACAGACAGCCCCGTATGTGTTCACGTTGCCCATTTTCCAGAATGAAATATTAAAGACAAACAAACAAAAAGTTTAGTTCTAAAATCCAAAATGGAAGGACGTAGGTCAGTTTGGGGCTCCAGAAAAGAAAGCAAGTGTAAGTTCCTCTGACAGGGAAAAATCTTCCAGGATTTTAAATTTGCAAAAGAGTGGCGTTTAAAAGAAAGGATGGAAACGTGAACTGACGAAAGCCAATACACGTAGCGGACAGTAGCGTCGTGATAACAATTGAAGAACTTTAATTTAACGTAAATTTCTCTCGTATCATCAGAAGATTGGTGAGGGGAAAGATAAACCGTTGTACTTTGTAGTTTACTTTATCTAAAAATATGATTGAATGGATTTCTTATTGCAAAACTCTGTGTATACAGGAATATGTCAAATCCCTGGATTTTTTTGTCCGTGACGTGTCCGTTGATTGGCTAACACACAAAAAAGGTATTCGAAAATATTTGTGTCGACTCATAGAAAAATTGTTCTTACCTTCATCAAAGTAGCTAACACACCTACATTTATAATGAGAAATTTGAATGACTGTGTGAGTTAACTTGCCAAAAGATAATTAAAATGTTTTGTACATGGATTATTAACTACACGTTTGTTGTACGTTAGACCAACGGGTTATCTACAGCGACTTATAAGAACAATACAAAGCCTATACAACGGAACAAGAATAGTTGTTTAAAATAATTGTAGCATATCTCAACAGTATCTTTCAATGAAGATGTTAGACATAGGCATACTATATCACCTCCTCTTTTTAACGCGTATAGTAACGATCTGGTAAAGAAGCGGAAAAATTAGTAAACAATGCTAATAAGTTAACACAAGACAGATATTTGAATGTGCTGTTGTTTGTTGAAGACTTCTTCGTACTTAAAAATATAGAATCTGATTTGAAAAAATCTGTTTACAGCTTCTCAGACTTCCACGCAATAAAATATAAAAATCTCTACTACAAAAACAAAGGTAATGACAATTTGAGGCAAGGTGCCGATAAGAACAAAATAATGGTTAACGGTCAAATTTTAGAACAGGTGAACCGTTTGCATTTCTTGAGAAATTATATTCCCTATGATAAAAATTATAATATTGATGTTACGTTAGGTAAGTTCCAAACAATTTGTTGGGTGATAAGCCGTACGCGAAGAAACAAGTTACGTCAAATTAAAGTTCTGTAAAGTTATGGCAGTCCCTGTACTGTCCTGTAGGTGTGAATTACGGACGGCAACCAATAAACAAGACAGTAAAATACAGGTCTCAGAAATAGCGTATTTATGAGAAGTTAAAAGTGGTTCTAAACTTGACCGTCTAAGAAATGAGGCAAAAGAGAAGATTTACACATTTTTAACTTGAACAATGAAAAGATTACAAACAACGGTAGAAATAACACAAAAAATGTCACATTACAAAATGGGCAAACAGGTCTGGAAATCTAAACCTATAGGACACAGGTGTGTGTGTATGTGTGTGTGTAGACCGAAGAAGACATGTACGGGGGATCCCTAAGGGCGGAACAGGCAAAACCGTGCCTATGCCGTGTTGCGAATACGATAGAAACACAGATTCAAACAGATTAACTTTTTCTTATTTTCTTCTTCTTATATCAGGGAAAGGGCGAACCATCTGTTCCGATCTCAAAGGAATCCATCTGTTTTACCAACGCTTTCTAAGTTCTTTCTATACTTCTTTTTCGAATAATTTTGTATTGCCAAATTTGCTCAGTCAACCTACCATGTGCCATCTTTTTCATATAATTAATTCAATACAGTGGCTCCTGGGTTTATAGGCATTTGCCTTACCGCTTTTTCGAGAACCAAGTTAAAAGAGAGCACATCTCCTTGTCTAAGCCCCCTTTGAACATCAAATTCCTCTGTAGGCTCTCCTTCTGCTTGTATCTTCCTCCGTGTTCCTTTTAGTGTAATTTTTATCAGACTCACCAGATTCCCTGCCATACCAAAGTTTTCCATTATTTCTATTATACTTCGTTTTTTCTGGCTATTATATGCTTGTTTGTAGTCTACAATCAAATGATGCAGCTCAACTTGGCATGACATTTTTCTAATATTTGTCTCATCAGGAAGACTTGCTCAGTGGTAGCTTTCTTCTTCCTGAAACCAGAAGTTTATTTTTGACTAACTTGTGTAAAGCGCCTTTGCATTAGAAGCTTCTTTACAGCACCGTCTGCGAGATAAGTAATGAACAAATATTTGCGTAATTAATGTCTGTACTGTATGAACAAAATTCTATTTGCTTACAGAATAATGAGTGTTGAAACTTGAGCTTGCGCAACTGACGTCTGTTAAGTAATATAAAATGCGAACTAATGTACAGTTGTGTGACAGTGACAAATGGAAAATATCATTACCTCTCTATAAGATCCACTTGACTGAGGTCTGTACGATAAACTTCACTTAGGACTGTTTGCATATACTGATCCACTATTGCACATGAGGAAACATTTCCATGAGGTTCTTCTTTCGATTTCGCAAAAATACCACTTTCCAGGATAGGGCCGTCCGTCAACCGTATTCGACGTTATTCTTTATAGTTTCAAAAAATAAAAAAAAGGAGGACAACATACAGCTAATTCTAAAGACAACATAACAATCATCATCATCAACTGTGATTAAGGATTATTCCGTCAGCTGTCTCGATTTCACACACTTCTCTTCATCTCCTTTTTATCTTCTGCGTGGTCTTCCCGTACTCTTTCTGCCTCGTGAGATCGTTGTAGTCACTTGCGTTATTAGTGTTTTATCGTCTATAATTACTGTAGAAGATATAGTATAGACGATATATGTGATTTTTTCATTGCTTTCTATATTGTTGGATTTTGTCGTTCGGCGCTTATTTCATGTATGTACTTCTATTCAAGCTTTTCGTAGTACTTCATACTCGCCTTGGGTAACCTCTTTGGTTCATAATGATCCACAACGTCTCTGTGTTTACCCAATCATGCAACATTTAATATCCAGTTAACGCAATGTAGGTGTCGAAATTGAATTCTTTTTTGTTTTGCTTGAAGTTGAAATGAAACCTGGCCGTTAGGGTGTGGTCGCTTGCTGGTAGTGTAGGTGTGTTACAGGTCGCCTGTTGCTCATACCCGGTGAAAAGTACTCGGGTATTGTTCGAATAAGTTCTGCCGTATTTTTGTTATGTGTCGGTTTTTTTTTAAGCCTCTCTGAAGGAAACTCCCGTGAGCGGGATTGAAACGTAATCCGATTATGTCGTTAGTTACCAGCAACCGACCACGACGCGCTGACGGCTCAAGTTTCATTCCTACTTAATGTTGGCACCGGCCGTGTAAGCCTATGCCTTTTGGTTTTTATATAATTTGGTTTACTGCTAAATACATGAAACCAAAATCGCTGTATGAGTTTACAAAAATAATAAAAACTTGCATTGTGTAAACATTTTGTAACTTATTCATTAAATTATAGTCTCCAAGTCACGTGTATAAGTATTTGATTGTAATATTTGTAAACATTTGGTTACTCGCCGTCTTGTGACTTCTTTAAAACTTTCAATAACTACGCGTTTCAAGGGTAAATCCTCATCATCAGGTTATATAAAACCGCCAATCCTTCTGGAGAAGTCGTCAAAAAATAAAAAAATTTTACCAAACATCACAGTGTGTATGTCATCTGAAAACACATTATTGTAATTCTTCACGCCACTTCGCTACCTGCTGCGCTCCACTGCAGTCGATCGCGTGTAGTGGTGCCCACCAGGTAGCGACGTAGCGTGAAGTGCTTTGTGATGTTTGGAAATAATTTTTAATTTTTTGACGACTTCTCCAGAAGAATTGGTGTTTTTATAACCTGATGATGAGGATTTTTCCTTGAAATGCTTTGTTACTGGAAGTTTTAACGAAGTCACAAGACGGTGAGTAAACAAGTGTTTACAAATATTACAATTAAATAATTTGAAACTGAATATCATTGACTGTTTAATAACAATAGCCTTGTGTTCGGTGTAGATTAATTTGAAGAATCATCATCATCATCACTCCAAGGACTAGGCCTTAGACCTGTTACGGAACCTATCTCCTCCTCGTTGTCTATCGATAACTCTCTTCCCAGTAGGCTGGTAACCCAAGGCAGCCACATGTAGACGGATATCAAGCATGCGATTCAAGTCCCCTTCGGCAGAGGGGATCGGCAAACGAGAGATGGGGGTTCTGTCAGGGCAGCCTGAGGGTATCCTGGGTTCTGACCTGGCAGGATAGTGCACATCGTTAGCAGGGTGTGCCTCTATCTAGTGTGGAGGCAAAGGACCCTACAGTAGGCCAACAACTGCACACATGGGCTAAGTTAGTCTACTGCGATAGGGAAGAGAGAGCTCGTCAGTTGAGATGAAAGCAACTCTCTAGGGGAAGAGTAGCCCAAAATCAAATTTCCTGATCCTCCAGGTCGGCGGTTTCACAGCAAGCCAGTAACCTGGTTAAGTAAAAATATATGTACTTACAGAATTCATTGTGGCTGTCCCCACATTTCTGTATGCAAGTCAGACATGACCCCTTCGTAAAAGGGACGTGCAGAGGATTCAGGCAGCAGAAATAAAGTTTCTAAGAGGGAAGCAAGGCTGTTCTCTATTGAATCAAAGAAAGAACGAGGGTAGAGATTAAATTGTTTTTATTATTGAATTTAACGTGTTAAAACTGGTCCGTAAAACCATCCATCAAATTATCTCTAATACCTCTTAATACTAAATACATATTAGCCAAATTATGTCCAACGACACCTTTTAGTTAGTTCTGGTGTGCTTAACTAAACACTGTCACCCGCGCACAATGCTCTGGTTTTACAACACAAAACACTACACAAAGTTTAAATGGCTTTGTTCTCTTCAGTCTTCGGAACACGTGTTGATTGTCCAGCAGCTGATGAAATTCTGCATTTTTGTGGAGATGAAGCCTTTCTTCAAGCTTCTTCAAAAACCTTTTAAACTCTTCTTTAATTGTTGGAATACCTAGATCTCTGTGGATATCGCTTTTTAACATACAATGGTGCATTCACCATGGTCCGCAAAATTTTGTTTTAGAATGTTTGTATTATCCTAATGTTACTATCTTTCGCGCATTCGCAGAATTGAATTCCATACAGCTAGGTGGGTATAATCACCTGATTAAAGACCAGAGGTTTACTATATAAAGACAGGTTGGAAAATTTTCCTATTAGCTATTTATATTGTCTGAATTTTATGTTAAGTTCCTCTTTTTTTCTTTTGTACATGCTTTTTTCATCTCAGTTTGTTATCCAATATCATATCCAGGTATTTGACTTTGTTTTCATAAGGAGCTACCGTTCCATTTATGACCAATGATGGAAGATTATTCAATCTTTTATTGGTTAAATTAATGTGTGCCGATTTGTCTTCGTTAAGTTTAATTTTCCATTTTTTGGTCTATTCATATACGGTACTGCTAGCTTTGTGGAATAATCGTGTTGAAATAACCTTATCTTGCCCTGTTACGATGTAATTTGAAGAAGAAAAAAATATATGATATACTTTTGGAATGAAAACACAAAACATACATTTTAAGTCGACCCGGGGGATATGTAAAGAGCGTCACTGAACCTATCGTTATCAAAGTACTGGAACAATAGGGTAACACCAAACGTACATTGGTATGGCTTCATTACTACATTTATGAATATTTATTTGCATATTACAGTATTGTGAAGGTAATGGAAATCCTGCACTCAAAGGATACCGTTAATGATGCACTCTCTGTCTCCCTCACTCTCTCTCATTTGTTTATCGCCTCTCTCCACTATGCACAACGGTTCCTATAATCATTATATTTGAATAATAATTTATGTTACCTCAAAATGTGTTGCTCTCGCTTTTATTGTATTCAGGTTGTACAATATTGCAACATTGTAAATTATATTCAGATCCAAACGTTTAGTAATGAAAACAGAATTTAAAATATTTTATCATTGTAATCACTGGAGATATTACAGTTTTACATTTTAGGTGGCAATCGTAGGGAATTTAAGTACCAAAACAGTATTTTTAAGCAGTACTGCGAATTATTTTAGAGTAATGTGAGTGCGATAATAGTTGAAATGTTGACTGCTCTATCGTTATAATTGCTCAAATTTATAATCGTTCAATATTTTAGTTTGCCGATTAGTGAGACATTTATTTCATTTCAAATCGTATCTTACTATTTTATAATCATGTCAGGCCTGAGGTAATTTTTAAATTAATCTTATAACAAAAAGATAACTTCAAGTTAATAAATCATAAAAAGTAGGCTAGATTTAATAACTATATTGAGATATTAAAATTAGAAACAAATTATGAATGTGTCACTATAAAACCTGTAGGTTGCATTAGAATTAATATTTAAATGAATTCACGTGAATTTAGAAGTCTATAATGTGTATGACGAACCTGATTTAGTCACCTTTATTAAACTGAAAATATTATAATGGGCTGGGCACATTATACGTGCTTGTGAAAGCAGAGTTATTAAGGAAATATTTAATGGAAAGCCAGAAGGTAAACGGAAAGTCGGAAGGGAAAATCTGAGATGGAGCGACGGGGTTAGTCAGGGCATCTGTGTTGGAGCGACGAGGTTAGTCAGGGCATCTGCGATGGAGCGACAGGGTTAGTCAGGGGGCATCAGCACTCTTGGAATTAGAAACTGGAAGAATATGGTTATGAATAGAGAAGAATAGCAAAATTTTCTGAAAAAGGCCAGGGCTTACAAAACGCTGTTGATCTAATGATGATTATGGTGATGATTTTGATAAATTATTAAACATGTCGCTACTACAGTGATTCCAATATCATTACGATGTTTTTTTGTAAAGATATTAATCATGCAGTGATTTGCGACCGGGTGAGCTTGTTCCAGTGTACAGTAGTATTAAACAGACATGAATCAGCGCGCAGGTTGTAGTGGGGAGAAGACTGCAGTAGTGAAAGGCACAACAGAGGAAAATGTCTAATAACACAGTTGAAAATATTGGTCTACTCTCTGAATTGTTAATAAGACGCGAATGTGACAAGAGTAATCTATTTTGACACGGGTTGACTTTTTATACCTAATGTGCCGAAGTTACGCTTCTTTAATGATTAAAGATGAAAGATAATAGTTAAATTTACGTTTTTCTCTGTAAAAGTAGTAAAATTTGAAAACTGATATCGCTTATATGACAGCTGAAATAAACCAGTTACACTGCTTTGTCGACTCATAATTATTTTCGTTTTATTATATTTATAACTTTATTTATTTAGTTTTCTATTGTCTATGATTCTTATAGTGTTTTCAATTGTTTATTTTTAATTATTAACGTTTTTATATATTTATTGTTTTTTATATTTCATTAGCTACATTTTTAATTATATTACTAAATACTTCACCAAACTAAATTTTACAGCCCTACCAACACACACACACACGCACGCACATAATGTGTAACTTACTTTTTAACAACTTACCGTACCTAACTTTTTACTAACCAATTATTCTTATAATTTGAAAATTCTTTTGTTATTCTTTTAATTGTTTTTAAGGGTTTTACCTAAAATTTGGTTACCTACAAAATTTGGTCGTAGGTAAGTTTTGATTTCGATTACGACAGTAAACGTGGACATTTTGTAAGACAAAACAAGCGTCAGACACAACAGAAAGAGACAATGTAGGCCTAATAAAGATTTCCATTATTTTGTAAACAGTGACTTGGCGTGTTGTGTCTGTTGCAATGTTTCACGAAAGTCGAGGCTAGACATCAACAATCGTTGTATATTTTGGAACGTGTACACTTTGTGTACATGTTACGATTCACGAAAAAAGTAGTAATACATGATCCACATTGCTCTGGCATCTTAATTTGTTTGAATAAGTAACATTAATAACAGCCTCGTACGTGAAATGATTGTGTGTGTGTGTGTGTGTGTGTGTGTGTGTGTGTGTGTGTGTGTGTGTGTGTGTGTTTTAAAAAACAAGCAGATGTAAACTATCCATAAAGAACCGGAGAGACAATAGTAATGCAACAGTTAGATTGAAACTATTTAAGTACCATAGAGCACATTTACTTACATGCAATTACAAAAATTATTTAGGTCAGTTCTTCATCCTACTAATATTTCCGTCACTGTTATCACCGTTAGCCTATTATCACTATCACTCAAGTTGCCTTCACTGCTGCTATCTCGTCTTACATTATTTTCTAAACGATCTGTTACAGTATCCCTTATTCGGTTCGATCTCACGTAGTCATTTTAAATGTTCATTACGTCACGTCTTGATCTCTAGTCTGCAGGAGAAATACAATAAAATTCCTTCGACACTGTCCACAGAAAAATGCACGGTTTTTCTTTCAACACGCTTCTTCACGGTTGCCCAAGTCAGTTCCATAGGATTAAAATCCGGCTGATAGTGTAGAAGTTATAAAACAGAATGCCCTTGGTTTGCCAAAATAGCATCTATTTTAAAAGTTTTGTAAGTTGGTTTGTTTTGTTTAATTAGTGCATACAGCTCAGGCTTTAACATAGATGGACTACAAGGAATGTTATGGTTTTTTAACCAGTTAATCATGTCTGCCTTTTTTTGATAATGATGTTGGAGGTGGATTTATTTGTACATTGTGGTAGGAGGCATTATCTATTACTATTACGCTGTTTTTATTAAAATCAAATGAAACTAAACGCTTCATATTTGATGAATACTGATGCTTTTTGAAAAGTACTCACACAATAACCTCCACAGCGTTTCAGAGAAAACTAAGCTATGTTTCTCTGTTGACGCATGCGCATTACATAACCTGCGCTGTTAGCACAAAAACGGTTGATTCATGTCTAGTAAACTTTACTGTAATTACCATAAATTATTTTTGTTATAGCGCGGGTCGTTTTAGAAAACAAATTTACACAACTGGTGTTAACTGCCCGAATTAAGAAGCACTTACTAATCGAGAGCGGGTATCAATGAATCAATCAGTAAATACAATACACCGACTTTCAGCCTAATAGCACGAGCTTAAAATCATTCTACACGGCTGACTTGCAAACACGTCCGTTGTCTGGAAGACTGTCAGGGAGTTCGCCATTGTTGATCAGTTAGGGCGGAACAACGTACCCTTGAGAGACACGTACGTGGTGGTAGGTTACGGCTTCAGTAATATATAGACCACTAAATGTACTCGAACAAGTACTGGAGAAGCAGTGACATAGGTAATGCAATTAAGAAAGTTGTGTTAGTGGTTATAATCACAAACAGAACTCACGCTGTTGCACACTACCGAAGAAGTGAGTAACACAGTTGAAAGAAGGCTTAGAGGGGCGTTAGAAATATTTAAAGAAAGAGGAAAAGTGTTAGACAATTTAGTGAATACTAAAATTAAATTTGGAAATGAAGAAATATTTCATAATATAAATAAGAAGTAAAGTGTAGTGGGCGGATAGAGAACATTAAGGTAGGAATTAAATTGCATATATTGGAATGTTTTTTAAATAAGCGTGAGTGACCGTGCCCATGGGCGGTGATAGGAAGAGACAAGAAGGGTGTTTACCTAAGTTGTTGTTTGTGTTGAATATAGGAAAAAAGGGAAAGTTTTGACAATATATCGCATTGCAAACGGTACCACAAAGGAACTTGGAGTTAAAAGTGTGAATGAGAAAGCTTTTAAAAAGTTAGGTATTGTAAAGGATGTACACACACACACACACACACACACACACACACACACACACACACACACACACACACACACACACACACACACACACACACACACAAACACACACACACAGAATGTACTAGAAAGAAATTTAAAAGTACTGACATGGGTGACTCAACTCGTTAGATAATGATAGTCGGAAACGTCATTTAACTTATAGCTTGCTTACGAAAATGTGTACGCGCGGTAGAGTAAGTAGGGTATAAAGAATGTGCCTAGTCTTGTTATTGTCATTTCCGATCTGATGATGGGCCGTTAAGTTTGAAAGCGCTAATCAGAAAAATGTTTCTATACAGGTAATTCGGGAAGTGCGAATTGGAAACTACTAGGCGTTCAGTAAGTTGTCAATGAGAGTAGAAAAAAAGAAACAACCAAAGCAATCATGTGTAAATCCATTACATTATTACATGTAAATCCACTTCTTCCTCACACTTCGCCATCGTTGTTATGTAACTACAAAATGGAAAGGCGAAAAAAACTATGGTTTGACAAACTAACAAACAACATTTTTGTACAATAGCATACTCTGAATCATATTAATACTTGCACCCATATGAATATATGGAGGAATAGCCGAATATGTAAGCATTTAAGCAAAGTATAGGTGTAATATTGCTTTAAAAAAATCATCTTTGTTAAGAACTAGAAGATATTAGAACTGTTTGCAAAGCCTTGTCAAAATAACAATTATATAATCGGGTGAAAGTAACATGTTTGGGGCCAAAAGGAATTTCTCGGGTGAGCAGTTAGGGTACAATAAAAATAAACCAAAGAGAAAATTATTTTACAACCTCCTCTACACCTAACACATCTGGCGACAGTCATTGTTGTAAGAAACAGTTCTAGTACTGAGCCGTTACAAACTAACAGTTCACAATTCACACTTAATAGCGGGTGCGAGATTCACACACGCACAAACACACAACATCTAACCAAATGAATAAACGATAGCAGTATGAATATTGTTTTATTAACCTACACAACATACGTACACATGAACAGAATGCACATGTTATACTTTATAACAAGTAATAGTGTTACACATTGTATATGTTAATAGAAACTCTAGTAAACCTAAATCGCGACAAACGAGCAGAACACCGTGACAAACTATATCAGGAATCCACCCTAAAGTATGAATGAATGTAACAGAGAATTTATAAAACGCCGAGAGTATTTCGCAAACCAGCAAACAAGCAAATGGGCCACACTTGAAATAAATGATTTTCTTTATATGTATATAATGTGTGGGTGGGAGGGTAGCTTGAGGGTTGAACTAAGAAAAAGAGACCAGACCAGAGAGAGAGAGAGAGAGAGAGAGAGAGAGAGAGAGAGAGAGAGAGAGAGAGAGAGAGAGAGACAGACAGACAGACAGACAGAGATGTACACACGTGTGTACATTTGTAAACGAAAGAAAGTGTGTACGTGTACATAACATGATATTCAGACAAATCGCCTCAGTATACAAGGAACTAGTAGAACTTCTGTTTCCAAAATGGTGAATATAAGACAATTCTTGCAGGTAGGAGAAAAGGTTGAAAACTGTTTCCAAAGACTTTTCAAAAGTCATATTTGTTGCAGGCCTATTGTTCGCGCATGGAACATTTTTGGATCCCATACATATCACATTTACCCCTATAATCTACTCTCTTTACAAATTATTATTATTGTTTGTACTTTAATGTTCAAGGTACATAACTACACGTACAAACGTTACAAAAATTAAAGTAATGTACAATAAATCATACATGACATAACGCATAAAACACGCGTTGCGTGTACGCATTAATGTATTCTGTCTTTAACGGTACAGGATAGAGCTACACACTCGAAAGAAATGCCTTGTTCTTGTTCATATTTTAATAACTTTGCAATTATTTGTCAATGCATTACAATGCACGTAGTAGTGACATATTGACCCCGAAAACCACAAACTCTGCCCCAACTACACACCATTTGTTAATTGGACGCTAAACCGATGACTGGACTAATGGATTAGTGATTTGTGGTAGCCGCCTCTCTCTCTCACACACACACACTTCACAGATACATCTACTATTACACTGTATTAACAACAATTGGGATTACAAAAATTAATCAAATATGGTTTCATCACGTAACGTACGTTTTCAATAATACAGATTCACCAAGTTATGTGTACAGTACTTCTTGAGTTTTAGCTAGCATACTAGAGTTAGTTGAAAAGTTTGCGGAGCGACATCTATAGCTCAGTGATAGAACTAAAATCTTTCGTGTGCTGATAGACGTATATTTTGCGTCAGCATCTGTTAATTTTCAGATGTATCTGTTAATTTATTCACTTTTTGCCAGCTGTTTGAAATTTCCCTGTCACGCATGTTTTTAAAATGCACAAAATCAAACATCGTGTTGTGATGAATTCTCTGTTAAAAACGTTTTAGCGCAAATAGAAAATCAAAACTAAATTGCAAATGTGTTAGGAGATGCCGCGCCTTCAGAAGCAACGGTAAGTGGGGCAAATTCGAGTTTAAACGTGGTCGTACAAGCACTGAAGACAATCCCAGCAGTGGACGTCCAAAAAGTTCAAAAAAAATTACACTATTAAAAAAATGTCATATGGTGTTGGAAGACCGCATATTGAGGAGTGGATGACGTTGAAGAAATCATAGGAATCTCATATGAGCGTGTGCATCATACTTTAACTAAAGAACGTGGTTTAATAAAGCGTTGTGCAAGATTGCTGCCACATCTAGAGTTGTTGCACTTTTTGGTGATCCTGTGCGGAGGGAATATGTTCAATGCTCGTAATACCACGTTTAAAAGTTATAAACCGTTAGTTTTGATATCGCAGCATTATTTCATGACACATTTTACAATTTCGTTGTGAATTTCCAATGGCCCTACAAAATTTGTAACAAAGAATCATACAACAATGTCTGATTTTGTCCGTTTTTCAAAAGACGCGTGACACGTCATTTTTAAACAGATTCTAAGCAATGAATAAATTGATATCGCAAACATCTTGCGATTCTTTGTAATTTGGAAATTAACAGGAGTTCACATAAAATTCAAACCTTGCAGAACACGAAAAAGTTTAGTTTTATCCCTAAGCTACAGATGTCTCTCCGCGAAATTTTCAACTGCCGCTCGTAATTGTAAATACGTTTGTGAATAAGAACACATTTTTTTACAGAATTTTTAACAGAAAATATTGCTATTACGAGACGAATAATTTGCCCCGTATAATTTGAGACAGCCTTTATACACATTTAACGACTAGTTTACCGCTAACAGACGGTACGTTGCGTTCAAGTGCGGACTTTAACCTAGTCTCCAGATTGCTCTTTAGCGCTAGTAACTACGCAAATTTTTCTCGGCACGCCGTCCGGATAATGGAAGTTCATTGTGGAATCCCAGCTGTGTATAAGTAAAATCATCCAGTGGCCGGCTCAGTTCAGTTACAACTGGCGATTTTACAAGTGCTGATCAGGATTATTGTTGGGTTTTAATGGAAAGTTATTACAGTGTTAATTAGTATGAAACTGTGATAAGGCGACATTTATTGGTGTGTGTTGGACAAATTTAACTTGAATTTTTTCTCAATAAGAGTGCTGCTTTGTTGCTTAATAACGGCTGTTTGTGTCTAATTAAAGTTTGTAATTAGTTAAATATTCCTCAGGCTTTCACGGCCGGTGTCGGATGTATGATTCATGTTATTTCGGCTGTTTGGCCGTGGTCCATGGCTTATTACAAAACCAAAAGTTTCGGCAGCTCCAATGGTTGCCATCGTCAGTGGTATAAAAATCCTGAACGTCGGGTGTCCACGTACAGGCCCACAGTACTGTGGTATAGGCTGAACCTGTGGTACTGTATGAGCCTATACCACAGTACTGTGGGCCTGTACGTGGACACCCGACGTTCAGGATTTTTATACCACTGATGATGGCAGCCATTGCAGCTGCCGAAATGTTTGGTTTTGTAATAAGCCATGGACCACGGCCAAACAGCCCGGATAACATGAATCATACATTTGTGATTAGTTATTTCATTGGTATTATTTATTCTGTTTCCACTGAACGACACGGCAATCGTTGTGACTGCCATAACAGTATTTAATGACAAAGTCGTTGGATCCTATAAATATTTCAAGTAAAACGTTTACTTAAAATTGTTGCGTTTGCTTATGCCAGCTTTCGCTCGTTTAGATGATTCGTCAAAAGCTGTCGCTAGCAGCGCTGTCAGTTTCGGAACAGAAAGTAGCGCATATCTTTTAAATGATTATCATTCTTAATGTGTGCACGTGTGTGTGTGCGCTCGCTCGCACGAGTTTGTAATGTGCTAAGTGTAAATTTTTTGTTTCTTTTCATAGATGTGGTCGTCAATCCTGCCCGCCCTATTTCCAAGATACAGTATACATGAGAACTGATAGTAAGTGTCACATTATTCTATACAGTTTACAGGCACCTTGTAGCAGAGCGGACAAGTAATGGGTCGGCCATGCTTAGACCTCTTGTCCTGCTAGTTTGTATTTCCGGAGTATCTCCCATAGGCAAAGTGTTCTACGTGCTCTGGTTTTGCCACGCCCAAAAACTCATCGTACACCCTCTTTTCAGTCTACAAAATGACGCACACCCATGGTACGCCACGGATTGCCCAGAGGTCGCGCGACCTATGACGTCGCACGGGAAGGAGTAGGGTGTCGGAGCAGAGCAAATTGTTTCGATAACAATACGCAAAGTTTATAAACGTAATATTAGAGTTGATAAACGTGATTCTAACTTAAGCCACTTTTTCATGTATTATATCACGTTGCTGAAACTTCAACAAATCACAAACGGCTTCATACATACAAAAGCAAGAACATATGAAACAAAAGGAAGAAGAAACATAATTCGACCGAGAGAGTGGTGGATACCGTAATGGGCAACAGTGCCTAAAACGTAAAATGGAGATAATGATGGTGACGACAAATTTGTTTTCTGTAAATTTTTAATCTGTCAGATATGTTTGCTTTTTAGCCCTTTGTATTTGCATAAAAAAAAATTCTACGTAGTTTTCTATGTTTGGTCGTACATAATCGTTGCGCTATATCTAGCACTGAAACTGATTGAGTTACAACGGCCACATTTGAAACCATTCTAAATTAGCAAAGCTGGATGACACGGAAGTAACATTTTGTGTCTAAAAATTCAAGAAAATTTGGTACATGTAAAACTAATTGCTTTATTTAAAAATTAGTTTTTAAAACGATGAAAAATTGTCATAATATGAGTATGTTGCATTAGTTAAATTATTTAGATAATGTAATAAACAAGGTGATGGGGTTTAAATGGAAGGACCTTTCCAGTTTGATTATAACAATAAACGATACAATTATTGCAAAAATTGGTATGGAGAACCATACGTGACTTCCATGTTCTAAGATATATATTTAAACCCTTCGAAGTGAAATATTTCCGTAGGAACTACTTCTTTTTAATTCTTGCTTCAGTCTTAACCACAGTACTGTGGCCACTAAAGTATACCACCTCACGTCAGCGCACTCGATTTTCACTGATGATGGTAGTCGATAGCACTGCCGAAATGTCTGGTTTTGCAGAAAACTTTGGACCACGACCAAAAAACCCGGGAAGGAATTTTAACAAAAAACTACTTCTTTGTTGCCGATAACGTAGTACACATATAAACAAGACATGAGAGGTGCAGAATATTACGTTTGCGTCCATAATATATATTTGACAAGAAGCAGAGCTAGATATGGTGACAAAACGCCAAGTAAGTGGATGGTTGAGTTCTGAAGATATGACGTATCAGCTAAAATGGTACCCCCATGTCAAGTGGGTGAACATTATCCTCAATCTTCGTGAGGAAAGACTGTAATTTTGGATACAATGTTTGTAGGTCGAACGAAGAGCTGGCCAGAGGGAGCTGTGATCTGATTCCTGTAATGAAATTAGACTCTCGCTGTAAGTTATCGGCCGAGGGTGAATGATGTCTATAGTGTTATCAAAGTCTTTCCTGTCAATACTATACTAGTCATTTTTCTTTTATTAATATCGAGCATTTCTTTCTTTCCAGTTGTCTTCTGATTTCCTGGACCACGATTCAGTTCACCCGTATAATTATAATTTTCTCAGCAAAACATTTCTTCTTTAATACGTTTGTGTCTTCTGTTTAACACCCACTATTCCGATCCATGTCATAACGCTATATTCCACACAGGCTAGCAAATAACTAGCCATCAGGGAGGCCAAATATTTTCCAGGAAGGGCAAACAATTGTCCAGAGGAGAAAAATCTATATTTTTCATACATTCACACATGCACATATTAGTTTGTAATTCTTATATCATAATAGACACAAGTACACATATTGTATTAATTTATTAACATTTTATTGCTTTAAAATATGCATAAAATAATGGGTTGTAAAAATTAATATTTGATCTCCATTAAGTAGTGCTCAAGTTTCCAAAGTTTTAATATTACGATGTCCGTAATCAAAACATCACAGCAGATTTTAATGTGTATAAGGATACACCGTGCACAAAAATTTTCAACATTCCCTATGGAGCGTTGCTCAGAGTACAGCTGGGAATCTACAGTGTACGTTTCACAGAACAAACACGCGGAAAAGGAGGAACGCTCCGTAGTCTCTCATGGACCGTGAGCATCTTGCAGAGGATTCATTCCCTAAAGACGAAAAGTATGTCTACGAACCGTTCCTTTGTAAACACGTGCAGTTACACTTCCGAGCGATCCACAGGAAGCAAATCGCTGTCCACGCTGGACACCTTTTCGGCTTGCACGCGATGTGTTGGTGTGTGTTTCGGCACTTTCCATTTAAAAAGCGTGCAAACGTAAGAAAATAAACATGACTGAGGCCAGAAATAACGCGAAGTGTGTGTGTATGTGTGTGTGATGCCTGCCTTTTTATAGCGGTAATCACAATAATAAAACTTTGGAAATATAAACATTACATAATTGAGATATGCTTGCGTGCCAGGAACCATATATTTTCACTCATACATGATTTAAATTAAAATGACAAAATTATAATTTTATTTTCTGGCAACAAAATTATTTTATTTTTAACAATTACAATTGTTTGAAAAATCTTAAATGAATTTTCAAGTACTTTACTCTTGTTGAAACGTAAAACGTTGCAGGTAAACTACCCCTTCCCTGTAACCGAACTTCACTAAAATCAATAGTACTTGAGTCCTCTACAACTCAGGCACGTATGCCAAAAAATTATTTGATTCAGTTTGAATTTGCGGCAGTTATAGTTCGCCATATAAACAATTCTACACACATACAGACACACACAGAGACACTTTTCGAAAAATTACTTTTCTTCATGTTTTGAGGGTATTACAATCAGAATCAGCCCTTATCTCGAACACGATTTTTTTCGATATTACCATACTTCCATTTTCTTATGGAATATGGAAGTAAAAATCCAATGCAGGACATAATTTCCAGCCTTTAATACATAATTTCATCTACGACACTGACTATGACACACACATTAAATCTGGAAAATTTTGATTCGGTCTGCGATGCTGTAGTACTGAAATTATGCAGAGTACGGCAGAATTGAAAACTACAATTTATATAGCTTTAATGAAGGGTTGAGGGACCTCTTTCTATACCGTAATTGACCACAAAGGGCACGTCTGCCCAATTCGGAAAGCAGCTTGTAGACAGCTGTACACTAATCACATCAAATCTGCAATTACTTAGAATTACAGATTTTCACATTGAAGACTAAGGCGTTTGCTTTACATGGAAATAATTCCATAGAGAAAAAATTGTTTTGGAGAGTACTGTTCTGAAGTAGGTAAGCAATTTTAAAAACCTGGGATATGTATATGGGCCTTATGACGTCACACAATAACGTGTCGTATAAGTTCTGTAACTTCAATCACGTATACGGGACCGTGAGGAGAAATCTAAAATCAGCGAGTAAAGAAACACGCCTGACGTTCTGCAAATAGTGGCCCTCGTCACACTTATATGTAGGGTTAATAATTAGACTTTAACGGAATCGGAGGTCAGTTGTAATTAAGCTAACAATATGCAATTTCTCTGGAACGGCAGGGCATACACTTCAAGATCGTAGATTAAATACAGACAGGCCTATACTGTAAGATCTGAATACTACTAGTATACCCAAAACGATTGGAAGAAATGTTTGTATAATGGATTTCTCTCTTACATTTACATAAACGGACTCTAAACTATTTTGTTTTACAGGTACTCGGCCTTTTGATAACTATTACAATTAATCTTACTACTTGTTACAATATTTTGTCAAGATTCAATACTTTTAATGAATACAGTAAGAGTATTCGTTTCAATAACTTTCAAAAGCTAATTAATAATGAAGTCGGTTCATATTAAAAATTCTAAAATATATAATATACTTTGGAGATTTAAAATTAACCCAAAACAATATTAGTCTTACAATAAACATAAATTCTTATATTGACTGTCGTTTCCCCCAAAACAACTATTGGATTATAAACCAAAGGAACGGAGATGTGTGGCATCCGAAGAAGAGTAGGCGTCACCAGCTCTAGTGTATCTGCTTGGGTCTGGAACAAACAATTTTCTGTTTCATCTCTGTAGAAGATTATGATGTTGATGATTGAAAAGGAAATCCTAGTAAAGTTGTTAGACAAACGACGCTGCCTACAATGTTGTTATAGTTTGAGAATTGGAAAAGAAGCAGAGGTCTTGCTTCCAAGACAAAGTTACTGTGTTCGGTGAAGGCAATTACACGAGAATACAAAAAGGATAACAAACGGTGAACCATAAAGGAAAATAAAAGCCTGAAAACCCCGAAACCTTTTTCGTAGTAAAATTAAACGTAAAGTGAGTTTAAAAAAATAAATGTGTTATATACCTTTTACACTACGAGCGAGGAAGCTTATAACTATCTGTATTTTAAGTGACTGAAAAAACACGAGAGAGAAAGTGCCTCTTTAAAAGTAAATGAGTTTAAAAGCTTAGAAATTAAAACTTGAAAGATATTATATATTGGCATAGATACTTAGACGACATATTATTATTATACAGAGGCAATAAAAGACAAGTAGACAATTTCCACAAATACATTAACAAGATACACCCTAAACTGAAATTTATCTTAGAAGTAGAAAAAAAATCTGTATAAACTTTCTAGACCTAATAATCACCAAAACTAACAATACGCACACATATAAAATCTACAGAATACCAACCACAACTGACATGGTCATCCACAACACATCAAATCACCCAACACAACACAAAAACGCAGCCTTCAACCATATGCTACAATGACTCAGTAAAATACCACTAAATAAGCAAGATTATAAAGAAGAACTTAACACCATAAAATACATAGCACTAAAAAATGGGTACAACCCTGATTTAATAAACAAATTACATACACAAATCCGAAACAAAAAGAACAAACCGCAAAATAAAAACAACACACAACAATACAAATACATCACACTCTCATACTACAACTCAAACACACACAGAATTGCCAACACATTCAGAAAATACAACTACAAAATAGCATACAGAACCAGCAACACCATCAAAAGACACATCAACGACACAAACAAAGACATTAACATATACAACAAAACAGACGTTTATAAATTAAAATGCAACGATTGCAATAAGTTCTACATAGGCCAGACAAGAAGATCTTTTTCTTCCAGATTTTCCGAACACACCAAAGCACTAACCAAAAATAACATACAACCCAATTTTGCCACACACATCCAGACAGAAAACCACAGTTAGACAAACATAAAAAACAACCTTGAAATTTTACACTACCTACCCAAAATTCGCAAACTTAACACCACAGAACAATTCAAAATATACAAACACAACCAAACAACATACTCAATGACCATTTACAATTTAAATAAAACACACTATTCAACACCGTAATAGACAACACATACAACAATTCAAAATCCCGTGGCAATCCCCTTCCACCTCCACCCCCACACACAACCCGTTAAATAAAAAACCGTTACACATTACCGACAACTTGGCACATTCTGTATACAAACCTCAATGAAGAAGGAGAACAACACTCCTAAACGTGTATGAGAGAATAAACAAGTAAGTTCACAAGAGAAAGTACCATCAACGTTAATAATTATTGAAAGATATCCTTAAAAACATATTTCCTTCGGTTATTTCCATTTTTGCTCCTCCTTTCGTCAACTTTGAAGACTTAATTCTCAAAAAATCTGTAGAATGTAAGAAACTAAATTAACTATAAAGTTTATTTAAAAAGTTTTTCACGTAAACTTCTATCTTTCAAAAATTGCACATTAATATAGTGCTCGATGAGGGGAGTCAAAAATGATGATAACTTGTTGTTCGAAACTCTTCAGATCCTTGAGGTATACGTCATACCAAGATTTCTTAACCTCTGCAGCAGGTCCCCATAATTCCTTCATTTTTGAGACTAATAATTTTACTTTGCTACGTGTGCGACTGTTTAGTAACTTACGGGTTGTACAAGTAAACACTTCACTTAGCGAAAAAAAGCGATCTTCTAGAAGACCGTTGAAAGAACGGTTTGAAGCGGTTACCCGACAGGCAAAGTTACTTAACATGGAAAGAAGAAGAAGAAGAAGAAGAAGAAGAAGAAGAAGAAGAAGAAGAAGAAGAAGAAGAAGAAGAAGAAGAAGAAGAAGGAGAAGAAGAAGAAGAAGGAGGAGGAGGAGGAGGAGGAGGAGGAGGAGGAGAAGAAAAAGAAGAAGAAAACGAAGAAAAAAGACATGCAGTCCCCTTGGAAATGTATTCACTTATTTGTCTAATATATTTTTTACAATAATACCAGTGTTTAATCACTTAATTTTTAGAACGGTAGCCAATGGTTTTACGTAAACAGTGAAACTCAACGGCTAGAGACACTCATGTTTATAGACTATAGAAAAATCTTTTAGTCAACATTTTACTAAATATTTAACATACTAAAAAGCACACTTCTCCAAAATACGACTTTTAAAGAAATGTCAAAATTTTGACAGCCGACAAGGTCTAATATTTGAGAAAATAAATTTAAGTTAAAAATACAACAGCAGCAGTAACAGGAGGGTCAGAGATTAATGAACGTCACAGAGTAAAGGGAACTTTCAACACTCATCCCCGCGCAATTAACTGCGCGCGATGGCAGCCATTTTTCATGTTACTGTCATTCTCCGCTTCATACCTAAGACAGCTGAGGTGCCTATTCAATTACTCTCCACCTTTGGTCCCTCTTCTTTTGCCAATCTGTCTGTTTTCCTGTCTCTCCGCATTGTATATCTGCGCGCGCGCACACACACACACACAAAATGCACGAATACGGACATATTAACGAAAAGAATATTTGGTTAAAATTCCAAGAGGAAAATGCGCCGTCATATACGAGAAGACTACAGCAGAAGCCAACATCTCCGAAGAAGAAATTTTAGACGTATATAGTTGTCAGGAAGTGGTTACGGAATTCAAAATTTACGGAGAACAAAATCTGTATGGGTAGAAGGAAAGAAGAAAGAATGTAGTTAAAGGATAAAAAACTACAGGAATGACAAAGAAGCAAGCAAAAGTTATGTTGTATAGAAGGGTTTCTATACTCTGTAATTAAAAAAGAGATAAGGGGAAACGTAGAATAATATACGTTCCAAAAGCAAAATTAAGAGTACAATTTCTTCCCGTCTGTTTTTTCACGTTGTTGTTCTTCTAATCGGAATTTTTATACATCTTGCCATCTGGGAGTTCACTCGCGCTAACTATATCTTATTTCGAGCGCCGTCATCCTATCTCTACACTTAAATATGTTCCCTCACACCACCGTTTTAAGATTTTTGTAGTCTTTCTATCTGGGGGGGTGACAAACGGGACCGAACCCTCACCCTACCGAAGACTGCCAAAAAAGTGGACGAATCTCTGGATCGTTTTATCATTTTTTTAGCTATGGACGCTAATAGAGCAATAACTCCTTTTTAACATGATAATGTTTTTAGGCTGCGGGTCATTCCACAAAAACGTCATCGAAAAACGTGACGCTTCCACACTTTCGATTCCCCACAGTCTAGAAATTTGATATGTAAACGCATCAAGACAGAAATAATCGCTGCTGACATTGAGTTTAGCAAATGTTTTAGTGAGAATAAATTTGGTTTTACATGCTCTGTTTGTGATTGTCTGTGGTTTGGAAATGATTTACGTAATCCACCAAAACGTAATTCACATTTTACGTTTCAAAAGACTAAAAATATTATCATGCTTCGATGTTTCGGTTTCGTCGAAATTCTTTGAATGCTTAGGTGGATAAATATAGAGAGAGAGAGAGAGAGAGAGAGAGAGAGAGAGAGAGAGAGAGGAGGAAGAGAGAGAGAGAGGAGAGAGAGAGAGAGAGAGAGAGAGAGAGAGAGAGAGAGAGAGAGAGAGAGAGAGAGAGAGAGAGAGAGAGAGAGAGGTTTCAACAAGGCAGAACAATTTTATTTTATTAAATATGCAAACAGATTATTACACAGGAGTAGCGTATACGTTTGAAGTGTGAATATAGGAAATCAATTTAATTGTTAAAAATTTCTAAACAATTCTTCAATAACGCCTAGTTTTATTGTTTTATTAACGGTTTACTTTAATGGGACTGATTTCAGCACTTTATAGATGATAATGTTGATTAGTCTTTACCTGATCTTTATTGGTATGAAGCTGACCCAGCGCATATGGAGCATAGGAAGCACGAGATGTAAAAATTCAGTCATACGTTACACTTGAAATAGACAGCTGATTTTGTATGGAGACCACCAAATATGTCTAAAGGCAAACTTCTGGAAAAGTGTGGTATTGCCCAGCTAATATGCGTAGGAGTGTAGAAGCAGACGAGTAAGAAGAGAAACGAGGAGGCAAAGAGAGAATAAATCAGAGATGTGACTACGACGGAGTTAGACAGTAGGTGATGTGATATGGTATGATAGCATTTGTACATTATATAACCTACAAAAAACAAAATTAATTCAATAGGCTCTTGAAGGAAGAATATTAATTAATAGGCACCAAATTATTAACAGGCCTACAAGACACTCCGAGGACAGTGTCCATCTTGGCAGTGACCAGTGTGGCTCTCCAGAGGCTGAAGATTAAAATAGTATGGTGTAGCTCCAAATAGGGTATACTTCTGTACAAAAAGAAGACAATATTCATTAGAATTTCTAAGAATCTTTAAAGTTGCCAACATCTCATTCTAAATCGTAAAAATATACAACAAATTAATTAATTTGTATTGTAATAATTTGTATTAATTAATTTACATAGGCCTAAAGGGCACAGTTGTAGATTCTATAAATAACTATACAGCATAAATCAAAAAAAATAATTTGAAAAAGCACAAATAAATAGTGTTGTTCTGTCAACATTTAAATTTGGATTTAAAAAAAGGTTTGGGTGAGGTGTTTGTGTTTCTGCTCTTGTTTACAGTAGAAGAGCTTTTTCAGACGATATTTAAGGATTTAATGACAGATAGAGCCAAAAATCCTGAAGTTTTGATAGAAATTAGGAAAGAAATAGAAGTTTTTGAAACCATTAAGGAAACAAAAGTTATTACATCTCGAGTAAATACTGCGTAGGCAAATTACTGTGTGCTTCAAGTGATATTGCAGGAAATATTTAAGAATGGAAGGGTGTAGAAAAAATACGCAAAACATGATGGTGTAAGTGATTTGGTTGCTTCTCGAGTGACCTGCTCCGGGCAACAGCACTGCAAGTTAGAACCGCAATGATGATTGCCAACCTCCGACGCGGAGGCGGCATCTGACGAACATTTGTTTATGCTCATAGATACTGTAGTTACTTTGAAATACTTTTGTAATATTAACCTATACTTAGCCAGTTACGTTTAGATTGTTTGTAAGGAAACGTGTTGTGGAACAAATGCACTTGGTCGTAATAAATACTGTAGTTTAGTGCAAGTGGTAGCTACGGTGGATAGGAACTCACGGCTCTAAACAGATTCGTGGTTCAAATGAGATTATTGTTACGATGGTCTCACTGATCGTCGTATGGTACAGTAGAAAACAAAATACAGCCACCAATTAAGTCACTAATCACCACCATTAATTAATCGCAAATAACAGTTTGTAATCAACACGTTATTCAACAAGATTGTACTCGTACAATTATGCAAATTAATTTGTCCACACGCAATAATAATGTCAACTAATAGAGTCCCGCATAAAATAACCACTTTTCACTAATAGCCAATTGAGACGCACTGAGTAATCGCCCGACGTAAACCGACTTTCAAGCGGCAGGTATTGGCTATTTGTAGACTGCAGGTGTTCCATAATATGCGTTTTTAACAAGCACACGCAAATTCAAGAGGATACTTGAGCGCGCCCCTTGGCAGAAACACGCTCCTTCTGGGTTAGTCGAGAGGTGTGTAGAACGACATTGTCGACTGTACGAGAATGTTCGTATTGCGTAACAATATATTTAGCCCCGGAACTACATTTACATTTAAAAGAGTCTGTTAAGCTTAAGATTATAAATAAGTGATTTTTTAAGGATTTGTAACAGTAATATCACAGATGCGCAAAGATCCGGTTCCAACACGTGAACCACAGTTTCCATAAGCGGGTCAGTACATAAAGTGGAAGATTGCAGCAGTAATTCATACGTCACTATGTTGAAACTTACTACTATTTACGGATAAAAAGGCTATTATGTATAATGCAGCGTGACAGCAGAATATTTTTGAATAGTTATCATGTAATTAGTTATTTACATGTTGTTTCTTTGGAAGAATAGATATTGCTCAAGGTAATGTGTCCTTTTTGAAATAATCATAAACACTTTAACTTAAAATAGTATAATATTATACATTAAAAACAGCAGATAACATTATAATTAATGTGTATGGTAATAAGGAACGGTAAAATGTGGAGGAGAAGATTTGTTAAAACGGTCTCATTGAACGTCGTCTGGTGCAGTGGAAAACAAAATACAAGACACCAATGAAGTCGCTAATAACCAGCTTTAATTATTACAATTAATAATCACAGTTTGTACAATAATCAGAGCAAAATGTATCCACACGCAATAATTATGTCAACTAATACAGTCCAGCTCATTATGGCACAATGAAGCTTCGCCACAATACTTCGAAACCAACTTGAATCTTAAACCTCACTGTGTAATCGCCCGACGTAAACTAAACTGGCCGACAATAATATTCGAGATGGCTATTATTATACGAGAGTAATAAGCTCGTACTTATACCCCGCTGGAATGCGCGAGCATAAGATGTAACTTTTCGATGACGTGTTAAACAGATGCCTCTTACGAGCGCTCTCGAATCTCGGAACAGTGTCGTTTCTGCCTTTGAACACAGTGTGCGAGGACCGGTGAAGTCTGAACCAGCCTCGATTGTTGACGTAAATGTCACATAATTGTCTTTCATCTCAAAGTAGCAGCAATATTTAACGCATAAACACATTGCATCTGGCTGTGCTGGGTTAGCCGAGATAATTGCAGAACATTCTGTATTACGTAACAACAAAGACGATAACAGAAACGACGTTTTCCTTCTAAATACCACTATTATATTAACGACTTGGAACACTAGGTTTTTTATAAGTAAAAGCTTAAAGTTTTACCTTACAGCCTGAAACGGTTTTCTCCTTTAAAAGCCTTCTTCAGAGGCTGCCGCTGGTAGCGCTGTCCGTCTTGTTGTGGGTGACGGAATCGAATTTCGAAAGATCGATGCTGTGTGTGTGGGGTGAGATATGTTCGAATAATACGTGCGATTTGAATTGTGTCTGTTCGTTTAGGATGTCGTTTTTATTTGTTTTTGTGTGTTTGTATATTTCCAATCGTTCTAGAGTGTCTAGTTTTCGGTCTTTTGTGTGTACGAGTAGAATGTTCTTGTTATTGTCGATGTTCTTATATGTATGGTTTGCTCCAATGAGGTGGTTTGCAAAGGTGGATTCTGTAGTGGAGTGGAGTGCCTTTGTGTGTTCAACGTATCTCTGTTTGAAGCTACGTCCTGTCTGGCCTATGTAGAATTTATTGCAATTTGAGCAATTTAGCTTGTAAACACCGGGTAGGTCGAATTTGTTTTGTGCTTTGTGTGTGTGTTTTGATAGTGTGTGTTTTGTTTTGTTTTGTTAGTTTTCCTTCTATATAATAAATTACTGTATGCGTGGGAGTTTTAATACAACAGCTAATAAGTAAGGAGTAGAAAATGGGGGCAGTGTCACTGAGGAGATAAATTTCTTATCTCTACACGTTAGTCTGTAATTTACTCAATATCAGGTACAAAGGTACGTCAAAAATTAATTGTAATATTATTTTAATTAAGTACTAAATTGTCAAGCAGGCTGTAGATGGAAGTTAATTGAAGTGTAAGGTATGCTGTACGTACACAGTATAACGTAATTTTGTCAAAGGCCGTGTTTATTCCCATTTATCGTTAAGAAAATATTGTTAGGGGTATATTGCCTGTGAATTGTCCCAGTAAGAATGGCAAATGTTAGCCTTTGTTACTTAGACATAAAGATTATTTACGTCAAAGATTATAATAATTATGTACCTTACAATATAACTAAATTGCTTAAAATATGTTTTCATGCATCAAAAATACAGGCTTAAATGAGAGCCTTATTAATAATTTTTTTTCTATTTCTTTTATGAATTTGCTAACTGCTATAATTTTTATTGTTCGA
The DNA here is from genome assembly GCA_034769895.1 of Magicicada septendecula. Lineage (NCBI taxonomy): Eukaryota > Metazoa > Arthropoda > Insecta > Hemiptera > Cicadidae > Magicicada > Magicicada septendecula. The sequence goes on from CM068371.1 coordinate 469,927,530, forward strand.
CTAAGCTTCTCGTCATCAATGACATCTTCAGGTCTTAAACAACCTTAAAAAAAAAAAAAGGATCAGGTATGTAGATGACATACTAATAGTTTGGGAAGGTGAATTTAAAAAATTTACGGAAGAACTAAATAACATAGAAAAAACAATAAAATTTCAAGAAGAAATTGGAGGATTAGAAATTAATTTCCTGGATATCAATATAAAAATTGAAGATAACAAACTGAAATTCGATATATATAGGAAAGAAACTTACTCAGATTTAATAAGGTTGTTTAAGACCTGAAGATGTCAGTGATGACGAAAAGCTTAGTCGAACAATAAAAAAAATTATAGCATTTAGCAAATTCATAAAAGAAATAGTAAGGATGGCTGCTAATTTAAACAATACGAAGAATTTTTTTCTATTTAAGCTGTCTTTTGTTATAACATTCCATCTTCTTCACTTACTTTATTGGAAAAGATATTTTTTCCATAAGTCAGATTCCTTATTATTTTGATGATAAGATGATAATTACATGAGTAGGTTATAGATAAATAAATCACCTTGTATACGTCATGTGACTTCGTTATACGTCGATCAAAATGACGCGTTTCGGAACATTTGCTCCATCATCAGATCAATGTTGACAATTATGTGTAACATGTGATTTTAACTGTTAACGACTTCAATAGAGTGATTTTACCTGATGATGGAGCAAATGTTCCGAAACGCGTCATTTTTAATCGACGTATAACGAAGTCACATGACGGATACAAGGTGATTTATTTATCTATAACCTACTATTCCTGCGTGACTTGGATACCAAGAACCAACATGCATTTTAATTACATGACCCTGGGGGATTTTCTTATCCTATTGCTACGCTATTATAGAATATTCTACATGCTTCCCGGCTATCCCAGCAGAGCCCAGCTGTAATGTTTCTGTGCGTACGTGACACTTAACATGCGAGACAGTGTTTCGTAATACTGAACAATCTCGTACATTTGGTAGTGTTGTTTGACAAGCTTCTCAACTAGCACAACGGTCCGTGTATCTGCCAAGGGCGCGCTAAAATATCCTTTAGAATTTTCTTATCCTTGTTAAGGACGCATATTGTGAAAACCTGCAGACTATAAACAGCCTACATGCCGTTTAGTTTTCAGTTATTATCGGGCAACTTACACAGTGCCGTATTAGTGAAAGTTGATAATGGTGCGGAATTCTGTATAGTTGACATTATTATTTTTGTGTACAAATTAACTTGGATTATTGTACGAGTATAATCTTGTTGAATAACTTGTTGATTTCAACCTGTTAATTGAGATTAATTAAAACTGATTATTAGTGACTTCATTCATTTTGTTTTCCACTGTAGCATACGACGATCAGTTAGACAGTCACAACCGTATTGTCACATGCGGATTTGTTTCTTTAAATCAAAGTTTTCGCCTCTACAATAATGAGGACTCCTTGGTGATTCGGCTCAGATTTACTTAAACTGGCACTCACGACGCCTCATCGTGACATGACCAAAAGGTTTGGATTTGAAAACGTACATAAGTTAACGTGTGTAAGAAACTTTACAGAAACGTTGTCATTAACGAAGAAACACAAAAACTTGTAAACGGGGATGAAAGGGTAATTGAGAGTTCGGTTCTTCCCCACTTACCACCTCCATATATTAAATGTGACAGCCATTTTTAATCCGATAAATAACGATAGCGTGCATAAGGAGAACGAAGAAATTAGACGTACGAAAGTTAGGCCTGTCTATAGATTTCGTCCACACAGTGTCGAATTCCCAGTTATTTATTAACATTCTTAACTTGACCTTTTAATCATTGGACACCACGTAAATATGTGATTATTTCCTGTAAATTTAACAAATGCTGAGGTGTTTTGGGGATGATAGCTCTTTGATAATGATGTTTTCGTCCATCTGTTACGGTACTGTAAGACGCCGGAGGCTGTTAATCCTCATAGCAATCTGGTAAATCTACAATTTGGGATTAAAATGTTGTTACAAGAGTGTCATATATGAACTCATTGAATTACCCTTGAATTCACTCTGAAGTATAAGGCGCATTGAAAAAGTTATCCATAGAGTATCTAAAACTTCTCTCGCAATTTTAGGCTTGGCTCATCGTCAAGTTTAATATTTGCAAAGGTTTCAACCGTAGACATAGATCATAATTACCTAACGGAGTTATTTATTGACTGCTTGTTGTTGAATACATAAGGAAAACCCTTATAGTCTCTGTTTTTACTATAATAAAAACTAGCGCGTCAGTAAATTTTATAGAGACTTTCGAGTACGTCACGAAAATGTAACTACCAGTGTGTCCCCAATACGAGCCAGAGTTTCCCAGGGAAGTGTTTTGGGTCCCATTCCCTATCTAATCTACACAGCAGATCTGCCAACTAGCAATGCTGTGGTTGCTGCTACGTGCGCTGATGATACTGGGATCCTTGCTGTAAACAAAAGTCCGGTGGAACAATTTTACTACAGAATTCGCTACAGGCGATTGAAAAATGGGCAAAAATGTGGAGAATAAAATTAAATAAAACAAAATCTGCATACATCACTGTTACGCGATGTTTTAAGTAGTGGACTGTATACACAAAAAACCAATAAAAAGAAAAACGTATTTAAATTTTATTTATTTTCTGTCACAATTGCAAATTGAAAGTTAGCACACACACATCAATTCACTTTCAGTTCTATACACACACAGACTCTACCCTTTAAACCCTCACAAGGAAAGCCAGTCACTCACCCCACTATTTGGCCTCTCTCTCTCTCTCTCTCTCTCTCTCCCTCTCTCTCTCTCTCTCTCTCTCTCTCTCTCTCTCTCTCTCTCTCTCTCTCACTCCCTCTCACTCTCTTTCTGTCTCCCCCCCTCTCTATCTCTCTCTCTCTCTCTCTCTCTCTCTCTCTGTCTCTCTCTCACACACACACACACACACACACAACCTAACAATCACCTTCACAAAATGCCACGGGACAACATCAATTGTGAAATTAAATAACAACAAGGCTATCCCGGTAGCCGACTCTGTAAACACTTGGGCAACCACCTAGACAAAAAACTGACTTGGCGCCAACACATCTGGAAGAAGAGAAAACAACTGGACACCAAGTTTTTGTAAGCATTAATGGCTCCTGGGCAGAAAATCATTACTGCCAATGCGAAACAACACTGTCTTCAAGCCTGTGTGGACATACGGCTTACAGCTTTGGGGAACTGCACCTAAATCCAATATCGCTATAATGGAAAGGTTTCAGGCCAAAGTGTTGCGTGCCATAAGCAACGCACCGTGGTTCATCAGCAACAAAGACATCTATAGAGAGACCTGGACCTGCCCTCAGTCAGTGAAACCATTGCGATGTTCAGCAAAAGATAAGTAGAACGGCTTAAAGAACACACGAATCGTTTAGCCATAAATCTATTAGACAACAGTCTAGAGACAAGACGTCTAAAATTAACGTTTCCTCTAGACTTACCTAGACTCTAACACTACAAATATATTATGTATAATCTGTTACTTTTAAATACTCATATTTAGTCAATGGACTAGTTTCTTCATGCCGTGTATTCTGTAAACAATTATGCTTATTGTTATGTATTAACAGATTGCATAATTAAACGTGAAGAAAGTAAATTTTATAATAATTTTTGTCATTCAAAGTTCATAGGTTTGTTCCCACACCCGTAACAACCATCTGCAGGTTAAGGGCAGACACTCCATCGGTCCCTCTCGAGGTCTCTGAAGATAGGTACCGTGAAAACAATCTGCAAAGAAAGATCCCTAGGTCTCCACTCAGAAGGCTCCAGTGACAAACAACGCAAAGTAAGGCCAGCCACCCGTCAACATCTCTCTGATGGTAGCTCCCGTGGTAACTAACTGTATAGCCAGGAGAGTTATTTCGTCAATCCTCACTCTGACCGACCACCGAAACGCCGGAAAATAAGACTTGCACGTTTTATAATAATTGACCATGTCCAGGGAGAGCCAGAAAATAACATGTGATTCCAACCGTAAACTCCAATGCAGTTACCTTAAATATTCTATACGGACAAGCGTAGAATTTCGTTTTCCACAATTAAACACCATGTTCCTTAAAGATAATCGCAAAACGACGAAAAAGAAAAGCAAACAATGTCATTAAATGCTTCAGAAATGACAACACGAGGGTGAGACATTTGCAGTCGATAGGAAGACAGTCTAAGTTGATTTGATATATTTAAATATCTTGGGACCTAGAGGATATCAAATAGGAGATACTTCACTGACGTATAAAGTTGAATTGCACCACAAAGAGGAAATATCTGTTGTGGTGTTAAGGGACATGCCAAAGGAAACCAGAAAGTAATTCATAAAAGTTTCATTTTGACCATGTGCATGTATAGCTTAGAAATATGCAACCTAAGAGAATTGAAGATCAGGTATCTTCAAGCTCTAGAGATGTGATGCTGGAGAAAGGCCCTAAGAATACCATGGACACAAAGAGTACCTAATGATGAGGCTTTGAAGACAGCTGACGAACTTAAACTTGTGAATCGAACCATACCAAGAACAGCTCCTAGAGTTGGCTTGACCAAATGTGGAGTACAACAAGGGTGTCCATTATCACCAACTCTTTTAATTTATATATTGACGATGTCACACAAAACTGGCAAATGTGGCTTCCAGAACATTTTATGACTGGTCACTTTAAAATTGACACATTATTGTTTGCGGACGATCAGGCTATTCTGTCGGTCTCCAAAAGCAGATTGCAGATAGGTTTAATTTGTTAAATTGAATCTGCAAGACTTTGGGTTGCAAATATCAACACTTAAGACCAAGATGGTGACTTTTCGTGGAACTGATCCCGTACGGGCAAAGATTAATGGCACAGTCCTGGAAGAAGTTAGCAATTTTTAATACCTGGGCTACAGTGTGTTTTATAATGCAAGCAACGACATTGTGAATAAGTTGCATAAGTTCAACCTTATATGCGGGACCATCAGGCGAACCCTTAAGTCAGCAAGTAAAGGAACGCGCCTAAAATTCTACAAGCTGATGGCTCTTCCCACACTTCTTTATGGGTGTGAGAATTGGACTTTAACGAAAAGCCAGGCCAGTCGCATCCAAGTGGCTGAAATCAGACTGAGATTTCTCAGGCACGTAGCACGGTATATTCTCGTTCACATAGAAGAAACACAGATATACGGCAGGAAATGAATATTATGAGTATACTCGAGAGGGTCACCCAGTATCATCTGAATTGGTGGGAACATCTTTGCCTAACTGATATCTGCCGCATCCCCAAACAACTATGGAAATATAAGCCGAGGAACGGAGACGTGTGGGACGTCCAAGGAACTGTTGGAGTGATCAGCTCTAATCCTTCCCTATTTGAGACCGGAACAAACCATCCTTCGATTAATCCTTCAAGATGATGATGAATCAACCCATTCCAGTCACGAGAAGTAATATGGTTGGTCACCTGCTTCCACGATTCAACTGGTTGACCTTATTGATTGAGGTAGTGATGGAGAGGCTTAGCGTGGGGGGGGGCCCATTAGTCAGGAGTACATAAATGATATAAAAAGGAGGAAGAAGTTATATCGTGGTGCAGAAATTATTTTCGGAAGGGAATAAGTTGCACGTCAAACAACTTCAGACTTGAGGAGAAGAGGTTTTGGTATCTCACTATTCAGCGCTTCCTTACTGCCCACAGGACGCAGTAATTTCTTAACATTCTTAAGCCGAGGCACTTGATGCTTGCGTTATACTCTTTGTTTTTACTGGTGCTGTTCAGGCCGATTGATTGGTGTTGATTGGTTCAAAACGCACTGTTTAAAAAAGCACTGCCACATTAGTACAGTTGTAAATGCACAAATGAACCTCCGTCAGATGCATTTTCCCATAGAACGGGACGCATGGCGAACCAGTCTTCAGAGAACATATATTGATGAAAGAATTCGGCACATTCAACAAATGCACTGCGAAGTTTTAAATTTTACATTCACTTTGTTCTGTGCACAGAACGGCGTAGACCAATGTTTATGATTTTTCTGATGCGCAACCTTGCACGAATAAAATTATCGTTATATTTACTTAAAAAAAAATTACTTATAATTAAAAGCTTCACCATTTGTTCTTGTTTTAGTTCTAGTATTCCGTAATAATGAATCTTTCACCAAAAATATACTTAATTTTAATATACCTACAATATTTAATATATATGTTACTATATTCCTGCAACATTAAATTTATTATAATAATCTTTAGATCAACTTCATATTCGAAGATAAGATTACAATAAATGCTTTAATAAAGTGTAATGATATAATTTAATAAAAATGCATTCTTTGTTAATAATTATTTATTATACATTATGAAAAATAATACCTACTTTATAACGATTGCGGTTCATCCGTAACTCTGTGCTATGGAAAGAATGAACCCAATTTTTAAGATGCACAGTTTATTTTAATAATTTATCTGCTGCAAGTGACAAATAATTTTCAGCATTTGAAGTGTCAGATGTTTACCCATTTAAACAACTAAATATCTGACTTCCGTCACTGCCCAAGCACTGCATGAGTGAAATGTATTGATTTTGACTCAAGTAGGACCGTTTTACTTCCATGTTCCATAAGGAAATGGAAGTATCGTAATAGAGAAAAAATCGTTTTAGAGATAAGGGCTGATTCTGATTGTACTACCCTAAAAAAAAATGAAGAAAAGTCATTTTTCGAAACGTGTCTGTGTGTACAATTTTTTCTATGGCGAACGATAACTGCCGCAAATTCAAACAGAATCAAATAATTTTTGCATATGTGCCTGACTTGTAGAGTACTCATTGACTATTTATTTTTGTGAGGATCGGTTAAGCGGAATGGGTAGTTTACCAGCAACATTTTATGTTTTAACAAGAGTGAAATACTTAATTTTGATAAATAAAGTATCCTGAACAGGAGGTGATAATAATCCACTGTAGAAAAGTAAATGAAATATTTATAAATAAAAAGGGTAGTTGAAGTGGGAGGGGGTAATTTTCTATAAATTAAAATGATAATTGAAAGGGGAGGGGATAATTTTTTATATGTTCACTACATTATCGGCAACAAAGAAGTAGTTTGTTGTTAAAATTAACTCCCGGGCTGTTTGGCCGTGGTGCAATGTTTTCTGCAAAACCAGAAGTTTTGGCAGTGCCATCGACTGCCATCATCAGTGAAAATCGAATGACCTAACGTGAGGAGGTATACGTTAGTGAACACAATACTGTTGTTTAGGCTGAAGAAAGAAGTAGTTTCTATGGAAAAATTTCATTTCGAAAATGATATTAAATATAAATCTTAGAACATGTAAGTCATGTATCGTTCTCCATAACGATATTTAGAATTTAAAATGTCAGATGTTTACTAATTTAACCAACTAAATATACTACTTCCGTCACTGCCCAAGCACTGCATGAGTGAACTGTATTGATTTTCACCCAAGCCTTACCGTTTTTACAGTAGTGATAAAACCTGAAGTGAAACAACAACGGTCTCAAGTTCATAAACTGGTATATAATTTAAAATAATGCCTCACACCTGTGTTGAATACTCAATCACTCTACGAAACACGTGTTGTGCTATTGTAATATCTAAGACTATATGCAGTTTAAAATGTTACAACTGTTGCAACAATTTACTTAGCTTAAGCAAGCATTGCGTCATTCCAAATGTGAGCTTTCGACTACTAAGCTCTAACACATACCGTATTACATAATTCCAAGTTTTCAATTTTTTATGTGATAAACGCTGTAAACTGAATTAACGTCAAGCCTTCTGTAATCACAAGCCGATGTTAATACCTTTTAACAATCAACCACGCAAAGCTCATTAGAACGTTATCATTAAATAATTAGTTACAATATTCTCTATAAACTGTTTTACTGTAATCCTCTTTGACGCCTTTGTAATTTCACACAGCAAAGTGTTACGTTATCCTATGCAATATTAAAGTGAATGTTTCGCGTCTATACTTTAAAATTTTTATAATATTCAGCAAGGATTAAATCGAAAGTATTTTGTCCAAGGAGATAGACGGCAGCCGGTAACTCAAAAATGCCTTCAGAATTCTACACTTTTTGACTCTTCAGCTTGTGAACCAATATTAGCGGCCCTAACTTTGCCGGCCTTATTTGCTAAACTGCTAAAAGTCACGTTATGAATGAGGCTTTCAGTGTTTCCACCATTTTAAAGTTCTAAATCACGATCCAGGACTTGAAAATGGTGAAAACCCTGACAGGTTTCGTCCAGAACATGACATTTAGCAGTTTAGCAAATAAGCACGATGAAGCTGGAGATGTGGAGATTGCTAATTCAAAAACAAGATTAATAATTTTAGCGGAATACTTTTGGTTACGATGTTAATAACACTTTAAGCAACTTTAGGTAATAACAGTGCCGAATTTACCACTAGGCCGACTAGGCTACGGGCTCAGAGGGAGCCGCAAGTTACAAATATATTTTTGTAACATTAGTATTTTTATAAAAGTAAGAGGCACTTTGATTTATTTAAGTACAATTTTTTGAAATTAAATCGTAATATTTTGTTAATAATACAAATGGAAGACGGTTCTGATTTAAATATTGTGCGCTAATTTTTAAGACGTTGTCATCCTTGAAAACTAAAGTGTGCTTGCGAATTTTGTCCATCCGCTATATTGCCCAACAATTTACACCTTGGTAGCACCCTTGTTTGTTGTCATTGTTAATCTGCGTTATGATTGAACGGTTTGCAATTTGAGATTATGTTTTTATATTGTTTTGAATGTAAAGAAGGTTTTTAGCCTTGTGTGGTGGGCGGCGTGTTGTTTCGTTGATATTTTCTACTGTGAAAACTTTATGAACTTAGAATTGAATCCGTACAGTAAACGTATTCATCATGAACATGAACATAAACATTCACCTGGTTAGTAGAGCCTACAAACGTAAGCTAAAAAAATTAACGAGGAAGCTCATTTGGAAACAATAAAAAAACTCAGAGGGGCCGGTCAGAAAACTTGGCATAGGGCCTCAAAAATCTTAAATTTGCCACTGGATAATAATTTTGAATTCGTCTATACTCTTAAAATTAATTTCTACCGTAGGCTGTTTCTGTGTTTCTTCTACGATCATTAGGTGTATACCCTGCCACGTGCTTGAGAAGTATTGATTCGTTTCGTTGAATTTGTCTTAGGATTTCGTTAAGTCCAATACTCAGATCTATAGAGAAATGTTTTTCAATTACGTTGTAAAACTTCCAGCTTGTCCCGCACTTGTTAGTTTCAGAGTTCTCCTGATGCGGTAAAATGCGATGCGTTAGGTAATGTGGCTTCTTATGGCTTAATTGAAGCTTCCGGGACGTACCCGATGGCTGCCAGATGACAAAAGTGCTGGACTTTCTATCAGACAGGGTGGTAAAACAAGGAAGGACACGCCAACGCGGTTAATGGTAGCTCGTAGCTAATGGGGGGGGGGCTCAAGGCCCCTGCATGGTAGCAGCGCCCGGAGTGACTCCTCCGATGACTGCTAGTAGGTCGTGCTCTCTCGAGGACTTTTGGAAACAAGGTCAATTGGGTTGGATGGTATGCTCCTTTTGCAGTTGGGTAGGGGAGAGGATTTCAACAAGTGAGGTGCTCAGCCTAGCTAAAGTCTGGTAGGTTGTGCGCTCTGAAGCCAGCAGTGAAGCGTCCGAGTCACAGCGGAGAAACCTCCCGGTACATATGAGGACCGGTTGGCCAGCGCTGCTATCTCCGACGTGGCCCCGCTGTCTGCGTAGCACACCGGATCAGCACAGGTCTGTTGCGTATCCAAGGCGGGCTCCTGATGAAAGAAGGTACTTTCACAACTAACATAAGACAACCCCTCCGAGGCCGCAAACGACCAGGGCAGACCATTCAGGGGAGAGTGAGGTTCAGTGTGTTGTCTATGGTGTGATAGGTGTATCAGTTGGAGGTATGTTACATAACGGCAGGGTATAGACTCCCTCAGAAGAAGGGCCCTAAGTAGGAGGGTATGGGGCGTCGTCCAGCAGAGTGCGGGGTCTCTTGACTACTTGGCAAGGGGGACTTTCGTCCCTGGCCATGTCACGTAGGTGGGGGTGTTGGGAGTCTGCTGCCCGGAAGGAGAGGCCCACAGAAAGTGTGAAGACAAACTCTTCCTCCGTTTGCAGACGGAGGCCCGTCCTGATACCTCGGTTACAAACAAACTAGGGCGAGTTGGATAGGATGCGGACGGAACTGTTCTGGAACTGTTCCAGATTACGGTTCTTTGTGGCAGATAAAAGGGGCCACCACGCTGGTGCTGCGTAGGTGAGTACTGATCTGATTAGTAGGAGATATAGGGTAAGTTTTGTGCGCAGCGTGAAAGGACTTCTGTGCGAGATGAGGGAAAATATTTTGGCTCTGACGCCACGGGCTTGTCGGAGTTTGGTTTGGACGTGGCCTGTGATGCTTAGTCGACTGTCAATAGACCCTCCTAAGTATTTCACAGACTTCTTCCAAGCGATAGGGTTAGGGGCTGGCATGCGGTTCGCGTACGCGTGATGTAGATCGCTTCGGATTTCTCCGCGTTGATCGCCACGCGCCACTTACGTAGCCAGGGAGGCAGAAGGTCGAGTTGGCGTTGTATCACTGTGCTAGCAAAACCAGGGTTCTGCGAGCTGTAGTGATACATGGCATCGTCAGCAAAAAGGGAAAGAGTGACTTTGGGATATACGGGCAAGTCGTTCGTGTACACGAGGTACAGAACCGGGCCGAGGACTGATCCTTGGGGAACGCCAGCGTCTATGGGGCGGTCAGAAGAGACCGCTCCATCTACGCTAAAGTGAAAAGTCCGGCCCCGGAGATACGACCAGAACACTTTCACAGTAGATGCGGGAAGGGGCGTGTGTGTCAGTTTATAGAGCAGACCGTCGTGCCAGATACGGTCGAACGCCTTGCTAACGTCCAGGAGGACGGCTGCGGTGTGCAGCTTTTTGTTTGCAGCATCAGAGAACTGGGTAACGACGCGGACTAGTTGTAGGGTGGTTGAATGCTCCCTGCGAAACACATACTGTTCGGTGCGGAAGAAACCATCAAGCAGCGGTACAACACGGGCGTGCAGGAGGCGCTCAAACACCTTCGATAGCACGGGCAGTAGTAAGATGGGTGGATAATTGTCAGGGAACATGCGAGATTTCCCGGGTTTAGGAATCATGATTACCCTTGCATTTTTCCAGAGGCGAGGAATGTAATTGAGGCGGAGACATGAGTTGAACACGTCCAGGATATGGTCAGTGACAACTGATGGGGCATTCTTTAGGGCGGTCGCTTCTATTCTGTCCGTGTCGCAGGCCCGTTTAGGATTCAGCCGTGCGATAGCATTGACGAGATCCGCTTTTTCGAAGGGGGTGAAGGATCCGTCAAAGGTTGGGCGAGATTGTTTTCGAGGAAGTCCTCGACGCGGGCCATGTGGTCTGCATCGAAGACGCCTCTGTGAGGGGGAAATTGTTCCTCAACGGAGTTTGCGAAGACCTCAGCCTTGCGCTACTGTAAATAAACAACACCCGTCGGGGAGTCAAGGGGGGGCGAGTCCTCTTTTCGCCGAGGAGGCGACCAGTAGCCAGCCAAACGGAGGCGTGGTCGACTTCCAGGGATTCGAGATAGTTGTCCCACCTATGCTGATTGACATCAAGCAGGAGTTGCTTTACGTAATCAGACTGTCGACGATACTGCCGCTTGACAGCGGGATCGCGAGAGTTTTGCCAGCTGCGGCGAAGGGGCCGCCGCTGGCTGATGGCTTCCTGGACTTCGAAAGGGAGTTGAAACTTCCTACGATGTGCTGGGACAGTGTAAGAGTGTTTATCCATGCAGTGGGTAAGAGTGTCATGGAGATGTGTGACTTGGCGATCCAACTCCCTTCGAGAGGGCGCTGGGGCCTCAGGGGCTGATGGGAACCTACGGCACAGCTCGTCGTGGTAAGAGCGCTAGTTGACTCTCTTACGAGGACGGGCAGGCGGGGAGTAGCTTGTTCGTCGGAGCGTCACAACAAGCGGATTGTGGTTGGACGATAGGGCTGAGATGGCTCCGACCAGTACGGGGCAGACAGCGTCCTTGACAATAACTATATCGAGAACATCTAGCTGGTTGGCGGGAATGCCAGCCCAGAACCTGTCGGTCTGTGCCGATGACGAGGACGTCAGGCCTGATCGAGGCGTATTGGGCGAGAGCACGGCAGCTTTGATTAGTCAAGCGACTATTCCAAGACCAACAGTTCTTTGCAGTTCATGTCTCCGACTGCAATGGTTGGTAGATCATGGTCAAGGAGCGCGTCAAGCTCCTGGGGAATAGGCACCAGGAAGATGTTTGTTGTAGATGGAGACCAGCCGAAGCTCGATTCCCGCTACGGTGATGGCGACCGCAGTCGCTTCGATGTAGGTAGTCGGGGGGGGGGGGGTAGAGGTCGGTGAGATAATCGCCTGTGGATAAGAATGGCTGTGCCGCCAGAAGCGGCTCGGGTGAGTGGCACTGGGCGGTCTGTACGATAAGTAGCATAAGCTGGTAGATTAAATAGGTTTTGGGGACGCAGGTGGTTTCAGAGAGGAGGACTACGTCCGCGTCATACTCGTTCGCGAAGCAGGCCAGCTCAGCCAGCCGCCTGGCTACGCCATTTGCGTTCCAAGCAACGAGTGTGACAGGCCTAGCCATTACGGGCAAGCAACAAGGACGTAAGGGAGGTGGTCATGATTGTGACGACCAGAGAATTCAGGTCGCGCGCAGCAACTAGTTTGGGCAGGAGATCTTCCATCCAGTACTGTAACTCCTCGATCGTTTGCACGCCCTTATCGGGCTCGCTCACGGCCGCAGGGCGGCGGACTGGCTGGGGAGCTGGCTTCGAGTTTGCTGGGGCTGCCTCGGGCTTGGGTGGTTGGACCGATGGTAGTTGCTGGGCGTTGGAGTGTTTTTGAGAAGGAGCTTTAGAAGCTGGGGGTTTCTGTTTAGGCTTCGGAGCCTTCGCGCGTTGGGGCGCGTAAGTGGGTTTGGATGCGGCGGCTGCCGCGAATGACTTGGCGGTGGAGGGAGGCTCTGTAGTAGCAGGGGTAGGGTCGTCACTAGGACGACGAGGTTGGACGGGCGGTTGGTGTGCTGGGCAGCCGCCGGAGTGGCGGTCTGCTGGACTTTGATTTGGCGCTGAGGCCCGGTCGGGGGGATTTGGGCAGACGTTTTGTAACTGCTTATGGGGGGGGTCGTCGAGCAATGCTCGGGGGCGTTTGTGTCGTGCAGGTGGTGGGCCGACATCTGTGCTTAGTCGACGGATGTGGGGATGGGTCGAGACATAGGCTTGGGTGAATAGTTTGAGGCCAAGGGACCGAACGAATTCGGTGAGTGAAGGAACCTTCAACCCTCGCCTGATGGCATCATTTCTGACAAACCACGGAGAGTTGGAGATGTAGCGGAAGGTTCGGGATTGGAAAGCTTCCAAACGGGCGACAACGGATGGGCTGAGTAGTACCCAAAAGGCGGGGGCTGCGTAAGTCAGGATTGCCCTAAGAAAGAGCAAGTAGATGGTGAGTTTAGTGCGCACAGGCACTGAACCCCGATGAGAGAGAAAGGGAAATAGTTTGGCTCTGACGCCTCTGGCGCGCTGGAGACTCAGAGAGACGTGAGGTGCAAAGCTTAGGCGTCGATCAAGAGTGACGCCCAAGTACTTTACAGTCCGTTTCCATTCGATTGGACTCCCTTCAAGGGAGAGGGACTGGCAGCGGGAAGTTAATTTATGAGAAAAGGTGATCGCCTCGGATGTCTCAGGAATTCGTGGGGAAGACACAGTTTCAGTTGTAGAATACTCAACGCTGAGTGCCGCTGTTACCATGACTTGAACTCTTGTTGTTGCTTGTGCAGCTGAGGCGGGCGGCGGAGTTTGGGCCAGCTTTCGCTTGCGCTTGGCAGATTTGGCTTGCACAAGCGAAAACTGTCCGTCCCCCGACCCAACTCTGCACATTGTCACAGCACTATTATCACTTTCACAATCACTTTCACTTTCGTGGGGAAGAGGCTTTGAAAGAAAGCCGGGTGAGCATGTCTCCATTAAGGAGGCAAGCGGCGACGGCAGAGGATTCGGAGGCGTATTTGACGCCATTCCGGACAAGCCGAAATGAAACGTCTACGCAACGGTAAGGATTGAGGGAGCATCAGACACTGAACTATTCACAGGCAGCAATTGAACACAACACAGACCGCACAGCACACGGACACAAAAACACTCCCGCACAAGTTAAATAAAAACTGTTTTGCACTGTAGATGTGTTGAATCTGTTGTAGTTGATGATGCTGATTATAATGATAATGATTAAAATGACGACAATGCAATATTTCCGCACAAATGGACAAAATTTTGCGGAGCAAAAACAGACACAGCATACCCTGGTAAATGCTCTAGGTAGACCGCTAGTGCTTGCCGTAGCATGTAGCATGTAGCATTGTAGTAGCGGGGCGTCTTTGCACCCGGTGCATGACTGCAGCATCTGGGTCGATTCCAATTGCTGCCTGAGGAGTGCTTGCCGCCTTGGCGCCGGAATTTTTAAACATCTTTATTTTTTATAAGGGGTTCAGGTCATGGTAGCACTGCCACTGGCGGCGAGGCGAACGGCAGGTGCCGCACGCCCCCGGCCCAGTAGGCAGGCGCCTTGAGGCGCCGGTCGTTCCCCGCGAAATAGGAATCCTCCGTGCCGGTGGCAAACGGTAACAACGCCAAGCAGTGTGCCAACATACTTGGGGAAAGATTGCACTGAGAAAGGAAAGTAGCATGGAAAGAAAGGTACTGAAGCTATTTAGATAGCATCAAGATAGAATTTTGTGGGGTCGTCTAAAATCGCCCGAGGACGTTTGACTCTTATAGGGGGGAGGTGGCTCAGACTTACTAATGGCCCTCATGAAGAGAAAGGATGAGGTCGCTGCAGAAGCAAAGAGAGTTTCTGGGAGCGACTGGTTAAAATAAGCAGGAGTAGGAACTCTGAGGCCTCCACGAATAACTTCTCCTGATGGACCCGCACATACACTTGAAGATATTAGTTTATTCGCCTCATGGCTGTGTGTAATAGAAGACAGATTATAGCCTAGGTTAGTGTAATATTCTATTGCCACCCGGATCAAAAGAAAAAAGTGGAGGTGGATTAGGTGTACCTTGTGATTCTTTTATTTTAATTGACAAGGAATATTTCTAATGCAAAATTAGAGTTAACAGTAAACACCAGAAATTCCTTGCTCACAGTCTGCTAAGCCAAATAAATTTAGAATTGAACTTAATTAGAATTCATATTTTATATATTTTGTGTATCAATTTTTTCTAATTATTATTAGGTCTTTCTGTCTTACGACTGGTTTGTACCCTCCCCGCATATACCTGTGGTGTGTGTGTTACGGAGACTCTCACAGGTATACCGAACCTACAGTTTAACGCCGGATACGAACGGCATAGTTGGGGAGGGTTTATTCTAGACAGGATACCTCTTGCTGGTTTGTCATCGCCTTGTGAGGGGGAACGGTTATATATCTAAATCAGATGGCCCCGGCGGGGATCGAACCGGCGCCGAAAGCGTAGCAGCGTCGCACGCTAGCCACTATGCCACGACCGCTCAATTTTTCCTAAAGTATTTGATAAAACCGTCTGGTTTTATTGGCTGTATTCTGTTGTTTTTGCGTTTTGTTTCCAAGCCTACTTTATATTTGTACTACAAGTTCCAGATAGACTCTATTAGTGAGAATGTTTCTCAAAGGCATCAGGACTGCAATCAACGAGGAACGAACTAGTTATATTTCTATGTATAAAAATGTATTAGTAGCAGTATTTGAATATTATTATTATATTTACGGTATAATAAGAGAGTATACATTAAAGTTTGACAACTAGAATTGTATTAACATGTTGGCAGATTATTAGATTTCTTAAAACAAGCTGGAAATAAAATACAAAGGTACGTAAGATAGAGACGCGAATGAATCGAATTTTGCAGAGAGTAAGAAGAAATTCCAAACAAACCAGGAAACCGTAGACAACTAAGGGATATGAATTGATAATAAGGGTGGAAGTATTTGCCTTATCTAAATGTACTACGTAAAAGTATTAGAAAAGAAAATAGAAAAGAAGAATAAAAATAGAAATTTGAAAAGAAGTACAAGAAGGAGAAGGGAAAAGAAGAAGAAAAGAAGAAAAAGAAAAAGAAGAAGAAGAAGAAGAAGAAGAAGAAGAAGAAGAAGAAGAAGAAGAAGAAGAAGAAGAAGAAGAAGAAGAAGAAGAAGAAGAAGAAGAAGAAGAAGAAGAAGAAGAAGAAGAAGAAGAAGAAGAAGAAGAAGAATGTTACTGGATGAAATATTCCGAAAAACCAATTCAGAGAAAGCATATTAGAATAACTTTTTTAAGTCTTGTAAAGAATATTGTTATAAATTCTACAAAATAGAGAGAACAAATTGTTTATACAATAAAAAGGAAACATTTTGAATAATATATTTTATAATATAATGCGATAACGCCGGAAACATATTATGTCAACGTCGCTTTTGCAGACTGCCAACGGCAAAGTAAATTATTCTCTTCTTGATTTTCTGTAATATTTTCTTCTCCGTTAAGATGAATATTTTATGGATATAAAAATATAGCGTTATCAAAACAAAAAATGTTGACACATGCGTCTTGGTAATTGGTTTCTTACAACATGAAAATAGTTTTTTACCTTGCAAATAAAAGATTGTAAACGCTCTACACTTTCACTGTATGGAAGTTATCGTTCAAGATTCACAACATTTTATTTTGCCATATTTGATGCATTAAGATGGAGACTTACAAATTTTGTATACAGTAGAATGTAGGATTACAAACGTCTAGTAGAGGAATTGTGATTACTCTCAGCAACGAACCATTGCTTAGGGTATTTATGATTATGAAAACATATAAGTCACAAGTTGTTCACAATGTCTACTATGTCATATTGTATAGTACATTAAAATCCGAAAATTAAAACTATAGCAATAGCTTTGTTGCCATGCCTTCTGTCGTGTCAAAGATAATAATTAACGTTAGAACAGTTGGAAAATATACCCCAATTTCATTATATGGGATCTAACATCAGCTGCACTTGGCGGACACACTCCAAGCAAGTAGCCCGCAAGACCGCTCGTCGACTATATACACTCCGTCCCCTGCTGTGAAGTAATTTTATGACCCGCCGCGCCGTCTAGGGAACCTTATCATCTCCACCTATATGGTGCCGATGGCTACCTACGCGATTCCCTATGGGGCTACTTGGCTGAGACCCATAAGCGAAAGCTTCAGTCTCTCATGGGCCGAGGATACCGCCGGGCGTGCAAAGCCCACTATCTGACATCAAATAAAACTATCCGTGAATCCCTGCGTGTCCGTTCCCTGGACGCCACTATATGGACACTGCCCCGCAAATTATATCGCCGCACCGCCCGATTCCAGGCCAACTACCTCATTAGCGCCCTCGTTAGCTACCAATCTGTGCCAGGTAATCTTGGACCCGACCTCGGCGTACACTAACTCTCAATTAATTAATTAATTAATTAATTAATTGAAAACCCACGGCCGGTAGCAGGCCACACACTAAAAATCCAGCCCTACCTATCGCCCCTGCGGCAGGAGCTCTATCTGAAGCTCAGGACGCAGCACACGAGCGGGCGACGGGCATACCCTTCGTCCCGCACAGCTCCTTGGTCAGGCATCAACTGCAACAATGTCGTAGATACTAAACGTGTTAAGTTTAATTCAGTTTGTAGTGCGATAAAAATGACTACACGTAGGGAAACAGTAAAGGAGATCCAATTAAAATATATATATACGTTCTGGCTGTTCCAACTATGTGACTGTCTGGCCGGGATTCGATGATTGAGCATTGTGCAAGGTGGGAGAAGCATGTCCAGGTACTACGGTAGGCTAAGTGGGGGTAAACCAAACGGCTAGTACACATATTTCACCCCACCTCACTTACAAGCGACCGCGTGGTGGGGGAGAACAGCCTCGATCATTCAGTCGTGGCCAGACAGTAAATGGGTTTGCAAAAATTGAGTGTTGGCACAAGAAGAAATTTGTGCACGTTTTAAACTTCTACGTTCTGTGAAAGGATGCACATGAGCATGTGCATGCATGTGGATTAGGTAATATTTTTACTAAACTAGTATTGCAATCACTAACACGCAATTATACTTTCCATAAGCCCTTTCAAGCCTCTCGGCTCATCTTCGGATGGAACACAACAACCTACCTAGAAACTTTCATCCCTTTATATATCTTTTCTAAAACTCGGAAGTGTCAACTTGACATAAACAAACATAGCAGGTAAACACCCTTGTTACGCCTTAGCAAACCAGCAGCCGAGTCACCACACCTTGTTCCAATACTTTTCCATTGCTGCCTGGTAGCTTTCAATTATGACCTTGTACTTTTCGAAACACTAAGTATCAGACTGCTACCAACCTTTATGTTCTACATTTCTCTCTTCCTTAATACGTGGTAAAATATGTCGTCTTTATCAAATTTCGCCTTTGAATTAATTAAAATATTTAAATCTTTTTTTGTTTCCTTTAATATTTTAAGTTATTCTCTCTACTTTCTTTCCACCGAATTCTGTTGAACCTTTATAATTTCATATTCCTCTAACTGAATAAAAAACTTATGGTTTTGTTCAACGAAATGGCTAGCGTATAGCGAACTGGATGCCCTATTTCCTTCCCCTCGTTTATGATCCGCTAGTCTGGACTCGAACTTACGGCTCGGTTTGTCTACGTACAATTTGCTACAATATTTTCATTTAAGTTTATGTACTCCACGTTTTTGTAAAATCGGAATTTCTTCTGTAGTACTATTCATAATTTTATCAAACACTGTCATACACTTTTTAATTGCTATATCTATCATACTTCTTAAAACATTCATAATAATGTTTGTCCTCGTTCCTATATATGTTATCAATCCCATGTAATTTTTATCCTTCCTATCTCTCATATGACACGTTTGGATTGTATGTAAGATATATGAGTCTTTCATATGAGTGATTACATCAAACCCAACAAACTCCAAATGTTGGGGAAATTGAGTTATCTGTAGCACTGTAATCTGCAAAATAAGCTGAATATAATGAATATAAATTTTAGATTCAAAACATACAAAATCCCTACAATTTTTGCATGTAAACACATGTTTTAGTTTCAAACCTGACAATCTCAATGCTAGTTTGAATTTCAAGTACACCAGTCTCCACACTGATCAATCAGAAAGCATAATGGAGGCAAAATGGCTGCCGTTTGCTTATATTATTATGTGATGTATTGATGTAAAGTGGTGTTGTTTACTCATATTTAGGATCTTTTTAGCATATTTTCTTACGTTAAAGTAATTATGGATGTACATAGTCTATCAGAAACTTCTTCTGTAAGCGTTGTATCACCTAGTAAAGCCAGAAAAAAGCTTTCACAGCCTTCAAAATGGAAACAGCCTTCAATGTGTTTAAAGTGTTTATATACTGACGTTTTAGCATTCCCTGTTTTTTAATGTGATTTTTTGTATAAATTTCAAATGTATTTGTTTATTTCTATTCCATGTGAAATTTAGCTTTAAATGTGACATCTTCCATAGAGGGCTGATTATTTTTGTTTTATTCATTATTACTATTATTTTTATTATTTATTGGTATAATAATCCCATGGTCAGCATTTTTCTAAGATTTTTTTGTATCAGGATCAAATCTAACAATGTCCTCATGTTTCAGTTTCATATCCAGCAATCTCCTCATGATTCAGTTTCAAAGCAGACGATCTCCTTACTTTAGTTTCAAAGACAGCAATCTCCAAATTTTAAATGTAAATAACTTTATTTAATTTGTGTATATGGACTTGTGATTTTAAAGATGTGTTTCTGATGCATGAAGGTAATTTTTGAAAGAATTACTTTTGTTGCTATTCTATGGGGAAATAGTGTTACAGTTTTTCCATTCTGGTGTAAAATTCTGAAAAGTGGAGGTTACTGAGTTTGATATTGAACCACTCATATATAGGGGTGAAGGTTTGTAAGTAGGTTGTTGTGTTTCATATGAAGATGAGCTGAGAGGCTTGAAGACGCTTATGGAAAGTATAATTGAAATACAAGGTAAGTAAATATTAGACTTTGCCACTAAATTGTCCTTATCTTTTAATTACGTAATAAACATATACGCCAAAACGAATATATGGGAAGCAGTCTCCTCTTAGCTTGTCGCGCTTACAACTAGAGGATGTTAAACAGGAAATTCTTTTAATATGTTGCACGTATTAATATGTTCTTGCTTTAGGCCGTCTTAGTAGGGTAGATGCGGCTAATGTTTTCTGTCCTGCATCTCACATGTTATTTTGCTTCCAAGATAGGCGAAGCACTTTATATTTTGCAAGCGTTCCCCAAGCAGAGAGCATTCCGTCAGGGCACCGTGCCTGCTGGCCGTCAGTATTGTCGTTTATCCCCTATCCCCTATCCCCTATTCAGGTTCATGTCGTAGAGATGTTGCTGAGGGTGAGGAGTAACATCTCAGTGTAGCTATCTCAGTAAAGACGGATTACATTTATTTAATAATGTTTACCAGCACTGCGATATTGATCTGCACTTACGCCTCAAGACTCACGGCGTTATTCTGTCACCTTGTCTAGCGCTATTTAGAAGCATCCATTAAAGAATACTAGTGAGAGCAAACAGCCTTGCCGTAATCCGTGCGTAATGTAAGCATTCTCTTGGTTATCACTCTACACCGTTACACACCGCTGTGTCCTCTCTGAACAAGCTCTTCACCATTCTCCTGTCCTTTTTGTTACACCCTGTAACACAAAATATTGTTGGATTTCGTTGTCCATGACGTGTCCGTTACTTAACTAAATAGCACTATTACATTAACGACGAGGAACACTAGGTTTTTTATAAGTAAAAGCACAAAGTTTTACCTTACAGCCTGAAACGGTTTTCTCCTTTAAAAGGCTTCTTCAGAGGCTGCCGTTGGTAGTCCTGTACGTCTTGTGGGCGCCGGAATCGAGTTTCGAAAGATCGATGCTGTGTGTGTGGGGCGAGATGTGTTCGAATAATGCGTGCGATTTGAATTGTGTCTGTTCGTTTAGGATGTCGTATTTAATTGTTTTTGTGTGTTTGTATATTTCTAATTGTTCTAGAGTCTCTAGTTTTCGGCCTTTTGTGTGTACGTGTAGAATGTTCATGTTATTGTCGATGTTCTTATATGTGTGGTTTGCTTCAATGAGGTGGTTTGCAAAGGTGGATTCTGTAGTGGAGTGGAGTGCCTTTGTGTGTTCAGTGTATCTCTGATTGAAGCAACGTCCTGTCTGGCCTATGTAGAATTTATTGCAATTTGAGCAATTTAGCTTGTAAACACCGGGTAGATCGAATTTGTTATGTGCTTTGTGTGTGTGTTTTGATAGTGTCTGTTCTGTTTTGTTAGTAGTTTTGTAAGCGATTCTGTATCCTGCTTTTTTGAATTTGTGGGCTATTTTTTCAGTTTGTTTGTTGATGTATGTTAGTGTTATGAATTTGTTGTTTTCTGTCTTTGTCTGTTGTTTGTTTTGTGTTTCGTGTAGGAGTTTACTGACTATTGTTCTGTCATATCCGTTAGATTCTGCTAGATATTCTATCGTGTTTACTTCGTCCTTGTAGTCTTTTTCATCTAAGGGGATGTTGTTAAGTCTATGTATCATGGTTCTGAAGGCAGCTAGTTTGTGTTGTATTGGGTGATTGGAGGAGTTGTGTATTAATGTGTCAGTTGTAGTTGGTTTTCTGTATATACTGAATTTGTGCCTGTGTTCTAGTTTTGTGATGGAGAGGTGAAACCCCCTTTTATTTTTCTAAGTTTTGTAATTTTTTTTTTTGAATTTTATTTAATTTTATTTTTATTAAGTTTTTTTTTGTAAAAGGGGAGAGACATCATATTTAGAACTAGGTAAAGAGAAACCTAGAGGAAGCAAAAGTGTGCAAGGCCCAAATACAATTACAGACATGTCCCCCCCAGGTGAATGACAGGACTTGCAAATGAAAAACTCTTTTAACCAACAAGCGTGTGCTTTATTCAACCTGTAATATCTTCCATACATAACAAGTTCGTAATTGTGTGAGCACACCATTTAAGACAGAATTATATATATCTATGTATTTCCATTAATTCATAATGTCACCAAGTAAATGAATTGATATTACTAATTGCAAAATTTCTGCCTGATCATGTATGAGTCAAAGTTGGTAATAATCTCATTCATTAAGCAATACTAATCTATCAGTGTTGTATAATATCAATTAGGCTAGCCTGTTGTCTCAAAACACATTTATGGTTATTCTCTTGTTTTAAATCAGTTACATATTCCCCAAAATATATCTATATATATAGTAAAATTACACACACAAACACATATACGACATGAATATCAAAACATAAACCGACCCACAGCAGTAAATAAATGAACTCTAATATGTATAGCTAGGTACAAATATAAATGATAACGTAAATGGAATATCTCAGCTCCTAAGCATAGATTCGCCAGCATATTCACAAGCATAGTTCACACCAGAGAATGTAAGTGACCGCCCCGAAACTCAAACAGCCAAACGAACCCTTAGCTTAATCATTAAGCATTAAGTATGTGTGTGAAAGAAAATCGTATCTCATCAACAGCATCAGACAACCCCCAGCTACGTTATTAAACTCTGCCATGACCAGATGACTTGATAGCACCAGCTAATTAACTCCCAAATGGTCTTAATTAGATGAAAGTTAGATCTTACAGTAAACTGCGGATGTGTGTGTATGTGTGTAACTTCTTACACATTATACAGTTATAAGATACTTCATTAGGTGTACTGTGGTAATGTTCACACATGCAATAACATGATGATCACACATAATTGAACATGAGAGTTTGTGCTAGAGTCTAATTTTCAGAACTTCACGAGTGAGCTTCTGGCGGCTTCTGTGCATTCACATGTTGTAGAGAGAGAGAAATAGATAAACTGAATTTTCCCACCTGGATAGTCCGGTGTACTTAGTTCGTATAGGCGAGGATCAGTGATGTCACAGTCATATCACCCGTCCCTGGTGCAGCTTAGCGTTGGAAAAGTTCTTGGTTCAGCTTAGCATCGAAAAGTCCTCGACTGACGGCATTGTGGCTAAAGATCGTCTCTGCTATTAGGGGGAACAGATGTTCGTTCGCCCCTGACATCCATCTCGTCCTTGGTCGAGCACCTGGAGCACGCTTTATCTAGCCTATCATAGTGATAGGTACGGAAGTCCTGGTTAGAAGTTCGCCGCCAGCCGAGACCAGATGAACAGCTTGGAGGATGAAGCAGAAATGAGAGCGAATCAACGTTTCGCTCCAGCCAAGTAACCTCCGAGCAGGAATGTACAGATTCACAGCTGGCTGGCAGTGCCAGCTGTATTGCGTAGCAACACAACCTTTTGTGTGTATAACTGACCGGCAACAAACAATCGTAACAGAGTGGCAGTGCGTGACGTCAGCGGCGCTCGTTTTTAAAATACTAATAATCTAATACGTTGCCGAAGCCAGTTCGGCACAGAGGTGTAAGAAGTTTATGGTATTGTTGTGTTCGTATTCGGCAGTGAAGGTTATGTTTTTATGTATTTTGTTTATATGCGTTAGTAACTGTTCACATTGTCTTTTGTTTCCCCTATATAGTATTAGAATGTCATCAACGTATCTGTGCCAATATAGTATTTTATGTGAGTGTCTGTCATTGTTTGTGAGTATTTTTGTTTTTTCTAAGTGTTGGAGGAAGGCTTCTGCTAGAATACTGGATATGGGGGAGCCCATGGGTAAGCCATCGTTCTGTGTGTAGTATTTATTGTTATAAGTAAAGTAGTTTTGTTTTGTGATAATGTTCAGAGTTTCTGTTATTTCGTTGATAAGTTCGTCTGGTGCGTTGTTCTGTTTGAGTTTGTTTTGTAGGATGGTGATTGTTTCAGACATGGGGATGTTTGTGTACAGGTTTTTAATGTCAAAGGAGGCTAATGTGGCATTATGAGGGATGTGTATGTCTTTTATTTTTGGTACTAGGTCTGTGTTGTTTTATACTGCAATGTTGTTGTCTAGTTGTGTGTGTTGTCTGATAATTTTGTCTTGATATTTTGCGAGTTTGTGTGCAGAGGTATTACGGTATTTGATAATGGGGCGGATCGGAATATCTTCTTTATGGATTTTGGGAAGCGCTTGGAGAGTAGGGGCTGATGGTAGGATTTGTTTCAGGTAGGGCTATTGTTTGTGTGTCATTATGTGTTTGGCTTTGTTGACTAGTTGTTTACTGTGTTTTGGTATCTGTCGGTGGGGTCGTTTTTTAGTTCTGTGATGTTGTTCTGTTCCATGAAGTTTTGTACTTTTTTGTGTAGGTTGTCTGTGGGGATGATTACAGTCGTGTTGCCGATCTTTCGAAACTCGATTCCGTCGCCCACAACAAGACGGACAGCACTACCAACGGCAGACTCTGAAGAAGCCTTTTAAAGGAGAAAACCGGTTCAGGCTGTAAGGTAAAACTTTATGCTTTTACTTATAAAAACCTAGTGTTCCGAGTCGTTAATGTAATAGTGCTATTTAAAAAATATTGAACAAACTATACATGCTGTTTAGAAACAGTGTAAAATACATTCAACCGACTTCCCCCAATACATTTTTAAACACGTGACGAAACAAACGGAACAACAGTTTAAAAAGAATGCATAAATATATTTAAAATACAGCGTTGCAATAAAAGAACCAACAATACGTATGCATTGTTAACCATCACCATCATCATCATATTCAAGGATTAAACCAAGAATGGTTTGTTCCGGTGTCAAATAGGCAAAGATTATAGCTGGTCACTTCAGCTCTTCCCGGACGTCCCACACATCCCCGTCCAGTTCCAGAGTTGTTTGGAAATGCGGCAGTCATCCATTAGGAAAAGATGTTGCCACCAATTCATTCGATACTGAGCCCTGTCGAGTATACTCATAATATTCGAATTCTAAAATAATTCTCATAAAATCCCAATTCTCAGACCCGTAAAGAAGTGTGTGGGAATAGCCATCACCTTGTAGAATTTTATGCGTGTTTCTTTTCTTGCTGACCCAAGGTCCGCCTAATTGTCTTGCACATACGATTGAACTTATGCAACTTATTCACAACGTCGTTGCTTGAATTTGCATTTTTAATAGTTAGAAATTTAATAATGGCGGCGTACGTAAGGTTACCTAAAAGTGCAAAATTAAGTTGGAAGTGAATATAAAATGGTGTCATATCTGTAACAGTGTGAGTTGCAGAACGAGGTTTGAGAAGGACATAGTTGATACTTTCAATATCGTCTTGAGACAGCAATATCGATATATCAGTGACAGAGACGCCATGTACATAACTTTGCGTTATGAATAAGTTATAACCTGTCAGTATAAGTTAGTGTTTTGTTGCTGTCTACTGACCGTCCACCGTGCTTCTGAATGTTTGATGTGAACATACTACATATACATGTAAGGATACATAACATGCCAGCGCACTATGAAGTCGTTGTTTGCAGTCCTCTATTCTCTATAACACAATATTTCGTTTCAATAGATATTCTGGACACATTTTTGTCAATATAATAAGATTTTGACTCTAACATCTTTGCGAAGCTAAGAAATGCAAAATTCCCTGCCTTTTCCTAGAATATAAACTTATAAATTCTACTAAAACTTTTTCTAATAGAACTATGATGAAAAAATGAGAATGTTCGAATACTTAGAGTTCAACAATAATTAAAAATTCACTGCAAGGTATTACTATAATAATTCTATAATACTTATAACTAATTTACCTCAAGATATATTTTTTCCTTTAGGGACATGTTTCGGGAGATCCTGTTCTCCCATCTTCAGCCTTCGCCATCTTGCTTCTGGTGCAGTATTTGTGTGTTGGCTTCTGGATGTTATTAAGGTGGTTTGTTGGTCTTTGGTCCTTCAATGTTGCATTATTGTGTGTGGTTGTGGTATATGTTTTTGTATTTTGTGTATTTTCGATGTTGAGTGCTTTGAATATTGTGTCATGTTTTGTATTGATTTGTATTTGTTCTGGTATTACTGTAGCAGAAAGTGATTGAAATACTATAATAATATATGTCTTATTTATGATTTACAGAAATGCACATTATATAAAATTTTAATAAGTCTAGTATCGACATATGGAGTAGAATCACAGACCACAACAAAAATAAATTAAAGAAATCTTTTAAGTTTTAAGTAAATATTACGGGGAATTTATAGCCAGTATGTGAAAGAGGTTACAAGGTGAGTGATAGGTGTAAAGGGGGAAAGAGGGTTTTAATGTGTAGGTTTTATATAATATATTAAATTAACGAGGTTTTGTTGGGCCGGACAATTAGCGAGGATGACGGAGAATGAAATAGCAAGGAAGGTCTTGTCGATGTGAGAAGGACGAGAGGCAAGCCAAAATCATTTGGACTGAGGGACTGGAGAGTCACTACGTCACATCGGGGACAGTTGGATAAAAAGATCAATACGCAGCAATGAGTTGTAGAACCAATAATAATTAGGCCAATTACATGGTATGTGTAAGCGATATAACGTACTGATTATAATTAATGACAAATAATATAAAGATAATCCATTACCACATATACTGTAACATCACGAGATGGTATAAACCAGGAAACTCAATTTAATTATGAAAAATATAGTGAAACTACTCAAATAGATAAATACTATATAACTGAATGAGGAGTGCAATAGGGAATGAGTGGTCAAATGAGAACAACCAAAAATAATTATATAAAGGAAAAATTATAATAACTAAACCAACAAACCATGAATAATAAATAAAGAATAAGTGTTACCGATAAATACATCAAAACAACAGTATTTTAACTTTCTTGCAAAATTCAAGGTTATAAAATGTCTGCTTAAGACAATAAGTTGATTTATTCAATATAAAAAACTTTTATAAAACTGTATAATAATGCAATAACTTTGTAACATAATTTGTCAATGTCATCTCTACAGAGTGGCGTCGTTGACACGGGATGAAATAATAATTTATTCTGTCCTCTCTGTTCTTGTGACGTTACAATATTTTTTTTTCAGTTCGTCATATTGACATTTAATCACGAGAAAAAATGTTAATAATATTGAGAACCGTATACGCAGTCAGAATTTATGAGACATAATGGCAAAAACCAAACACACAAACAAATATTTATGTCTATCGGTGTGTGTCTTTGTCAGTCTGTCTTCGTTTTAACCTTTCGCTCTCTCACTCTCTCTCTCTCTCTCTTTGTCTCACACTCTCACTCTCTCTGTCTGTCTACCCTATGTATAAATCTAATCCTTTCTCCCTTCCCCTTTCTCAGCACGCTAATCATTATTACGAGTCTTACGACTTGATGGATGCAATTTATCAATCATTCATATCCTGAGCAAGTCCCTTTACCTTCACATTACTTTCGCAACCTACATAATCTGACTCGTCCAGAGATCTTACGCTACATTGTGATGCCACATCCCCTGCGATGTAAATTAAACTTTGATTACTACAAACTATGTAGTATCTAATCAACGAGTCTCTTTTTTTGACAGATGTTTTTAATAAACCCATTTTTATACAACGTCTTTTTTTTAAACACCTAAAGAACCCCATTTATCATCGTTCAGGTCAGCCCACCTGATCTTCAAAATCTTTCTGTACTGCACACTTCAGAAGCAGTCTTAATTCTTAGCCGATCTGAGCTCCATGCTTGGCTGCCGTAATTGAAAGCGATCTGTACCTGCACATTAAATTAAGTTTTAATCATTGATGTGTACTTTAACAACTAAGGGTTGTTTGGCCGCAAGCTGATAGACTGGAGTCTGTCACTCCAGAGCTTCCTCTGACGTCTCACATCGACTTATGTGTCCCTTTGGGTTATAATTCAGCAGCTGTTTTGGAATTGCAGCAATCATCTTTTTGATTAAGGCGTTTCAACCATTTCATCCGATATGACACAATTTCATGAATCATCATCACCTCATCATCATCACCACTCCAAAGACTAGGCCTTAGACCTGTTTCGGAACCTACCTTCTCCTCGGTCTACCGACACCTCTCTTCGCAGTAGGGTGATAACCCGAGGCAGCCACAGGTAGACCGATAACAGGCATGTGATTCAAGTGTTCACGCCTTCTCCTTCTGTTTTCTTCAATCTTCTGGTGCAGTGATACAAAGTTTAAATCACGTCTAATATCCTCGTTTCTACTCCGATCCAAGAGAGAACAACCTTGCGTCTCTCTTAGAAATTTCATTTCGGCTGGCTAAATACTCTGCGCGTCTCTTTTACCAAGAGTCCATGACTTACTATCAAACAGAAATGTGGGGACAGCCACAGTTTTATAAAATTTCATTCATGTACCCTTCTGTGTTTTATGTTTGAGGTGCCTATGAATCGTTCCACAGTTGCGTCTAAATTTCGTTAGTTTACTATTGCTATCAATATCTCTTCCATATAAGATATCATAACGTGTAATAATTTAATAAATAAGAATTCATTTTATTCTTAAACTTTGCAAGTTGTAGGTTTGCCTGTCAAACGTATGACACTGTCCCAAATAGTTACACAATACACATTCAAAAATATGAAACTTATTATTTGCTATATTATATATTGTAATAAATTAGTGCAAAAAAATCAAAACATCACGAGTAACTGAAACAATAAACAAACACACACACACACCTGTGTTTTATTTTTCAGGTACCTACAAATCGTTCCACAGATGTGTTTAAATTTTGTTAGCTTGCTATCCCAATCAATATCAGTCAATTTCATGGATTCTGCTCATAATATTCAGTTCTTGCCCTATACCTCTATTACATCTACGGTCTACGAAAGATCGTATTAGTTAGTCACTTTCTAACTAGAAAGTTCTTATTCGTTAGTCACTTTCTCTGTCATGTAAGTGAGAAATCTCATTTCTGCCTCTTGAATACGATTAGCCTTGGATTTTGTTAAAGACGAATGCTCAGACCCATAGGGAAATGGAGGCCGTACGTTAGGCATGGTTTAGACTTGGTTAGAATGCATGTTAGAAGTCTTCAAGTTCCCGCACATACCATTAAACGTGCATAGTTCTGTCACCACATCAACGTTTGTAATGTAAGACACATTATACCGCAGATATTCAAACATTCTGACGTGGTCCACAACAGTACCACCTATCAAATGTCAGTTACATTGTAATACAAATCATATTGTTACGTAATGCGGAAAAAGTGTTACACTATTACAAAAGATTCAACGTGTTTCTCGGATGTTCCGGTGGAATCCGGCTGTAATGTTGTGTGCGTACGTGATCTCAACATGCGTAAGGGAGACACTTCTAGACGTCGCACAGTGGGGCCGAATGCCAAAGAGCTGGCCAAAATATGAAGACCTTTATAAATCGATCTAGAATTCGGTACTTATAGTTTTTTGTGGTCGCTGATTCCGAATCGGAAATCCAAATTTCAAAAACCAAAATGCCGGATCTAATATGACGGACAAAAATAGTAAAATATCACATTTCTTCTGTAAAAAGGATTGCTTATAAGTTTTTAAGGTCGCTGATTACGAATCTGAAGTCCATATTAAAAAAAAAAAAAAAAAAAAAAAATGACGGTTCCAACATGGCGGACAAAATTGGAAAAACTGAGTTGGTTTATTGGTTTTGGGGGTCAAAAAATACTAAATATTCAAAACATTCAAAGCAATGTAAAAAATATTTATTTTACGTGATTAGAAATTACAAATATAAAATGTAATTTTAAAAATATTTATAATATTACGATACTCTTTATTGTCAGTAGAATCGTCGGAATCGTTGTCCGTCGAGGATACAACTGACGAACCAACATGAATAACATTTGGAATTTCGGGTGGAAGTAGCAAGGCCACTGTTTCGGTTGATATGTATTTAATTTTTTTTTTTAGGAATATTCCACAGACTCGAAACAAATGGGTCTGAATGTACTAACATATGCGAAAGTACGTCTTCCATACCTACTTGAGAAATATATAGGCTATTGTATTAGGCCCAAAGAATATAAATGTTGAAATAATTGACATGTTTACCGTTTTAAAAGGCATAATCTATGCAAATACGTTGAGGTTAAAAAAATGAAAAGAATTTTTCAATATCCGATGAAATCAGATACTCCATACAATATTTTGCAAAAAAAAAAAATAAAACTCAATTTTTTTTTCGCAGATCCTTAATGGCAATTTTCGTTCTTTCATCAACTAATTCTAAGAGCATGCGTTTTTTGAAAAAATTAATAATAAAAAATTGTTAATTTTTTTACTCTTACACATTTTGTACGTTTGGGGGTTTTCCGAAGAAAGCATTTCATTAAAAATTAAATGCAGTTTTGCAAAATAAATTTTGCGCTTTGTCTAATAAGCCTCCGATAGACGCGCGCTTTAGAGAGTCACACCGCATTGCGCACGTTCGACTACACTTGTCTCATGAAAATTCTCAAGCACCTGCTATGATTTGTGAGTGCCTAAAACTAGAGGCGGGTTCTCTCTACGTAATCAAATCGCCACGTTTTAAGCCAGTCGAGACGTTCTATCTCTTTTGCACTAACATACGGTAAACGATATTCTTCACGACATATCACGATATACTTTACTTTTTTTTGAAAATTGCAAAATATAAATTTAATTTCCTAAGTTCTGTGGGTGTTGTTGACAGATAATATAAAATTTTACTGCAAAAACCTTTATATTTTAAAAGAGACAGCAAGTGGAAGTGAGTTTCACGGGAACCTTCTCATCTTGTTGGTGCTATGCGAATAACGTAGCGTTAAACAAATTAACGTTATATATGTATTGTGCTACTTTAAGCTACCCGTCATTAGTTTTGTCCGTTAGTAAATAGTGCAATCTTCACATTAAAATATGTTTTTCCATTCAAGTCTGCTTGATTATATTACTTTTTTATTATTAAAAACATTTTTCTGCATAAATAATGTAATTCTTTTACGCGCCAAACATTTGCAAATACCACTTTGCTAATTTTTAGTTAACTTTCATGAAACGTGTTTGATATCTACTTACTTTAGCTAAAGATTCCACTTTGCTGAATTAAAATCGGACGATTTTTCGAGTTTCTAGGACTGTTAACAGAGACGCAGTGTCGACTCATTACTGCGTGCTGAACGTGCTTCTAGCGAGAAGGTCTCTTTACAATTGTTTTTCCAAGGATGTTGAGAGTTTTTCGACCATTCAACTGTACATGCTGAATCTTGGACTCTTACTCTAACTATGCTTATAATTCAAACGACCTAAATAGTAACTTTATTTTTCGACTTTTGGCCAGCTTTTAGATGTTTGGCCCTACTGTGCGTCGCCAGCCGCGCGCACTGTGCCCGCAATCAATTATGTTTTCGTGTAGCGCTAATGGGAAGTATGGACGTTTGTGGATTTTCGGCGGCGTATAAATAAAAGTACTCAGCGAAGCTCAGTTCAGTTATTGTCGGGCGATTTAGACAGTGCGGTTCGAAGTATTGTGGGGAAGTGTTATGTGTTTTATAATTGTGCGGGACAATTGTAATATAATTGTGTTTTATATTAGTTGTCATTATTATTGCGTGTGAACAGTTTTTATTTGTTTTGTTGTAAGATACTGTCTTGTTGATTACAAACTTTTTAATTGTGATAATTAAAGCTGGTAGTTAGTGACTTAATTGGTCTCTTGTATTTTGTTCTCCACTGTACCATGCGACGATTAGTACACCATAGTAACAATATTGTTTATAAGTAATTTTATCATATTAAGTACATTTCTCTTTGCTCAAACAACGCACTTTATAGCCTTGCTGGTATAATTTTTGACGCCCTTCTAAAATTGGAAGCAGTGGAGACATACTACTTCTTTCTTCTAGTTAGTATTTTTGTGTTGTAATTGAGCAGGTGAAAATTTGTTTGTCTTGAAAATAGTTGAAGCAGTTTTCTTACCTTCAAAATAATAGATAATGTTATTTTATACCTTTAAATTGTTTAGATTATTTTTGCCTTTCAGCTATACTACTATATTTGCAATTCTATTAAACATTAACGATAATATTTTGTTCTCGCCATATTACTTTTCTACCAGTCAAGTATGCCCTAGCATTTTTTTTCGTACTTCAAAACGTGATTCAGTTCTTCGATTTGTTGTCGTTTGTCAGTTTAAGGGAAGTCTGACGTCAATTTTCTGAAAAAATTAAGAGTTTCTGTTTTTGTTCTTATATTATTTTATGGTTCATTATGAACATTTTGATATATAATACACAGAAATTGGAATATTTTGATTATGAATTTAATTGTTTTAATTAACACTCCACTCCCGCTTGGCCTGTTAGTGGAGCGCACTTGGGACCGCGGTTAGATTATCTACATTCCTTTACACTGTTATTAACTTGTTATATATTATTTTGGTTATATACAACAGATGTGTGTTTTATAATGTGATTCCTAATTCTAGTGTTGGCAGCACTGTGTATAGTGTTGAACAAACCAGCTGATCTTTTAAATAATCAAAATAGTTTAATTGTTAACGTTGTTAACGTTGTTAAATAGTGTTGTTAACGTTGGCTTTGCTAACTGTCATTGTTTAGTAAGCCTCCTGCTTGTCGTATTATAACTGTAGGCTTTGGAATTATAAACGTTGATAAATTTGCGTGTTTTGAGACGATAATATGAGTTTTTGGAATTAGGTCCTAAAGAAAATTGTAAATTTAGAACACAGAGTACAACACAGAAACTAAAAGATATCAAGTAAGAATTATCGAATAAGCTAGACGAATAACACGGCAAGCACTTACAATAAGAAAAAATACAGCTAAAAAGTTTCAGAAGACTGGTCACGTTCCGAGAGCAGCGAGAAAAAGAAATATCAAGAAAAGTTTTAAGAACTAATCCATAACAAAAATACTAGTAAGGAGACCATGAACAGAAGTTTTACTTACTGTAAAGAGACTTTAAAGTCAGTTTGAAAAAATGATACAGTACCGTTTACCAAATGGTAAAAGCTTAAGAGCATGATAGCGCCGCCAGCTAAACTCAACATTTTCATGGTTACTGAGTTACGCTCTATCGTCGTCCAAGCTACGAGGCAACGCTCAAACCATCGTGTTTATATCGACCGGCACGTTTATTATTTGTCCTATAATATTTTGACTGCCGTGGACGAACTGCAGGCGTCGTATCTGCATGAACGGTAGACGCGGTGGGACCAGACGTTGAGTTATACAATCAAGCGGTGGCAAATAATCGGGATACTCGGGGTACACGAAGCCATTGGATCTTGACAAGTTGGGTATATTATCGAGTCCTAGGGTCCTGTAACACGTTTCGCACACTTTGAAGCTAGCTACATCGTCGTCGGGGAACTCAGCAGCCAGTATGTGTTGACTCTTTTGCGGCGGTGGTCGCAAATCTCTCTCGAACCATAAGCGATCCCAGACGGAGCAGGCGTAACCGAACTCGTTGTCGTCGAATCGTTTCGTGAATTCCGCATCTGCTGCTATCTCTTCAGTTTTCAAGCGTTTTGGCGATACCGCAGCGATTGCCTGTTCGAATTCAGCTGCTTTGTTCGCTCGTTTAGTTGCCATCTCAATTTTCTTATTCAATCTACAACGTTTTACTCGTTCGTTGGTTTTCCTTCGCTTCTCTGCCAGTTTCATGTTGTAGAATGCATCGATTTTCTCCTGCTCAGTCATCGTCGACGCGAACGGTGTACTTACTAATTACTCGTTCAATTCTTCGCGCATCAAGTCATCTAGTTTTCGTTTTTGTTGCGATGGGGCCGCTGGTACCGAAGCTTCACCGCCGACAGCAGCCGCTCGTTGCTGTTCCTTCTCGAGCTTTTTTCGTTCCCGATATTTCCTTTGCTCGCTCGACATTTTGTCGTTTCTTGATCTGAGCCTTCCCGTCGCTGCTATCCATTGTCGAACGCTGTTTTAGTCAGTCGCCACGTTATGGTTACTATATACCAGCAGCAGTGCATTTCACCACAACACAAAACAAACCTTTATTTACAACAATCCCAATGACATTACGTATCTGTGTTATATCTTCACATTTCTGCGGTGAGTAATTAAATGTAAAGAGGAAGTAGAATTTGCATTTACGATGCAGTACAGACAAATATTTTAATGAATAGATGCAGGATCGTTAGCTGAATCACGTACGAAGACAACTATTAACTAGAGACAATAACCTATATACAGCTATGCAGTGTTGTTTGGTTGTTAGGTCTTTAATCTGCGACGACGTTAGCATGTTAGCGGTCGCGGTTTTAGTTAACGATTCCCGGCTGGTAAATTGTGCTAACACTTGATTTTATACATTCAGGACGCTTTATCAGTCTGGTTTAATTGTTTGCAGTGATATTATTTGTAACACATAATATATTTGCGACGTATCAAAACAAACCTTTATTTACAACAATCCCAATGACGTCATGCAATGATGACGTCACGTAATGATGACCTCATACAGCGTGACGGTAAATAAAATAATGTTACAGAAAGTTTCAAACGATGACCCGCTAAAAGACATTATCATGTCAAAAACTGACAAATAGCAATATAAGGCACAAAACAGTGGAAGCATAGTAAAGGGTGGGAGGGATGTGACCCTAAACGTGTCGTACCTCCATAGAGTAAGTGAGTATATGCATCTTCTATGCATCCTGTTATCAGCCACTAAAATTGTTCTTTGTTTATTGTAGTATACAGATGTACGTATTTTATTAATCAAACTAAATATTCCATACTTTACGTGAAAATATATTTCACTAATACACTTTCCGTTATACGTAGCACTCATAAAGAGAGGTAAAGCACACTCTCATATGTTGTAAATATATATAAACAATTGTACTGTATGGCATTTATGATCCATAAGCTGTGCAATTTTAATAGGAAAGTGGGACGTTTATTACAGTCCCATTAGCGTAATGGCGTAAGTCCGGTAAGAAGAACTAGCATTATTACGTACAAGCTATGTTTATTAGTGTAATTTAGACATTAACAATCCTGTATGCACTGGCTTTTGGGCGGTAGCAGAGATTATTCGCCTGTGTGTGCGTGCGCGCGCGCGTATGTGTGTGCTTAGATTTTAAATCAAAATATCTCATCATATTTTGAGTTTCTTGCAGTAATTGAATACCGTATATTGTACAGTAAATAATAAGTTTGTTTATGAAAGTATTTTCTGTGAATATTCGGGACAGCGACGTAAGTTCCACAGGCGTAATGTTGTTGCAATTACAGAAAGTTCTACGTGTTTCTCGGCGAGGCCAGCTGAAATATTTGTCTGCATACATGTCACATAACACGGGAGACAGTGTTACGTAGGACGGAACAATCTCGTACAGTCGACAGTGTTGTTCGACAAGCTTCTCGACGGGCCCAGCCGTGATTGTTTCTGCCAAGGTCGCGCTCTAGAATGTTTGATTGCTTGTTAAGGACGCATTTTTTGGAACCTTGCATTCTATAAATACCCCACACCTGTTGTTTAGTTTCCAGTTATTGTCGGGCGATTACTCTGTGCGTTCAAGTGGTTATTGGTGAAAAGTGATTATAGTGCAAAAGTGATATTAGAAGTAAAGGGATAATAGTGACATTATGATTGGTGTGGAAAAATTAACTTGAATTATTGTACGAGTATAATCTTGTTGATTAGCGTGTTGATTACAAACCTTTAATTGTGATAGTTAAAGCTAGACTTTTGTGACTTAATTGGTGTCTTGTATTTTGTTTTAAACTGAACCATACCGCGATCAGTAGACCGTCGTAACAACATACACAGTTAAAAGTTTGAGTATAATTTGAGTATAATATGTTTACTTGAATTAACCTCAATCTATACTGATATATAATCAAGCATCTTCCTTCACTTGGAACTTGTATCGAGCATCAATACATGGGATATAATGAGCATAGGCGGTGATGCTCAAAACATAACCCAAGTAAGTGAGAACAACTCGATTCTATACTAACATAATATTAAATGCTTTACTTCTA
Source organism: Magicicada septendecula (assembly GCA_034769895.1). NCBI lineage: Eukaryota > Metazoa > Arthropoda > Insecta > Hemiptera > Cicadidae > Magicicada > Magicicada septendecula. The sequence goes on from CM068371.1 coordinate 469,963,610, forward strand.
AAGCTTATGAGTATAGAGTAGACCTATAATTTTTTCTCTCAGTAGGTTATCAGCCTATTATACAGCAACCAACCTGTTGAATAGTTTTTAATTTCAGAGTGTCCTTTGAATTGTGCCAACTTTTAGACAGAAACCGTAAAGTTTAGAAGTATACTTTTTTTTACTAGATTTTCACAAAAAGATTGCAGTTCCTTCTTTGTTGTTTAGATTAAAATTATGGACCCGAGACTTTAGATTGGTTAGATACTTACAAATGCGATTTCTTTGATCAGTCAAAGGTTGTATGAGTGTCCAGCGTATAAGACGTAATGATATATGGCAGAAATATGGCGTACAACCGTTAACATAAATACCATCGTGGTATAAAGAAAGATTATGGGAGCATGCTGGCCACGTGTCACGGGATAGAACAACAAGCGAATTTATGAGCTACAAGCCGGTGGAAAAGCAACAATGAGGTGGTAGACAATGAGGATACGTTGTTGGAAACTGAGCAGGCAGAAGTGCAGATTCTTGGCAAGCAAGTAGTAGAAGATGGAGTAGCTGAAGTATTTTACATATCAAACCAGAACTGTGGCACAAAGAGTTTGGGTATTTGTTTTAGCATTCGCATGTACATATTGAAGTCAGTTATGGAACAAGTCTCTGACGTCAATTACCTGCGTTGCACTATCAGTTTTGGGAATGGCAAAGGCCGAAATATCACTACATAAATATCAAGGTTTCAGATGATGCGTGGTGTCATATATACAACGCTGAGGACAAAGTCAAAACAAGCCACAAGGCTTAAATTTTATAAAATAATGGTAGGGACTGTTTTACTATGCGGATGTGAAACATGAGACCTTTCAAAGAAGGTTATAAACCAGACACAAACTTAGGCAATGAAGTTTCTGAGAAGAACAAAGTGTTGAACGAGACAGGATCGTTTGCGCAATGAGGATATTAGAGAAGGCTAAAGGTATTATTCATAAATGTTAAGATCCAGACATATCGCAGGGAATGGACATAATGTGGACAGAATGGAGGATGGACGACTACTTAAGGTTGCGTTTCAAAGTAGACCCATTGGTACAAGAGATGTAGTAAGTTCAATAGTGAGATGGAGAGATAGTCTTTGAAGACGGAACAGGCAAATTGCCTACTCCGTGAGGCGAAGAAGAAGAAGGAGATGCATATCCATATTTTCAAAATATATGTTGTCACTGTAAAACAGACATAAGGTAAACAATAATGTCGTATAAGGTACTTTCAGGAGACAATTATTATTTTTTATGTAATATATTACGCAGATATAGTATGGATATTTTATTGTACTTACATCTAATAACGATAAGCTTCTATAGTTTTTACAATTATATTAGACATGCGTATTTTAGTAACTTTTTATCCTTAACAACAATTTATATAAATATATTCCGTATATATGAAGAAATAACTAGTAGATTCCAGTACGTTCTTTCATTTATTCAAGTTTTATAACTTCATTTCCATTCACGATTTCTATAAAAACTTGATATTGAACAACAATTCGAAATGTTTCGTTGTTAATGTTTATAACAGCAACTCATATTATACCAGTATCTACACTACCAGTTTTCTATTATACATAGCGAGAATTCACACACAAACACACAAACACAGACACACACTTCCCAGATAATTCAATCAGATTTAACTGACTTATAAGTAAAATTAATTTCAACAGTTGAATAAGCGCGTGTTGTTGTATTGTTCGCTAATTGTTGCCGTCAGTAGTGTTATTGCTAATTGCCATGCTGTACAGCTGTGGGTTGTGGGTACGGCTTTACGCAACAATGAGAACAACGCTAGTTAGGCAGCATGCGTACGCTCAATACAATTCGGCAGCCTTATTTAGCTCAGCAGAAATGGACATTGACATGGAATACTGGTTGCAAAAATAATTTCTAAAGTACACTAAACGCAAACGTGGATTTGAATACTTGTATACAAAGTACTGCCTACGCATTGTGCTATTAGTGGATACAAAATTAGACAGTTGAAAAGAGACGTCAGAATACAGTTTCATATTTTCAGAATATGCGCAAACAAAATAATGTTTAAAATTAAATAAAACCTAAAGAACACGAAATATAGAATAGTATATTGTAAGGGTACATATCTTTACCTAACAATAATGAAGAAACATGACAAAATAAATTATTGGAATAATTAACACTATGAACAAAAAGGGATGAGTCAGAGATTAAAGAATGGGTGATTCAAAATAATAATACGATCAAACATGTCAAGGTAATCAGGAAAGTAACCTCTAATAATAAAAAAGTAACAAGCAACGAACCGAAACGTTGAAAACAATAATACAAGGCGATTTAACCACAATAGCCCAATAGATGGTAAGTGAGAGAGTAGGACCAGCCCCAAAAACCAAGGATAAAATATAAATTATGACATTTGTAAGTGAATAACTAGAACTAGTCACCACACTAACCTAAGGAGGTATAAATAATTAGCATGGAAGTGAGAAGATAGAACCAGCCCTAACACCAAGGAACGGATGTATAAAATATAACAAAATGAAGTAAAGACAGTGAAAGTGTACAAAACCAGATAGACCAAGTGAAAAGAGACCAATGGATGATAATAGTATATAATAATAATGATTGTAAAACACAGACAAACCACCTATAGTAAGAAGTGTTAAATTTTAGTGACTTAAATTGTAGAAGGGTACACTAACCCAAATAAATAGAGATAACTATGACAAATCAAACTACCACGACACAAAACGTATTAATTGTATAATCAAACTTAGTAGAGTGAGAGATAGTGATTTAAAATGATAATGAACGTTTTTAAACAAATGAGAAAGAGAATTTTAGTAAGCAATACCCACCTGTAACACTTAAACCATATAGAGTGCAAGGTGTTAGCATTAATATACCCCAAGTAAATATAACCCCATTAATAGTGATAAACACTGATAAGTCAGTGAAAAAAGTTTATGAGTGCATAAAACGTGAGTGAGAGATAATGATTGCTAAACACAGGAAGGACTGTGGCGATTAAAAGCAATTATAAGTGAACACCAGTATGTGATAAACTAAACTATAGTGTAGTAGAATTAAGTTAGCAGTAGTAGTAACTACATATCATGTTCTAAATTTTGAACAAATAATATTCTAAATGACAATTTATACTATTACCCATGAGTTTAAGAAAAATAGACTATTAGTGTGTTAATACACAGCATAGTGAATTTCTAATATACAGAGGTATAAAACCAATCTTTATTAACCCAAAATGATAAGGGAAAGACAATTAATAATAACATCATCATTATAAGATTTTTAAATAAAAATATAGTAAATTGTTATTAGAGTAAGATATTAATGACCTAATGTCATATAGGATTAGTAGTAAGGATTTATCATTATAGTCAAAATGTTTAATTAATGTTTATATGTTTGTTGTTTATACTGTGTAATAATTGTTACTCACCAAAGAGTATGAGTACATGATGAAAATGAACATTGTGGGTAATGAAAAGTAAATAATTATATTTTTAATGAATAGAATTATGCCTGTGGGAATTGTTAAACCATAAGATTCAATGTTATATGTTAAGTAATAAATAATAAGAAATAATAATTAAAAACAAACAAAAACTGTAAACAAGAAACAAAATAAATACAGACAAATACAATGATACTAAAAGGCAGTTATGACAATAGACAAGCCAGAATATGAAACCAGTAAAATCACATATAATTACAAGAACAGACATAAAACCGTAGAACAAATGAATAAAATCATGTATTAAACCAATCAGAACCCATACAAGGGGAAAATAAAATGTAATCTTTGTAATTAAATAAAAAATAGCAAATTGCTGTTTAGGCCTAGGCAAATGCCTAACTGTAAAACTACAAAAAAAACTTCAATTTTGAGAATTAAACAACAACATTAGCAAAACTAAGGTATATAAACAATAAAAGACATTTAGACAATCATGTTAAGAAGGAAATATTAAAGTGATCATGTAAATTAAGATAACAGTGTAATTAAACAAAATCAACAGAACTGTCAAAATGTTAATACCTAAGTAAACACAATTGTATTGGATGTCAAATTAATCCTTGAACCAAAATACGAACAGTGGTAATGATATTTAATACTTAAAAGGGAATACTGAAGATTAATTGCATTCAGAAGATCTGTAACCATTTTAAATAAAAATTCAGATCTCCTAACAATGGTCTTAAGCCAATTTTAACCAATCAGAATTTCTGAGTTACCATGACAACAGCAGAATATTGACTATTTTCAGTTAGGAATGTTAGAATCTGTAGTGACGCTTAACTGAAGAGACGCCACGCCGTGAAGGGCCCAAAAGTTTATCTTAAAACATTAAAAGTGCCCTAATTTTATGAAGAAAAGGACCAGACCAACTGATGAGAGGATGTTACAATCAACCAGACCAAGGACCAGTTCAAATTAATCCAGATGCATGGAATATAAGGAATTTGACAAGAAGAAGACGCCAGACGTACCTGAAGCCCAAGATTTGAAGAAAGAAGAATAGACATCGACGAACTAACCTACGTTAATATTTGACAATACACTTCTTATCAACTAACGATAAGTATTGCTGAATTCATTGAACTCTTAAAATAAATTCTCTTTCAAATTTATAACTAAACTGTGAACTCTCACTATCACTGAAGGTATTAATTTTCAAGGACTGATGAATAAACATAATTTGTAAACACTAAATAACTGATGATAACCTATGTATTACACCAACGACACTGTCACACACTTTAACACCACAACATTGAATTTAAAGTAAACCTTGTTTGATTTTAATGCTCAGGAACATTAAGTGAATATATTGTAATTTATTATCTTGTTGTTAACACTTCTTTGTCGTACTTAAAAGGACTCTATTTTGGCAAATTTATTTTGTAAATAATAATCAACGCTGTCTTGTGGCGAATTGAAACATTGTATTGCCAACCCAGCCATCCGCTGAGTGAACGACTATTTATTGCCGAGGCTAAAATTATTATATTGATTACTATTTTGTACAAGCGCTAACAAGAATTAACAGTTCTGAGCCTAATAAAAAAGTGTGTACCATTAACAACTGTCCAGCAATTATTTATAGAAAAATATTATGTATGTTTTGTTGTGTAGCAGTGAGTCAACCTAACCAATATTATTTCAAGTTGGTAACACGTTTTCCCCACTCAAACGAGATTCGAGTTCATGCCGGTCGGCGAACTATTCAAATTTACACTAACACACTGTAAAACCATCGAGGTAAAAACTTTTAATTGTTTTCTCGCAAAACAATTTGGCGCCTATCGGGCAGTACAAAAGAGTGAGAAGGGACAGGTAAGGCACACAGGCTACCAGACGCTTCTGAACGAGACTTCATAACGATCGCATAAAACTACAATTTTAAACTTGCAAAATTATAAACGACACAAGTTAAACACTCAACACAAGTCATTTAACAATATTAAAAAAAAAATGATATTTAAACTTTCTTCCAAACCGCGTATTTTAACAGGGGTATATAAGTTTTGAGTTTTTATAATTTAAATTCTAAAATTTTCATATTTATGTATTTTCATACTTGCCTCGTGTGTAGTAGGCTCGTAAATATTTAAAAAATATATGTATCTTTTACAGATTCAACACAAATTTTAATATTTGGCAATACCTTTTTAATAACATTATATTAGTAGACCTACGCTCAGCTTAATTACATATAAATGGAATATAAATGAGAGGCCTAACGCATTTTACTGTGCAAACCTAAGCTGGCATATAACAGGATTACACTAACACAATTTAAGCACACATGCCAATATAACTCATGTAAACACTGTAGCCTTATACACATGGTTGATTATTCAAATGTATTAAAAATCGGCTTAAAAAATTAAAAGGTGTAAACCCAATTCCGTTTTATGGTATTTATCAAACATAATGCATAGAAAAAGAATTAATTTATAATTTTTGATAGAAACGTTTGTATTATGAACAACACAATCTGTGCTTCTGTCAAGCAAACGTTATGTATGTATACAATTTTAGAAATATCTCCACGGTTTTGATTATTTAAAATCAAACTTTTTAAAAATTGATTAAATTTTAAGTGCTGATATTTTCCATTGAGGTGGATTTCTGTAAAGCGTCTTATAAATACAATTCCAAAGAATCAAGTCACGGAAAAAATAAAATATAAAATAATTATGTTCAGAAATAAATAAATGTTTTGTTGCCGAATGGGTGTCGAAACCATTCTTGAAAATGAAATCACGTTACTCAGATAACGACAGAACAAAAAATTATATTAAAAATAATAAATATTTTGTTTGCCGAATGTGTTGTGGTATAATAAAAATTATCAGATCACGTTCATTCGTCAGTTGTAGATTGCTAACATGCATTTTCATTAACTTTTGAGAAAAATACTACCCTTGTTATCCTTGTTCATTAGAAACAAGTGAATTCGCAACTCACTGAACTTATGATTGCTCAATAGATACAGATGTAATAAAGAATAAAACGATATACTTAACACTGCCACAGTAAATAGTACAAATTACCAATTACTAAAGTCCTCCCACAATAGTTCACTGTTATCACTTTACACTAAATACTTGTCAAAACACGCACATCCAATAAAAAATCACAGAATACCAACTCCTATCGCTTCGATTTGGAATTTCAAAATTACTACGGCGAACTGTGTTCACAATTTATAGCTGTCTACACAATTACGTATCAAGATAGACACAACAGATGTCTAAGTCACAGCACTAATACTCAGGATGTCATTTAATCTGCGCAAGGATATAACCATACCCCAGTCATTTTTTACTCGAAAATTTCTAACACTAATTTTTATCCATTTTAGATAATTTTGATTCGTTCTGTTACTCTAAAATACGGTGTAATTGAACCTTAAATTATAATTTCAGAAAGCATAAAAACTGAAATTAAACTACAAATTTCGTAACGGTAAGTAATCGGGACTCGGCTAAACATTAATCGCAACAAATCAATAAAAACAAATTGGGCATTAATCAAATGAACTATTCGACAGGGTCAGCTCCTAGTAAAAGAGTTTTGAAAATAAGAAAAAGGAAAACTCAATCTTCAGGAACATCCTGAGGCTTATAGTATTATCAGCCATTAAGACAACACCAAGCAAAAGTCTGAGAAAATGTTGTTCGTTATAAAGAAAAAATATGTCAATTTCTATGGACACAAAAGAGTGGACTTAGAACAGAGCGCAAACAAGATCCTCAGCTTCTAGAAAAATAAAGTGATACAAGATCCTTGTGAGAAAGAAGTCAATAAAGAACTAGAAAATTGACGACTTCGTGTAGAGTGTATAATTACACTTTACAGTTTGCAAGTGTTCTCTACTCAGACAGCACTCCATCCCCTGTTCACGTTCATGTTGTCGTCAGAGCTAAGGATACCCTCCACGTCAGTAAGGCTTTCTTTCAGTTAATGATAATGTCATTTAGTTATAGTATAAACACACTTATTGCTTACTAATACTACCTATGATATTAATCTTTTATTGTGGTGCCTACGGTTTCGGTCAGAGACCATCGTCAGAACGTATACACTGTGCACTCACGGTCACAATATTGTAAAACAGTTACTATTTACAAAAAAATAATTCGTGAACACTGATTAATGATCGTGAAACGTACGTTTGTGTTCAAAGTTTCTAGAGATTGAAATCAAGTTTCTGTTGACCGAAAATAGGAATGTAATTAAAATTTAATTCTAAATCATATGTTTGATACCTTCAGGTTATTAACAATGAATACACAACAACAGAAGATTGTTCTTACAGTTGTTCAACACTCTTATCCAGCTCCGCTACAATGATCTTCTGTTCTTCCACTTGTACGTCTCCTGCTACGTCTCGTATTTTTTCTCACCTTATCCTCAACTATAAGTAGAATCTTAACCGCGCGTAGAAGCTGGGAAGTACCCGTGTTAAAAAGTACGGGAAGAGTGTGGAGTGTGTAGATTTGCATGTCTGATGTTAGTCTTATTTTGATAATTAACACATCTTAAAACTTCCACCTTTATTCTACATTAGTTCTGCATCATTCTAATATTTTTTGTGTGCAAACACTTATAAAAATAAATATAAAGCAAACAATAATCTCAAATACGGAAAAGCGTAGATTGCGTTCAAGCGAGTTATATCTTTATGTTGAAAAATACATAGAAAAACTAATAAAGTGACTGTTACCAGGAAATTCATAACCCATTTTAATTACAAAAGTGTAACCAAATAACAAACAATGGCTATTAGACCATTGAATAAAGGTAGATTGTGTGAAAATCTGGACAAAAATCCTCCAGACACGAAATTTGGTAGAAAGTTAGGTTTTGGGGTCACTTCAATGGGGGGGAAAATCGGACACTCCAGCTCACCGCTGGGCCCCCCTGGGGGGGTTAAAGTCGGGGCAAAACGGTTTGTTGTAAATATCTCAAAAACGAAGCAAGATATCAAACAAAGTTGAATACAAAAGTTGTAGCCGACGAAATTTCCCATCAAAATGATTGTTAGTAATTTTTTGTCAGACGCACTGGGACAGAGATATGAGCGCTCAAAATTGAGACCTTTTTTGCAACTTTTCGTATAAGGCATTTTTACGAAAAAAAAACTTGCATTTTCTTGAGTTTAGGCCGATTTTTGTATAGTAAAAAGCGCTAAATATGGGTATGTAAGTGTTTGTACATGTAATACCAAGTACTTGGATGTAAAGTTTTGCATGTATATATTTATGCACACATATACACACACACTACAACTACAAAAACGTGCATTTTTGAACTTAAGCGTTTTTAGTTGCATACATGAATATACACACACATATATGTCCAAATATGTGTAGAAATATTTTCATGCATATATATTATACTTGTCTAAATCCAAAAATGCACATCTATACGTATGGATTAGTCAGTATATGCACGTAACGCTTACGTTCAAAAATTCACGTTTTTGTAGTTGTAGTGTGTGTGTATATGTGTGCATAAATGTATATATGCAAAAATGTACATCCAAATACTTAGTATTACATGTACAAATACTTACATACCCATATTTAGCGCTTTTTACTATACAAAAATCAAAACAGTGATTATTGATTGTACAATTAAAATATAACACCTCTCTCTATCAAAACTGGTACCTTGAATAATACCTTTGATGTGTATTGATTACCTAGTAACATAATTAAAAATATTTTATAACATTGGGAATGATATCTACTTTTAGATAGGGTATTCCAAATTTAAATTGACAACAAAATAACAGCTTATAACAATAATATCTCTTACTAATAATTCTTATCTGTCTAATTATTATATGGAACAGGAACATAACATCTTGGTTCCATATAATGGTTAACACTTCTTAAAACTAATTATTAACAGTCTGTTCTGTATTTCCCCATTTTACAGGATTTATTCCCCCTCTTTAAGTATAACACTGGCTATCTGTTTCTTATTTCATTCTATGGAATGTTCATATAGCTTCAGTAGCTTTTCATTAGTAATATTACTATTTCATATCAAAATAGATACTGTTCACAAAACACTTAAAGTTTATTACTTTGTACTGCAACTCATGCACCTTTTTAAAGTTTATCAGTTATAATTCGATAACTTACACTTGTCCATGGTGATTTATTAATATTATTACTAGTCCTTTTCTAGCTTTATAACATGAAATATCCAACCATGGGGGGACTGTGAAGATTTGTTCATACAAACTAAACAATAACTTTTTGGATGCACTGTTATTTAATACTATTAACACTTTTGGTTTTTGTCAGTTTTACATTGTGATATGGTTTTTTGGGGTGTTATACTTTCTCTTTGGACATTCATTTATTTTTGGGGTTTTTGGGTTCTCTTCCTATGGGGTTTCTATTTTATATGGGTCGTCTCACTTCCTTTTTTCTAGTGGATCTTCTCAGGTTTCTTATTCTTCAATATTTTTGGTCATTCTTCCTTCTTCTTTCTTCAGTATTTTTGGTCATTCTTCCTTCTTCTTTCTTCAGTATTCTTGTTCATTTTATATTTCTTCTTCCTCCTTTCTTCTTTCTTCAGTATTTTTGGTCATTCTTCCTTCTTCTTTCTTCAGTATTTTTGGTTATTCTTCTTTCTTCTTTCTTCAGTATTTTTGGTCATTCTTCTTTCTTCTTTCTTCAGTATTCTTGTTCATTCTTCTTTCTTCTTTCTTCAGTATTCTTGTTCATTTTATATTTCTTCTTCCTTCTTTCTTCTTTCTTCAGTACCATTTCGCTGTGTATGCCTTTGTTTCTTCTGGTCTGGTTTCTTTGTCGGGGTATCTTAATTGCCTGCTTCTATCTTACCTGGGTAATTTTGTTATTCACATTTTTAGTTTTCTGGGTTTTTAAATTTGTAGTATATATATTATTTGCAGATTTTTTCTTTATTTTAACTTTTCTTGTGAGTATATTAATTAATAGTGCCTTTTAATTGATTCTCATCTGGATATTCCATATATTAGAGCTTTATTAATGATCATTGAGTAATGTATTTATGTGGATTATCTGTCATGCTACAATGTATAACACGTTTTTTTAGGTTAGAAGTACAATAACTTTGTTAAATGATTAATAAATTCATAAAGGTTAAAAACAAAACTTGTAAAGAATTTAATTCTGAAAAAATGGTGTAAATAAAGTCAATAAAAATCAACAAAAAATTCCAATTTTGGTTAAACAATACAATACGTTTTTAGGCAAAGATTTTTCTGTTTTACGTCGGATATCATGAAAGTTATGGAAGATACAGTTCTGCGACCTGTTTTATTCGATTTTTCAGGTCACATATCATAAGAAACAATAGAATTCGCCCCTTAATTTACCTTCTCAGAATTTCAGAAAGTCTTCATTTACCCGGGGGAACCGAAACCCGGGCGAAATCTTTCGCTAGCCGTACCTCGCTTACAAAGCGTTTCCGGACATATGTTTATATGAACTTTTTTTCTTCATTTACACTGCAGAACCATTTCTCAAATTATTTCCCTCTCCTCCCGGGACACCCTGTGTATATATGATAAAACGTATTGATTATATGTAATTATATATAATATAATGATAGTGGATTGGAACGTATACCATTATATGATAATAGGATTATGGAAAATAAAATAAAATATATTCGTACTTCTCAGAGCAACCAATAAAACGTGTTTCGTGTTAATTCTGCAAAATGAAAAAACAAATTGATATATACAAACATCCTCTTCTCATTCAGCTCTTCCAAAACAATCAGGGAACACCTCGCCCTTCCATTCGATTATATACTCTCAATTTATCACTTGGGTAATGTGCCTGTGCGGCTAAATGTGCCCGTGTATCTTAATTTCTTTGTCTGCGTTCCTGCGTATGAATGTGTGTTTGTGTGCGTGACTTCATTTTGATATTTTAAAACCATGCTGGTGTTAAGATGTAGTAACAGTCAAAAGGAAGATAATATCAGGCAAGGCTGCTCCTTCTCCGCAGTACAGTTTAGGTCAGACAAAAAACGGCAAAAGCTAGAGGCGTAATGGTGCAAGTACAGGAGATTAAATTAGCATTACTGAATAACAGTATTAAATAACTGGAAGCTACATTACTTACTACAGTAAAGGTTGGTCTTAACTTCAACTGCGGGACATAAACAGAAACACGCAAAAACGGAAAATTCTGGTGGTGAACGAACAGGCACGGCACGGCAGTGGAGAGCGTCTGGAGAGTGTGGAGTCCTTCACATCACTTGGAAGCAAAATAACATGCGATGGGTGATCAAAGACAGAAGTCGTTAGTCGCATCCATCAAACCTAGACTGCTTCAACAAGAAGTTGAATCGCTTCATTTCCGACAAATTGAACAAAGAAATGAAAACGCTGAAGAGGAAGTCGGATTAGGAGCAAAACCCATGCGCGTGGGAAACGTTACGGAAAAGACGAAAAACCTGAATAAATTTGTGTAAACAAATCATGGTATACGTAGCCACAAAATACGGAGGCTACACAATATGGAAACACTGAAATTTTTAATGGAACCAAAATATCAGTACTGGGACGTTTACGTAAATAGCATAAGGTAGGATAGCAAAACTCGTGCAAGGAGCAATACTGAAAGGCAAACAGAGAAAAGACGTTGGCAAATAGGTTATAGGTTTATTCTAAAATAAATAGAAACCGAAGCAGGAGTAAGAGGAGGAAAGAAGAAGAACGAGAAAAAAATAGATGATAATTAAAACGATGCATAAGGAACAAGGAATAGTAAGAAGAGGAGAAAAAAGAAACATAAAGAGTTGGGAAAATAAAATACAAAAGAATAAGGAATAGAAAACAAGGACGAAGAAGAAATTAATAGGTATCATACATTTAAATGTTAAGACAAACTCATATTGTTAGTCGACAACAGTGAAGTTACTTTCTAGTTGAATGCAACGATATAAATTGCCTACTTAACGCAAAAAGTTGTATTATTCAATATAGGAAAGTTTTATAAAACTGTGAATATAATGTAATGCAATAACGTTGTAACATTATTTGTCAACGTCACCTCTACAGTGTGGCGGACTGGGGTGAAATATAATTTATCCTGTCCTCTATGCCCTTGTAACGTTATCATACCTTCATTCAGTTTGTCATATTGACATTTAATCGCAAAAAAACTGATAATAATATTACAAAACGTAGACACAGTCTTAATTTATGAGATATATTGGCAACAAAAGAACAAACATACTGTTACGACTACAGAACATGCTTCGTTTTCTCGGCTATTTCAGCGGAGCCCGGTTATAATGTGTGTGTGCGTACATACTGCTGCTACTTTGAGATGAAGGACAATTACGTGACAATTGTCACGCGTCCGTAGCTGAGACTGATCCAGTTTCGCCAGTCCGCGCACACTGTTCAAGGCGGAAAGCAGTGTTTACTAGTAGCTTTTTCTTGACTCATAGTATGGACTATTCTGAATCTCAGAAGGGTGTAAATACAAGTGTTCAGCGACGCTCAGTTCAGTTTTAGTGGCGATTTATTCCAGTGCGGTTCGAAGTAATGTAGCGAAATGTTGTGTTTTGTAAATGTCGGAGTTGACATTAGTTGACATTTTTATTGCGTGTGAACAATTTTTATTTGAATTGTTGTAAGAGACTCTCTTGTTGGTTACAAATTGTTTAATTGTAATAATTGAAGCTGGTGATTAGTGACGTAATTGGTGTCTTTTTTTTTGTTTTCCACTGTACCATACGACGACCAGGTAGACGGTCATAACAATACATTCACGTGTCTCTGTCTGTTTGTATGCCTATCTCTCTCTCTCTCTCTCTCTCTCTCTCTCTCTCTCTCTCTCTCTCTCTCTCTCTCTCTCTCTCTCTCTCTCTCTCACTCTCTCTCTCTCTCTCTCTCTCTCTCTCTCACTCACACTATCTATCTATCTATCTCGATTTCCATCACTCTCTCTCTCTCTCACTCTCTCTCTCTCTCTCTCTCTCTCTCTCTCTCTCTCTCTCTCTCTCTCTCTTTCTTCTATGTAATCACCAGTCTTATAACTGGATTCATGCAATCCTTCAGTCATCCGTATTCTGCCAATTGCCTTCAAGTCAGCACAGTTCACACATTCCACATTATCTGACTCTTGTAATCCAAACGAAGTATTACCCTACATTGAAATCCACCATACAGTGCACTACTTGGCAACTAAACTTGAGTGCCACAAAGTATGTCTCATCGACTACTCTCTTCTGCTGACAAAAGTTTTCAATAAACATCTGCTTCCTCAAAAATATCCTTTTTAAAAACGCCTCATCTCTCATCACGCTAGACCATATGATTTTCAACATGGTTATGTAGTACTCCATTGTAGAAGACTATTTCTTAGACTTTCGAATTATTTTTGCCCATCTAAGTTTATTACCTCACTGCCGTAAGTGACCTTAAAGAATTGTTTTATAAGATTTAACTCCGTGTGTTTTATAACTAATTTTTTTAAATGTCGTTTCTTACTACTTAAAAACCTCTTTTTTGTGTTTCTTGTTCTTCCAATTTTTTTACGCATGCATTATTCAAACATACTTTACTTGTAGAGTAATATTACGTTTTCCTTCAACGTTGTGCTTTATTTGTTGTTAGATAACAGTTACCAATTTTCTGGATCTAAAGAAAGTTGAAGGAACTGTTTCGCTGTAGATACCCTTATATTATCCCCTCGGATTGATGAGGCAATGTTTGGCTGTCATCTCCATGACACTAACTTAAATCGTGTAATTGAAACTCGCGATACAATTTTATTGTCGCCAATATTTCATTTCTCCTTTTTAGTTAATTTCTGACACTGTTTTTGTTCTCCAAATCGTAATTCAGTACTTCATAGTTTAACGCGTTTGCTGACACGTTTTGCTCACTTCTGGCTTTGCTGACACGTAATAATTTACCTTTATTACGTATTAAATCTACTTCATGTTTAAAAGGAATAAATTCCAAATGTTTAGTACCAAGCCACGTGTTGTTCAATCAAATATATATTTGAACTTACCGTCTGCGGCTTTTAGAAACAGCGTCTTTACAAAATTGACATGTTTCGGGACACTTGTCCCATCATCAGAATTTAAAACAATCGCGTATCATTTAAAGTTGATACACTTGTCAATCACTTAAAACATTAAAATCCAATATAAAACAAATAACTTAAAATAATATGATACTAAAATATTTACAGACCACTAATAGTATTATGAATAATCTTCGTGTCCGCAGAACTACCAGCCTTGAACACAAAACTGGTGTTTACAAATTGATATGTGACGATTGTGACGCCTTTTATGTGGGCCAGACAGGACGTGGTTTTTTAAGAAGATTTACAGAACATAGGCCGCCTACACACTTTCACAGTTTGGACAATGTCAAGTCAAAATTTGCAGAACACCTCATTTCCGAGAATCATAACTACACTAATTTTAAAACTAATTTGATACCCCTTCACATATGTAAGAAAGGGCGATATTTGAACGCTCTTGAAGAGTACGAAATTTATAAAGCATACAACTATACTGATACCAAGCCGCGTGTTTTAAATGATAAATTGGTTTTCAAGTCAAATGTATTGTACAACACTGCCTTGCGCTATTGTCGTGGTGGGAGCGAGACGTAAATTGGTGCGCGGTCGGTCTCCATACGATGTACATCGGTAAACCTTCGCACTCACTGTAAATATTTTAGTATCATATTATTTTAAGTTATTTGTTTTATATTGGATTTTAATGTTTTAAGTGATTGACAAGTGTATCAACTTTAAATGATACGCGATTGTTTTAAATTCTGATGATGGGACAAGTGTCCCGAAACATGTCAATTTTGTAAAGACGCTGTTTCTAAAAGCCGCAGACGGTAAGTTCCAATATATTTGATTAAATCTACTGCCCGAGCTTAATATAACACTAAATCCTGAAGTTAATGTACGTTCTTGGATTTATTTGTCCTTATATCTGTCTGATTTTTCTTGGACCCCTTGACCATCACTTTACTTTTGATAGTTTATTTGCATTCTTTGTTCCTACATACTAAACCCTATATCTTCTTGAAACGTAATATTTTAAAAATAGGATGGGCTGATGGTTCTGTTCACTGCTACGAGAAGTACCACTGAGTAAACGGGACTAGGACAGAAAAACGGAATATATGGAAGTCACTCGGCAAAATACGGACAATTGGAATAAACAAGATTTGGCAATTGATCAGTGTACATTTAAAAATATCACATAATTTAACTCTCTAGGCTTCCAAATGACAGATATATAGCCTATGGCACAGACGAAAACTACTGCCAGATTAACACTAGAATCAGAGCAACAACATTATTACCACATTTTTCTCGTCAAAAGGTATGTCCATAGGAATGCCAAATAAGAGTTTAAAATATCCCAAGAAAAGTAGTAGGTCCTGTAGGGGATTAAGGTGTCGACGATGGGACTTAGAGAAAAACAGAAGACCTTCAGTTCTTAGAACAAAGACCCAAAAAATCAGAAAAGCCGTATGTGATGCAGAAAATAACAGCTCTAAGGTAAGAAATATTGAATAACAGGAATTGTACGTCAAGCTGTCATATTTAGCGAAAATAGAGCTAGACGATTATGTTGTTACGACATCACAGAACGATCTACGTGTTTGTCGAATGTGGCAGAAGAATCTCGATGTCGGGGGCGTAGGTGCTTGTCGACGCATTTTCGAGAGGTTTCTCGAAGGCGCCAGCCGCGCGGACTGTGTCAAGGCCGCAGTTAATTACGTAGTTCACACGAGCGCTAAGACCCAATTAGGAATATTCTGGTCTGTGAGCGCAGGTATAAATACATGGTGGCAGTGGCCTTAAGTTTCAGTATTAGTGTCATATATTTACAGAGCGGTTCGAGTTATTACTGTGTACGTTCAAGTAGTTATTAGTGAAGTGTTGCGTTTTATAATCGGGCGGTATAATTGTAATACAATTGTGTTTAATATTAGTGAAATTTTATTGCGTGTGAACAATTTTTATTTGATTTGTTGTAGAGACTGTGTTGTTAATTACGAACTGTTTAACTGTAAAAATTAAAGGTGTGATTAGTGACTTAATTGGTGTCTAGTAATTATTTTGTTTTCCACTGTACCTACGACGATCGAGTAGACCGTCGTAACAGTGGTGTCAGAAGTGGGATAAAATGGTTAACAGTGGAAACAGTGGACACTTTGTACAAGACGAGTGTGATTCGTAATTAATCGATAAACATGGATCGCAGTCAGATGATGGAAGCTTTACAAATACTGCTGCAGCAGACACAGGAAGAAGCAGAAAAACTACAGGATGAGAAACGCAGCCAAGAGGCGGAAGAAGCATAAAAACGACAGGATGAGAAACGCAGACAGGAGGCGGAAGAAGCAGAAAAACGACAGGATGAAAAACACAAGTGTGAAACAGAAGAAATCAAGGAGTTAATACAGGAGCAAAGTAGACACAAGAACAAACCGCTTCAGTGTTGGGTCTCCTAAGAAATGAGCTTAATAAACAAGTTACTAAAAAATCGGAGGTACAAGAATCAATGCCATTAAAAATAGATGAAGTAGCGAAATCTGTTTCCAGTGTTGAAGAATAGATGTAAACAAAAATATCTGATACAGAAGAAATCATGTCAAATAAAATATCTGCAGTAGAAATCTCAATGGCAAACATAAGAGAGCAGTTCTTGAAGTTACAACCAAAAAAATTTTGTGAACAGACTGTGCAAATGATAAAGACGGAGAAAGACACAAGAAATAAGTCAATAGAGAAGGTCACCTCGCCTGCGGTTGGGACAGTTCATGTCAACGCCCTAACTTTTGATGGAAGCACGAACTGGGCGACGTATTTACGCCAATTCGAAGCTGCTGCATGCGCACGTAATTGGACGGAGAAAGACAAGGCAAATTAAGAGGACCCGCGGCAGAACTACTACAGAAAGTGCCACCTGACAGCCAAAACGCCTATACAGATTGATAAAAGCTTTTTAAGTACAGTATGGTGATAAATATTTGCGACATGTGTACTGCACTCAGTTGAGAGCAAGGCGACAGCATTCCGGGGAGAGCCTTCAAGAGTTTGAAGCAAGTATCGACAGACTAATTAGACTGGCCTATCATGAATCGCCAGAAGATATTCGACCGAGGATTGGGATGCAGACATTTATTGATGGCATCGGAAATTGTGAACTTCAGCAAGTGTTACGAATGGCAAGACACCGAAATAGCTCAGAAGCTCTTGTTCAGGCCCTAGAGTTTGAGGCTGCCAAGTCAGCGTCCCGCTACATTAATGGGTTTGTGCCATCAGATTGGCGTTACGATGGGTGCAGTAAAACAATTTTGTCGGACAAGCAATTCAAAAGTTCAAGAGAGTCGCAACGATATGAAAAAGACAGAAGACCGAATTGTTACAACTGTGGAAAACGTGGTCATCTACAGGTAGACTGTTGGGAGAAGAAGATACCGAGAGAAGAGAGTGATCGCACCAGTTGGAGAAGTAATGCCCCAGAACAGCAAACAGTTTCCACGCTACATAAGACCAGTGGAAACTTGATTGTTAATGGATTTTAGGAAGGTAAACCAACATCATTTACAGTTGACATGGGCGCAACAGTGTCCATTGTGTGCCCTGACTTAGTCAGCAACTGCCAGCCTCTAACTAGCTCTTGTACAATACAGACTGTGACTGGAAGCCCCGTCAAGGTGCTAGGAAATGTAGACGTACGTGTACGCCTGGGACTTCTCGAGTTTAGCAACCAAATGCTCGTTGAAGACAGTGTCGATGAACTGATTCTTGGCACGGACATATGAATTCCTATGGATTCGTTGTGGACTTAACAGAGAATGTCCTGAAGGTTGGCCAAGAGGAGATAAAGCTTTGCATGGATAAAATGACAGGGTCTACCAACCATTCGATTAAGCGAGTGGCATTAGTCGAAGAAAAAGTCAACAGGTCTGGTCAAGAGGAACCCTCCCTATTGCAAGCGGAAATGAAGGAAGAACTAGCAGAGGAAATACAAATAAGTGTAACGACAAAAGAAATGATTGAAAAGCCAACTATGGGTGTCGAGAGAAAACTCTTGCTAGTTCCTCAGCTGATAGAAGCGCCCGTGGGCAAAGTGGCTGAAGATGAGGTTGCACAAGAGGTTGTTGACGAGAAACAAACAAACTTGGATCAGGCAGTGGTGTTTAGGTCATCAGTACATGACTCAACGGGAGTGATTCTGGCAAAACTAGTGGTTGAGCGGAAGACTCGCATTCCTGGGAACGTGATGTTCGGATCACACGAGACTGAATTCAAAGAAGCGGAGAATTATCTTTCCGCAAGGTCGTCCACCTAGATCGCCTGGTCGAGTATTACTTCAGAGACGGTTTGCCAGTTCGGAACGAACAGGCTTAATGAGGGGGTAGTGTTAAGACATCACAGAACAATCTACGTGTTTGTCGAATGTGCCAGAAGAATCTCGATGTAACACGTCGCGTACGTGCTTGTCGACGCATTTTCGAGAGGTTTCTCGAAGGCGCCAGCCGCGCGGACTGTGTCGAGGCCGCAGCTAATTACGTAGTTCACACGAGCGCTGAGACGGAATTAGGAACATTCTGGTCTCTGAGCGCAGGTATAAATAGATGTCGGCAGCGGCCTTAAGTTTCAGTATTAGGGCGATATATTTACAGAGCGGTTCGAGTTATTACTGTGTACGTTCAAGTAGTTATTAGTGAAGTGTCGCGTTTTATAATCGGGGGGTATAATTGTAATACAATTGTGTTTAATATTAATGAAATTTTATTGCGTGTGAACAATTTTTATTTGATTTGTTGTAGAGACTGTGTTGTTAATTACGAACTGTTTTACTGTAAAAATTAAAGGTGTGATTAGTGACTTAATTGGTGTCTTGTATTTATTTTGTTTTTCACTGTACCTACGACGATCGAGTAATTGATGACTCGTTGGACTCTTGGTGGTACGTATACAAAGGCTTACAAAATATATAAACACTTTTTATTTATACAGTTTCAGGTTGTATAAATATAAAATAAAATATAAAATAAAAAAGAAAAAAATTTCTAAAAAGTAAAAGAATACAATTTTTTATTTAAACACTTGCTACGTTTCACAGTTTTTATTTAACTTTGACAGCGCAGTTTCAACTTATTAAGCTATTGTCAAAGAGATCAGTGAACAACCGAAACTAATCAAAGCATTTAGGTTGGTGAACATTGTTTAGGGCGTGTATCCGGACATGTGTGAGGTGTTATGATGGAGGAGGTTGGAGAAGCTAAGGAAAAGCCAAGTGTATGTAGAATCTAAATATAATCTGAATGCAAAATATAAAAATTAACTAAACAAAATAACAACGTTTAGTAAAGGGGATACACAATATTCAGTTCGTTCTTTTATTAAATCTATGCTACTTTTGACATGGAATCCATAGGTATGTAATGTCTTACTCGCACGTTTCGCGAAAATCGACCGTTATGTTTCAAATGTACTTTCGGCATACCACTATCTCACGAACCGCTCAACCAATCTCAGCAAACCAGGTGTCAGGTGATCGAGTCACTCGGCCCCCTTCCAACAATAGTACTGAGAATTTTCACAACTGACTTCAGTCGCCTCTAGGCTTTGTCTGCGTGAGGGTGTTTTTGCGCCGAAAATTTCTAAATTGCTCCACTAAAACTTAAATATCTCGGGAACTACAAGTCCGATCGCGAAAATACAAAGTGCGTTGTGATCCTCAGAACTAAATCTCTCTAACACCAATTTCGAGTACCAGAGACACTTACAGAAAATAATAACAACATTTGAACTCACAAATTTGAAATGCCTCGACCTAAAAATCACGATAAAACTCGAACCGAAAATTTCAAACCGAAAACCGGCAAATCCTATGCAGAGCGTCAACAGGCCTATCGTTTGAGACTAAAATCAAAGAAATCGGCAGAGAACTTAGAAAATGGCAACCATTTGAAGATTGACGAAACCCCGTCAGCGCCCAAGCGGCCCGCATCTCCGATACCTGGGTCATCCGGCGTGCCCCCAAAGCGACTCAGATCGAGCGTACGGCTAGCTAGTAAGAAAACAGACGATGAGAACATTAATAACTAGTGCTTCGACAACATTGGACCCTCGATGCTCTGCGTAGAACAGCCCGGTCCAAGTCGCCCCTTCAAAGGAGTCGACGAGGAATTCCCCAACCCTTCATTCCTTCCCAAAGCACAAGTCTGCCCGTGATTCCATGTCTACCGGTAGTCCCACGACTACCAGGTTTAAATTTTTTATCGCTTTTATATTTTCTGTAATTCTTAATACATCCATTTTATTTACCTTTTTGTATGTTGTGCAGTAGTGTTATGTTTTTTGTATTTATGAAATGATTGTGTTGTAAGCAATGATCTGCAAAACCTGTACTGGCTGTATTAGTTAAAATTGCATACATCCTATGTTTAATTTAGTTGTTCACTGATCTCTTCGACAATAGCTTAATAAGGTAAAACAGCTGTCACAGTTAAATAAAAACTGTGAAACGTACGAAGTGTTTATATATATTGAAAACCTTTCTATAAGATTAGAGTGGATTGGTCGCTAATTATAATGAGCGATAATTATCAATTGTCAATTATAATTGATAGTTATCAATCAAACAATGAGAGCGATGTGAAGAATATATATAAACAACAAACTACGACAAAAAAGACCGGCAAGTAGACCACGAACAAAATTATGGTACGATGTAAAAGGGGAGCTGGAAGAACAAAGAAAGCCAAAAACTGACATATTACAGCACAGAACGGGATAAATGTAAATACGTTGTAAGGAGGAGAGGGATGAGACCTTACCTGGGTTGTATGCGCATAGGAAGCTGTGTAAGCTATGTATGCACCCTGTTATTGGCCACTGTAAATGTTCTTTGTTTATTGCAGTCTACACACGTATTTTTGTAATCAGAAATAAGTATGCTGTACTTCTCCTGAAAATATATTACACTAATGCGCTTGAAATTATATGTGTTTCTCATAACAATGTAAAAGCACACTCGCATTTGTTGTTAGATTATAAAGAACTGTACTATCTGATCCATTAGTTGCACTGTTTTATTGGTCAAATGGCACATTCATAACAGTTCCATTAGTGTAATAGCGTCAGTCCGGTAAGAAGAAGTAGTTTTACTAAGCAGTGGCTATGTTTGTTAATGCAAGATAAAGATTAACAATCCTTTATGCACTGATGTTGGGGCGTTAGCAGAGATTTTGGTGTGTGTGTGTGTGTGTGTGTGTGTGTGTGAGTGTTTGTTTATTGTTTCAAGTACTCCTAAAGTTTTGAATTTTTTGCACTAAATGAATACTGCATATAATGTAGAAAATAATAAGTTTCATATGAAAGTGTATTGTGTAAATATTTGGGACACTAACATATGTTTGACGGATAAACCTACAACTTGAAACGTCTAAGTATAAATTGAATTCTTATTTATTTAAATTATTAAAAATTTTGATATCTCACATGGAACAGATATTGATTGGAATCGTAAGCTAATGAAATTTAAACGCATCTATGGAACGATTCAGAGGAACCTAAAAACTAAAACACTGAAGTATACGCGAATGACCACATCCCTGTATGCTAGTGAGACGTTGATTCTTAATAAAAGGGACGTACAGAGGATTCAGTCAGTTGAAACGAAATTTGTAAGAGAGACACAAGATTGTTCCCTCCTAGATCGGAAAGTGAACGAGGATAATGGGCGCGAAATGAAGACTGTATAGTAGCTCCAGAAAATAGAAAACCACTGAAGGAGATGGTATGAACACTTGAATCGTATGCCTGATATCCGTCTACCCGTGACCCGTGGCTGTCTTGGTTTATCACCCTAACGGGAAGAGTGATGCCGGTAGGCCGAGGAGGAGATGGCTTCCGGAACAGCTTAAAGGCCTAGTCCTTAGAGTGGTGACGATGATGATTTTTTAAATTATAATTATATACAATTACTGTGTTTTTCTTACTAAGAACGTGAATGGAGGATCAAGTCGAGGCTGATGGTAAACAACACATGATCCAAGTAAGCGAGATAGGCTTCATTGTATATTAACATAACATCATAATATTACATACACGACTTATGAAGCTGATGAGTATATAATGTTACTCCCTCCGTAGGTTATAAGGCTTCCGTATAACCCGTAACCTGGGTCACCTGCGTTTAATTTCAGAGCGTGCTTTGAATCATGACAACTTTCGAACAGGAACCGAGAAGATAAGTTATACACGTTACTTACTAAAATTTTATAAAATTGATAGCAGTTACTTACTTTGTTCGCGTGTTTGAATCAAAATCACGGGCCCCTGGGAAAGAACATTTTACATTGTTGGCATCTACAGAATTAAAACAGCTTTGAAACAGTCAAAGGTTGTACAAGCCTCGAGTGTATAAAACGTAATGACAGAAAATAGAAATTAGGCTTACAACGGATAACAGAAATGCCATCGTGGTGTAAAGAAAGATGGAGAGACCTTGTTAAGAATACGTCCCTGGATAGAATAACAAGGCAGGTTATCAGCCATAAACCTGTGGAAACAGAAGTGTCATCTGGGATACAGAGGATAAGTTGGTGAACCTGAAACAGACCAGGCAGACACAATCTTGGCAAGTATGAAGTAGAATGAGAAGAAGAAGAAGAAGAAGAAGAAGGAGGAGGAGGAGGAGGAGGAGGAGGAATAGAAGAAGATAAAAGAATTTAATTAATTTACATTTTAAAAATAATTAAAACATGTGTTTACATTTGTTTTAATATTTAAATTAATTACAATCAGACTTTCAAAATGCGTATTGTTACTGTGAAATGTACGTAAGTTTAAAAATAAATTTTTATTATTACCGAAGAAAATTATTTGCTTCTATATAATGTATTACACAGATATTATTGGGATATTTTAGTTTATTTATATACTATAAGGTTTTACTATATTACTATACTGAATAATTACTACATCAGCCTTTTGCAATAGATTTATATATAAGTATTTTACTAACTTTATGCCTTTAACAAACATTTTTATAAATACATCGCAGATGCGTGTATATCTCAAATTATACTTGCAGACTTGAACGAATTTCTTTCATTTTTTACGTTTTATGACTTCATTATTGTTTACTAATTTTTTATGAAAACGTGGTAATTAATGCCAAATGAAAATATTTTATTGTTAATATGCTGTTTCTATTTGGTGTTCTGCCCTAAGGCCGGTCTTCAAATGGTAAGAACTCTCCAAGCTGTCGTATCGCATGCCAGTCTTTTTGATTCTTCGTAACACCCTCTGATTTTAAACCTATCTATTAACTTAATTCTTCTACGCCCTCTTCTTTTTTCGTTCTGTGACACCCTCCATGGCAGTAGTAGAGAGGCAAGCAGTCTCTTCTTAAACAATGACCTAAACAATTCATTTTCCTATTTTCTATTACCTTCAGGTGTCTTACGTTAACAGTACTGTGGTCCTAACGTACGATACCCCGCGTTAGGTTTGACTCGTTTCATTCACTAAAGATGGCAGTCAGTGGTGCTGCTGAAACGTTTGGTTTAATTGAAAACCTTGGACCACGGCCAAACATCCCGGCATTTAGTTTAAATTTAAGTGCCACCGTCCGTGATAAAAAATAATTAATCTTTTTGGGGCACACTAAACGACAGGACGAAAGAGAATATTGGAAAGGGCCAATTCTAGACAAACGGATACGGGAAAGGCCTTGAAGAAGAATTTATAAGACTGATGTGGAGAAAGCAATGAAATCTAGAATTCTGGAAGAGGATATACACGTGGACTGAAAGATTTGGAAATTGGTGACGGAGAAGCGGTTGAAACCGGAGAAATCCGGTATAAGATTTGATTAAGCTTTTTGTTGGTACAAATAATTTAAAAATAATGCAACAGCTAAAATATAAAATTTCATAGAAAAATATTTCTTTTGAAGTATAAATAAACTCTGTATATGCCTTAATTATATCTATATGTGAATAATATCTAATAGCATAGAAACAAAATTCAAAATAAATTATGGTACGCAATTGTATTGACACGGAAGTCTATGTTTACGTTACTGACGCATTCATTTTACGTACTGACTTATTGACATATAAAGACAGTTAGCGTTGACGTATCCCATGGCTACGTGTAAATAACACGCGTAAAGTTGTAGGCTGCGCTTTTGTTTCACAGTGAAATAGAAAATATTTGTCACTGCAGTGACAGTTAAGTGAAATACAAAATGTGACAGTTTAGTAGATTCATTGATACGGACAGAGACTGACACTTTGTAGATTTATATTCTTGTTTTTGTTGGGAGAATAATAGACAGACTGACAGTATACACTAGGAAAGGCAATAACTCAGTTCCGATTGCCAATTCGTCAACGTCGGTCTAGATAACGGCGACATCCCAACGAAGTTTATATTGTCACCATAGAAACTGGCGTGTCAGAGGTATGCTTCAAGGCTAGAACTAACTGTGGGCAAACAATTATAACTATTTTTGATTTTATATATCTGTGCACCAGAGGCATAAGACAGCATGTCACATACACAGTACTTTACAGGACAGCTGAAAAAAAAAATTGTTTGCTTCAAGAAGCAATGTGAGATAGTGTTATTTTAAATATGCGTGTTGGCAGCATACAAATAACTAGGAGATAGTGCCATATACCACTAGAAAGAGGGCAGTCTGTACATTAACACTATATAAAAAGCTCTATTTTATAAAAAATGGAGATGGTGTCTTATGCCTTTGGGCCAGATACCCGTGCTTCGCTACGGTGATTATCAGAAAAAAAAACAGAATGTAAAATCAGAAAATAGAAACAGGTTATTTGTGAAGCTTAGATACCAGTATTTTAAAACTCAGAGAAACCATTTAAGCTATTTAAGCTTGATCAATTTGAAGACGATCAAGCTTTAAGATGATCAATTTGATCAAGCTTGAAAATTAATGAGTTGTTAAAAATGACGCTGTATTATTTAGATAGAGCGTGAAAGCTAAGTTTCTGTTCGAGATAAGACAGTCCTTTATTGTAAGTCTAACAACAATAAAATAGATAGGCTTAAGCCCTTTGATCGCACCACCACTCCTGGTATTTTGGTCTACGTAGCCAGGCTAATAACTTAATAGCTTAGCATATAATTTCAGTTGCTCCCTCAGATTAGCGCTAAGGACCTCCCTGTAAACAACATTCCTGGTTTTGCTCTCTGCTTGGAGGATGACCAGGCTGTCAGGTGAACTTAAAAAAGAAACATTATCCTTCCAAGAAGCGTACAGTTAAAAAAAAGTTGCATTATCGGTGTCACGGGTTTTAGCGTTTTTTTCGCGGTTAGGCGTTAAAGTTTTCAAAACCATTTCTTAGCGAGAACCTAGAAGTCAAGAACACACGTGCCGCGAATTTCAAGTTTGTAGGATTTATAGTTATGGAGATTTCTTGATGAGTGAGTGTATGAATAAGTGAGTGGTATTTGGCTTTTATATATACAGATATAGATAGGGCTACATACAGGTGCTGTGTGACACCAGCATTGAACCATTTGTAGTACAATCGAAACAGGATTTATTTGGTATGTTGAACGTTTTTCATATGCAACTGGTCAAAGAGTGTCGGCGTACCCTGTTCGGAATACATGTGCCGAACTTAGAACTCAAAATAAACCCTGAACGCAAGTAATAGAGGGACGGGTTGAACTGTGTCGCGATTATTTTCGCGCCCCCTCGTGGTTATTGGTTAGATGAAAAAAATACTGTTTAGTAACTCCCCAAAAGCCTAAATCAAAGTAAAAAAATAAACATTAGACCTCCAGGAAACGTACAGTTGAAAAAAGCTGCCTTGTCGGTGTCATGATTTTTAGCGGTTTTTCGCGTTTTTTCGCGGTTGGGCGTTAAAGTCTTCAAAACACTTTCTTATCAATCACCTAGAAGCCTAGGGGAACACACGTGCAGAATTTCAAGTTTGTAGGCTTTATAGTTATGGAGATTTCTTGATGAGTGTGTGTGTGTGTGAATAGGTGTATGGTATTTGGCTTTTATATATATTGCAACAGACCAAATTTTTGTTATAGCCTACTAATAAGGATAGAGTGAGTGTGTAAAAATCACAAAAAAGTCTATTATGGAGGAGATGAAAAATTGTTTATTATACACACACATATAATTTTAAAAAGGTATATTGTATTATAAATTGTCATGTATTGTAATTTGCAATAATAGTTTATAGTTTTCAATAATATATCGGTTTTACTTGATTGAGGCTACGACCTCAGTACGTGCAAACCTCCGCTTCCTACAGCCGCTCCCGTCCTGGCGTCCTGTTCTTCAGCGTCACTCCTTCCTGCCGTCCTCTTCGTCTTGTCGTCCTCTTGTCAAATATGTTAAACACAAAATGCTTATTAATTATTCTAGAATAGTTTATTATTAATTGATATGTAAATTTTATCAATCTCAGAGTGAATATGGGTATCAATTTAATAAGGTGTATTAGTCGTACACCTTCCACGCAATCTTGAAGTGTCTTTAAATTCCTAAGCGGATATCTTAAACTTACACGGAAAACACTATACTATATTAATATAATTCTATCGAAATAATTGACCCACTCGGCTCTGTATGCAGAACTTAGTATTGAATACCAAGGATTATGTTAAGTTATACTTTTCTAGGTTCGCTCGAGAAAAACTCTCTCACGCACGAGCACAACTTCACCTTGCAACTTCTACAGACAGACTGTGTCGATCTTTACTCTACAGAGAATGAATGTTACTGAATTTAGTGTTTTCCGATTGGCTAAATCCAAGTCACATGATTATATCTTTCATCAGATATAAACTTTTCCAGAAAGAGTTTGAATGCACAAACTTGCATTGAATTATCTACAAATTTTTATGACCCTATTAATGATAAGTGTTTCAATTTGAGTTTTCCCTACTTAAAAAACATACTTCTAAAATAGTTATGAACCATAGAGTACACATAAATTGAAGCTATTTACATAAAAAATTAATTTTCAAAGTTTCACGTCGATCGGTTAATTACCGCGGAAGGTATAGCGATCATATGTTATCGCACCCGCAGACGCGCACAAATTCACTCAAAAAATACATGACAATAAAGAACATCTTCTTACGGATAATTTGGTATACCCTACATGCTTATCCATTTCTAAATACAAAACTTATGGCTAAAAGACAAAGTATTACATAAAACCGATTTAAACATGAAAATGCTCGTCATCTAAGTGCTCTGATATAAACAACATAGCTTTTTATCCTGTGTTCCGTTGCAGGATTAACTCCATCACTTGTAGAAAAAAATTTTTTATATGGAATATAAATTTTTTTTTCTCTTCCTAACCTAAATTGACATAACTTCCTCCCAATAATCACACTTATCCAAATAATAACATAATAAGTTCAAAAATCAAAATAAATAAATAGCTTCTATCAAACACATTCCTCAACTGTCAATTTGACAGCCATAATGTAAAAAACAAACACACGTGGCTAGATATCAACAACTTTCCTGAACACAGATAAACGTATCACACTTCTGACGTCATTCGGCTATATCTATGTATATTACAGTTCATCCATACATTTTTCCAAAATGATCACAATTATTCTTACTTTACACATATTTTTATACAATTTCCTACCAGTCATTCCACCTATATCCTGGCATTCTATGTTTAATTATCTTTAAGGTAATATTTTATTAAAGACGATGCATGGAACTTTCCTATCACCCTGTTTGTATTTGGGTTAGTGACAATGTATGTACTTTTACCCACTTGTTCCGATAAAATATATGGACCGTTGTATAATCTAAAGAATTTGGCTGCAGTATTATCTTCCATGTGTCCTACATTTAAAGCTGGCAGGACTACATTCTCGCCAGTTTTGAACGTTACCAGTTTGTGATCCGCATTAAATTTCTCCGTCCGTTCTTCGGCACACTTTTTAATGCATCTCCTGGCCTCTATCTTTTTAACCAAATTTGGAATACGACAAATTCTGCGTTGCAATCCTCCTGATGCATCCATCCCAGTCACGCTTTGGCATTTCCCCGGTTTGTAGTTCGTTAGGTGTAAACCCTGTCGTGTCATTGTAATTCCCGTTGATGGACGCCTCGAAAACTCGAGATAATCCGGCCACCTACTCTGGTTGGTATTACAATAAGTGCGGAGCAGACGCCCTAACTCCCTGTTGACCCTTTCGGCGAGGATACCTTGCGGTCTCCGGATTGCTGTCAACACTGTCTGTAAATTGTGCTTCTCTAATTCGGACTGCCACTTCTTGTTGGTGAATTGCTTACCCTGATCAGATAGAATTTTTTTCACCGGACCATATTTCGGAATGTATTTATTTAATATAACATTTAATACTTCTATCGTGGTAGGTCGTCCAATTGCATATAAACTTCCGTTCTTAGGAAATGCATCTGTGCAAACAACCAGGTTCTTCATACCCCTTGCAGCACGTGGTAGCGGACCTAAAAAATCGATACACAGTAGATCATTCTTATTCTTGGTCATGATGTTACCCATCTCCACCTAGGTGTGTTGATTTGGGTATTTAGCTGTCTGGCATGTGTGACACGTTCGCAGAATAGACTTAACTTTCCTTGCCATGTTCGACCATACAAAGTTTTCTCTCGTCGCCAAATAACATTTATAAGCTCCAGAATGAGCAAGACTTTCATGACAAGTCCACGTTAAATCTTCTACGAGATCATCAGGAAACATAATCTTCCATTGTCCATCGATTATTTTATACAGTACATCCCTGTCGATTCTGTATTTCGGGTTGTCTTGCCTTTGTATTTTCTCACTAATTTTTCTTAACTTTGTGTCCTTCTGTTGTTCAAGATTTATCAATTCTAATCTATTTCTTACGTCATCTGGTAATGTATACTTGACTGCTAGAATTTGAATTTCACTCCTGGTCGAAGAGAGTACTGTCCTTCGATGATGGGGGGATATTTACTTAGAGTATCAGCAGTTTACTTCTCACTGGCCATATAATACTTGTTGCTGAAATCGTATTCTTGGATCGCCATGATCCAACGCGATATACGCGGATTGGGCAGTTTACAATTTATTAAGCATGAAAGATAAAGCCTGGTTATCTGAGAGAATTTTGAATTTCAAAGTGTTGACCCACCAGGTAATATCTAAGTTTACTGATACAATACACAATTGGAAGAATCTCTTTTTCAGACTAAAATAATTTCTTTCGGCCCCTTTTAAAGATCTACTTACATGTGCAGTTACCTTATGTTCTCCTTTATTATTCCGTTGATACAATACACCACCGATCGCGTAGTCTGAAGCATCACAGTTAAGTACATACGTTCCTTCTTTTTCCGGGTGGAACACGTGTAAGTTCTTGCTGTATAATTCTTTTGTAGCGTTGAACGCTGCCTCATGTCACTCTTCCCATCTCCATTTGGTGTTTTTCCTTAACAATTCCAGCAGCGGTTCTATGGTTTTAGAATATTCCGGCGTGAAACGGCGAAAACATCCAGTCAATCCAAGGAACGCGCTGATATCTTTCGCTTTTGTTGGATTTGGAAATTCCGTAATGGCCTGAATTTTCTCCGGTTCCGTACTAACACCATCCGCAGAAATAATATGCCCGAGGAACTTATTTGTGATTTTCCAAATTCACATTTTTCTAAGTTGAGCGCAAGGTTCGCATCTCTTAACTTGCGGAAAACGATATCCAGGTGCTGCAAATGTTCCTCGAACGACTTCGATATAATAAGTATGTCGTCAACAAACACACTTACAAAATCGTCGACTTCCGGCCCTAATGCCATTTCAAGACACTTAACCATAGCGGCTAGGCTGGTAATCAAACCAAAAGGTACTACCTTAAACTGGAAACATTTATTTTTATATAAAAAGGCTGTGAATTTCCGACATTCTTTGGCTAAAGGAATCTGCCAAAACCCACTTTTAGGTCAAGACGCGACATGTATTTTACTCCTTGACATTTTACAAACAAATTTTCCGCGTTGGGAGCACAAAAGTAATATTTTTGTGTTATATTATTAAGATTTCGCACATCTAAGCAGATGCCTATATATTGATATTTTTCTTAACAACCACCATCGGGTTTAAAAAATGACTATCCGCTCGTTCAATAATATTATTCTCTAACATTTTATTTATTTCTCCTTCAACTTGTTGCTGATAATGTAATGGTATCGGATATGTTTTTCTTATAAATTTCATCTCGTCGCTAACTTCTATTTTATGTTCATAAAGGTTGGTAATTGTGCGCTGTGTTTTGAAAATCGATTCATATTTATTTAAAATATTAATTAATTGCTTTCGGTGACCATCTGTTATCTCCTTATCGGGCGCACCACCGTTAGCTGCTATCATAACAATATCATTATCATTCTTATTTCTAACATTTTCCACATCATCATCAACACAATTGTTATATATTAATTCATCTCTAATTTCAACAGGATATAGGCCTGAAGCAATGTATACATTCTTACTACTAGTATTGTTCACATAAGATTTTCGACACTGCTTTTCGTTATGGTACGTTTTATACGACTTCAGTACGTGCAACCCTCCGCTTCCTACAGCCGCTCCCGTCCTGGCGTTCTCTTCGTCCGTCGTCCTCTTCGTCTTGTCGTCCACTTCTCAAATATGTTAAACACAAAGTGCTTATTAATTACTCTAGAATAGTTTAATATTAATTGATATGTAAACTTTATCAATCTCAGGGTGAATATTGGTATCAATTTAATAAGGTGTATTAGTCGTATACGTTCCACGCAATCTTGAAGTGTCTTTAAATTCCTAAGCGGATATCTTAAACTTACACGGAAAGCACTATACTATATTATTATAATTCTATCGAAATAATTGACCCACTCGGCTCTGTATGCAGAACTTCGTATCGAATACCAAGGATTATGTTAAGTTATACTTTTCTAGGTTCGCTCGAGAAAAACTCTCTCACGCACGAGCATAACTTCACCTTGCAACTTCTACAGACAGACTGTGTCGATCTTTACTCTACTGATAATGAATGTTACAGAATTTAGTGTTTTCCGATTGGCTAAATCGAAGTCACATGATTAATGGTTTCATCAGATATAAACTTTTCCAGAATTTGTGATGTTATTCAATTTCTTTCTTCTGCAAGTTGTATAATTCGTATATTCTTTTTAACACGTTTCACTGAAAAATATCAGTATCATCAGAGGTTTCTAAGTAAATTAATAACAATCGAAAAAATTCTATTAATATAAAATTAACGAATAATCGAATTCGTATCGATTTTAATGTAAAATAACTGATAATCGATTTAGGTCGATTAGTTAACGATTGTTTTAATGTTTATTTTCTTCAGCAGCTGTTTTCTCGGTTATATTTGAAAATTTGTTGTTTATATTTTATTGATTTTTATTTTTATTTTCTAGTAAATTTATAATTTTAAATAGATCTTCTTGTTTTGTTTTTATTTGGGTTTATTCTTTAATTTATAAATTATTGTTATTGTGAGTGTAAATGTTAAGATTTTCTCAAATATTTTTTGACCTTTTTGTATGTGCCTCACTCGTCCTCGAGATTCCTTTCGCTAAGACTGGTATGGATTAACCTACGATTTCTTGTTGTGACAAGAAATTATAACAGTGAAACAAATTTTATTTTAAAGACTACAAAATAAGGACATATTTATGTTTTTGCGATGGTCGCTCACATGATCGTGTACTACAGTGGAAAGAGTATAACCGACACCAGATGAAATTGATAATTACAACATTAACTACACTTACAGAAAAGTAAAGGCTAGAAAGTATATAGCAATTCTAAAAGCTGACGATTATTCACCGCACATTAACGCAATAAACAATAAATGTCACCTGATTAAGAATATCGCTCTGTGGAATACACAAAAAGTGACTTTACACAATATAAACTCGGATAACGCACTTAAATATCGCACATCCAAAACTAAACTTGGCCTTTACTTATACACCGAAGTAAGCTTTAAGAAGAATCTACTGTTTTCCGGGTGACGTGTGGTGAATAATTCAGTAGATACAGGCGCGTTGAAACAGCATACTGAAAGCTATGTCAACGCCGATTTTGTACACACTCCGAAGACCGCAATCTAACTCACAGGCTTAAGAATAATTTCTTTTCATATAATCATTACTCAACAGATTCTCACGATTAGATATGCTTTACAATGAGAATATACGGTGTATGCTTTAGCTGTCCACACTTTGTTAAATAGTTGATGGATGTAGGACAATGTGGAAGGAATATGTAATTTTCTACGGAAAATTACTGTATATCGAAGCCGCATATTTTTATATTCTACAGGTAGTTATAACGTAGGAAAGCAAAGAAAGTGGTCTAATCTTTACCACAAATTAAAATATTTTTAAATAATAACAATTTAAGTTATAATGTATATAAGGTTTCTGAAATCGGAATAAATGTTCACACTTAATAGCACAAGAAGAAGAAGCACTGACTTTGGACTGAGTGCTTGATGCGTGCAGAGACGTACCACTAAGAAACTGAGTTCCGAGCTACCTTCTGGAGCTCCTGTCTCATGACCCCGCTCAAGTAAAGCGATTTTCTTGTTTAGCAAGGCTAACAACGGCTGTTGTGCTAGCCTACACTAGCCCAGTGTACACAAAAGTTCTTTTCACGAATCACCTGGACGTATACGGTACTGGCCAGACCAGATATTAGATGATTATGTGGGAGCCTTGCCGCACCTCCATAAAATTTGTATGCAATGCGCCTTATGTGTCGTCCAAGGAGCGAACGCCAAGTCCGCTCCTCAGAAGTAGTGAAGAGAAACTACAGGACGTTTTGCAACTTCTTTTTATTCACGTTGGTATCCCCAGACCGGGACAGCATAAGTAACGATCGGCTGCAGATACACGCCGACGGTTAGTTTCGACAATTTCCTTTTCATAGCCGAGCTGACGAGGAGTGTAAACAGTAGGCTCAGACGAGTGGGCGCTAGCTTTTGAACTGCCTGAGCTTGGGTACGCCAGGTGAGCCGACGAACGGGGTGTACACTTCGTTAAACCAGTGCAAGTACGTTCTGCCGATGCGAAGTTGCCTACGAGGGTTTTTTCGGCGTTCAGAGACACTCTTGATTATCAGTCCAGTCCCCGATCAAATCAAAGCTGGCGCTATAGTCGTTAGAGGGCCCGTTCCCCGTTGCGATCGGCTGTAAATATAGCCGTGTTGTCCCCAAATAGGGCTATCTGGACTCCAGATTGCCTTGGTAGGTTGCTGACGTAGACTGAAAACAGGAAGGGACCAAGACCACTTTCTTGAGTGATGCCGGCATAGATTCGTATTAGGAAGACGTAGAATTGCCTACTCTCACCCAGAAGGCCCTCTCCGTCAGGAAGCTAGCAATCAGATTAAGGTTGCAGTCTAGGAGCTGGACTTCCCGACGTTTGAATAAAACCCCAGCGTGCTATATCCTGTCGAAGGCCTTCTATACACCTAAGAAACAGCCAACGATCTGTTCTCTCCGACACCCGGCGTCCGTAATGTGTTCCACAATTCCCATCAGCTGACGAGCGGTTTAATGCCCAACACAGAAGCTGATATGTTCGCGGACTAGGTTGTCAAAAATTTATTAGATGATTCCGTACACGACGAAAAATAAGAAATGAAACAAGAATTATAAATAAAGTCTATTTGATGGTACTCTGAATTTGTGTCCGCGTACCTACAAAAACATAGCTGATAATGAACACGTGGAATCTGAGAGATACATGCATCCACAGCCGCAGTTGCCATACGCCACAGCAAAGCGTCAGCGTCAGAGTAACATATGTCAACGGCAGAAACAGACCGCAGACCGCAGCATCAACCACAAATTGTTGTACTCCAATTAACATCAAAGTGACGACAGCGTGTTGACCAAGCAATCCTCGCCAATATTACTATAACTATATAGTACAGTTTCAGCACACTATTCAGGTAGAAATAATATCACAATTGCGTGTGATATTAAAAAATTCTACAGCTGTCAAATGCAAATACTTGGCATTATTATCAGCTCAGAAAATTATCTGTTTTTTATATTAGTTACTAAAATTTGTTTCTGGCTCTAAAGAAAGAGACAATGTATAATTTCTGAGCTGCAATTGGTCAGAAATGTTCAAGACAACAATATCGGATAAAAAGACACCAAATGCTGTCTTCCACAGTAGAAGAGTAAGAGGAAAAATCTGCCAACCTGTAACCAGGAAGCCTAGGCTAGAGAATAGTAACTCTTACATTTTAAGAATTGTCCCTGAACTGACCCTCTAAGTTGAGAGATTTAAATCAGCCAACTGACTTGCTTAAGCAAAAGATCACTTCTCTCTCGATCGGATCGTTGGTTGATCTTCGGAACCAGCATTGGAACAGTACAGATCTCTCTCCTGGACTGCTCTCTCCAGCTTGGAAGCTGAAGTTCGCTGTGATCAGCCGCTGCCCTGCTGCCTACTGCTTCGCCGCTGGACAGCCAACATCTTGGCCCGCTTGCTGCCTTTGACACCAAGAAGACAGAAGACCACAACTCAGCTGGCTGGTGAATTGAGTAGCCAGCACAAGCACAGCTGAGTGCGTCGGACCTTCTAAGGGCCACCAGCCAAGTGACCCTTTTCAGGACCACCACCTTGCCGCTGAAGAGGAAGCCAATAGCCTGCCAGAGCTTAAGGTTGCGCAGCGCATCTTGCCCGCTGACGCTCAGGCTCTTAGGTAGCGCTGCCTAGGACGATCCTTGCGAGCCCCCACCAGTGGTAAGCGAGCTTGGATATCGCCTAGGTAAAGAGGCCGGTGGACACCTCTCTTGGTAAGGAGAGGTATCTAACGAAGCCGGTCATTTGCCCAGCTCGTAGTAAGCCTGAGCGTTCCAGAAGTCCCGCAAGCGATCCGGCTCGGGCCGGACCCTAGGTCCCTGGTTACCGCCGGAGGCAGCCTGGCTGCCTCTGGTCGGCGAACCTCCCGCTCGATGGCGGAAATGCCCGCTCCGGGCGCGTCATCGAGCTCGCAGTCGCTCGCCACTGCCCCGCCCCACACGAGCGACTCGCCGTGTTCTCCGCTTATGGATGCGGACCAAGTCGATCCCCGGTCGGTTCCGCTGCCCGGTGACGAGACCGACGCTTTCGTGGCGGTTGGGCCACGGGGGCGCCCGGTTAAGAAACCGAGGCGGAACCGATCGTCCTCAACCTCTTCCTCGGCGTCCGCCATGGAAGTTGTCCCCGCCGATGGCGAATCCGGCCCGGGGCCGACTGCGTCCGGCGGTGCCCAAGCACCGTCGGCCGCTGTTCGCATCCCGCCCGTTTACGTTCATGGCGTGAACAACGTCACCGGTTTTTACCGGCGATTGATAGTGGCTCCCGGACTTTCCCCGGCCAACGTTGACCTGAAGCTCCTTGGGGGCGATACAGTCAAGATCGTTGTCCGCGGAATGGACGTGTACCGCAGTGTCTTGGCGTACGTGGAATCCCAGCAATTCCAGTACCATACCTTCTCGCCTAAACACGTGAAGCCTCTGTCGCTTGTCCTCAGAGGCTTGGACGTGGAATCCCCTCTAGAGGAAATACTCGATGAGCTGCGCGAGCTGGGCTATCCTGTTCGCGCGGTCCATCGGGTGTTTACTCCTGCCGGACCAAGGCGTCCAATTCCTCTGGTCCGCATCCTGGTGGAGAATAGCGAGGCAGGCACTAGCCTACTCTCACTTACGCGGCTTTTTGGTTTCCGCGTAAAAGTGGAACGAAGCCGCGCTCCCGGGGTTCTGCCTCAGTGTCACAGGTGCCAACGCTTCGGGCACCACTCTGACTCTTGTTCCAACGCTCCGGCGTGCGTGAGGTGCTCTCTCCCTCACGCCTCCAAACTTTGTGATGCACCTGCATTCAAAAGATGCATCAACTGCGGCGGGAGTCACCCCGCCAACTACCGGGCATGTCCGGTGTTTCAGCAGGAGCTCGAGCGGCGAAAGCCACAAGGGCGCCTGCCACCACCGAGGCATCCGGTAGCTGGTTCAAGACCTGCAACCGAGCAGCCAGGCCCTGCGCCTCCTGCTACGGCTGCCGTGTCTTCCGCCCCAGTCACTACCAGGCAACAAAAACGCTCTAAAGGCCCGAAGCAAACACCTGCAGCACAGGCAACCCCAACTCAGGCTCCTTCACAGGCCCCTGTCCCGCCTCTGGCGAAAAAGCGCCGTAACCTCGCGGCATCTAAAAGTGAGACCGCCCAGCCACAAGAAAACATCTCGGTTGTGGAGCCTGAGACTTCTCAATCCCCCCCAGCAACGGAGAATCCTGCCCCTGCTTTAGAAGCAGCCTCGCCTGACCTCCCGCCCCCGCGGTTTCCCAACGCCGGCAAAAAGAAGCGGCATAGAAAGCCCCGTGGCGCTAGATCCCGGGCTCCTGCCAACCCGGCCGCACAGTCCAGACAGCCTGCACAGCGCGCGAAGTCCGACGCAATCGCATCTGTCCCTCTTCCTAGCACCTCCGCTAGAGGTGCTACACCTGGCCCCAAGAAACCCCTGGCTTCCACCAATCCCCCGATTGATAAGCCTCGGCGCTCTTATGCGCACGCAGTCTCCGGGCAATCTGCCTCAAGAACCGTTCCTGACGACTACCAGGTCGTCAAAGCCTTCCTTGCTGAGTTCGACCTCAGCAAAGTCGCCCAGACCTTCAGGTCCATCCGCTCCCGCTTGGAGACTGCTGACATAACTGAGAGATTCATGCTCTTGGTGGAAGCCGCCACTTGTGTAGGTCTTCTATGAGTCGGGTCCTCAAACGAGATCTCTCGATTCTTTCCTGGAACGCCAACGGGTTGTCCAACAAGATCCAGGAACTCCAAGAATTACTGGCCCGACTCAAACCCGATGTAGTACTTCTCAATGAGACCCACTTGACTCCTGCGAGTCGGTTACGACTGGCCAACTATGTGTGCTATCGAAACGACAGACCGGGCACTGCTGGTGGCGGTACTGCCGTCGCGGTGAGGCTCACTCTCGAGCATCACCGAGTCGTCTTGCCTGCAATGACTCACCTCGAAGGCACCGCTGTGGAGTTGTTAAACACTCTAGGCGGTGTACAGATGGTAGCGGCGTATAAACCGCCGCAAAAAGAGCTCCTTCACCCCGATCTAGCTGTCGCGTTCGATGCACACAGGAGGGTCATCATGGCCGGCGATCTGAACTGTAAACATCGCGATTGGAACAGTCGCTTGACTGCCCCAAACGGGAAACGTTTACGCAGGTTTGCCGATTCTCGCAGGATACAAGTGATTGGGCCCACCCAACCTACGTTCTACCCCTCACAACGCAACGCGGCTCCCGATGTCTTGGACATAGCGGTGATTCAAGGAATTGACTGTCCGGTCCATGTGTCCGCGCTAACGGAACTATCGTCCGATCATCTCCCCATCCTGATACACGTCGCTACCCAGCACGTCGTACGCAGAGATGTCCGGAAGGTGGTAGAATGGGATCGCTATGGCCCGGCGTTAAGTCGCCGATTGCCAGACGCGGGACCACTCGAAACCTTCCGCCAAGTCGACGAGGCAGTTGCCGCGTTTGACGAGGCAGTCGTATCTGCGATCGACGCGTCTTCCAGAATGAAGCCTGGCGTCACGCCCCACTGGCAGCGGATCCCAGAGGAGACGAGTGCTCTCGCTTGCGAGAGAAATCGCCTCCGGAGACGCTGGCAGCGGACCCGTGATCCGGCCGACAAGGCAGCGTACAACCGGGCGACCGGCATTTTACGTCGTGAAATGCAGGCCTACCGGAGACGCTGTTGGGAACTCGCCGTGGCCCAGGCAGGGGACGGATCGGACGAAAGTAGCCCTTACCGGATACCTTCGGCGTTGGTAGGGAAGAGGCGCCGGCCTCGCATCCCGGCCATTGCTGGACCTTTCGGTCAAATCCTGGCTCGCCCGGAGGCGAAGGCCGAGTACTTGGGCGCGTGTTTTGAGCGACAGTTCGCACCTAACCCGCCCATGGACTGGGACTTCGACGAAGAAGTCGAGAACGAAGTGGAAGACTTTCTGTCTCTTCCGATCACTACGGAGCCCGAACCCATTACTAGGGAAGAGGTCACAGATCGGCTCGTTGAACTCGTGCCAAGAAAAGCTCCTGGCCCGGACGGCGTCTCGAACGCCGCTCTTACTCGACTCCCGGAGCGAGGAGTACTTTTCTTGGTCGCGCTGTTCAACGCGTGTCTTAGACTGGCCTATTTTCCCCAGAAATGGCGTAAGGCGACGGTTATAGTGATCCCGAAGCAGGGAAAGGACGCTTCCCGTCCCGGCAACCTCCGGCCAATTAGTCTACTGTCAGCCACGTCAAAGGTCCTCGAACGTCTCGTACAACGGAGAGTACTAGATCATCTACGAAATTTCGATGTACTGGTCCCCGAACAGTTCGGCTTCCGTGTGGGGCATTCCACCACTCATCAACTGATGAGACTGGTGGAATACATCACGGACGCCGGGTGTCGGAAAGAGCAGACTGTCGCCTGTTTCCTAGATGTGGAAAAGGCCTTTGATAGTGTCTGGCACGACGGGCTCTTGTTCAAGCTCCGGGAAATCCAGCTCCCAGATTGCTACCTTCGCTTGATTGCTAGCTTTCTGACGGAGAGGACTTTCTGCGTGCGAATAGACGACCACGTCTCTTCCGAGAGACGTATCACAGCCGGGGTACCTCAAGGTAGCGTGCTAGGGCCTCTTCTGTTCTCCGTGTATGTCAACGACGCACCCAGAGAGCCTGGAGTCCAGATGGCTTTGTTTGCCGACGACACGGCGGTCTATACCGCCGATCGGAACGCAGACTTTGCTATCCCACGACTTCAGCGCGCACTCGATGCGTATTCGACGTGGACGGAAAGCTGGAAAGTTGCCGTCAACGAAACCAAGAGCTCCGCGGTGCTATTCACAAAGCGCCGGAAAGAACCACGAGGCCGAGTGAGACTCGGTAGAACGTACCTGCCCTGGTCGAGGGAAGTTAAGTACCTCGGTGTCCACCTCGACCGTCGGCTCACCTGGCGTACCCACGCTGAGACGATGCGAAGGAAAGCGTCCGCTCGTTTCGCGCAACTGTTTCCGATACTTGCCAACAAGGCTATGACCCGCAAGCTGGGTAAGTTGATTGTCAACGCGTATCTGTTGCCGATCATTACCTACGCTCTTCCCGTCTGGGGTTACCTCGCAACCGTTCATAAAAGAAGGTTGCAAAGCGTTCTCGATAGAGGGCTTCGGCTAGTGGCCAAAGTCCCCTATCGGTTTTCTTCTCGTCTCCTGAGAAGAGGACTCGGTGTCCGCTCCTTGGATGACACCGCAAGGCGACTTGCACGTAAATTTTACGTCCGAGCTGCGAGGACCCAGACAAACCCTCTCATAGCTGGCCTTGGCAAGTACCGAATACGTCCAGGTGACTCTTGGAAACGGCCTCGACAAATACTGTACTAGTCGACCTAGTACGAGCATGTCGTTGTAACGACCAATAAAAAATTAAATAATCAATATTCCGTCTGGACAGGACCACTAGGCAGGAGCCCCTCATAGGAGGCTCGGTACTAGGATACCATTGGGTCGTCTCACGACGCGCAACCCAACAGCTCTGACCTGACTTAAGCAAAATGAATACTGAGCTCACGAAAGCCTCAGATATTAGTAAAAAATATGCAAAATGTTTGTACAACTATATAAAAGTATTGTGAAATCATTTTTAGTACTATACAGAAGATGTATTCTTTATTCCTTCCGTCTTTCGGTCCAGCCAACGTATTACACAACTTCCTTATTTTCTGAAGTTCTTTCCTTTGTCGCCAATATTCTTTCGTTCTTTGCCCATTCTTCTTCCTCAAACACAGTTGGTTCACCGTGGTTTGCCTTTGGAGGGATCCTTCATGTCCGCAGTTTTCCTTTTAGATACTTCACTATTTTCTTTAATTTCTTCACCGAGTTCATATACTTATACATACTGAATGCCTTTCAGTGACGGTATTTTGTACTCGTATCTCACTCAGATAAATTTTTTTGTAGCTGTGAATATCTTACAGATTTTATAAAACTGTAGGTTTTTTTTTTAAATTTTGCATCGCCCATCTAAGGACCGCATGCCAATTTCAATTCTTTATTCTTTGTTCTTTCCTTTCCTTCCAATATTCTTTCATCTTTTCACTGTGCCTCTTCTTCCTGTCTTCAGTCCACTTTGAACCTGCGTTTTTCTCTCTCCTACCCTGGACTCCTTCCATTTTTAACACTTTTACCAGAAAAACGTTTCTCTCAATTGCTTCTCCTGCGTTTATATTATTTTCTTTAATCCTCTTGCTCTTCTTTAATTCAACTTGATTTTGACTTCTTCCCCCACAGATACTTGAAGATCTGCTTTGTTAATCTATTGTCGTCCATTTTATATAAATTTCCAAACAATAATAATCTTCCTTTCTCATTGTTTGCTGTTATATTTTCTACACTTTGATAGATTTCATCATTATTTCTTAATTTCCAACCTTCTGAAGTTTTTCTTGGGCCGAATATTTTTTTAATAATTCGTCTTTCCAATATTTCTAGTTTGTGTAAATAATAATTCACTACTAGACATTCACTTGCATATAGGCATTCTGACTTCAATACTGTACTATAATGCCTTATTTTCGCATTTTTAGATTTGCACTTTTTATTGTAAATATCTTTAGTTATAGGACTACCATATGCTCTTCCCATTTTATGAATCCTTCCTTCTCTAGCGAATTCGGCTAAACCATTCTCTTGAATTATTTCCACTAGATACTTAAATTTTCTTTAGGTTTTATTTAAATAAAATTTAAAATTAATTGCCGATGGATTTTTGGACTAAAGCGTTTCTTTGTTACTCATTTCCGAGACTCTGTTACTACGTATTGTTTTTGCAGACCTATTCAAAAGTATTACCACATTTTAAATTTGAATATTTTACGTGAGTGTATTAACAAAATGTAATACGGACATTTACACAACATAAAGTGTTACACGTTAATTTATAATTTTACTTTCTTGAATATTTGTAACAAAGAAAAGTGAATAATTTGTATAGTTGAAGTGACCTATATAGACATAACTTCATAAGTTCTATCTACTTGTTTACTTTCCATGTTTACATCAAACATGCATGAGACGGGGAACGCAACCTTACACGGACAGGTTATAAGTTATTCACAACGTAAAGTTATGCCGTGAATCGGTGTCACAAGTTTATAGAAGCGATGTTGATAATGTCGCGGCTCTCTAGATCTCAGGAAACGGGGGCACATATTACATTGCATTATTTTCCTCTCCTCAGACTCGATACTAGATACAACAAGTGATTCTGACGTTGTGTTAAATTTGAAGTACAAAATGTTTTTAAATTGAAAATATATTCATTTCCTCATAAACGGCACATGCTTGTATTTCTGACACATTGCTTTGTCTCATTGTATAAATAGAGAAAACATAATAGCGGTTTCTAATACTAAACTACAAGACAATATAATAATGAATTTTCAAAATAAGTAACCATAACTTAGTATAATATTAGTAAATTTGTTTTTCATATTAACTAAAGTAGTTATAATAATTAATCTGTAATCTTCATTCTTCATCAACATCACGTTCACCTTCTTCATCTTCCTGTATTTCCTTCTTCTTCTTCTTCTTCTTCTTCTTCTTCTTCTTCTTCTTCTTCTTCTTCTTCTTCTTCTTCTTCTTCTTCTTCTTCTTCTTCTTCTTCTTCTTTGTTTTCATACTCTTTGTCTTTCTCCTCGTGCTTTTTTCTTCCCCTCATTTTTCTTCCTATTCAGTTTTTTCTATTTTTTTCTTCTCTACTTCTTTTTCACAATAATAAGAAGTGGTCTCCTGGGTAAAAGAAAAGGAAGCTCAACAAGGAAGAGTCAACCATGGATTCTTAAAAAGGAGGAGAAGAAGAAGAAAAAGAAGAAGAAGAAGAAGAAGAAGGAGAAGAAGGAGGAGAAGTAGGAGAAGAGGGAGAAGAGGAAGAAGAAGAAGAAGAAGAAGAAGAAGAAGAAGAAGAAGAAGAAGAAGAAGAAGAAGAAGAAGAAGAAGAAGAAGAAGAAGAAGAAGAAGAAGAGCAACAACAACAACAACAACAACAACAACAACAACAACAACAACAAGACGAAGAAGAAGAATAAGAAGGCTTGAAGTATGGTGAATGGAAAGTGAGGATACGAGAATACAGTTCAGGATACAGTTGAGGGCGTAGGCGGGAAGGATACGAGAGGCGACGGAATTTTTAAATAAAGCCTAAATATAATGATAATACACCTATGGCTAAAGATGAATGCTGGATTAACTGTCCCACATAATACAATGTAAACAATAGTGTCGTTCTCAGATCTACAGCTAGCTGAGCTACAATGTTGACGTGCAAACGTCTCCCACATGTTGCCTTTCATGGCCAAACAAGGTCACGTTGCGACTTAAAGTTTTGTATAAAGTAGCAGTTTATTAAAAATATTCGGCCAAATGAGAACATTTAAGCATTAGTTAGTCTACATCATGCCAGCCTGATGATGCCTGATGAACATCATGTCTAAGCATATTGCTT
Source organism: Magicicada septendecula (assembly GCA_034769895.1). Classification (NCBI taxonomy): domain Eukaryota; kingdom Metazoa; phylum Arthropoda; class Insecta; order Hemiptera; family Cicadidae; genus Magicicada; species Magicicada septendecula. Next base: position 470,006,824 of record CM068371.1, read on the forward strand.
ATCTAGCAACGTCTATTAAACTTTATACCAATAGTTTATCAAAACAAAAATTTTACTATTATTATTATTATTATTATTATTATTATGCTGCAGAGCGAACACCACTGGGATCAGGTAGTAGCGTATACATAGAGAAGGTAGGCTACTAAGGCAAAAGAAGGAAGCCGAAGGTGATCTTGCTAGAGACGCTGACAGAATAGCAAAAAAAGGAAAATCAGATAACGTGAACCCGCTGAAGGTATAAAACAGATGAACGTCCACAGGACGAAGAACAAATTGCACCACCTTGAACTATCGCGAAAGCTGAGTTCTGAGGTGAACCTATGCCGTGGGCAAAAGGGAATCTCCACACACCTTAGGAGTGGGGACATTCGTACGGTAAATATTACTTTCCCCCAGTCTCCCTCGTAATAAAAATTATCATTATGATTCTTATTATTATTATCTATATGTATATATTAAACTCAAAGATTGAGGATGTTTTTTTGTATTGAATACAAATTTACACCGTTATACCGATTGCCACCAAATTTTGCAGAGGTAACTTTCGACACAAGGAAAAAAAGATTGTCTAACTTGGAATTTGATTTCTGGTCCGTTTGCACGATTTAAGCCCTCTTAGTTATACCCTTTTGTTGACGCGTATAATGATGTTAACAAAACCAAGGAGGCCAGAATTAATTAATTACCATGGTAACAAGTAAATAAACAAATGATATTTAGCGGCGACGTAACTGTAGTTTTATCCATTCTTGCAGTACATTTTCGATATTGTTAATATGCGATTGTGTCGATATATTACGATGTGGAAAAGAAGAAGTGTACTAATTGTAAATAGTCCTATTTCTTAATACAAAGCAAAAATACGTGTCGTTTTCATTTGTGAGGTTAGGTGACAACGGTTTTTTGGTGTTTAGTTTACTTCCGAAATAAATAAAAGCCATGGTTGAGGAAAAAATAACGTTTAATGTGTATAACCAATGCTTATAAAACAGTAACACTTAAAATAAAGAATCTAATGTTTTTGAGCTAGCTGATACGTCTAAAAGAATGTAACTTAGTGTAAGAAAATGTTATAAAAAGTACTAGTTAATATTATAACAGGACATCACAAGAACAATAGGTACAACTTTTCTACATGGCAGGCGATGCACACAACACGTAACGACAGATGTTGAAATTTAAATACTCCTACCTCCTGCTGTCGACTTTTACGTGTAATATTACTGGTGTCTGGTGAAATGTTTGTAACACTGTCCCAGACGGATAGAATTTGCCGGACAGAAAGGAAATGTACGACGAGAAGGAGGTCAGACGTAGTGTGAATTGGAATTTATTGGAATTCCACAGTGAGACACAGTAATGTTGGATAAAATAAAACTGAAAGTCAAACAGATGACGGGAAAACAATATTTCGCCGACATTGATACCAGTTTCAGTACGTTCTCTGTTTTCTTTATTGAATACACCAGTATGTTTGTATAGTATTTGATGTTATCCACCAAAGTTTGTTGTTACAGCCATCGCAAAGTTCAGTTTCACAATAATTTAGTGCAACATTCTAACGCATCACAAAGGCTAGTTGCAATGCGTACTGCTTTTAGTCGCAATCTAAATCACAACAATAACCCGCCTTTTTAAATTGTTACGAGTACCGATTGTTGACACATCGATAAACACTCCAAAAACGATTAGGCCTAGTCTCAATTTCGGTAATACTGTTACGCCATCACAGAAAATTCTACGCTATTCCAGCGGAGTCCGGCTGTAATGTGTGGGTGTGTGTTCGTATGTTGCTGCTTTGAGACGAAGGACAATTACGTGAGACTTGTCGCGCATCAGTCAACGAGGCTATTCCAGACGATACCGGTCGGTGCACCGTGTTCAGGGCCGCGATCAATTACGTTCTGGTGTTTTCTAGTTGCGCTGACGCGTAGTCATTAGTCTAGAATCTCAGCGAGGTATAAACATAGGCATTCAGCGGCGATCGGTTCCAGTTCAAGTGGCGATTTATTCCAGTGCCGTTCCAAGTATTGTGGCGAAGTGTTATGTGTTATATATTTATGCGAGGCTCTATTAGTTGACATTATTATTGGGTGTGATAAATTTTTATTTGATTTTTTGCTGATTACAAACGTTTTAATTGTGATAATTGAAACTGGTAATTAGTGATTTAATTGGTGTCTTGTATTTTGTTTTACACTGTTTTAAAGGAAATCGTCGTAACAACACATACGTAAAACAATACCACGCGCACTATACTACAGACTGAGCTGTAAGTCGTTTGACACTGGTCTTCCTTTAAAGCTAGTCGACAAATCTAAGGTAGACCACTTTGTACTCTCGTGGTTTTCCTATTTATTGTTAACTTCTCCGTCACCCCTAAAAGTCTCAGCCCTCACGTCCGCCAATACGCCCTCTATAAACTGCTTTCTCGACGTTCGCTATCCGAGTTTTTCTTCCACGCGCTCATGTAGTCATTATGCTTAGTAACCTACAAATGCCTAGTATTTTACAGAATAGACTTTAACTCTTTTCTTTTTATGGTCTCTAATTTTTTTTTCATTTATTTCAGAACTGCCTACTTATCTACAAAATCTTTTCGATGACTTTTTTACCGTATTTAAACTGTAGTATTAATCCGGTACTTCAATTTTACGTACTATTGATTCTAGAAGTAATAAAAATACTTCTCCTTCTTCTTTACCTCACGGAGTAGATACTTAACCTGTTCCGTCTTCGCAGAGCATCTCGCTCTCGCTCTTCCTACATCTCTTGTACCAAAGGAACTGTATTGAAACGCAACCTTAGGTAAGTCGGCCATCCTCCATTCTGTCCAGATACTGTAACTATTTAACGCACTACGTCTGGATCTTATCGTTTATAGAGAATACTTGTAGTACTTCTCTAATATCCTAATTGCGCAAACTATCCTGTGTCGTGAAACCATTTGTTCTTCTGAGAACTTCATTTCCTAAGTTTGAATCAGGTTTTTAATCTTTTTCGTAGGAACCCATGTTTCAGATCCATATAGTAAAACAAGGCACTGCCATTGTTTTATAAAATTTAACCCTTGTCTTGTTTTTGTCCTCAATATAAATACATGGTAGTAAATATATATGATATATAAATGAAGATTAATTAATTCCAAACGAAATGACATGTAGGGTTAACCTTCAGAACGACTACTGATTGACACATTTTACTCAAAATTAAAAAAAAACATATATATACTAATAACAAGAAATATCTTATTACATGAAATATTATAACTTTTATTTTGGAATTTGGTTAGGAATAACGCAGATATTGAGTTCCTTTGTAACAAAACATTTGGACTATTTTCCTTATACGAATTGTATGTTGTAATTAAATTACATTACCATGATTAATTGTATGAGGAATTGTTTCCAGTTGCTTTAATCATTTACCATGATCTAACAACGTTTAAGTAGATTAAAAAAATATTCTTTTCAGACCACATCACCACTCGTATCTTAAACGGATACTCGCAGATACTGAAGACAATTTGGCGCCAATAAGTACCGATAGCCTTCACACGTAACCAACATGCAGCCCAAAACAATTTATGTTATTCCCATCAATAAGGGCAAAGCGACATGCCAAAAGCGTACAGAGTTTAAAAACAGTTTAGATAAGGGTTAGTTTTATATGAATCACGGACGCGCAAAAGGTGATGCTTACAGGGTGATTACGCCATCACACTGAAGTCAGCCGCGGGTACGTACTCCCCGCAGAAAACGCAAGCCCAACGGATGGGTCGCATGCAGTAGTCAACTTCCTAGTAGATGCGACCGTGACACGCAGGAGTTTCGTTCCGAAAAAATCATGGAATACGTCCTTTTAAATATTCTGTAGACGTATTAACATTGTTTCAACATTTGAAAAATTCTACTACAAATATTTAAACAGGAATTTACCGATTAAAAAAATAATACTTTTAATTAAGACATCTCTTAGTCCAAAGACAAACATGGCTTCTTTAGTTGTTATACTGCGTCCTTAATTTTGATAAAAAGATAGAGTTGTTATGTCATCATTAATATGCTATAAAATTTCCTAAAAATTTCGTAGAGACTCTAACTTCTTCTCTAATCTTGGTTTTACTCTCCATAAGCTGCTTTAAAATTATAATTTCGAAAAAGCCTTTTACTTTTGTTTTAATATACGACAGCATGGGATCGTTATTTACCATAGTTGGTGAAAACAACATTCCCTCTTCTTCCACTAACTGTACTATTGTAATTCCCATTTCTCACTTAGTAAGATAGCCGTCAAACTCACTTGATTGACACCGTCTGTAATGCGAAGAGCGCGCTCTTAAAAAACACCCTGTCTGCGCAACAGCGGAAGTGTGAATCCCTTCCATCTCACACCGGACATCATCTATTGGGGGTCAGTAGTTCATAGAAAACGCAGCTTAACACGAGTTAGTGCGGTATAACGCTTAAAATGCTCGAGAGGTCATGATTCTTATTTGTTTGAACAATCAGTTCGTTGAACAAATGATTAGCAAATTCCAGGTATACATTGCGGCACCACTACCGCGGACAATAGGTAGGGCAGCACGTAGTAAAAGGAGTAAGTTCATATAAAGTCATGGCGGTACCTACCTTATTAAATGTTTTAAAACAGCGGTTGCAGTTAAAAAAGACCAATGTAGTACAGACCTATAAGAAGATGAGACGTGTTTTTTCACGATAAATGTAATGTTGTTCTAAGAACTATACGTTCAAAAATGATAAAATATGGAATAATTTTAATAAACAGTAGAATCGAGGACTATCAATTGAATTGAAAAGCAAATCTTTTGACAGGTTTTGGCTTGACAGACCCCTTTGAAAATTTTTATATTATGTACCAGAATGTGAAAAAAATATGAGACATCTTCGTAGAAAAATAGCTTACTGGTGGAGACCACAATATGTGACGCTTAGCCTAACCGTTGACGGAAAATTAGAAACAGAAGGAGAATAATATGAACAACAATAAGAAATTAAAGAAACAGAAGTAGAGGAAGAAGAATAAGAACAACATAACAAGTGAAGAAGAGCCATAGGTTTGAAATTTAAAGGTTTCTCCAAAACAGTCTTTTGTCGTTTACACTGTTATCTGACCATTCATGTTCTAGGCAGTATTGTGTATACCGTTAGACTTTAACCTACGGTGATACACAATAATGATTTGCAGATGCACAATAATGGTTTATACCTGGTGATTGATGCTATTGGCTACATATCGTCAGTGTAATGGTACTGCACTGAACAGTCATTATCTCACAATTGAACGCGATCGTTTGGCAGCACAACAAGATATATCAAGTGTCAAACCAACGGTGGAAGGGTAACGCTTGCAATATATCGATACGCAATTTCACACATTAATATGGCTCCGCATTGTTGTAGATAATAACTCTACGGGTATAACACGATTATCGACGTAGACCGTATGTTCGACGTGGATCGGTAATGGATCCCGTTTAATACAGACGAAAGTCACAACTACTTTAAACCTATGAAAACTATTGTCATTTTGGAAAATGGTATTATTGATTATTTTAAGCGTATTGTTACAACGGAATGCTCCCAAACAGTCGAGAAAACAACACGACGATGAGTGATAGCCTACCGTCGTACGAGTATATTTATACAAATGCAAAAATAAAAATAATAATATCCGAACAGACTCAAAACAAAACAAACACATCCGGATATTTAAGATACCAAAGTTTAGAAATCTTCTTCTTCTTCTTCTTCTTCTTCTTCTTCTTCTTCTTCTTCTTCTTCTTCTTCTTCTTCTTCTTCTTCTTCTTCTTCTTCTTCTTCTTCTTCTTCTTTACGGCTTAGACCGTTTAGTCTGTTCCGGCTCCATACTGGTATGACCATCTCTTCTTGGATCTTCCCAGGCTCCTTTCCTTCCAATAAGACATGCCTAGAGACGTCGGCACACTCTGTCTACTGCTTAAAATTCTTATACTTCCAATTACTTTAAAAAATACTGTAAGTTTTTACACAACATCGTATGACAAACTTGTCTTAATTTGCTATGAACTACTGCATGTCGGAAACGATTTGACTTCATCATGGTTGATATGACGTCAGACCCAGGAACGTATAGATTTCAAAATTATAACATTGTTTACAGTTCATTGTTTAGTACAGTTGTTCGAACGGTTGTATTAAGCATTAGTATAAATTTTATCAAGCGGCAAAAATCAAATGTTATTGACCGGACTTATCAATTTTATTTAACATGATAATTTTTATGACAATTGTTTATGTTTAATGGATTTTAAGTATTATATAACGATGAATACTTGGGTGACATAGGTTTTCTTATTTCGTAGGTGCGTTTTAGTAAAAAATTTTAGTATCAATTTCAATAGCGTTTAACATTGTTCTTCACAGTTTCAGAATCATTATTCATGTAGTCCTAAGCATAACCAGGTTTTGTTTATTCTATGATCTTCATAATCGAAACGATGCTGACCAAACGTAAGACCAAACAATTTTCAAAATTTGTTTTAGGAAATTTCAGATCTACTATAGGACAATCAGTTAAACGAAAAAATATTATACCGCTATCCATTAAATTAAAAACGGAAAGTCATAAGTTTTAAATTATTTTAATACAACTTCTTTTGTATTGTCAACAAAATCAAAAATTAATTTTAACTTAATTTGAAGTCGAACATCAATTCACATAAATACCAATACCGATTATACAATTGATTCTCCAACAATGCAATTTAATTAAACTGGAAGTGAAAATCATCACAGCGAGTGACTTGTGCAATCGACAGGTTTGGATAAATTTGTTTGCACACGCAAGCTTGATATAAATTCCAAATATTAAAAGCTCGTTTGAATATGATTTAAAGTATGTCATATAATGAGGAATCTGATTGCGTTTAATTAATTCTTGTTTACATGAATCGTGTCTGCATACCTAGAAAAAATAGCTAACTATAAATAATCTACTAATTGGGCCTAACCATGTTTTATAGCGTCAGCTGATCAGGTTATTGTAGTTACAACTCTGTCTGTTTCAATTTGCTATTAAAAGAGAAATATATAAAAAGTACATAAACTGTAAGAAAATATTTTGATTATTAATGAAAATTAAATTATTCTATAAGCGTAGATGTGGTGTGTGTGTGTGTGTGTGCGTGCGCGCGCGCGCGCTCGCCTGTGGTCTGCCGACTAGCAACATGAAAGTACTCTTAACTATAAAGACAGATTTTCATACAAACACTTCTTACACTTTTACATGCGTACCTGATATTTCAGTTTATTCAGACATATTCTAAAACTCATTAAATTTAGCTTTCGATATAAAAATAATTAATAATTTTTAACAGTGGTTGATTTCTAAAATTATAGATGTCGGAACGTATCAATTCAAAAGTTGTACAGACACAAATATATACTTATGTTTTATATTAGCGTATAAATTTACATCAGGTTATTACAAGGAGGTCTACATTTTTAAAGCCTTATAAAATATGAAACGTACCGTACGTATAACGTACGTATGTTTATCTAAAAAGATAAAGTTTATTGATATTTCCAAAGAGTTTCATCGTCAGGTTAGCCGCACGACAATCAAAAATATGTCACTAATGGTGCTGTCATCCCGGAACCTCAATCAAACGCTAAGTGATGGTTTCGGTCATTTTGAAAAAGTTTCCATAGTTCCATCATTCTGTCGCCATATTGTTTGTTTCTTGACCTTTCCTTACTCGCTGTGTCCGATGCTGTATTTTTGGATCGAAGATGCTCTGGAACGCCGTTCCGGCGCGTGCTCCCTGAAATCAAACCCTGATTGTTAATTAAAAAAAGTATACAGTCTACTACGAGCTCGAAAACTACATAATACTTTGATTTCACATATATAAAATGGGAGTCGTCTTTATGTAGAAAAATCTTAATCTAGAACCCGAAAATCGATAGCGCAATCATCATCATCTTCTCTAAGGATTAGACAATAATGACTGTGTCAGCCCCGTTTGGTTCTCTTCTTCTGTTTGATCAATATTGTTACGACGGTCTACTTGATCGTCGTAGGAACAGTGGAAACAACATACAAGACACCGATTAAGTCACTAATTAGCAGCTTTAATTTTCACAGTTAAACAGTTAGAAATTAACAACAGAGTCTGTTACAACAAATTAAATAAAAATTGTTCACAGGCAACAAAATGTCCACTTATATTAAACACAATTGTATAACAATTATACCGCCCGATTATTAAACGCAACACTTCACTAATAACAACTTGAACGCACACAGTATTATATCGCGACTATAACTGAAATCTAAGGCCGCTGCCGCCAAGTATTTATACAGCGCTCTTACACCAGAAGGTTCCTAATTGCGTCTTAGCGTCCGTGTGAGCTACGTAATTAACTGCGGCCTTGACACAGTCAGAGTGGCGGCGCCAATTCTCGCACCGTCCAGCAAATCCGTTGACAGCCACGTATGCCACGCAGAATAGACCGAGATTTTTCTCGCACATTCGACAACACGTAGATTTTTCTGTGATGTCGTAACACTGCGCCCTACTTAAGCCTGTTTGTCCCGAACTGGCAAACCGTCTCTGAAGTAATACTCGACCAGGCGATCTAGGTGGATGTCTTTGCGAAAGATAATTCTCCGTTTCTTCGAATTCAGTCTCGTGTGGTCCGAACATCACGTTCTCAGGAATGCGAGTCTTCCGCTCAACCACTAGTTTTGCTGGAATCACTCCCGTTGCGTCATGTTACTGATGAACTAAACACCACTGGCTGATCCAGGTTTGTTTGGTTCTCGTCAACAACCTCTTGCGTAACCTCATCTTTGCCCTCGGGAGCTACTATCAGCTCAGGAACAAGGAAGAGATTTGTCTCGACACCCATAGTTGGCTTTCCAATCACTTCTTTTGTCGTTACACTTATTTGCATTTCCTCTGCTAGTTCTTCCTCCATTTCCGCTTGCAATACGGAGGGTTCCTCTTGACCAGACCTCTGTAAGGTGGACTACTCTTTTTTCATAGTTATTCTTAGAGAGGTGTTCCTTTTTTACTTCGTTTTTCCTTATTAATTTATTTAATTTATCTACCATTTTTTTTTCAATTTCTTTTCTACGTACCCCAAACCAAAATTATACAATATTTCTTCCAACTCTACATACGTATATATTCTTAACAATTCCATATGTCTGTCATATAATTCCCTACTATATCTATTGATTAAGCCGTAAAGTGACCTTATTTCCAATTTATCCACAACTTCTCACTTTGTTCTTTTACCATTTTAGCTACACTGTTCTTATTTTTGATTTTAACTTGTGCGTATTTTGGGATGACATTATTATCCAGACATTGTCTATTAAACCATAGTTTACTTAACACCTTCTTCAATTTAACTTTTAACTTAAGATATTTAAAAACTTTACTTACCTTATTGTTGTCGTTTATTACCTCATTGTTGTTGTCCATTACCTGTCGTCGATTGCACATCTTAACAGAAGTTTAATGAAGAGAGTTGTGTTAGTGGATAAAATCACAAGCAGAATGATCACTGTTGCACACCACTATATAAAATTATCCCGATTAGCGCTTTCAAGCTTCACAGCTCATCGTCAGATCGGAATTAAACCAAAAGTCTGAAAAAACCCTTCACTCACATCTCACCCGACGCTACTCACACACAACAAGCTATATTTGAATGTCCCTTCCCCACCCTCAGCCCTGACCCACCATCTGGACAGTTACATATTTTTCTAGCAAAATCCTTGTGTTTCAGTGTTGTGTGTGTGTGTGTGTGTGTGTGTGTGTGTGCATTCCTTTAAACCTAGTCTTTCTCATCCACACATGTGTGCCAGTCACACACCTTTATTTTAAAAACACCTAATTAGTCCTAAGCAATTTAATTCTTAATCTTATCTATCCTCTATCATTTATTTCTTAATTATATTATAAAATATTTCTTCATTATCAAATTTAATTTTAGTATTAATTAAATTGTCTAACCATTTTTCTCTTTCTTCCAATATTTCTAACTCCTCCCTAAGCTTCCTTTCAACTGTGTTATTTACTATTTTTACAATTTCGTAGTCTTCCAAAGGATTAACAAACTTATGGTTGTCTTCTATGAAATGTCTTGCAAATAACGAATTCGTTGTTCTATTACCTTCTCCACGTTTGTGGTCTGACAACCTGCATACGAATTTTCGTCCTGTCTCACCTAGGCAGTCTCTACATTATAATTTATAAATTCCGCTTTTCTGTAATACTGGGATTTTTGCTATATTATATTATTTATTCCTTATATTATCAAATACCGTTTCACATTTTTTAATAGCTATATCTACTCCGTATTTATTAAAACATTTTATAATTTTTCTAATATGTGAACCTATGTATGTCAATGACCCTGCATAATTCTTTTGTTCTGGTTCTATTTTAGATTTTTGTATGTTAACCCTTTTCATAACTTTATCCACAATGTTGTTGTTATAATTATTATTCCTTGCAATTCCCTTTATCGTTTTTAACTCCCTATCTTTTGATTCGGTCTCTTTTAAACACTTCTGAGCTCTATAACAGAATGAATTGATTGCCGCCATTTTATATCTATAAGGGTGGTAAGACTCTCTTGGTATACATATATCAGAATACGATTCTTTCGTAAATATCCCAAACTGTAGTTTCTCATTATCTTTAGTTTCTATGTTTAAATGTAAATAATTTATTTCCATACCTCCTATCTCTTCTTTAAATTGTAAGTTTTTATCCTTATTATTTCCTCATTTATAAACTCATGCACTTCTTCTATGCTTCCTTCCCAAATTACTAATACATCGTCAACGTATCTAGTCCATAATTTTATATTGTCTTTATACTTAGTGGAACTTATTAATTGCTATCCAAAATCATTCATGTATATTTCTGGATGTATAAAGACAATATAAAATTATGGACTAGATGCGTTGACAATGTATTAGTAATTTGGGAAGGAAGCATAGAAGAAGTGCATGAGTTTATAAATGAGGTAAATAATAAGGATAAAAACTTACAATTTTAAGAAGCGATGGGAGGTAAGAAAATATATTATTTAGATTTAAACATAGAAATTAAAGATAATGAGAAACTACAGTTTGGGATAATTAGGAAAGAATCGTATTACACTTACCACCCAGTATTAGAGAAAAGCGGAATTTCTAAATTAAAATTTAGAGACTGCAACAAAGTGTACCTAGGTGAGACAGGACGAAAATTCGTATGCAGGTTGTCTGACCACAAACGTGGAGAAAGTATAGAACAACGAATTCGTTATATGCAAGACATTTCATAGAAGACAACCATAAGTTTGTTAATCCTTTGGAAGACGACGAAATTGTAAAAATAGTAAATAACACAGTTGAAAGGAAGCTTAGGGAGGTGTTAGAAATATTGGAAGAAAGAGAAAAATGGTTAGACAATTTAATTAATACTAAAATTAAATTTGATAATGAAGAAATATTTTATAACATAATTAAGAAATAAATGATAGAAGATAGATAAGATTAAGAATTAAATTGCTTAGGACTAATTAGGTGTTTTTAAAATAAAGGTGTGTGACTGGCACACATGTGTGGATGAGAAAGACTAGGTTTAAAATGAATGCACACACACACACACACACACACACACACACACACACACAACTCTGAAACACAAGGAATTTGATAGAAAAATGTGTAACTGTCCAGATGGTGGGACAGGGCTGAGGGTGGAGAAGGAACATTCAATTATAGCTTGTTGTGTGTGAGTAGGGTAAGGTGAGATGTGAGTGAAGGGTTTTTACAGATTTTGGTTTAATTCCGATTTGACGATGAGCTGTGAAGCTTGGAAGCGCTAATCGGGATAATTTTTATATAGTGGTGTGCAACAGTGATCATTCTGCTTGTTATTTAGTAAGCAATCAAGAATGTGCTCGTTAATATAATCAATTATAAGAAAAATATATTTGTCAACATTATCGTTATCATCACCACACCTAGCACTAGGCATTGGACCTGTTCCGGAACCCATGGCCTCTTCGGTCTACCGACATATCTCTTCAAAGTAGGGTAATAACCCAAGGCAGCCACAGGTAGACGGACATCAGGCATCCAATTCAAGTGTTTACCCCATCTCCTTCTGTAGTCTTCAATCTTCTGGTGCAATGATACAATGTTTCAATCACGTCTTATATCCTCGTTCTTTCTCCAATCCAAGAGGGAACAAACTTGCGTCTCTCTTGAAAATTTAATTTCAGCTGTCTCAATCATTTGCACGCTCTTTTACAAAAACACCATGTCTCACTAGAATATAGGAATATGGGGACACCCACAGATTTATAAAATAACAGTCGGTTATTTATTTTTCAGGTACCGGGGAATCTTATTGATTAGTTATTTTCTGAACAGATGCAAATACATAGTACAATATACGAATAATCTAAACATAAATTCAAATACTGTACTGTACAATCATCGCGCCTTGTAATTATGATTAATGAACTACAATAATTATACATAACTTTGACAGTTACATTAAAAGCAAACTATTCATTGCTGTGGACATATTTTTGTAAAATATATTATTTTACTATGCAGTATCATTAATTACAGGGTTCTGTTATTGCAAAGATTCAGTTAATCTCGACATGGTCAGGTTTGAACATAAAATTGCTTTTAAATTATGACGTTTACTTTTTAATCTCTGCACGCCAAATTAATGTATCACCCTGTCTGTTCGTCTGGGAGCAAAGTTATTGACCTCGTACACAGTGTATTCTTTTATTATGAAACACGTTTTGTATTTTGAATGAAGGCAGGAGTGACACAGCAAACATTGTTCTACGTGTCTGCGGAAAATTCATATAAAGAGAAATGCTGAACGCTGTACCTCATGTACTTCGTTGTAGAATAAATTTTTTATATCATTCTCTGTCGTAAATTTTGTAAACAACTGCTTTGCGTGGAACCATTCCATCTGAAGTATGTTTTAGATTTTATTTTACTTCCAGGTATCCAGATAAAAAAAAATCTGCATCCATGTTCATCCATGTTCTGCAAAAAAGATATCTAACATGTCCATGTTAACAAATTGTAATCTCATTTTTTTTAAAATAACAAAATGACTCTCGTGAACAGAAAATGTGCGTCAATGTTCTCGGCCTACTGGGCACAGCTTTACAAGTTTGAACACGCACCAAGCCTGTTTTGGTCTTAGGCCTATATAAGCTACACTTCTTATGTACACATCTCTTCCTGAAACAGTTTTAAATCTAATAAAACCAGTTATTAAAGATCTCTCTAATGAAATCGTTTAGAGAAAATGCTGTTTGGGAAAAACCCAGAATCAAAACGAAACATTCAACGCAGTGAAATGAAAAATACCGACATAAACTATTTTTGTCGGCATCACAACATTAAACGTAGGGGTTTATGGTGTTTTTATAATTTTTAATAAAAGTGCAGTAGGAAAACTGAATGTGCTTACCGCTTTGGGATTAAAATATAATGAAAATTGTAAAGTGCGATTATGGCATATCTACAGAATGCGGGTGAAAAAGCTGAACGAAATTCAATCTAGATGAAGAGAAAATGAGGAAACAAACAAGACAAGAAAAAATAAAGAAAGGAAAAAATGAAAAACACAAATATTATGAAGCTAGACTGTTTTTAAGAGAACGTTGCCCACTATTTTATCAAAAATAGGTTAAAATATATATATATATATATATAATAGATATTTTCCATATATCCGGTGTTCTTGAATTAATATTTATGCGTGCATATTTTGGTATGATATTCATTTTTATACACATTTTATTAAATTTAATGTTTTGTGCAACGTTTAGCATTTTGATTTTAACATTTTTGTATTTGTAGACAACACTTGCCTGACGGGCTTGAGGAATACGAAATATATAAAGCCGTCAAAATCAACAGTGATTATGTCTTGAATGATAAACTTACATTTTCACATAACATATTGTACGACACGGCAATACTTGCACACGGGCGCTGGTAAATGAAATGTCACAGTACATACGGGCTACAATAAGCAAAACAGGTTTATCAGTGGCTATATAAACAGTGAATCAGTCGATCGATATTGTCCACGCGAGAAACATAAACTTTCATGTTCGCGTCTGTGAGTTTCCAATGTCGTAAAAGTGCACTTTTACTGTAATGATTTTAGTGTTTTTAATTTTTTAACGATCTCTAATGAGTCATTAAGATTTCTGAAGATGGCAATTCGTTGCCGAAACGCGTCAAAATAAGACGAGAAAAACGAAGTCGCACGACGGATATATGGTAAATATCTATTATATTAATATAAGCGACTTGGAGACAACAAACCTAAAATGTATTATAAAAATATATGTACACTTCTTTTCACAATATAAATTCTATTTCCAAATTGAAATCAAATTTGCAGCGCTTGGACACATGATGAAAAAAATGTAATAAATATATTAAGTGAAAAATTGCACACCAGTCCCGCACCACTGTTAGTTACGCATTCTGTTTTTAATTTTCATAACTGAAATGTCTTACAAGTTACTAATAACTTTAACTAAATATGTTGGATATTCTCTTTCCACGAAAATGTCTCACAGAAAATTCCTTGAAGCTGACAAAACGCAAATATCAACACTGTTTTTGAGGTATCCGTCAAGCTACTAAGGTTACTCGTCACAGTATAGGCGAAATCTTCCGTTGTAAGTGAAATACAAGGAAAAGTCAGTAACAGGTCATCAATGGCTACTATAAAAGTATCCAGTAAGACATTTAACAGACAAATATTTATATTTTTAAACAATTGTTCAACAATCTTTACCAAACTTTATACATTTACCCCATTGTTTTATCAGTGTCATAATACCTGCTGCATAAATGCATTTGGGCTGGAAATGTGCACCTCACATTTAACACATTAATCGTCCATGAACTGTCTACCGCTAGGGTGAGAGTTTCCTTGTAGTTAAGTAGATACTCTAAGGTGGATATTGAGGAAGATACCACATTAATTGATCAATTCTCTCTGGGGTTGATCCTGCCCTATATGATCATGCATTGTTGTGATGGAAGACGACAACTGTAATCAGCAGGTTTGGATGCTTTTTTTTTTAAATTGCTGCCCGAAGCTGCACCTTAGAGTATTATGTAGCATTCACAGTCCAATTTCATCTCTGAGAATAAAGTAGCAGCACTCCTTCAAAGTCCCAAAACGATGTAAATTTAAACTTCCCTTTATAAATGAAAGAAAAAGTACTATGTATTTACGAATAGCCAATCTTTGTATAATGAAATACTGTAATAGCGATTGTATAAAAAGTGGTATAGTGAAACAAACCAATAACGCCAGAAAAGTAGGTAGTCAAAGAATTTTATTTACACTTGTACAGTGCAGTGTTTCTTCTGGTGTGATAATATTTCTCTTGTGTTGTATACAAATCACAATTTTAGGAATTTAAGAAAAAGAATAAGAAGAAGATGATGATGATGATGATGCTGAAAAAAGAAGAAGAAAAAGAAGAAGAAGAAGAAGAAGAAGAAGAAGAAGAAGAAGAAGAAGAAGAAGAAGAAGAAGAAGAAGAAGAAGAAGAAGAAGAAGAAGAGATAAATTTATTTATAAACCATGTAGTGGAATAATTTAAAAAATGTAAATATCTATATAAATCCATGGCCAGCTCTAGTAGAAGGTGGGAATATTAAACATGACAACACTGGATCCAGCTAATATTTAAGGCGGACTAGACGATCTCCTAATTTATGTACTTCAATAATCAAATAGGGTCACTTTTAATTGCCGGTTAACAACAGTTTTATAATTCTCCATTTTTTTTGCAAATTAGAAGTTTATTATGTAAAATACTGTTATGTTATTTAAGAAATGTACTAATTAACTCATTTATATGATACGAATTCAATAAATCGAACAACATTAGTTCTATAGGCTTAACATTATTTCAATAATTTCTTCAACTTAAACGTTATTTTAATTTTGATTTAGCTATGAACAGGCCAACTCTTGATTTTATTATGTTATAAAATTAAATCAAAATATAACATTTTTACTTCAGCTATTGTATTACACTATGTTCTCAGACGCAACGTTGCCACGTTTAATATTCCGGCCTTCTACAAGTGCCTGCCATGAAAAACCTCATTTAAAACAGTTTCGATTTGTTATACAATGGCTGCAATATTAAACAATTGTGAGTTCTTCCTACCATGTCATTTGTCAGTAACCTTAAACCTTTTGAGACGTCACAGACAGTACCGTTTGATACGTGGATGGAGTTGTTTTAACAGTGGATTTGAACAGTGACTAATTGTGTGTGACACAAGCGATACCGCTACACTTGTGTTTGCTTGTTGACAAAACTTACAGACAACAAATAGAGCGTGTGTTTTGTTGCTTGTGTGGTTGCCGTCAGTCTTTGTTTGCCGTTCGTCTCAGACAAACAACATTAAGTAAACTAGGTAAGCTGACTTATCACACAAATTCATTCACATTTTTATTCGATGTAATATCTTCCAATAAATACACTTTATATAGGTTTATTTTCACCTGACGCACGTTTCACAGAAATTATTCCGTATTCAGAGGTTTTTTTGAATTGTAACTGAATGTTTCGCTTACAATATAATTAACGGATAAGCGATTTTATTTCTATTTTGTTTTCAATTGTTGTAATGTTTACTTAGACAGCTATTTATTATATATTTAATGTTTTATTTTAATAACCTCGTCCAGTATCGGCTGAATTGGTGGGAACATCTTTGCCGAATGGATGACTGCTGCATCCCCAAAAGCACTGTGGAACTATAAGCCTTGGCGACAGTGAGGTGTGAGGCGTCCATGGAAGCGCTGAAGTGTCCAGCTCTAAACTTTGGCTATTTGAGTCCGGAACAAACCATTCTTGGTTTAATCCTTGTAGCTGATGATTATAATGATTATAATATTCTAATAAATGTATAGGCCTAATTTTAAATAAGTCGTCTTGTTTTGTTTTTATTTGAAATTTTTCTTTAATTAGTAGATTATTATTTATATTATTGTGTTTGTAAACATTAAGATTTTCCAAGATATTCATTTTGTTACCTTTTTTTGTACGTTTTAAATTAATTTAACATTTCTAATAGCTGGAAATTTATGTTTATTATTTGTTCGAGCTGATGATTATTTGTTTGTCTTTGGTTGTGTAAGTTTATTAAATATGCGGGTTTATTATTTATATTTATTTTTATTATTTGAGCAGACAAAACTACAACCAGACTACGTCTGTCTGTGAAACTCTGCAAGAACTAAAACAAAATTACAGACACGTACTTGATTCAACATCACTGGATAAGTTTAGAGTTTCCCTTTAATTTATTTAGATATATGTCTCCTTCAATTGTCCTTATCATATTATCTACACAATGGTGTTGCAGACGTAACATGAAGGGCCTATGTGAACCTTGTCATGTAACATTATTTCAACACTTTTAGTAAATGCTTTGATGATGTAAAACAAACGCGCGAGTCGTGAGATGTGCAGTTAAGACCCCTGCCACTGGGTCAGTTTGAGTTATTTATATTCTTTTCTTTTCAGTAATGGAGGGGCTGAAGCAACCCTCGATGGTGGATTATACTACCGAGGATAGCAAACGGGGTCGCTTCGAAGACTCACCTGGCCTTGTAGTGTATTTTCCAAGTCCGGCGATAAGGGGATTGTGGGTCACACCGGCAGCCCGACTATAGAACCTACGGGCCAGACGTCTCAATGTGTTCTCAAAAGATCGGATACCTAGTACTGTATGTTTTAAGTCCTTTTGACCCTGAAGATGGCCTCCAGAAGCGAGGTTGAAACGTCTTTTGTAGATGACGGCCTTACAGCCCGGATAACAGTTTCAACAGTTACTGGATTATTCCAAAGGCACAAAGTCCACTATGTCAATACAGTGCAAGACTGTGTAGGTATAAATATTGCATTTCAAAGTTGGCAGTTCAGGTTAGACCTGTTGATATACAGTGCGTTTCGGAGAGTTAGGCACTGTAGCGGTTTAGTGGCAAGTGATCATTGTGTAAATTTGTGCAGACGTATAATAAGATGACTTATAATGTTTTGTGTGTTGGTCAATTTAAATTTTATTACTGTATAATAGTGCCTTTGTTGATTTCCATCTGTTATTTGTTTCTAATGAAAGTCGTAATTAGTGACTTCATTTGTGTTAGTTACACTGTTCCTGGACGTAGCAGTAAGGAAATTATAAGCAGAATTAACCATTATAAAATTTACCTTATAATTTCCGTCAAGTGACGTCTAGCGTAATTTGTGCTGGGTTACGCGTTTCAGGCCATATGACCCATCTTCAGACCTTCACTCCAAAGGAGCTCGTTATATAATAAAATCCGTATTAAAACAAACACATAATAAACAAATACGTAAAATACAATGAATGAACATATTATAAGCGTACTATGTTTATAATATAATATAATATAATTTAATAAGCGTAGTACGCTTATAATATATTCATTCATTGTATTTTACGTATTTGTTTATTATGTGTTTGTTTTAATATGGATTTTATTATATAACGAGCTCCTTTGGAGTGAAGGTCTGAAGATGGGTCATATGGCCTGAAACGCGTAACCCAGAAAAAATTACGCTAGACGTCACTTGACGGAAATTATAAGGTAAATTATATAATTATCATACAGTGACTTGGACCGCATTAATTATGTTTAAATTATGTTTAGAATTGACCAGGCTAAAATTGCTTTCAACAAACAGAATAACCTCTTCACTTCACACACTATCAGCCTAAAAATAAGGAAGAATCTAGTAATAATATACGTGTGGAGTGTTGCCTTATACGGGAGTGAATCTTGGACAATTGGAGAAAGTGACAAGAACAGACTCCAAGCACTTGAGACCTGGCGCTACACAAAAATGTTCAAGATAAGCTGGAGGGAGAACATAACGAATGGAAGAAGTCTTTAGAAGAGCTCAAGAGGAGAAGAGCTTTCTGCGATTTTAAATAAGCAGAAGCGCTACGTTTACAGGGAATATACTACGAGACAATGGGTTGGTTAAGACAATAATAGAAGGAACAATTGAAGGGAAGGATCACAGAGGTCGACCCCGTTTAGACTACATGAAACAGATTATGGTCGATATGAACTGCGCATCATGTTGTGAGTTGAAAAGAAAAGCAGAGAAGCATGAAGAATGCCGAGCTGCTGCCAACCAGCCTATGGGCTGTTAACCTGGAAGCGACACTGTTCCTATTTTATGTGAGACCTTCTTAACCATATGTTAGGTCGACTTTAACGAATTTATGCTTCGCCTTCCTGGTATATTACTATGTAGCGTTCAATGAATATCAAACATTTGTAAGCGTACATACAAACATTTGTATCTCATATATACCTTTTATGTATGTTGACATTGCTAAAACACATTATATTTTATAAAATATTTATACAAATATATTAAAGTTGTTTAGAGAAGATATCGTGATATCAAGTTTACAAAGGAAATATTGTCCAAACCATACCACAGCACGTTATGTTAGAAAGTAATCTAACATCAATATGAGAACATCAAAGAATCTGATTACCTGGGCCCAGTACTGTATAACAGATGGTCAGCACACTGAGATACGAAGCGAAGCGAGACAGCCCTTAGGCGGTTTGACCCCATCTTTCCGGGAAAATGTTATAGCCGAGATGTTCCTTGCAACACTATCAATTTGTTTGTTTGTGACACGTGGCTGTGAAAACTGTTTTCTAACCAATTACTTGCTTCACACTCAAGGAAAGTATACATCTGCGAAACCTCCCCCCCCCCCGCCGCACGCGTACACATGGAAAAGTATTTTACGTGTGCACAATCATGTAATCATGTAAATTTATGTAAAACTAGTTTTGTAATAAATAATAAATACAACACGACAATGACTCCCATGTGTACCACCGAAGCAGCTTAGGGGTCAGGCAGGGTACGCTGCCATATGTGAGCCGTACGGCATACAAGGAAGGCAGTGTGGCCAGCACTACGTTTCCGCCGTCCATTATTATCCTCAGGATGTTATCCAAGGTACTCATTTTTCATTCAATAATAAATAATTATGTAAAAGTAATGTTTAATAAATAACTATTACGTCAAAATATCAAATATGTGTTGGACTGCCTATAATTTGAATGACAGTGTAGAGCAGGTATTATTCACTTGAATTATGATTATGGGGTTAACACAGTAATTTTGCAATAATTAATTCGTTAATAAAATAGTCACGTATTACTAAAAAAACTCTGACTGTTGTGGACAACTTAACATATTGTTATGATAGTCTCACTGATCGTCGTATGGTACAGTGGAAAACAAAATACAGACACCAATGATATCACTAATCACCAGCTTTAATTTATCGCAAATAACAGTTTGTAATCAGGAAGTTATTTACCAAAATTATACTCGTATAATAATTCAAGTTAATATGTCCACATCAATAATAATGTCAACAAATAATGTCCTGCACAATAACAACTTTTCACTAATAACCACTTGAACGCACTGAGTAATCGCCCGACGTAAATTAACTGAAGCGACCGTCGCTAGATGCTTATATTTATACCCCGCGGAGATCCCAGAATAATCTGTAACTTTTTTGATGACGTGTTAAACAACTCCGTATTACAGTTGCTTTCGAATCTACTAGAAGGAGTGCAAAATGTGTGGCTTTGAACACAGTGCGCCGACCGGTATGGTCTAGAACAGCCTCGTTTGTTGACGCGTGATAAGTGTCACGTAATTGTCTTTCATCTCAAAGTAGCAGCTACATATGTACAAACACAAAAGCTACAACTAGGCTCTGTTGGGATAACCGAGAAACAAGTAGCTCGACACAATCCATTGTTCGAGAATGTTACGTGCGTAACAATATATTAAACTATTGGGTTGTGCATATATGTGTTAACGGCTATGCAAATTCAAATGAAAAGTACAGTTTTCCAAATGTTGAAAGTGAAGTAAAAATCTTTTGTAATCCGTGACAGCTTCTAGAATGTTTGGAAACAATCTCTGTCATGAATGGAATGCTAGAATATAACAATAGAATGTAACACTTCGGGCTACAATTCTTGGCGGTAGGTTATCTGGACTGATAATAGGGAGAAAGCGCACGTCCAGCGTTAGGTGAGAACAAAGGCGCGAGGTCTCCCCTCAGTGCGTGACCGGCGTTGCTACGGGCCTGTACCCGACTCGAGTGCGGTGGTTGGCTCCCATCGATGGCGTTGTCTTTGGGTGCCAAAACGGCGACTCCTCAAGCCCCCGCTCATCAACGTTGCGTTTGGTGCGGAGCTATCCGATTTTCGCTTATATCAGCACTGATAATAGGGACAAAGCGCACGTCCAGCGTTAGGGGAGAGCAAAGGCGCGAGGTCTCGCGTGAGTGCGTGACCGGCGTTGCTACGGGCCTGTACCCGACTCGGGTGCGTTGGTTGGCTCCCATCGATGGCGTTGTCATTGGGTGCCAAAACGGCGACTCCTCGTGGCCCCCGCTAATCAACGTTGCGTTTGGTGCGGAGCTATCCGATTTTCGTTGATATCAGCACTGATATTAGGGGCAAAGCGCACGTCCAGCGTTAGGGGAGAGCAAAGGCGCGAGGTCACGCGTCAGTGCGTGACCGGCGTTGCTACGAGGCTGTACCCGACTCGAGTGAGTCGGGTCGGGCGATTACTCAGTGCGTTCAAGTGGTTATTAGTGAAAAGTGATTACTGTGCAGGAGATTATTTGTGCAGGAGATTGATGGTTGGCTCCCATCAATGGCGTTGTATTTGGGTGGCAAAACGGCGAATCCTCGAGGCCCCCGTTGATCAACGTTGCGTTTGGTGAGGAGCTATCCGATTTTCGCTGATAGCAGGAATGATAATAGGGAGAAAGCGCACGTCCAGCGTTAGGGGAGAGCAAAGGCGCGAGGTCTCGCGTCAGTGCGTGACCGGCGTTGCTACGGGCCTGTACCCGACTCGAGTGCGGTGGTTGGCTCCCACCGATGGCGTTGTCTTTGGGTGCCAAAACGGCGACTCCTCGAGGCCCCCCTAATCAATGTTGCCTTTGCTGTGGAGCTATCCGATTTTCGCTGAAAGCAGGAATGATAATAGGGAGAAAGCGCACGTCCAGCGTTAGGGGAGAGCAAAGGCGCGAGGTCTCGCGTCAGTGCGTTACCGGCGTTGCTACGGGCCTGTACCCGACTCGACTGCGGTGGTTGGCTCCCATCGACGGCGATCGACGGCGTTGTCTTTGGTTGCCAAAACGGCGACTCCTGGAGGCACCCGCTGATCAACGTTGCGTTTGGTGCCGAGCTATCCGTGTCTTCACAGAACTTAGCAGCTAAGACCGTTGGTCTCCTCGTATAGAGCAGAGAGCTCAAAACCGGCTCGCGGACGTATTAGGGAAAACCTGGGGAACGGTTGGGTGGAAACATCCTCCAGATTATACATATCTTTAAAGTGGCTGAAAAACGCTTGATAACATACTGAAATCAGTCCCAGGGTAAAGTAAACGGTAATAACACGCGTTATTGGGACATTGTTAAAAGATATTTATTGACTGAATCGATTGTTTTATATTTCATATTTCAAATGTTTACCCTAATGCTGTGTAAAAAACCTGTTCATATATTATAAACGATCTGCTACTACTACTTTAGCGTGTACAGCTGAAATAAATAAAATAAAATAAAACATACTAAATATCGGTATGGACAACCATACATTACTTCCATGTTCTAAGATTTATATTTAAAATCATTTTCGAATGAAATATTTTTTCAGAAACTACTTCTTTCTTCAGCCATAACCACAGTACTGTGGTCACTATCGTATACCACCTCATGTTAGCGCACTCGATTTTCACTGATGATGACAATCGATAGTACTGCAGAAACGTTTGGTTTTGTAGAAAACGTTGAACCACGCCAACAGCCCGGGAAGGAATTTTAACAACAATCTACTTCTTTGTTGCCGATAACGTAGTACACGACATATAAATAAAAATTATCAACTTTTAACCCTTTCAACAATCAATATCATTTATAGAAAATTACCCCCCTTCATTTATAGAAAGTTACCCCCACCTCTTCATTTATAGATATTTCATCTACCTTTCTACAGTGGATTATTATGATCTGCTTTTCAGGATACTTTATTTACGAAAATTAAGTACTTTACCCTTGTTAAAACATAAAACGTTACAGGTAAACTACCCCTTTCTCTTAACTGATCTTCACCAAAATCAATAGGCCTTGGTACTCTACAATTCAGGGCTGTATGCAAAAATTTATTTGATTATGTTTGAATTTACGGCAGTTATTGTTCGTTATGAAAAACTTTCTCTTGTTACAACATAAAATATTGCAGGTAAAATACCCCTTTCCCTTAACAGATCTTAACCAAAATCAACAGGCCTTGAGTTCTCTACAATTTAGGCACGTACCCAAAAACTTATTTGATTATGTTTGAATTTACGGCAGTTATCGTTCGTCATATAAACAATTAATCTTGTTAAAACATAAAAGGTGGCTGGTAAACTACCCCTTTCCCTTCACTGATCTTCACCAAAATCATTACGCCTTCAGCGCTTTACAATTCAGGAATGTAGGTAAAAAAATATTTTATTCTCTTTGAATTTACAGCAGTTATCATTCGTCATAGAAAAAATTACCCTTGTTAAAACATAAAACGTTGCTGGAAAACTACCCCTTCCCCTTAACCGATCTTCACCAAAATCAACAGGCCATGAGTACTTTAAACGTAAGGAATGTATGCCAAAAATTATTTGATCCTCTCTGAATATGCGGCAGTTATCATTCGTCATAAAAATAAATTTACCCTTTTAAAACATAAAACATTGCAGGTAAACTACCCCTTTGCCTTAACCGATCTTCACCAAAATCAATAGGGCTTCAGCCCTCTACAATTTGGGGATGAATGCAAAACATTATTTAATTCTGTTTAAATGTGCGGCAGTTATCGTTCGTCATAGAAAAAGTTAACCTTGTTAAAACATAAAATGTCGCCGGTAAACGACCCCTTTCCCTTAACCGATCTTCACCAAAATCAACAGGCGTTCAGTCATTTACAATTGAAGAAAGTATGCAAAAAAATATTTGAATCTGTTTGAATGTCCGGCAGTTATCGTTCGTCATAGAAAAAATTACCGTTGTTAAAACATAAAAGGTTGCAGGTAAACTACCCCTTTCCCTTAACCGATCTTCATCAAAAACAATACCTCTTGAGAACTCTACAATTCAGGGCTGCATGCAAAACATTATTTGATTCTGTTTGAATTTGCGGATTTTATCGTTTGCCATAGAAAATACCTTTGTTAAAACATCAAATGTTGCCGGTAAACTACCCCTTCCCCTTAACCGATCTTCACCAAAACAACGGGTCTTGAGTACTCTACAATTCAGGGCTATATGCAAAAAATTATTTCATTCTGTTTGAAGTTGTTGCTGTTATCGTTTGCCATAGAAACATAAACCTTGATTAAAAAAAAAAATGTTGCTGGTAAACTACCTCTTTTCCTTAACCGATCTTCACCAAAAACTAAAGGTCTTGAGTACTCTACAAATCAGGGCTGTTTGCAAAAAATTATTTGATTCTGTTTAAATTTGCGGCTGTTATCATTTGCCATAGAAAATACTCTTTTAAAACATAAAAAGTTCCTGGTAAACTACCCCTTTCCCTTAACCGATCTTCACCAAAACAATAGGTCCTGAGAACTCTACAATGCAGGGCTGTATGCAAAACATTATTTGATTCTGTTTAAATTTGCGGCTTTTATCGTTTGCCATAGAAAATACCCTTGTTAAAACGTAAAACTTTGCAGGTAAACTACCCCTTTCCCTTCACCGATCTTTACCAAAAACAACAGGGCTTGAGAACTCTATAATTCAGGGCTGTATGCGAAACATTATTTGATTCTGTTTGAATTTACGGCTGTTATCGTTTGCCATAGAAAAAAATTACCCTTGTTAAAGAAAAACCATTGCCGGTAAACTACCCCTTTCCCTCAACCGATATTCACCAAAAACAATAGGTCGTGAGTACTCTAAAAATCAGGGCTGTATGCAAAAAAGTATTTGATTCTGTTTGAATTTGCGGTTTTTATCTTTTGCCATAAAAAAAATCTACAGACAAGACAGACAAACAGACAGTATGACAGACAGATAGACACACAGACACTTTTCGAAAAATGACTTTTTTCATGTTTTGAGTGTAGTACAATCAGAATCTGCAATAATCTCGAACACGATTTTTTTTTGCCATCACCATACTTCCATTTCCTTAAGGAACATGGAAGTAAAATTAAGTGGTAAAAAATTTGGTGAACATTTCGACCTACTGGTGGTAGGTGTCCGGCCTGTTCGTCCCCCCGGAATACGCACCGGGAAAGCCGGCAAGCGAAAGGTTTTTCTTTAACCTCAGAGGAGTATAAATAAACAACCAGCTCCTTTAAAGTTTCAGTTTAGACATGGCGTCTATTGGAAAGTCATTATTGTATTATTTATTTTAAACTATAAGGTGACAGTGACATTTATTGTTAGACAAATTTTAAATTAGAGAATTCTACAGAAATTCCTTTGTTTACTTTCAATTGTAATAAACTACTAATTAGTAACGTTATCTGGTGTCAGTTGTTCTATTTCTACTACACAATATGACAATACATGCGTCCGTGGATAAAAATAATTATTGGGTCAGTCTTTCGGCTGGTTTTTACTCCCCACGCATATACACATGGTGCGTGTCTTACGGAGTCTCTCAAAGGTATACGAAACTTACAGTTTAACGCCAGATCCGAACGACATAGTTGGGGAGGGTTTATACTAGGTATGGATACCTGTCGCTGGTTTCCCATCGCCTTGCGACGGGAAACGTATCTAAATCAAATGGCCCCGGCGGGAATCGAACCCGCGCCGACAGCGTAGCAGTGCCACACTCTAGCCACTACACCACGACCGCTCCGACAACAATAGTAACTAAATTAATTTAACGGTCTCATTGCTAGTCGTTTACTTTATAATTTTTAATTTATAGACAGCACAGATACTACCATTTAATATTTACATTTTAGCAACTTAACAGTGAATGTAATTACGTAGGAGACAAGAATAAGAATTTCATGTTTGCTTATTATTGCTTACAGACAATTACATTCAATTTTTGTTGTTCATATGTTCTCGTTGACATTAGTTCTTTGTTGTCGTTTAATTAATGGTTTACGTGTAGCGTGCACATTGTTGTACTTAAGCAAACAAAACCAGACACAATTTAGCAGTCAAATGTGCATACACTAACATTGAAACGTAAAAAACTATAACCTTTGTTTCAACGTGGAGCAATGTACGGACTTAAATTAAAATCCTCATGTAGATTAAACAGTATATACATGAATTTATAAATTTATATTTCTCCTTTATAATTCTATGTTTAGAGATATGGAGGGCCTCTAGGGGTTGTAGCAAGAGGTTAATACTCCCTAAATGTTAATTAACTGATATAATTTAAAAAGTAAAATACTGTTCTGGCAGAATGTAGTCTTATTAGATGAATTAAATAATTGATTTGTTATATGAATACAAACATTGCTATTGGCGTTTTATTACGAATATTTTTACCATCATACTACATGTACATGGAACAACCATAGTACATCGGTTCAGCTGGCCACGTACCGCTGGATTGAGAAATTGACACTATATCCAATACTTAACAGCAAAAATTAACAGAAAATTGGACATACCACAGTATTTTACTATTGGTTATAAAAATATCAGTAGAGTATCATTAGTAAGCTCTGTTACTACATACGTGAAGTCTTTAAATTTTATTTGTGCACAATTTTGTAATTTACAAACTTATGATATGACTTTTATGATATTTGAAGGCAGCATATTTGATATGTTTATAAAAGCACAACTAACATAACTAACATTGTAGAATACTTAGCGATGGTCACTAATTTTACCACCACAACCACAACCATCATCATCATCATCATCATCAATAACAACAAAATAATAATATAATTATTAAAATCATCACCATTACAACATCATCACAACGTATGGTGTTTCGTCAGACATTACCGTCACGTAATTAATTTTATCCAAATCTAATGTTCACTGATGCATTGTTTATTTAGCATGATTTTTAGGTACTAGTTACTCTTTATACATTACTCTTTCCTTCCGCTTACTACGTGTTTTAACATTCTTCGCTTATTTTAACTGCCTCACCTACTAAAGTTAACATATTGTTACCGATTAGTTAGTAAATAAATTATTGCCCTTCACAATTTCCTTAAATTTCATAATATATTTATATGTTAATGCATTCTACTGATTTTTTCCAATTTTCTATTGTAGTGTATTTATTGTTCAAAGCCTAAAGGTACCATACATATGATTTGCAATAGTTTTTATTACTCACATTATTAAATACGATCGATTTCGGTCATAGACCATCGTCAGGTCATATTACACTGTGCACTTGCTGCCACAATATCGTAAAACACCCACTATTTACAAAAACAAATGCGTAGACATTGATTAATGAACGTGAAACGTACGTTGGTGTCCAAAGTTTCTCGAGAACGTATATACGAACTGACGATGGTCTATGACCGAAACCGATCGAATTTAAGAATGTGAGTAATTACAACTTTTTTGCAATCCATATATATGGTAAACTTAGGTTATGAACAATGAATAGACTAGAATAGAAAATTGAGATTATATGCACCATTAATAAACAATAAGTGTGTGTATATTATAAATACATCATATTAGCATTCTACTGTTTATTGAAAATTTATTTTAAATTGAAAATTTGTAACTTTAAATGCACAAGTAAGGAAAAATTATAAAAACATATTGTGTTATGTAATTATAATATTTGTTAATATAACTCTGTTATATACATAAGAAATAAATCTAATAATAAAACAGATAATAAATATACCTGTTAGTATTTGTTAACAGATAAATCTGTATTAATATAAGTCTGTTAATACGTGTTGTGCCATACCAGTTTTATAAAAGAAGAACAATTGTTATACGATAATATACAATAGATGTATACTTTATTCGGAAACAGGTTAACTTGAATACATAAATATCAAAGAAGCTTACTGCTTGGAGTACAAATTGTAAGATAATATTATTCGGTCACTCTGACATACAAAACAATCAGATAATGCCTTCCAGCGATTTGGCTCGTTTTCCTGGAATACCGGTGTACAATACAAATGTTTACATAAGATGGATTGTTATAACCACAGGACATGTGCTTACGGCAACACTTCTATGTACAGCTGTTTCATTGAAACCTACTCAATATTTGTCGAAATAAAATTAAAGTGTTATTGACCTGTGGTAAGGAATTTGATGAAATATCTGTTTTCATTGATAGTATTATCAATCTTTTACATTTTGAAATAAATTAAACAACTTACTAATTAACAAACTTAATTCTTGTTATAATTTGGTAACTTTTATTTGATTATGCTGGCAATATTATTTCGTTATGAAAAATATAAAGGTATGGATATTAAATTATTGAATATATCAATACACACTTTCATGAATATTCCAGTTATTTACCTATTTTGTGGATTTAGACATATTCCATCTCGTGAAAACAAAAGTTTATTTATTAGTTGTGTAATCACGTTTTACGTTACCTATAACGTATTTTTGTGAAATTAATAATGCCTTTATCGATTCTAGTATGTGTAAACTACAGTATTGTGTGTGTGAGTGCGTGTGTATGTGTGTGATTATTCTTTGATTTGATAATTTTGCAAAATTAATTTAATTACTTTTTTAATTTTTGTCGTCGTCTTGTAAATATTAATCAAGTCAGAAAATTTACACTCCTGAACAGACTGAAACTACTGTTGATCTAAAACGTTTAACCTAATTGATTTCAATCAAGCGTTTAACTTTTGTCGTGTTTAATATTAAATAAACCAAAAACTGATTACGTTTTAATACACACTTCTTTTAGATTTAAAAATAGAATTAGTTAGTAAAGCTAATTATAACTTTTTTTATTTGGTGTTCTTCTCTAAGCAGGTATTTAAAAGGTAAAAGCTCTCAATGATGTCCTATCGCATGCTAATCTTTTCGTTTCTTCGTAACAGCCTCTATCTTTTATGTATGTGTGTATGTGTATTTCATTCTTCTATGCCCTCTTCATTTTTATCCTTCTATTTCACCCTCTATGGCAGTTGTGAGCAAGCAGTCTCTTCTTAAACAATGACGTAACCAATTCCTTTTTCTATTTTTTATTAACTTCAGGATTTTTCTCTCTTCCCTAATTTTCTTCTTAAAACTTCATTATTTCTTACTTTATCAACCACCTCACTTTTTCCATTGCTCGCCAAACCCACACCTCAAATGCGATTATAACATAAGGAAAAATATTTACTTTTTTAAATATTAAATTACACATCAGGGTTGTAAGCAATGGTTTTTATAATATTTTTAAATTAATAATAATTTATGCTGCTAAACAGGGACACACTTTTTTAAAACGTTGATATAGTTAAAATTGTTTTCGTATACTTTATCGTGTCAGCCATGCTGTTATTACTCTAACTTTAACACTAAACCTCTCCTTCCTTGACTTCCGTAACTCTTATTTATTAACTCTTCTCTCACACTTTTTCGCTTTTCCTAGATTACCTTTTAGTTGTTTCTAGACTGTCATGGAAGAAAGAAGACTGTTAACAAGTAAGAAGATTTCTGCCTCGGGTTTAAGATTCCGCACGTGCAAAACAAAATAGGCTAATATGTACGAGCACGTGTCCAATCACGGTTTGTCTCACCATTCCCGTTGATAAATTATTGCAATTAAAGTAATTTCTCTGCTAACATTACATTACGCTGCTTAGCAGAAGACTATACTACCTCATGTGGTTGGTTTTCAATTTTTGGCACTGTATAGTGCTTTGTTCTAAAATTTCTCACCATCTTACACTATAATGTGAATGTGGTCTTACAAAAAAGAGATAGATCGTTCACTAGGAACAGGTTAGTAGACAGATCCACATCGAAGGCTTATACGATTACTTTTCAATCCTATTTAAATGTCACATTAAAAAATGTCAATGACTGAACACAGAGAGGTAGTCTCCACAGAAAAAAAAAATTGTAGAAATTTCGACGAAACCGAAACATCGAAGCATAATAATGATTTTAGGCTTTTGAAACGTATAATGTGCATATAACAAATATTTACTATGGGGAATCGAAAGTGTGGAAGCGTTACATTTTTCAGTGACGTTACATTTTTGTGGAACAAACAAACCTTTATATACAACAATCCCAATGACGTCATGCAATGATGACGTCACGCAATGATGATGTCATACAGCGTGACGGTAAATAAAATGTTACAGAAAGTTTCAAACGATGTCCAGCTAAAAGACATTATCATGTCAAAAAATACGCAGAAACCTTTTAAACGTTTCCAGGAAAGGATTGCGGAATAAAAGAGAGATGGACTGCTTAAACTGAATAGAATGCCGGATGCCAGGTTGCCTAATGATGTGTGGCAACACAACCCATTAGACAAATGAGTACAGGAAAACCTAAGATGCCTTGCTGAAATAGTTTTATTACCATTAGGTTCGTGACAGGTAATTTACCTATTTCCCAGACTGCTAAAGAAGACGACTCAGGCCATGTGACTAATATTTTTCGTCAACATGTTGATCGTTATATGCTTGTTCTTTCTCGACTTTGTGTGCTTATTATAACGCCTGTTGCGTTCCTTAGTTAGTCAAATTTACCAGTCATTCAAAATGTAAAAGAAAGTCAATATTAAGAGTAATTAAAAATGTATCATCATCATATCACTTCGTAGATAGGATTTCTTCTGTTCCTACCTCATGACTCCCGCTATCTTGTGACTGGCCTGCCTGCAGGTCTTTTTCCACCCAGCTCATACTCATAAGCCAACTTCGGAAAGCGGGCATTGTCCATTCTTTCTAGATGTTGTTTCTAGCAATTTTTAACTCTGAATGAGTTCATTTAGGGAAACTATATAAAATTCTCGTCTAGTTTACTCGTTTCTTATATGGTCAAACCGCGTAAATCTCATTAACCGATCACAAATAGCTCATTTCTGCAGAGTATAATTGCCAGCACTCCTTCTCCCTTATAGTACAGATCTCGAGTCCATACAGCAGTTACGATACTGCCGTTGACTTACAGGATTTTATAACATCCCTTGCCTAACTTTCATTTCACTGTCCTTCTCAGTATACCACATATAGTTTTGAACCTGCCTAGTTTATTGCTGATGTCATAACTACCTCTATAAGGAAGACTACAACAAAGGAAATTGAATGTAGAGACCTGTTCTATGAATTTGTCTAAGTACCTGTTGTCTATGCATATTTTAGTCCAAACTGGTTCACCTCCTATAAATACCATTACTTTTGCCTTTGATTCAGATATGTTACAGTTATATTCTTTTCCTATATTATGTAAGATGTGTACTGCTTGCTGGAGCCCGTCTTCTGAAGTTGCGAATATAACTTGGTCATCCGCGAAGAGAATGGTTTCCTAGTTTTAAGTTTTATTTTCGGTAGATTTTAATACCGTCAGGGAATTGTTCTTTCAATTTTTTAAGGAAATCGTCTAGATAAAGGTTAAGAAGTAGTGGTGACAGACAACAACCTTGTCTTACGCCTTGGTATGTTTCAATCGCGATAGATTCTTCTCCGCCGTCTATATAAAATCTTTATGGCCTGAACTAAGTTTTGTGGTATACCTTTACTTTCAAACATGTCTCACAACTTTGTTCTAATCACTCTATTAAAAGTTTTGTTGAAATCAATAAACGCTATGTGTGTTTCTAAATTCCTTTCATGTCGTTTTTCTATAACTAGTTGTATGGTAAATGTGCCGTCTTTGAAAAAGCGTCCTATCCTAAAACCATGTTGTTCTTCCTTTAAAAGAGTTTCTGCTATGTTTCGTAGTCTTGTTGCTGTAACACCTACGTGTAATTTATAATACGAATTTAGAAGATTCCTACCTCTGTAATTGCTTGTGCTTCTCCTGTCTCCTTTCTTAAAAACGGAGATCACTTTCGACATTGTCCATTCTTATTGTACGCGCGTCAGCTGCCAGCACATATTAAACAAATCTAGGATCCTTAAATGTAACAAAATACCACAATATTTAATAAATTCTGAGTTTATATTATCTGGGCTGGTTGTTTTTCTATTTTTAAGTCGTTGGGTAGGGTCTTTTAATTTTATAACGTAATATGGTTTATTGTAATATTTTGTGTTTCCATTCAATCTTCTTCTTTCTCTTCGATGTTGGAGTAAAACCAAAGTTTCTTATAACGTTTAATCCATTTTTCATTTCCAACAATATTCAATCTAGACGCATCCTTTTCTTCTTTGTCGAGATGTTTCATAATTTAGTATGCTTGTTCTTGTCTACCATGTGCATCATTTTCAATATTAGAGAAGTATTGTTCCAAACTGTCAACATGTGCCTTGCGTGTTATTGTTTTTACTATGTTCCTTTTTCCTCTGTATTTTCTCTGAGAATGAAATTTGCTATAAATTTTTAGTTAGGGAAATCAAATAGTGCGTGCAATATAATATTAGACTAGTACAGGAAGGGTACAAAATATATCGACTTTGGATGTAGTGCGGGGCAATCAAGTTATACCTTAGTGGCCTCGATTGGTGCTTCGAAAAATCCAATTGAATGCAAGGTAGTTATCACAAACGTTAAAGTCGTTCGTCTGCGTTGCTAAACCATCTTTGTTAGCAGTTTTTAGGACATCCATACCCTCTTCCTATCTGACCCTGCTCTGACGATGGGAAACTTGTGAGCCGTCTAAAGGGTTAGAAATTAGCAGGAATCGTATTTTTAGTGTATTTGGCCACTCCTGATAAACTTTAGTAGCCAAAATGGCGATACTAAATGCTTCAACGTAAATTTAAGGTTAATGAATACTTGATGTCTACTCATGTTAAATCTACTTACTTTTCTATAGCTTATGTTTCTCTAGCCTACATTTACAATTTTAATTTGCAAAACCACAATGAATTAATCTAGGATGATTAAAAAACTCTACAAATAATTTTAATTGTTATCATTAAGTCATTGGTAGTTTGTCAAGTAAACAAATCATTAACATAGTGAGCTGCAGGCGTATTACAATGCAAAATACAAATTTTTTTTGAAACTAAACGTAAACAGTGCCCTTGTTGTGATATAACAAAAGTGTGACACCTATACATATCCACATTAAAAAATTCAATCTAACGAGGTTTCATGGTAAAAACTATTCCATCAGAGCAAGAATATTACTTGGCTGCTGGACTAATGAATAAATAAATGAGTAACTCGGTATCAAAACTAGCCATCTACCAAAAGTGAAGTTTTTCAGGACAGCAGAAAAAATTTTGTTTGATTTTCGTACATAATTTATATTTTTTAATGTTTACATAACATATTTAAGTTAATTACAGCTTTTATAGAAAATCGTATAGTATAAAAAATTGGGTAATTTAAGAAAATAACTACGTTTATTTGCAGATGATAAGTTTTGTTGTATTAGAAGGTAAATGATGAGTTTTCTTTCCAATCTAGAAAAATGGAAAAGTTTACAGCTTGTTGAAAATTTATTTAAATAATTTTTAAAATGTCTTCAAATTATAAAATATAAATTACTTTTATATGTTAGATTTACATCATCCTTCTTTCCCATTTATTATAGTTTAAGCTTATATATTACTTATTACACATATGATTGTTATTACAAACAATATAGGTGTATTTAAAAAACAACAGCAAATTAAACAACAAGAAGGACATTTTTGTGTCAACTTTTTCATTACAAGTTAACAAGATTCCCGTAATCCACTAAAACACAACTAGCAATATCTTTAAACAAAAAAAATAAGTTTCTAAACCAGCTTCTAATATGGAAATATTTAGGTCATGTAAAATAGAGGTGAGAATTTCCCCGTAAAGACGGATGGTCTTCCATTGGTGAACGACGTAGGATGTGGGAGGCAAGGAGAAACCACCACATCAAAGGTCCTATGGATATCTCAACGGGGAAAACTAGTCTCATTAGTCCGGCAAGACAGCCACTTTATGGGAGAACACCCAGACAGAAAATCGGGCTGGACGTTAAGCCTGAAGGTGGCAGCCCCACCCTGCGAAGTGCTAGTAACATATCCAGGGGACATATTCGCTAATAAATTGCCTCAAATAAGGACTAGCCGGACGGATACACGGCAGGAAGTGAATATTATGAGTATAGTTGACAGGATCGCCCAGTATCAGCTGAATTGGTGGGAACATCTTTGCCGAATGGACGACTGCCGCATCCCCAAACAACTATGGAACTATAAGCCGAGGGGACGGAGAGGTGTGGAACGTTCGAGGAAGCGCTGTAGTAACCAGCTGTAGTCTTTGCCTATTTGAGACCGGAACAAACCATTCTTGGTTTAATCCTTAAGGATGATGATGATTTAGGTCAGAATCTTCTAGCTTTCTGGATTTGCAATTTATTACGGCTTGTTAAAACTGCAACTTATGTAGTCATGCAGGATCCTTGCTTAATGTTTGCAAAAGAGATAAGAAACACAATTTCCTTTATTAGTGTCAGGTAGTAGACCTATGGGAATTCCATACAGACTTCTTTTGCTCCACTTCTGGTGTGATTAGAAACGTTTTGCATCATCAGTAGCAATAATGTTCCAGAAATGTGTGAGTTTTCGCCTTTTACAAGTATTTGTAGTTCAATAATTTTAAAATTATTGAAGATTTTTTACATCAGAGGGCACGATGGAAACTGTCTCGTCCATGCTAATTGGAATTAACGCCAGTCTTTCTTGAACGAATCCGTTAACTATAAAACTAATATTGTTTTTCTGATGTGCAGGATATGCATCTTGTCTAGGGCATTCTTTCCTCCCGATAGACACATACGCCTCGTTGTACCAACTACTGCTCGTTTCCTTGTTTGTTAACTATAGACCGACAGTCGCTTTTGAAATGACCACGTTTCCCACATGTATAACACTTTGGTGTTCCACCCTTTTCTCCTTTTTACTGCGATACCGATCGTTGGGTCTGTGCTCCTAGATCTTCCCCTTCATCGTCTGTTCCGTCGCGCTCTTTTAGTGCACGCACTATTTGATTTCCTTAACTAGAAATTTATAACTTGCATACATGCATGGAACAGGTACGACATTTCAGCTGTCTTGGACGTGACATTACTTTATGGTCAAGGCAGAGGAATAGAACATAAAGTGATGAATTTTACAAGTATGTGTAAAATGATTTAAATAACGATGAGAAATAAATGTAGAAAAGAAACCTAAAAAGATGTTGTAAAACAATGCCAGTACTACTGTATTTATATGAAACTTGGATAATAAAGAGAAAAGGTAAACAGGAGATACAAACAGCAGAAATGAAATTTCTGAGATCACATAAAAGTTGTAATAGACGAGATCCTATAAATATTTAGAGATAAGAAGTGGTTTAGATATTTTTGCAGTTAATGAAACGATTAAAAACAGAATAAAATGGATTCAACAGATCAGCAGAATGGAAGAAAGTAGAATACCAAAGATGGCAAAGAATTACAACCCAAGAGGCAGAAGAAAAGTTGACAGACCTGAAAATGTAGACTGTGAAATAGGAACAGTCCGTTAAAGCCTAAAACCGATAAGAAAATGATGATGCTGCCTTCATTCTCATATATACATATAACTCAAGAAGATCACCCTTGAAGTTAATGCTCTAATATCCCAATACATCGAAATATCATTATAAAAATTATACACTTTCGATTGAAAATTGACAAATTTACTGATAGAATAAGGATGTATGCATGTCACGTTACGGTTTGTATTATATTTTAACTGACGAACATAGTATGAAAACTTTGCCGCATTTGGGCTGAAAGAAGGGTGCCGTATTTGGGCGTTCACACGAGGTTCATTGTCAGTTTCCGTACGATCACGATCATCCTAGAGTGGCCACTTGCAAACCATTGCTTTTAAAATCCATTGGATTTAAGACATTTACAATTTGGTCGTGAATTCCAATTGGCGCTGTCACTTTTCTTAACGAAAAATTCAATCACAGCACGATGATTGATTCTGTCCATTTTTCAAAACATTTTTCAAAATTATGTCCTAACTTTCAAACATCTATTAAATAAAGTAGACAGATAATTTTTTTAATTAGCAGGTGCTTACAAGAATTATGAATCTTATCGCACACTAAACATTTTATTTTTGCCATTAATCTGTGCATTAAATTTGGAATCATTATGTTATTTTTTCAAAGGGCGGTAATGGGAATAAAATATTTAGTTCGTGAAATGGAAAAAAATCACACTGTCTGCACAATTACATTCCGTACGGTTGTATCTGGCAACAAAAACAGAGGCAACAATTTACACAAAGAGGGCGCTCGGCAACAGTTTCCGTTGATCCATTCAGCACACAGTCACGCTGGATTCATTCAAAGTGCACACTTCCTGCTCTCCATTGTACTGTGAATTCGCGCATTATATACAGCTTACTCTCAGCTTAAATGTTTTGTACGTTCTTTTTTTTTGTGCGTTTCATAAATAACATGTATTTAGAAAAATACATTAGAGAATCTATCACAACAAATTTCAATCGATGTAAAACCCCTCATTGTCATGACAATAGTGAATTTTATTTTATGGACTTATATTTATACACAACACAGTCATATAACTTTATTATTTTATCAAAGCGTACGTCGGAAGCAAGCTCAAAAATACAACAGGAATACCGAAAGCGATCATGTACATAATCAGTATTGCTAGAATTCAATGTTGTATATTTCTTTAACGTATATAGGATTCGTTGCCAGCAGAGATTTTGATTTCATTCCGAGTACATCTAATGTATAATAAATTAATATAATATTGTGATATTGTTCAACATGGTTTCTTCTGTATTGTGTTTCTTGTTGTTTCAATACCTTACGCACGTTTCACTGAAACAAATATCATCTTCATCAGAAGCTTTTAAGTCAATAATAATAGAAATAATTCTATATTAATATAGAAACTAACGAATTTAATTAATGTTATTTAATTTTATTAATTTGATTGTATTTGTTAGTTTCTATATTATTATAAAATTATATCGATTGTTATTTACTTAAAAGCCTTTAATGATGTTGACATTTTTTCAGTAAAATTTGCGTAAGGTATTGAAACAACAAAAAACGCAATACTCTACTTGCAGAAGAAACCACATTAAACAATATCACAATATTATATAATTGCTGAAAGAAACTTTGAGTTACGTGTATAGAAAGTGATGAACAAATTAATAATACATCTAGCGATTAATTAGATAATGCAAGAAGCATTGTAGTGAGTGGTGTAAATGCAGGAGAGCTAAATTTGCTCTATAAGGCCCACCTATACAAATTTTGAACCTATGATATATTCGGTTGCCCAATATCGGCTGAATTTGTGGGAATGTCTTTGTCAAATTGGAGAACCTCCACAAACAATTATGGAACTTTAAACCGAAGGGACGGAGAGGTGTGGGACGTCCGAGGAAGCGCTGGAGTGACCAGCTCTAGACTTTACCTGTTTGAGACCGGAACAAGCCATCCTTGGTTTAAGGTTTAATCCTTGCAGATGATGGTGATGAGAAACATTTGATGAGAGATCTTGGTTCTTCTTGTTTTTCTTCTTATAATCCTTATCGTCCTCGCCTTCTTCCTCCTTCATCTTTTTATTCTTCTCTTTCTGCTGGTTTTCTGTTTCTCTTTCTCTGTTTTCCTTATCTTTTTTCTATAGGGTGTGCAACCTTTAGTCTCTAGAACCGAACGTAACTTTAGGTCTTTTTTTATGTCGTCGTTTTGTAGACGATCTCTCAAACTACAGCCTTTAACTGCTCTTAAGTCTTCATTTTCAAAGCGTGCATTTTTGAAATACCTTTTTGGAGGAAAGTCCATGTTTTGCATTCATACATTAAAGTCGGCACAGCCACGACCTTACAGAACTTTAGCTGTGTCTCCCTCTTCAATAGTCGTCTTGTTGTTCCACAGCTATAAGTAAATTTATTTAACTTTCTCGATATCGTTATCTTTCCTATATGAGATATCACATCAGAAAATAATTAAAATGTGATATCTGGTCCAAAACAATATTATCATTTAAAATTTTTGTTCCTACAGACTTCTTCTCTAGGAAGACCATTACTTTTGTCTTAGTATTTGAGAGCTTAAACTTGTATTTCTGGCAGATTGTATGCAAGGCATAAATAGACCTTTAAATAATGATTTATCTTTACAATTATAATCAAACTGAAGAAATAGCCAGCAAGTAGTAAAGAAGCAGGGTACAGCATTGCATACAAAAACAGAAACAAAACCGAATACACCTCAGAATTACCGAGTTAACTCAGAATTACCTGACATTTAAAAATTAAATTTTCAGACTATAACAAATTCTACATAGGTTAAACAGAACGCAGATCAAAAAACAAGTTACATTGAACACATTAAAGCATTATATATAACGACCGTATCCAAACCACCCTCAGTGATGCAGATCAAACATGCGCAACATCAACAAAATTCTACACGTAGGCCTACGTACAAAAGGCCAAAAACTAGAAACACTAGAACAAATAAAAAATATCGGTATGGAGAACCATATATGACTTCCATGTTCTAAGGTTTATATTTAAAAGTCATTTACGAAATGAAATGATTCCATAGAAACTACTTCTTCCCACTGATTGCTTCAGCCTTAACCACAGTACTGTGGTCACTAACGTATACCACCACACGTTATCGCACTCGATTTTCACTGATGATGGCAGTCGACGGCACTGCCAAAACGTCTGGTTTTGCAGAAAACATTGGACTACGGCCAAACAGCCCGGGAAGGAATTTTAACAACAAACTACTTCTTTGTTGCCGATAACGTAGTACACATATAACAATTATCCCCTCCCCCTTCAACTATAATTTTCATTTATAGAAAATTACCCCTACCCCGTTCAACTAGCCTCTTAATTTTTATAGATATTTCATCTACGTTTCTACAGTAGATTATTAAGATCTTCTTATCAGGATACTTTATTTATCAAAATTAAGTTATTTACTCTTGTTACAATAAAAAAATGTTTCAGGTAAACTGTCCTTTCCCCATAACCGATCTTCATCAAAATCAACAGACTTTCAGACCTCTACAATTTAGGAATGTATGCAAAAATTATTTGATTATGTTTGAATTTACGGCAGTTATCTTTTGCCATAGAAAAAAATTACCCTTGTTAAATCATTAAACGTTGCAGGTAAACTACCCCTTTTCGTTAACCGATCTTCACCAGGAAGAACAGGTCTTGATAACTCTTCAATTCAGGGCTGCATGCGAAACATTATTTG
Source organism: Magicicada septendecula (assembly GCA_034769895.1). Classification (NCBI taxonomy): domain Eukaryota; kingdom Metazoa; phylum Arthropoda; class Insecta; order Hemiptera; family Cicadidae; genus Magicicada; species Magicicada septendecula. The sequence goes on from CM068371.1 coordinate 470,046,380, forward strand.
ATTCTGTTAGTATTTGCGGCTGTTATCGTTTGCCATAAAAAAAAAATTACCCTTGATAAAAAAAATGTTGTTGGTAAACTACCCCTTTCCCTTAACCGATATTCACCAAAAACAATAGGTCTTGAGTACTCTACAATTCAGAGCTGTATGCAAAAATGTATTTGATTCTGCTTGAATTTGCGGCTGTTATCTTTTGCCATAAAAAAATCTACATGCAGACAGACAGACATACAGACACTTTTCGAAAAATAACTTTTTTTTCATGTTTTGAGGGTAGTACAATCAGAATCTGCAATTATCACGAACACGATTTTTTTTGCTATCACCATACTTCCATTTCCTTATGGAACATGGAAGTAATAAGCAAACACACAAACAAACGTATAGAAACAGCATCCTAAACGAACAGTCACAATTTAGTTAAAATTACTTCCCTGGCTGTTTGATCGTGGTCCAAAGTTTACTTGAAAATCAGACGTTTCGGCAGCCATTGACTGCCATTTTCAGTGAAAATCGAGTGTCCTAACGTTAGATGGTATACCACCTCACTAACGTATACCACCTGACATTAGCGTACTCGATTTTCACTGAAGATGGCAGCCGATGCCATTGCCAAAACGTCTGGTTTTCAAGTAAACTTTGGACCACGGCCAAACAGCCGGGGAAGTAATTTTAACCAAATTGACTCAGGCTGTTTAAGCCTACGTAACAGTCACAAGTTACATCACAAATATTATTTGAAGACATTACACAACACGTACACAACAGCGCTACTAAGGACAGCATTGCCGTGGTGAAGCCCGAAACGAGTAGAAGTTAGCTCAGTCAATAAGGCAGACTTTTTTTTTAATTGTTTGACTAATATACTTTGTTCTAATTCGGAATAGTATATTATAATTTTTAATAAAATTGGAACACATTATGGAAAACAACATCCACGAATAAAATATTTTACGAAGGTCTCACTGACATTGGTATGGTGCAGTTAAAAACACCAATAAAGACACTACTTACCAATGTCAATTAATCACAATTAACTTTTTGAAATCAATAAGTTATTCAACAGGATAATCGTGCAGTAATTTGTCCACACGCAATAATAACCTCAACTATTAATATCCGTAAGGAAGTGGAAGTATGGTGATTACGCAAAAAATCGTGTTTAATATAAGGGCTGATTCTGACTGTACTACGCTCAAAACATGAAGAAAAGTCATTTTCTGAAAAGTGTCTGTGTTTCTGTGAGTGTCTGTAGAATTATTTTTATAGCAAACGGTAACTGCTAACTGAAACAGAATCAAATAATTTTTGCATATGTGCCCGAGTTGTAGAGGACTCAAGGCCTGTTGATTTTGGTAAAGATCGGTTAAGGAGAGGGGTAGTTTACCTGCAACGTTTTACGTTTTAACAAGAGTAAAGTACTTAACTTTGATAGATAAAGTCTCCTGAAAAGAAGGTCATAATAATCCACTGTAGAAAGGTAGATGAAATATCTATAAATGGAAAGGGTATTTGAAGGGGAGGGTGTAATTTTTATAAATTAAAATGAAAGTTAATGGTGGAGGGAATGATTTTTTATATGTGTGTACTACGTTATCGTTTCTACGTTTTCTAGTTTTTATGAAAGTATTTCAGTTCAATTTGTCAAACATAAAACTCGGTTTACAAAGAACACACTAACTTGTTAGATACTATGAACCGAATTCAAATAAATGATTTTAAATATAAATCTTAGAACATGGAAGTCATGCACGGTTCTCCACGCCGATATTTTCTACTACTAGTGGTATATATTTCTATACCTTCTTTGGCCATCTCACTATTAACTTTCGCTTTAGGTATTCTAATAAATTTAATATTTTCACATGTATAGTTTCTATTATATCTATCCAATCCCCATTTTTGTTTCATACCAGAATTTTTAAATATATCCAATCCAGTTCGCCTACAGTGTCGTTTCGAATAATCCATCTTCATACGTTTGATTCTATATTTATAAAGTTTTTTTACCTTCTACCATTCTTCCTCATATAAGCCTGTGCTTTATAACATGATTTTGTATAACCTAATGCTATTACAATTTGTAAATCGGATATTTAATAGTAAGGTTTTCTCAATTGCCTTGTAGCTCCTATTTCTTGCCCAATTCTTGATTTTATTTCGTGTTTGCTATAACCATGAGATGTTACTGTTCCTCATAAATACTTGAAGTTACTCGTAGCTTCTATAACTTGTGTTCTCAACTCTAGGTCTTAGCCTCCATCACCTACTACCAAATACTCTGTTTTGGGTGCATTTATTTCAAAGCCCCATTTCATATATTCTTCTGCAAAATTTCTCTGCAAAAAACGTATATCCATCTCGTTCTCAGCTAGTATGTACTGATAGCCAACGAAATGTAACGCGAAGGGCCTGCTATCTCTAATTGATATTCGCACATTACAGCATTTCTTCCTGGCGTCAGACCTTAATACGAGTATATTATAAACAACGTAGTTTCAAGTCTCTTATTATTATTGATAGTAAGCTTTTGTACCGTCATGTAATTGCTTTCTCGGTTTTGTCTCTAAATTTTGGCATTTGGCATCCAAATTCTGCAAGGCTTCAAAAATTGTTATAACATCTGGAATGACGTAACAAGAAATTTTTGTCTGGACAAAGTTATTTTAGTTGTTTTGATTGTTCATCATCTTTTTTTACAGCACTAAACTTTATAGAATATAAAACTTTCAACTTGTGAAACTTACTTGTCTTTTCTTCTCGTACGCGTTTCAATTTCAACATATTCAATGGCAACACAAGACAGGTTGAAAACTTCCACAAATACATAAACACAATACACCACAAACTAAACTTTACACTGGAAATTGAACAAAACAATAGTATAAAATTTCTGGACCTAACACTTAACAAAACCAACAATACACACACGTATAAAATATACAGAAAACCAACCACAACCGACATGGTTATACACAACACATCAAACCACCCCCCACAACATAAACATGCTGCCTTCAACCATATGCTCCATAGACTAACTAAAATACCATTAAGTAAACAGGACTATAATGACGAACTCAACACAATGAGACACATAGCAATAAAAAACGGATACAACCCTAATTTAATAAACAAACTACACAAACACATCATAAACAAAAACAACCAAACACAAAATACCAACAACACACTACAAACTAAATACATCACACTCACATACCATAACTCCAACACACACAAACTCGCCAACACATTCAGAAAACACAAGTACAAAATAGCATACAGAACAAACAATACCATAAAAAACACATCAATGATACAAACACGGACATAGACAAATACAACAAAACAGGTGTTTACAAATTAAATTGTAATGACTGCAATAGTTTCTACATAGGCCAGACGAGAAGATCTTTTTCATCTCGTTACTCTGAACACCTGAAAGCTTTATCCAACAAAAATATATATTCCGCGTTTGCCACACAAAAAACCACAGCTACACCAACATAGATACTAATCTTGAAATATTACACTACTTACCCAAAGGTCGAAAACTTAACACAGCAGAACAATATGAAATATACAAACACCACACAACACAACAAAACAACATACTTAACGACCAATTCCAGTATAAATCACACACACTTTTTGACACAATTATACATAAAACTAACAATAATTTGGATCCCCTCGCCAATCCCCTTCCTACACACACCACCCCCACTATAGCTTTCAAAATAAAAACCGTTACAAGTTAATGGCAGTCTGTCTCAAAGCTGACGAAGGCGAACACCACGCCGAAACGCGTACGAAAAGAAAAGACAAGTAAGTTTCACAAGTTGAAAGTTTCATATTCTATAAAGTTATTTTGATTTGCTCAAGTCTGTCAAAACCGTCCAGTCAAGTCTGAAAACACAACCTTTCTTTCGACTATCCTGTGATATTTTTCCGCAAGTAGGAGAATTCATCTGGTTTTTCATATTTTATGTGTTTATTAGTGTTTAAAGAATCGTAATTTCGTAAAGTTTCGTCTCGTATTGTTGATAATATTACATTATTTATTATTATTATTATTATTATTATTATTATTATACATTTCTTTTAATTAGGTATTTATATAAAATCTAGAGCTTACAACAGGATAGTTTGTTTCCTGTGAATAAATAGTTTTGTAAAATAAGGAATTAAAATTATGAAAAAAATGTAATTCAATAGTAATTAAAATTTTTTAAGGAAAATATTAGTTTTCATTTAAAGTATTCAGAACTTCAAGTTTTTTTTTTTAAACTAAGTTGTTATTATAAAAATAAGCATATTTGTACTTTAATTAAATCTTTTGTGATGCTGACTTGTGTGTGTGTGTTTCTTTTTATTCATCAAGGGAAAGTAATTACTTGTTAGCAAATCATAAACAGAATGTGCTTTTTTCGTCCTCGAATGTAGACTGCTTACTTCCTAATTCTAAATGTTACTTCATGTTACTAATTTTTCAATTTTGTACTATACGTCATATTGTTTGTTTATGTCGTAGTTTCATATCGCCTTTTGTTGTTTTTTTTTTTTTTGTATCGGACATCTAAGGACCACATACCAATTTCAATGCTATATTCTTTGTACTTTTATTTTCCTCCAATATTCTTTCATTTTTTCAATGTGTCTCTCTTCCTGTCTTCAGTACACTTTGAACCAGCGTTTTTCTCTCTGTTACCCTAGACTGCTTCCATGTTTATTACTTTTGCCCGGAAAACCTTTCTTTCAATTGCTTCCTCTGCGTGTATACTATTTTTTTCTAAATTCTTTTGGGCTTCTTTAATCCAACTTGATGATGACTTCTTTGCCCACACATATTTGAGGATCTGCTTTGTTAACCTATTGTCGTCCATTCTATACAACTGTCCAAAGAGAAGAGTCTTCTTTTTCTCATTGTTTTTGTTATATTTTCTATACTTTGATATACTTCATCATTACTTCTTAATTTCCAATCTTCTGAAATTTTTCGTAGGTATAATATTTTCCTAATAATTTGTCTTCCCAGTATTTCTAGTTTGTCTATATTATAATTCAATGCTAGACATTCAAATGCTTTGTCGTTTATTTTATATGCTTTTCATGTTCTGCAATATAATGTGATAAACAAAACGAAATGAATAGTTTCTACTTAATGTTTGTCTACAACCCACACAAAGTCGTAACCAGTTAATTACTAAACCATTTTACGCCACCACAGAGTTATTGTAAGCCTTACTTTATTGCCTTCTATTGTGCCTGAGGCAGCATTTGATTGGCTCCGTTTGACATTACATGAAGTGAGTTTACGACCGCGCATTAAACTCAACTGTAATCATACCGTTTATATAAGAACCTACGTGATTAAAGTTTTATACGAATTTTTTCTTAGAATAATCTGTCCTGGTTTCCGCGACTACTGTTGGTATTGTGAGTTGTTGATTGAAACCACCGTGTATGGCAACCAATCCTCTGCCGGTTAGATTTGTTATCAACCTTCTCTGGTCTAGATCCGTCGGGTTCTGTTATAAGACCACCTCGAAAAGGGTGTGGCTCTTCACCACGCACGACGGACGGCCCTCAGTAGCTAAAGGCTCTGGTCCAAACGCCTCTATATTCCGCAACATGCATAGAACCTAACGGTTTTAAGTTGTCATATCAACAAATCTACAACAGAAAATGTAAATTGAAAAATACAAATATTTATGGTTATTGGAAAAAACTAAAAAAAATATATTAAATAATGACAAAATATGCTCAGTGCTGTACATAATGGGCGTTTATTTTTGGTTAGCCAAACGACTAGTTGTATCAAAACAAATATTACCAAAAAAAAAGAGTTATGCCACAAAAAAGAGACATGTGTAATAACAGTAACTTGCCTTACTTTCCAGTTTGGTGACTTTCCAGTGATCTATTTACAGAACGAGTATTAGTGAAAAAATATGTACTACTGGAAGAACGCGTTCTACTGGAAAACTGGAAACCGAGTTCTCCTACAAAAAGTGAGACATATATAGTAATAGGCAACAAGGAGTGGGCCTTGGGCTACCCCGCCATACTCGCAGCCACTAGTCTCGCACACAGTTCAGTGGTCACTGACTACGAAACCTTTGTCGGTGTCTTGCAACCTTCTGGACTGAAGATGGCCGTCTAAGGCACGCCCGAAATGTTTTGCACAAAACAATCTTGGACAACGGCCTTACAGCTCGGCATGACAAAGTCCTCGTAACACTGAAGACAGAATTTAATTCTCGACATAATTTCAAGTGTCCCTTACACAAAAAATAAATATACCAGACAGCAACTATAAAAAGTAAACAGTTTATGTTACTTGTAATAACAATGTTTTAATATTCTGTTGTAATAATGTTACAGCTATTTTTTAAACGGTTTCTGTAAAAGACGAAAGTAAAATAAAGTGAACAGGATATAGAGTTCATAATCTCGTTACCAAAAAGACTTCTAACCTCTTTTACAAACTCCGAGTGTTATCCGTGTAAACAGATTTGTTTGTTGACTTCTATATTTGGAAATGTGTTTGCGGAAAAGTATCAACAAGGTGGAAGCCGCGGTAAGCACTCTTACAAACGCTTTCATGTACTTTGTACACTGTGTTTGTATAAGCAAAGTTTAAAATAAATTTGAGCAGTACTACAAACACAGGTAAGACGTGGGCAAAGGTATGACGATACTTACGGCAGAGCCTGGAGGTTGTTTGCACAGTAGTAATACTGAACTGTATACTGCGATACGCTGCTCAAGGCTGAGTGATGTTTAACTTACAAACTAAATCCACTTAAAAATGGAGCCAGAATGTTGTCTTTAAATTAAAATCTTTAAGAAATAAATTTTATAAGCGTCATTTTGTAAGCACTACGTTGGTTTGTTACTTTCTTGAAACACGACTCCTTGAAAATCGATGTATTTGCAGCTGCAGTTTACTACAAGCAATTACTAAGAAAATAAATTTGTTTGCAAAAATCAATGTACTTAACAGTAATTTATACTAACGTAACCTAACTTACCGACCCACAAAGTTACCTGAGAACAATGAGGATGCAACGTACTGTTTATCCTTGAGTATATAAAATCAACGTACGGTAACTTTGTTTGTTTTTCGTCATCTGTAAAGCAATTTTTAAAATTAAATATTTAAGTATACATTATTTAAACAAAACGTAATATAAGTGTTTTTTTAAACGTAATCGACACTACCTAATAAGTGTACATGGCAATTGGTTTGTCTTAATTAATTATTAGGATTCCTTTTTCCCTTTATATTTATATTGTAAATATTTGTACAAACGAGAAACGTTACCATATAAAGAAATGAGTACGGTATCTGCGTTTCAGTTAATTTAGCCAAAGCGCAGGCTCTGGTTTACAACAATGGGAGCGCTTTGCATAAACAATGTAGTGAATTCATTGTTACGTCTTCCGTTACGCAAATGTTGTAACGACAATGGTAGTTTACTCCGTAAAGTTGGTAGGAATACAACGTTCCTCCTTCCTGTACTCTAGCAACCATACTGCCTCCATTACAGGTGTAGTATAGCATACTGTTACATTGGGCTTTACAGTAAAAGTCAGGTTTATAAGTAGAAGTAAATTAAACAATAATATCTTCAAATTATTATTCGAAGAATATATATAATATTGGTTGCATTTCTTGAGTTGAAAGTTAATTGAATAATCAATTGCACACCACTATAGGAAAATTATTCCGATTAGCGCTTTCAGGTTTTACAGCTCATCGACACATCGGAAACTTACGATGAGCTGTGAAGATTGAAAGCGCTAAACGGGATAATTTTTCTATAGTGGTGTGCAACAGTGATTATTCTGTTTTTAAATATAACCACTAACACAACTTTTTAAATTAAATTAAAGATAAATATTATTGACACGATATTTCAAGTAAACAGAATACAGTTGACCGCATTTCATTCATTTGAGAATGACTAATGTAAAATGTATAATGTACAATACAAAATGTACCACAAGTCACTTGATACAATTGTGTTCTCTGAATTGTTTCAGTCGTGGACACTTTCGTGATCTTCGGTTAGCTGTTACATACAATTATACAACATTTGTGTCCACGTTTTGACAAAACGTTGTATATTTGTCAAAACTGTATACAAGGAATACAAACATAATTAATACACGACTAATAAGTTTTAATAATATATAATATTATAGTAGCTCATAATATAATGGAGAATATAATATTATGAAGTATTACAGTGTCGGATCATCGAATACGATTCAGAAAACAATGAAGAAATTATTTCCGAAAAACAGATATCTTATCTGTCTCTAAGTTGAAAGTAAGGATACGAATATACTAAAAAAAATTACTCTAACAGCATAGTAATTTGTTAATGTGAAGATTTCATGTGCTGAAGACAAATCGGAGGTAGTGCAACTTTCTTGTTTTCGTTTTCGGCGTACCAGCTTCATTTTAGGTATTTTGCTAGCTTTCCATCACAATTATACTACGATTATATTTTATAAGAAGGCAAGCATTAGTAATATTAAAAATCTTTTGAATAAGTTTAACAGTGTCTGACTGTTAATACTTTGATATATAAGCTATTAATTATTCTGATTTTCGTACGGGACAATTAGGATCTTGGACAAGTTCAATAAAAATGTCTGTGAAATAATAATTCGATAGTTATGAATCTGTATACAATACAGTATATATTTTCGGAATAATTTAAAAAATAAATTACTAAATAATTAATAGGTATTAAAGTGAAACAATAACCTAAGGGAGATTAAAGTAAGGGACGTATATAATATCACGAAAGCGACTTGTGCATTTTTTAAAGATTAGATGTATTTTGGCATCCATAATCGTATCCATTGAAACTAGGCAGACATACTTAAGAGCCTTACATTAGAGCACATATACATATTTTTCAGAAATATATTCAAGGAGCTTTTGAAACTTGGAGGTTTATAAGAATATTGTGGACGGAAAGATAGCCAAATGATGAAATTTTAAGGATGGATAACAGAAAAATTCTTATTAAAACTGTTGTTTAAAGAAGAAGTAGCACGTGCTACGCCATTCAAACTGCTTCATTATCATAATGGATGTAATGAATGTTGGTCGTAGTGGGAGAATAAGGTAAAGCCACGACTGCATGGAGAAGAACGTATGTGGTCATACAAAGGGAAGAAATCGCAAACCCACCAACGACTGAGTTAAGGTAGATAAGGAGTAGGAGAATAGGGGAAGGAGGAAAAGAAAAAGAAGAAGAACAACAGCAACAACAAAAGGAGAAGAAGAAGAAGAAGAAGAAGAAGAAGAAGAAGGAGGAGGAGGAGGAGGAGGAGGAGGAGGAGGAGGAGGAGAAGAAGAAGAAGAAGAAGAAGAAGAAGAAGAAGAAGAAGAAGAAGAAGAAGAAGAAGAAGAAGAAGAAGAAGAAGAAGAAGAAGAAGAAGAAGAAGAAGAAGAAGAAGAAGAAGTAGAATAAGAAGGAGAAGGAAAAGTTAAAAACGTTTTCCGTGATCCTATTTTGCGACCGTGACAATATTGACTGTGATAAACAACTGCCTTCATTTAATAAAACCATACTTAAAAAGTAGTCTAATATAAATAAAAAAACATGTTACATTCAACTGTACGCTCTAAATTACGTAACGTTCCGTCTTAATTAAAAGCGTGACTTTGCTATTAAAGGCTGAGTATGAAAGCTGACAAACACGAAGAAAGAGGAACATTTATTTACCTTTCGACGTCATGTCGGCTTCTTCGTTTTTAATCCAGGCCAAACAAACATTTCACATAGAGGAAAACATGAATATTTTTTTCCGCCAGTGAGAAGAATGCCTCTCCGTGCTAGTCTTACAACAATTTATGGAAGATTTATGCGTGACGCTTTTCCTTGACTTATCCTGTAATCCTGTTTTTGTTCACAGCGCGTCACGAATTCCTTCTTCAGCAAACAAACATTGCTTATGTGTACGTTAACCGGAAGAGTTCGTGTGGCCTTTGCACTATTCATTTGTTACTGTAATGTCGTTAAACGTTAACAGCCCCTTCGTTTGCAGTGTTTCCTGCTACTTCTTTACTTTTCTTTTTATTTTTCTTCTTTCCTGCAATTACATATCATAAAGCGCAAGATCCTTGGTTTCCTTCCGTTATTCATCCGTGCTAGGAACTGTACTCATTAACTCTCGTTTAGGTAACTTTTATTTTTACTTTTCTAGTTGGCTTTCATTATCACTACATACTTCTGTCTCAAGTTTCCCCTTTCTTTTTTTATACATCCCTTTTTGTTTTCTATATACCTAACTCAAAGTTTCTTCCAGAAATTATGTAATATTGTGATATTTTTTAATATAATTTGTTCTGCAAGTAGTGCATCGCCTTTTTTGTTGTTCAATACCTGATGCCGTTTCACTGAAAAATATCAGTATCATCGGATACTGGAGTATGTCTGCAAAATGCAAGCAAATGTAAAGGGGAATAAACAGAAATCTAAATAGATAAAGTGTAAGAGGTAGAAACCATAATAACGGAAATGTGTCAATCGAATACAACGACGATGACTGCGATGAGGATCAGTCCAATGATTTGCTGAGATCCGCTGCGTCTCATTTCAAACTAAACTGTAATATCAAGGACAAAAATAAACTAACGCTGTGTAACGCAATCTTCATGGCAACCAAGCGACCATGTTGATTAGCTGAAGCTTAATTAATGTGGCTGCGACCGCATCCAACACAGGTTTACGATAACCGCACGCCTGTGGCAGATCAGGCTTGTCAACTTGCCATAACCTCATCCCTTTATACCTTGAAACCTGACTGTTGCAAATCATACTTGACATTACTTTGATATACAGGTACACTTTTATATATAATTATTGTGACAGTTGTTGACGAATCTTACTGTTTATATTTTGAACTAATTAATAACAAACTTAATCTTGGAGGAAAATGTAGTACATACACAGAATTACAGAATCTTTAAGGGTAAACCAGCAATCAAAATTATGAAGGGAATGCCATTATTAGGCACAGCTTTTTATGTCCATAAAGGTATAATAGAGAATGTAACAGAATTTGAATCTAGTTCAGAAAGAATATCTCTTCTAACAATAAAATGTAAAAACCAAAAATACACACTTGTTAACTGCCACGCACCAATAAATGAAGGCAACAAGAATTATCCACAAAAAACAGAAGAGTTCTGGGATCTTTTAGAAATTGAAATATCCAGGATCCCCAAATCAAATGTTATAGCCTAATCTAATGGGAGATTTCAATTCTCAAATAGGCAGAAGAAATTTGAGAGCATCGTGGGGCAATATCCAGCCCACAGAAGAACTAATAAAAAGTGTATGAGACTAATTAATTTATGTAAAGTTTCTCAATTGAAATTAATGTCTACTTTTTTCATAAAGCTTCCAAGGAAGGCTAAAACGTAGATATCTCCATATCCGATATTAGGAGAATTTTAGTTAGATCATGTAGCTATTTCTGGAAGAAATATAAAGGAAATTATGAATGCGAAAGTAATAAGAAATGGCGAATCTGATTCTGATTACTGCTTGTGTAAAATTAAACTCAAACTCCTACCTAATAAAGTTCATCGAAAATTACAAAAGCTATTAAAGGCTTTGTGAGGAAAAAATCGCCAAAATTCCTGGTAACAGATATTGGTCGAATAGAGATGGTTCGAAAATTTAAGTATCTAGGAGAGATAATTCAAGGGAATGGATTGGAAAAATCTGCTACAGAATAAAGGCTTTATAAGATCGAAAGGGCATTTGGTATAACTGAAGATATTTACAATAAAAAGTGCGTATCTAAAAATGCGAAAATAATCATTACAGTACGGCAGTGAAGCCAGAATGCCTATATGCAAGTGAATGTCTAGCACTGAATTATAATTTAGACAAACTAGAAATATTGGAAAGACGAATTATTAGAAAAATATTAGGCGCACGAAAAACTTCAGAAGGTTGGAATTTAAGAAGTAATGTTGAAATATATCAAAATATAGAAAATATAACAGAAACAACGAGAAAAAAAGACTATTATTTTTTGGACATTTATATAGAATGGACGACAACATGATGACAAAGCAAATCTTCAAATATCTGTGGGGGAAGAAGTCAACATTAAGTTGGATTAAAGAAGTCCACAAGGATTTAGAAAAAAATAATATACATGCAGAAGAAGCAATTTAAAAAGAAGTTTTCGGACAAAAGTGTTAAAAATGGAAAGTGTCCAGGGTAGAAGAGAGAAAAACGCAGGTTCAAAGTGGACTGACGACAGGAAGAAGAGACACAGTGAGAAGATGAAGGAATATTGGAAAAAAAAGGAAGAACAAAGAGTAAAGAACTGAAATTGGGCTGTGGTCCTTAGATGGCCAATACGAAAAAAAACTTATTTTCTAGCAAAGAGACCTTTATTTGCATTAAAATTTAATTTAACATTAATTTAACAGCATTTTCCCGTTTGCGCATTACACGGCCACGTGGTTAATTTTGTTATGCAAGGTGGCCATAAAAGTACACCCCCGAAATAAAATATATTATATGTAATATTATCATCATCATCTTCAAGGTTTAAACCAAGAATGGTTTGTTCCGGTCCCAAATAGCCAAATATTACAGCTGGCCACTCCAGCGCTTCCTCGGACGTCCCACACCTCTCCGTCGCCTCGGCTTAGAGTTTCATAGTAGTTTGGGGATGCGACTGTCATCTAGTCGGCAAAGATGTTCCCAGCAGTTGGGATTCCCAGATGGGAGATTCTGTCGAGTATACTCATAATATTCAGTTCCTGCCGTATTTCTGTGTTTCTTGTATGATCATGGGGTGTATACCCTGGCCACGTGCTTGAGAAATCTCTCTTCAGCAGCTTGGATGCGACTGGCGTGGCCTTTAGTTAAAGTTCAATTCAACCATAAAGAATTGTGTGAAGAGCCATCACCTTGTAGAATTTTAGTCGTGTTCTTTTACTTGCTGACTTACGGGTCTGATGGTCCCGGACATAAGGTTGAACTGCTGCAACTTATTCACAACGTCGTTGCTTGCATTAGAAGACAGACGTCGCCCAGGTATTGAAAAGTGCTAACTTATTCCAGGACTGTACCATTTATAACAATTTTTACCCGTACGGAATCAGTTCCACGAGAAGCCATCACTTTGGTTTTAAAGGTGGTTATCTGTGATCCAGAGTCTTTGCAAATTCTATTTAACAAATGTATTATTAATAACATAACAAAATTAGCGAAGAAATGTCCTTGGGATATGTATAATTAACCTTAGAAAAGATTTGGATAATCATTCTGAAAATGCCCATCACCTACATGTTACACAATTTCACTAAAGAAATGACACGATTTACAATTTTTTTGCCACTAATAAATTTGAGGACATCAAACTAGAATTTGGCAACTTCAATGCGCCTCACAATTCGACTACAAGATTCTTCGTGCCCCCTCACAAACTTTGTACTTACACCAAGTTCGTAGGTAGGTCCGTTCAATTTAAAGTTTTCAAAGTGTTACAGAATACGAGTAGACGGAAGAAACTGATATACGAGGCCCGGCGGTGTTTGGTAATAAATATTTACTCTAAAGTGTAGTCTTAACAGACAACGAGTGACTGCCTTTTGGCTATTTGACCCTCTTTCCAGGAAAAAAAAACTGGAAAAACATATTTTGATACGATTAAGATGTGCCTCGTTATCAAAGGGACAGCTGCTTCTTCCTAAAGGCAGTTACACAAACCACTTAGTAAACGAGTATTCTTATACAATATTTTTACATGTCGTTTTGTGACTCTTTCAACTTATGGTTATTATACCAATGTTAAAAAAAAGCAATTAATTTATAAATCCTTTTTGACTGTTTTATAAAAAGTTATTAAAAATCAGACGCACTAGCAAAACACTTTAAACGCAAGTAAGGTATTTTGACTGTTTCTCTCTTTGTCTCCAAGTAGTGAAGCTTGGGTGCTGCCAAAGAAATAACTGTGTAAAGTCACATCGCCCTTGAGATTTAAATTGGACGTGGATGGTTGCACTGTGAGTAAACAAGTAAGATTTTAGGAATCTGGTAGAATTTAATTATTTCAATGTATAAGAAAAATCAAACAATATTTGGATAGAATGTGTAGTGAAAGATTGACTTGTGTTGTCAGAAAATATAAACACTTCAGATATAGATATTATTACGTAATGCGGAAAAAGCGTTACACCATTACAAAACATTCTACGTGTTTTTCGGATGTTCCAGCGGGGCCCGGCTGTAATGTGTGCGCGTACGTATTGCTGCTACTAAGATGAAAGACAATTACGTGACACTTGTAACGCTCCCTAGACTGTTCCAGATTTCACCAGTCCGCGCCCGCTGTGTGCAAGGCAGAAATAAATAATTACGTTCTGATGTTTTCTAATAGCGTTCTTGACTCGTTGTATAGAATATTCTGGTATTTAAGTAGGGTATAAGTATAAGTATAAGCAGACATCGGCTTTTAGTTCAGTTATTGTCGGGCGATTTACACAGTGCGGTTTGAAATTTTATGGTGAAGTGTTATGTGTTGTGCGGGACAATGTAATACAATTGTGTTTTAGATTCGTTGACGTTTTAATTGCCTGTGGACAATTTTTATTCTAATTTTGATTTATTCTAAGAGACTATTTTGTTGATTGCAAACTGTTTAATTGTGATAATTAAAGCTGGTGATTGGAGACTTAATTGGTGACTTGTATTTAGTTTTCCACTGTACCATACGATGATCACTAGATTTTTTATACGACAATGGTCAATTTTTTTTCTTCTCACATCACTTTATAAAATTACAGCCTGCTCCGCCTTCACTGAAGCCATCACTTCCTTGGTATACCTATATATCGTCTTCCTTGAGGTCTGTATCTTATTACTCGTTTATGTAGTTTCATATCTTCCATTCTCTCGATATGCTGTTTCAATTTTGTTTGTCCTTCCTTTATTCTCCTGGCCACAGAATTACATTTAACTTGGTTCTAATTTCTCCATTTTGTATTTGATGTCTAAGGGTAAAACTATTGATTTTTTTGAAGATCTTCATTTAACTATTTTTTCTTCGTTCATCGCTTCACGGCATTGCCCAAGTTTTACTTCCGAAAGTTAAAATATGTGTTGTCATTATTTTATAAAATTTTATATCAGTGGTCAATAAATTATACAATATTTAGCAAATTTACAACGTTAACAAGTTGCAAACCTTTAGGCCGTGTCTACGAGACCTTCCTCAGAAGCGCGAAAAACAGTTAAAATTCCGGCGCGTGATTATGATTGTTAGATTTTGAACCACTGAGGAACGTCGTCGTGACCACAGCTTAAAAGTTTTGAGCTGTTTTATTTGTAAATACTTCAAGTCTTTATAGTTTGTTCACTATATTTTGTGATATAACAAACGATATTAATAATATAAATACCAATTCTAATACTTATTGACGATAACCTAGCAGCATAATAAACGAAAGTGTTACAACGGTCCCTCTGATCGTCGTATGATACAGTGGGAAACAAAATACAGACACCAATGAAGTCACTACTATAAAGCTTTATTTAATCACATATAACAATTTGTAATCAACTTGCACCATAATACTATGCTCTGTATCACGGTGGTTGGCGTGTGGACCCGTGGCCTACCTGCTGCCTCTCCCCCATTCTAATACTTCCGATTGGCTCGCAGCAGCTAATTGCCGCTTGAGTCACCTCACTATGCGTCCAGTATGAAACAATTTTTTTTTTGCCTCGCCCAATACTGGCAAAATTTTGTTATATGTGAAATCAGCGAAATGATACGAAGAAAATGACACCAAACACGACTAAAAAATGTTACATTTTAAAGTGTTTCAAGGTAAAAGCTCAACAACTACTTTAATACACATCTTTAGTGCATAGTGCTTTATAACGCCGAATTTTTAATAATCCTTAGTTGTGTTTGTTGTCGGTTTCATCGTGTTGTTTCGCTGATTTCAAATATAACAAAATTTTACCAGTATTGGGCGAGGCAAAAATAAATTGTTTCATACTGGACGCACAGTGAGGTGAGTGACGCGGCAATTAGCTGCTGTCGAGCCCGGGCGGAAGTATTACAATGGGGGAGAGGCAACAGGTAGGCCAAGGGTCCACACGCCAACCACCGTCATACAGAGCATAGTCACATTTGTCTACACGCAATAATAATACCAAATAATAGAGTTCCGCCCTGATTATAACACAATAACACTTCGCTTCGGTACATCAACCACTAATCGATCTGCGCTAAGAAAACTCACTCACGTAACTGATTGAACTAATACATATGGTATTGCTTCTATAGATCGCGTAAAGGTGCAGTATAGCTTTCCCTCCTTACTGCACACCGGCGTAATGCGTATCTCAAGTGTTTATAGCGAGCGAAAAGTTTAAAAATTTCAAATTTTCTTCTCGACCGATTTTGTTCACACGCAGTTGTGTCAACGACTTCAAGTTAAAGCAATAAATAAGGTCACCGTGGGACTATGAGTGGATATTCTTACCACAAGTAACAATTATTAATCTATTAATTTAGTAACTACTACTGTCCTGACTGTTTCAAAGAATTCCCACCCTGGGAGTTTTAAATAAATTTGATAGAAGAATAAATTTAAAGTTATAAATAATGAACAAGTAAGCGAAACTATCTTGAATTAATGAACGGATTAATTAATTATTATTTGGATATATTGTATATCATGATTTATGTATGCGTGTCTTTTTCAGCTATCATTTAAGCTAGAACTTGTTTAATGATATATGTGTTATTTGATGTACTTACAGGTACAGCCAAACTTTTTATGTGTTATAAATATAAATTGACTTAATGAATAATAAATTAGTCATTTAAGTACAGTTAAACAAATGCGTTCATTATTACTAAAACCAGCATGTTGAAGTTTTACATAGAACACAATTGCACGAATATTTATAATTGTACAATTTTCATGTGTAACAAAAGAACATGATTAATTTACTAAAGAGTCTCTTCTCTATTATGATAATTGGTAATTAAAATTGATAATTGATCTAACTAATTAATTCACATTGTAATTAGCATAATACACTCGTGAACACACTAGAACCTACTTGTGGGTGGCCTTAACTGAGGCTACACATGTTTGACTAGTGGGGGAAGGGCAGAAGGACGCGCTTGGTTGTTTGAGAGAGCTGTGGTTACAATATTAATCAGATTCCGGCCGTGAAAGCCTCCGTTAATTAATCATTTTTCTAGTTTATACCTGCCACAGCTTTAACTAATTGTAATTTTTTATGTTTTCTATAACTTACATGTACTTTTGCTGTTATTGTCTCTCAATACATCTTACACCTAGCCTATTATTGTATTTTTGCTTTATTGTAATGAGCTAGTTGTTCCAGTTTGCTAAAGTTTTAAAAGAACAATAAGAGTCAGGTAGTTAAAATTACCTCTTATTATAGGATGTATGATCTGAGAATATCTGTACCTACTGTAAGATACGCATTTCCAAAAATGCTAAAAATAGTCGATTAATCTTTAGCAAACAGCAACTCAAATTAACGGAGAGTTATATTAAAATTTCTTGTGTAGCTACATAGTACATATTGCAACAAAACCGGATGATAAGCTCTATTAATTGTATCTGAACATGGATGATGAACATTGACATGTTTAAAATGGATTTATTCAATTATTGTCTTTTAGCTGTATGTTTTGTATTTAGCAATGGATAAGGACGTAGGTTATAACAAATTCTTTATAAAAATGTGTTCTTTTATGTCATGTGCTTTGTGTGCGAAATTGTCTGCGGGTGCGCGTGTGATAAACCTTATTCGCTATATCTTCCGCGGTATTCAACCCATCGACGTTAAAACTTTGACAGTGGATTGTTTATGTAAATAGCTACAGTTTTTGTGTACTCTGAGGTTTCCAACTATTTTATAAATATGGTGTTTTGTATAAACTCAGCTTTTATCTGTTATCAATGATAGAGTAATAAAAATCATAGATAAAATCAATGCAAGCTCTTGCGGATTTATACAAAATTTTTGCATGTAACTCTTATATCTTTTGCTAATATCAGCCATGTGACATCGGATGGACTAAACAGAAAACACTAATTTCATTAATATTCGTACTCTGTGTGGTACGGATCGACACAGTTGGTCGATAGCATTTGCCGAGTGAAGTTGTGTTCGTCGACGAGAGTTTTCCTCGTACGGAATTATAGAAATACAAAATTATCATAAAACTTGGAACTCTTTGCGAGGTCTGCGTAAAGAGCCAAGCAGGTTAACAACCTCTATAAAAATTATTATTATATTTAAGTGCTTTTCGCGGTAGTCAAGATAGTCCGCATACGGAATTATTGAACACTTCAAGCTTTCACGGAAGGTGTAAGCTAAATACACCGCTTTTATAATAAATACCCATATTCACCCTGAAATCAAATAAAAATATCGGTATGGAGAACCATACATGACTTCCATATTCTAAGATTTATATTTAAAATCATTTCCGAAATGAAATATTACCATAGAAACTACTTCTTTCTATTTACTGCTTCAGCCTTAACCACAGTACTGTGGTCACTAACGTATACCACGTCACGTTATCGCACTCGATTTTCACTGATGATGGAAGTCGATGGCATTGCCGAAACGTCTGGTTTTGTAGA
Source organism: Magicicada septendecula (assembly GCA_034769895.1). Lineage (NCBI taxonomy): Eukaryota > Metazoa > Arthropoda > Insecta > Hemiptera > Cicadidae > Magicicada > Magicicada septendecula. The sequence continues at coordinate 470,065,095 of CM068371.1, forward strand.
AAACATTGGACTACGGCCAAATATCCCGGGAAGGAATTTTAACAAAAACTACTTCTTTGTTGCCGATAACGTTGTACACATATATATCAGTGGCGAAGTTACATGGAGGCAATTGAGGCAATGCCTACCCTAACAAATTCTGTAGAATAAAAATTATAAATACGTATGAACTACATAACGTAAAGATTATACATTGTTACTGGGACTGTCAAATTTATTAAACCGAAACGTGCTTTATTGAGCGACCGCTAGATGGTGACAGGCGAGATTCGGCATAGTTCGTTTAAAGCGAATGAGGCAACCTGAACTTCCCTCAGCGTTTTTTGTATACATCGTATGTAAGCAATGTAGTGGTGTGATAGGGAAGTGTATGGAGGGGGGATTGTCCCGCGCTGTACACATAGAGCGTTGAGGCATGCCTCACTTCTGTGGTCCAAACAGTTAAGTTAAAGCGCCTGTGTTGTTTCTAAGTGTTTATTTTATGCGGTTATTAAAAGTGTCACTGTTATTCCGCTGAACTAACAGATGATCAAGATTGTTATTTGAATTATTTGTAACATTAAACATATATATAGAAACTAATCAAGTTTAAAAATTTAAAGTTCAATCAGTTGTATTATTGTGTATGACTAATACAAGGATTGTTCAATAGACACACGTATAGAGCTGTAAAGCATTTTTTATTCAACGATTTTAAAAGAAGTCTCCAATAACATTAAGACATGAGTTCCACTGTTGCGCTAACCTGTAGATTCCCTGCTAGTAAAATTCTTACGGCTGTTTGTGGAACCATTCAGTTACAGCAACTCTACCTCAGCGTCCGATTTGACCCACCGTCCTTTTAGTGATTCCTTAAAAAAAATTTAAGATAAGATTTTTGCCTATCCATTCATTAACTACTAGCTTCGCCAGTAAGCAAATTGATGTCCATTTTTTCGGCTTGCACACGTTATGTTGGTGTGGGTTTCGGCACTTTCCATTTAAAAAGCGTGCAAACGTAAGAAAATAAACATGAGTGAGGCCAGAAATAACGTGAATTGTGTGTTTGTGTCTTACCTGCCTTTTTATTGCCGTATTAAATGAAAAATATTATATTACATTAAAATTAAAAAATTTTAATTTTATTGCCTGGCAACAAAATTATTTTATTTTTAACAATTACCATTGTTTCAAAAAGTTTAAATAAATTTGCAAGTACTTTACTCTTGTTAAAACGTAAAAGGTTGCAGGTAAACTACCCCTTCCCCTTAACCGATCTTCACCAAAATCGAAAGTCCTTGAGACCTCTACAATTCAGGGATGTATGCAAAAAATTATTTGATTCTGTTTGAATTTGCGGCTGTTATCGTTTGCCATAAAAAATACGCTTGATAAAAAAACGGTGCAGGTAAACTACCCCTTCCCCTTAACAGATCTTCACCAAAAACAATAGGTCTTGAGTACTCTACAAATCAGGGCTGTATGCAAAACATTATTTGATTCTGTTTGAATTTGCGGCTGTTATCGTTTGCCATAGAAAATACCCTTGTTAAAAAAATGTTGCAAGTAAACTACCCCTTTCCCTCAACCGATCTTCACCAAAAACAATAGGTCTTGAGAACTCTACAATTTAGGGCTGTATGCAAATAATCGTTTGATTCTGTTTGAATTTGCGGCTGTTATCGTTTGCCATAGGAAATACCCTTGTTAAAACATAAAACGTTACAGGTAAACTACCCCTTTCCCTTAACCGATCTTCACCAAAAACAACAGGTCGTGAAAACTCTACAATTCAGGGCTGTATACGAAACATTATTTAAGTCTGTTTGAATTTGCGGCTGTTATCGTTTGCCAAAAAAAAAATTTTCCTTGATAAAAAAAACCGTTGCTGGTAAACTACCCCTTCCCCTCAACCGATCTTCACCAAAAACAATAGGTCGCGAGTACTCTACAAATCAGGGGTGTATGCAAAAAATTATTTGATTCTGTTTGAATTTGCGGCAGTTATCGTTTGCCATAGAAAATACGCTTGATAAAAAACGTTGCTGGTAAACTACCCCTTCCCCTCAACCGATCTTCACCAAAAACAACTAGTCTTGAGTACTCTACAAATCAGGGCTGTATGCAGAAAATTATTTGATTCTGTTTGAATTTGCGGCTGTTATCGTTTGCCATAAGAAATACCCTTGTTAAAACATAAAACGTTACAAGTAAACTACCCCTTTCCCTTAACCGATCTTCACCAAAAACAAAAGGTCTTGAGAACTCTACAATTCAGGGATGTATACGAAACATTATTTGATTCTGTTTGAATTTGCGGCTGTTATCGTTTGCCAAAAAAAATAAATTTCCCTTGATAAAAAAAAACCGTTGCCGGTAAACTACCCCTTTCCATCAACCGATCTTCACCAAAAACAATAGGTCGCGAGTCCTCTACAAATCAGGGATGTATGCAAAAAATTATTTGATTCTGTTTGAATTTGCGGCAGTTATCGTTTGCCATAGAAAAAAAATCTACAGACACACACACAGACACACAGACAGACACACACACACACACACACACACACAGACACTTTTCGGAAAACGACTTTTTTTCATGTTTTGAGTGTAGTAGAATCAGAATCTGCAATAATCTCGAACACGATTTTTTTTGCCATCACCATACTTCCATTCCTTAAGGAAATATGGAAGTAAAAACGTGTATATTAATAATAACTTTTGCTAGCGAGAACGCTAATTATTGTGAGAGTGACAATTGTGTGAAAAGTCTATTTGGTGTTAGCAGTTCGACGGAATCGTCAGCGTGACGTACAGAGGCATCGTCGCTGGAGCAACCCGCCGACTAAGATGACGCCAGGACGGGAGCGACGCTAAGAAGAGGAGGAACGCACATCCGGAGGACAAATCAGCAAGTGGACGGATATCATCTAACAAGTAAAATTCATCTAAAATCGAACTATATAAACTTTATTCAATATATAAAACGAATGACAATTATGTAATTTAATATACATTGTAAAAACTATTATTTCCTGTGTGTAATAAATAATTTTTCATTACCTCCATTATTGACTAGTTTGTAATTTCTTCACACACACTATATCCTATGCGATAATAATAATCTGTATCGTTGCAATATATATCGGTGTGTGTGTGTGCGCGCTCTCTCTCTCGTGTCTTTGGTATGTTGTTTGTTTGTGTGTCTGCTGTGTAGTTTATTGATATTAACGTAATATTAACTTTTATACCGAATACAAAATTGTGTTAAAATTTGTAGTGGTATGATATTTTAAATAACTGAATTTTCTTTACCTTAAATTAATTAAATATATTTAAATCACTACCGACTCGGAACAGAAAGTTTTTTATAGTAAAAAGTAAAAGTTGTACCCTATAGCCTGATTTAGTTTTCGCTTATTATAAGCTTCGTTTACTGTAAGCTACACTCTACTACCGAATCCACCTTTGCAAACCACCTCATTGAAGCAGTCCACACGTACAAAAACGTGGATAATAACATGGATATTCTACACGTGCACACAGAAGGTCAAAAACTAGACACTCTTGAACAATTGGAAGTACACAAACACACAAAAACACATAAAAACGACATCCTAAACGAACAGACACAATTCAAATCACACGTATTATTTTAACATATCACCCCCCACACACACAACTTCGATCCTTCAAAAGTCGACACAGTTGTCAAGAACAAGACGGACAGGGCTTCCAGTGGCAGCCTATGACGAAGTTTATAATAAGCGAACATTGGTTCAGGCTATAAGGTAAAACTTTTACGTTTTTACCCACAAAAATCTTTGTGTTCCTAGTTGTTAGTGATTTAATTATATTTAGTTAATCAACTGATACGTCAGTTTTGAACACCGACATCCAAAACTTAAATTAATATTGTTTAAAAATAAGCGTTGGGAAAGTATAGTAGCTGAAGTTAACGTAATGATTAAATCGTTACGTAATATAGGCCTATAATTTCCCGGAGTTCACCGTTCTTTGATAAGAAAAGAAAATTATTGATACTGTGTACTAAGTATACATTATTTATACTCAGCTTGACAGCCGCAGGTATTTAAATGAATATTTCGATGCATAGGGTTAATAAACCAATCTACAGAGTTTTATAAATTATTTTTCCCTCAGCTGTTTCTTGAAAGTTTATACTTTAGCCCTGAGCAATCTAGTTTCTAGTTAGCTTTCATTCCGTAGAATGTGTTGAGTTCAATGTACTTCTTGTGGATTATTTCATTAGTAATGTGTTCGCTCACTTGTGCAACACCGATGATACTGACGGAAATTAAATTTCATTAAATACTTAAAGAATAATGGAAAATATATTACACATTACTTTGTATGTGTGTGTGTTGAGGAATTAACTTATTTTTATTACCTCTTTACAATTTAATTTTAAGGTGACACCGCAAGAATGCTTTAAACAACTTATTTTTTGTGATAAAATACGTTAAGTTTTATATAAAATTTAGCAGCTAAATCCTTTCCATTTTTCCGATAAAGTCAAGAAAACGCTAGTACATCTCTGCAAAGACGACTTTTCAAATCGTGAAATGCATTTGTCCGGAGGAATCACGCCATAGACAACAGTGTATGGATAACTGGGTCTGTGTAAAAACATAGAGGTAGACTAACAGGCTGGTTTTTGGTTTCTGGTGTGTTTGTATTTGTTTTTTATTACTACAACTAAATATGTTAGTTACAAAATTTTAAGTGATTGTTAGTTTAAGAGAGCGGTCGTGGAGTAGTGGCTAGCATGTGGCGCTGGTACGCTGGCGGCGCAGGTTTGCTTCCCGCCGGGACCACCTAACTTAGATACGACCTTTCTCCCTCGCAAGGCAACGGCAAACCAACGAGAGGTATCCTGCCTAGTATAAACTCTCCCCAACTATACCGTTTGGATACGGCGTTAAACTGAAGGTCCCATATACCTGTGAGAGACACGGTAACACACGCACTACGGGTATATTGGGGGGGAATACGCGTACAAACCCGTTGAAAGACTGAAGAACCTAATAATAATAGGTTAGCTTAAGGGAACCCGTAACCGGCTATGCTTACCATGCTAAATTCGTCAATTTTGAGACCCATTATCTCAGAACCTGTAAAAGATATGTCTGAAATTTTAGCAAGCATGTTAGCACATTGCACCCTTCAAACGCTACTAGAATTATAAAGATATCTTAATTTTCTGATTTTTATAATTTTTTGTGTTTGGTTCTAAAAATATGTATACAAAAAGCATACTTATAATTTTTTCAGTTTTTTTTTTTTTTTTTTTTTTTTTTTAGTAAAACTTTATAGTTTGAGGATTGCCTTTATATTTCTATTAACCTAATAACCAAAAAAACACTTCACTTGGTTACTGAAATAATGAACCATTTACCTAAAAAAAAATATTTTCGGAAAAAACGCAATTACAATTTTTTAACAGATTGTTATAGTTTTCCCTGGTTTAAAATTCTCCAGCTCCATACTCGGGGTCATCATTTATGTCAATTTGGTCTTCTAGTTTTCTCTTCACATTTCTAATTGACAGTCTAGACTTTCTCATCAATGCATCTACTGCTGTCCCTGCCCTAATGATTCTCCCCAAGTTAATTGATCTCATTACCTTAAACATATTTGATCCCACATCGATACATATTTCTTTTGAGACTTGACACTTACTTAAATTATCTTCATTGAGGTTCAACGCAGCATCATATACACCCAAAACCAAAGTATCCCGTCAAAAAAAATATATATATTGCCAAAGTCTTCCAAATCAGATGGTTCAGCGGATTATTTGAATTCTGTATACTACCATTATGATATTTGTTAAACAAGTTAGGATGACTCAGCTCAGCAAATATTGGTTTTATGACACATTACAGACATTGATAATGAATGATTATTAAAATTTCCTTTCTAATGGTAAAAACCATCAGAAAGGAACTATAGAAAGGACAAATCCTTTCTATGATTTGTTATACGGGGGATACAGATTTGTAAAATGTAGTAACATTATGAGCACTTTTGAGAAAATTTTTCTACCTTCTCAATTTTTAAAAACAATAAAAAATTTATTATCAGGCGTATTCAAATAAATTTGATATCAAATTACTCATAAAATGTTACAAAAATTGTTTCCATGTTCGATTTGCTAGTTTGAGTCCCCTTAAAGAAACTTTAGTTGTACTTTAATAACTTACAATTATTTTAATTAATTTTATTCCTACACTTTTTTAAATATTATTTCAGTACACACACCTAGCGTATATATAGGCCTAAGTTAAGTGATGATGGAATTGTAATTAATTTTTTAATAGTTCTTCTAGAAATTGATCTCAATATTGATCAGAGCAATTCTCTTTTTAATTATACGAACAGGTCAGCTATACGTACTAAACACAATTCAGCAACGTATTGTGTCATTACCACAACGTTATACTCGCACAATTTATTATGTAAATCTGATTGAATTTATAATAGTTTAGGGCAGCTACTCGATTATAGTGGAATGCCATATAATGTCGTCTGCTTTACCAGTATAATAACGGCTTTGGTTATGGATAAAGTTAAATCCCTTACTTTACAGAATTTTGTCTCTTCTAAAGCATGTTGTACGCTACATTAAACAGAAATGGTTTAGAGGTTTGTCTTTAGTTTATTTCAGTTTAGCGTTCATAGCGCAGTTAAAGTCAACCCTTAAGAAGAGATTCAGACGATCCAGTTTGGCGCCAATATTTATTGACCCTTAGTAGGAGTTCTTGACACTACATACTAGAGACTGCTTTCGCATCTAACAACTATGCGCAGAAATAATATTGCTGAAATTTTTACGTCTGAGACATACGTGAGTGGTTCGTGATTAATTTATTGACTTTTTTATTACGAAAACAATAGTAGGTTTTTTCTAGTTTAACTGAATTCAGTGGGGCGACCTTAAAGGAACAAATTTTATCAACCCTGAAAATTTTGATCAAATTTTATATATTTATGTTTACGTGTTTACAAATTTTACAATTTTGTAAGATCAGGTTGTTTTTCCAACGTTTATTATTTTAGAAAAAAAATTCCTTAACTCTAACAAGCCGTGGTTGCGTGAAGAATAAGAAGCTTTCATATACACAATCGAATACGCCAACCACCAAGACAAACCATAATTACAAAATCTAATTACTGTCGCAACGTTTAGAAATGAGTATTTTTATTAATACAGATAGAAAAAATGTTTTTAAAGTTTATAACGAAATATAATTATCGACAGTCCGTCGGGGGAAAACATCAGTCGCATATACAAAAATTTACAAGATAATGTTCCAGTGCAGCCAACATTCGCCTTGGTTTTTTCACGTTTATTCTTTTAAATAAACTAATAAGATATTTGAATTTAGTATGCAAGGAACACGGAATGAGGAAAAAATTAAGTGTGTGGTGATTAGCGGAGGAGGGAAAAGGGAAAACATAAAGATAAGGCAAGAGAAAATACAACAAGTTTAGTTGTTAAAATACTTTGGAAGCTTGATAAGTACAGATATGTCCTTCACTAGTGAAATTAGAGTAAGAATTGCTATACCAAAAGAGGCATTTAATGGAAATAAAAGACTGCTGTGTGGCAAAATTAATAAGAATTTAAGAAAAAGGTTGGCCAACTGTTATGTTGCAGCGTTGCTTTATATGGTGCAGAGACATTGACACTGAGGAAAGAGGATGACAAAAGATTAAAAGCATTTGAAATGTGGGTTTGGCGGGCAGTGGAAAAGTGAGGTGGGTTGATAAAGTAAGGAATGATGAAGGTTTAAGAAGAATAAGGGAATATAGAAGAATCATCAAGATAATACAAAATAGGAGAAGAAATTGGTTAGGTCATTATTTAAGAAGAGTCTGCTTGCTTACGACTGCCATGGAGAGTGTCATAGAAAAATTTAAAAGAAGAGGGAGTAGAAAAATGAAGTTAATAGATACCATTAAGATGAGAGGCTGTTACAAAGGAGCGAAAATTCTGGCATGCGATAGGACAGCTTGGTGAACCCTTACCATCCAAAGACATGCCTTACACAGAACACGAAAAAAAAAATTAAAATTCTTTTAGAAACACCCTCACGTGTTAATACTTATCTTTACCAAGTGATAATAGTATGGCAGAGCATGGCTCTACAAGGATCAAAATTAATGAAGGCTAATAGTTGAACACACTGCTACTTGCTGATAATCTGGTATTGATTACATAACTTGAGGCTGCCTCTAGAAGCAGATTATATTTAGATAAGGTTGTAACAGAATACGAAGGAATGATGTCAGCAGGAATAACAAAAGGCAATGGGTCACTGATGGGGTAGACGCAGTTTGAAGAAAAATAGTTCTACGAAACCCCTGCAGCAAGTCTCTCACTTTCTGTATCTTGACTTGTTTAATTAGTAACGTTGTGTTAGTGGTTATAATCACTAACTGAATTAACACTGTTTAATTAGCACACCACTATAGAAAAATTATTCTGATTAGCGCTTTCAAGCTTTTCAGTTTATCATCATATCGGAAATCATTTGTGAAGCTTAAAAGCGATAATCTGAATAAGTTTTCTATAGTGGTGTGCAACAGTGTTAATCCTCTTTTGACTTGATATCGCATATGAATACGGTAGAGATCACGTAACCAACTTATGAGTATTAATGAGTATCATGTTCTGTGTGCAGTACTAGCAAAGGCGTTTAGAATCAAAGCTAGATTATATACACACAAGTAAGTTATACAATAGTTTGGCTTTCCCAGTAGTGGCTGTAAGGAAGTGAAATATGCCCCTCTAGAAAGATAAAGGAACAAAGACACCCAGTATCGTAGGTGAACTTTTACAGAAGAATCAGAGGATAGGCAAAAGCAGTCAGGATAAGAAATGAAACCATAGGCAGTGTTGAACGAATAGAAGAGAAAATTACAAGTTATAAGGCTAATTGGGAAGATCAAGTGTCTAAATTGAATGGAGTGTCTAATACCTAGAATGTTGCGTTGATATAGACCTGAAGGACGCACACTGAAATTTTGGTAAAGATCTCCCCATCGTCATCTTTAATAAACGGTGTACGCGAGGTTCTCCCTGTTCCATCCTTCAGAGATCTTCTAGCTATCTCTTCCTGTGTCTACCCAGGAAACTCCTGTTTTTTATAGATTGGTAAATCCAAACGTTTTTGGCCAGTCTAAAATCTGACATAATTTCTATGTGTTTTTTTTCACCGTTGTTTGTAACCTTTTAATTTTTCATTCAAGTTTAAACTTATAACCCTTCTCTTATGGTCTCATTCTTTTAACGACCAAGTTACTACACCTTTTAATTACGCTTAAAGAACGCCATTTCTGAAGTCTGTTTTTTACTGTCATGTTTCTTGGTTATTGTCCATAACTCATGCCCACATGAAAGGACAGGACTGCCACACCTTTGTAGAAATTTAGTTTTGTATCTCGACGTACCTTGTTTCTGAAAATATGGTTATATTCCCACAGATCGTTTTTGACAAACCTAACTTAACATCATTATCATAATTTCTATCATAGCCAGTATCATTTTCCAAATAATTAAATAGATGAGCTGTTCTAGAATTCGATCATTAATCATTATTTTTGTTTGCGGAACAGATCTAACGGTTTAAACCTGCAGAAGGACACGACGACATGTTCCCTCATAAAGAAGAACACATACAAGCACCTTTCTATGAATAAAATTCAATAAGAAGACTATGCAACTAGGGATCACTTAGGGATGCGTGTGGAAAAATAATTAGAAATCAGATTGACTACATGTTGGATTACATCAGATTGGACCCTTAATATAAACCAAAGTCCAGTTTAACGTGTACGTAAATTTACATAGCTTAGTACTATAGTCAATGAACAATGGGACCACTCTCAAGAAATAACGAGCAGAATTTAAAAGGCAAGATCAGTGTACACTAGAATGTGCAGTTTATTCAAAAGTCACGATTTAACAATAAACACAAAGATGAGACTTTTACGCTGCTACGTACTCTCGGTCCTCTTCTACCGTCTATAATCTTGGACTTTGACCGAAACCACAAATAAAATTTGGAATCTTTCGAAATGTACCGTAGAATACTGAACGTTCCATAGACAGCACGTAATGTTGACGTTCTTAGAAAAATGAAGAAATAAAGGGAAGTTATTAAAAGTGAAGATAAGAAAGCTACAATATCTTGGTCAACTCATGAGAGGTGAACAGAGATTTTACTTATTGCAGTTCATACTACAGAGAAAAGTACTTGGAACGAGAGGAATTGGCCGACCGAGAATCTCATGGCTGAGAAATTTAAGGACCTGGTTTGGCATGAATACAACTGACTTCTTACGTGCAGCAGTACAGAAATTAAAATAGGCTGTATGATAACCAACATCCGAAACGGATACGAACTATCAAAAATTAACTAAATAAAACAGCTGAAGCTCTAAAACCCGCAGATATCGATGTGCAAAATACGACGTTCATGTCATTGAAAGGCATTCTGCCTCACTAAGGTTGTACTACGACAAGGCGAAATTGTTAATACACTTTCCCCTATTATTTAGGCAATCTGTTTGGCATCTACGTTGCAGAGTACACAGCGGTGTATACAAGGACGGCATACAAAACATCAACTTGAATTTGCCAGCGCTATCTGGGTGCCTTCGACTACGTGATTGGCCTGCGCACATCATCGCCGAGATCGTAGAAACTTGGTGTGGTAGAAACTAGGGATCACATAGACTTGAGGATACTCATTTCAGACACGAGGACAATTTGAGTGAAACATTGCCATTCAAGACTCTTTTGACGCGGTCCATACCGGAAGAAGACTTCAAAAACATAATGGGTGCCGGCCGCGGAAGTCTACGTCAGAATATAGAAAATAGAGGTGTTTGAATGAGGCTGTGCAGTCTTGTGTTCATGTATTAGAGCGGTTTTTGTAAAGTGATAACTGTAAATTATAATTTGGGAACGTCTGTATTTTGTGACTTCCAGTATTTTTCTGGACCCCGTTGTATTTATTTGTAATATTTATTGCTTGTGTGCGTGTTGTATAATTGTAAATTTTGAAGGATTATGTTACACCAGTGTCATTGCTTACAACGATGGCGACGAAACTCTGTGATAATTCTTTGTTTCCAAATATTATGTTTTTAAATATGTATGATGTATCGATAAAAGAAATACGTTTGTTTCAAAGGAATAGTCTATTAATTTTCTTACTAAAAAAAACGAATGAATTATTTATCGAAAACACTTTTAATGAAAGTCGCTAATTTTAAACACTTGCTACATAAAATGTAATTATAAATAAAGCATTCCTTTGAGAGATTCAATCTGTTTCCATTGTAGCCGTCTGTTCTCATAAAACAGATCAAAGTTAATTAAATTTTAAAACTTGTATTTTAATTTAAATCGTTTTGAAATTATTTGGCAGCTCAAACACGCTAATCTATTTAATGACACATTTCAATATTGTATTAAAGATTATATTTAACAAATCAGCGTTTCACTTAAACACAGATAAAACATGTGGGCGAAATATAAATTAAAATTTCAAATTGAATTTCAGAAAAAGGCTTTCACGTTAAATGTGTACAGTTTCTACGTCATATTAGAAAAAGCGATAAGTGTAAAAAGCTTTATGAAGTTTGGTATTTGTTTTAGTAAATAAGCTTTTTGCAAACTAAAACGCACGTGCACATATACTCTCTCTCTCTCTCTCTCTCTCTCTCTCTCTCTCTCTCTCTCTCTCTCTCTTCCACTCTCCCTCTATTAAACTATGTTTGTCTCTAACACACACACAAACTTTCAAAATTTGAGTTTTTACAAATCTTACTACATCACCTTCCCTTATTATCTAATTTAACTTGAAAATGAATGATTTCTATAGTTATTATTTTCTTAAGTTGATTTCAAAGTTTAATTAAAGGGAAGAAATTGGTCTACGTATATACTAAGTGAACTACTTTCATGGACCATTCTGACTTTAAGTTTTGGTTTAACGTTAGAAAATGAATCGAGCACAGTAAAAATCGCCTTAATGAAAACGCCTTAATCGTGTTAAGGTATCTTGGTTTTCTTGACTTTGCGTTTTATCAATATAATTATAAAAATTATAGGGACTGTCGTGTGACAGTAAAAATTAATATTTGAACGCCGGGTAATCGCTTTTTAGAAATTTAATGCCAATTGAAACAAATGTCGGTATGCAGAACCATACATGACTTCCATGTTCTAAAATTTATATTTAAAATCATTTTCGAAATGAAATATTTCCATAGAAACTACTTCTTTTTACTTCTTTCTTCAGCCTTAACCACAGTACAGTGGTCACTAACGTATACCACCTCACGTTAGCGCACTCGATTTTCACTGATGATGGCAGTCGATGGCACTGCTGAAACGTCTGGTTTTGCAGAAAACATTGGACCACGGCCAAACAGCCCGCGAACGAATTTTAGCAACAAATTACTTCTTTTTTGCCGGTAATGTAGTACACATATTGTCCCGTGCCCTTTCAACTATCATTTTCATGTATAGAAAATTAGACCCCTACTCCTTCAACTACCCTTTCCATTTATAGATACTTCATCTTCCTTTCTACAGTGGATTATTATGATCTTCTTTTCAGAATAATTTATTTATCAATATTAAATACTTTACTCTTGTTAAAACGTAAAACGTTGGTGGTAAACTACCCCTTCCTCTTTACCGATCTCCACCAAAATCAACAGGGCTTGAGTGCTTTACAGCTCAAGCAAATATGCAAAAAATTATTTGACTTTGATTAAATTTTTGGCAGTTATCGTTCGCCACAGAAACAATTCTAAACATAGATACACAGACACTTTTCGGAAAATGACTTTTCTTCACGTTTTGATGGTAGTACAATAGAATCAGCCTTTATCTCATACACGATTTTTTTCCCAATGGAACATGGAAGTAAAAAAGGACGCTCGTATTAAATAATTAATTCTTCAAGCTTACGATTGTCCAACACACGCTAGTGTAACCCACAGTTAGTGTCGCACTAAATAATACCAGACACCAATTACACACCTGTGCACACAATAAATCAAGCTTACTTATTTACTTATTTACACCAAATCCACACTGAATCGGAGAGTTCACTTACTAATAAAAACACCTCACTATCCCAGCTCAGTGCTGTAAGTGACTGCTAGTTGGCATCTGCGCGATTTATAACCCGCTGACGTTTTAGAAGAATCTATCGGTTTCTGGACCACCCGTTGAGAAAATCACATAGTTGGAGGCGCACAAAAACTTTGAAACTTTCTACTGTTATCTTGTACACACACCGCAAACCGAATGATTTAGGTACACACATCTATCTCACCGGCATAATGATGAATATCTCACAGGCGTAAGATTTTCTTCTTCTTCTTCTTCTTCACTTCAAGGATTAGGTTACATATACCGGTGAAAGGTAAATACGATGGAAAAGTTTCGATGTCCGAGTTCGAGGAGTCAGTGCATTTTAGACGTCCTTAACAATTGGTCGATCTTAAAGTTAAAGTTAAATCGTATTCTGATACAGATGAAAAGGAAGTTAATGCTAAAATTAATATATTTGTAAGAATTTTTTGCATAAAATAAAAAATTGTTAAAACCGTTGAAAAAAATTTAAATACAGCACATCGAGGTTAATCGTGAAACCACACGTATCTAATTACGTTTCAATAAAGATATTTTATTTCCTTCTTTTTCTATCGGCCATCTAAGTGCCTCATGCCAATTTTAATTCTTTATTCTTTGTTCTTTCTTTTTCTTTAATATTCTTTCATCTTTTCACTATGTCTCTTTTTCCTGTCTTTTGTCCACTTTGAAATTGCGTTTTCTGTCTACCACACTAGATTCCTTCCATTTTTAACACTTTTGCCCAAAAAAGTTCTCTTTTAATTGGTTTTTCAGCGTTTATATTATTTTGTTTTAAATCATTTTGGAAAATTTTAATCCAACTTGCTGTTGACTTCTTCCCCCCCAGATATTTTATTTTCTTCATTTATTTTAATTTTAATTTTACAAAAGCTATGTAACCAATAAAGAACTCTATAAATAACAACAATTAAATTTTGAAACTCAGCTTAATAATTGTGTGATTTATCATTGCGATTGAAAATCTTTAATAACTTCAGTAGTTTGTAAATTCACCTAAGTGGAGGAGTAGGATAATAGTACCAATAACCGCACGATGTATTTAACCAAACGCCTATGTGATTTCAGGATTTTCTTTACTACATCATCGTCCGGTGGAACTTTTCTTTTTCAAGTTAATGTTGATCAGACATAACTTTCGACCAGTAATCACATAATACAGGATGTCTTTACCTTTCATCTTATCAATTCAAGGAGACCTTACTTCGAAAATCTTACTTCCATAACTTTACTAATACAATAGGCCTATACTCAGTACTTGTAAAACAGGAGGTAACTTTACAAGCACTGATTTTCACTAGTGTATGTAAGTTATTATATACAGTTAAGAAGTTTCATGCTTTCCTTTTTTTTTTATAATACACTGAAAATATTGTTACGACGGTTTACTGATTGTCGTATGGTACAGTGTAAAACAGAGTACAAGACACCAATGAAGTCACTAATCACCAGCTTTAATTATCACAATTAAACAGTTTGTAATCAACAATACAGTCTCTCACAACAAATAAAAATAAAAATTGTTCACACGCAATAATAATGTCATCGAGTATAAAACACAACTGTATTACAATTGTCCCGCACAATTATAAAACACCTAACACTTCGCCACCATACTCCGAACCGCACTGGAATGTATCGCAACTCAAACTGGACTAAGCGCCGTTGAAGTCTTGTATTTATACCCCGCTGAGGTTCCAGCATATTCCATAATGCATGTTTAATAGAAAACACTAGAACGTAAATGATTGCGGCCTTGAGACCGGTAGGGTCTCGTTGCGGACGCGTGATGAGCGCCACGTAATTGTCCTTCATCTCAAAGCAGCAGCAATCCCAAAAGCACCTACTACGGCCGGTGTTTGGCCGGTACTCACACACACATATTACAGCCGGATCCCACTGGAATAGCCGAGAATCACGTAGCGTGCTCTGTAATGTCGTAACAATATTAATGTATAATATCCAAATAATACAATATTATATTATATTATAATTTATTATATAAATTCAATGCACCTTTTCCGTTTTAATTATGAAGAAGATAAAAATTTTCTTCTTTGGACAAGATTTGACTGGGGAATTGCAAATCCGTGAACCACCACTGTTTATTTTCTACACTATTTAACTTATCATATTATAATGTAGTAAAGGCATATTGCGCTAACGTATGAGTAACATAATTTTGCAAAGTAATTTTTTTACCTTCATTATTTATGATAAATTTTTTCCCACAGTTTTCGTTTTTACCGCTTTTACGCAATCTAGTAGGCCTTGCAAAATAAAATGTACCAATAATTATAGAAAGTAATAATGCACAAAGCAGAAATGCAGTTATTTTTTTTAGGCTAACATTTAAACAACGCTACAACGTTATATATATGAAACGCTTTCCAGGCTAGTCAAAATTACTATACAAGATATTATAAAATACGGAAAAGCGTGTTTCTGCGTGACACAAAGTGCAAAGTGTTATAAAAATTGCACAGATGGTGTGAAACAGTCTGAGTCATTATTAAAAAAATAAACTGAATACTATATAATGAGTCTCCCATTGTAATTAAATAAATGAAGCGGTGTTTTATTCAAGTGCCTGCTGTAACAAGACGCTACAAGGTTCAATCTGACACGTTCACAAGGTCATAAAAGTTTATACTGAGGGCGACAAGGAAACTGAGTCTCATGAAACATGCATTAGAAACCTCTCGGTCTGTTATTACTTTTCACCGCGACAGGAAACACACGATATCGTAATATATATACGATACCGTCCCGATAATGAAGGGCGGAAATTGCAATGGAATTCATTACGTTTCTTTTATCGAGTTTTGCGGCAACCAATATTGAATAAATTTATATCTTTTGATATATAGCTTTAGAGTTGGGTGAAAGCGTCAGAGGTGTACGCTTTAACGCTATTAAATTGATAAAAGATTGATGAAATGACGTCTTAATTGGAGGAATAATATCAACTGCTCTTATAATGGCAATAACGGAACGTCTCATCTTTCCGTTTATTCAAATTTTTTGTGTGGTTTTTATGACCAATGCGCATGTCGCCTGGGTAATAACAAAGAGACCAAGGGTTCTAGTTCCGGTCGCAACATAAAATCAAGACTTGTTTACCATCATACAGTGACGCTAATGTGGCGACCCTTCTACCCTATTCCCCCGATCTTTCTCAATTAACATCCATCCATGCTCTGTGCCGTTGCATACCGAGAGATTGCGCCCGCTTCAGACGAGCCAAGCGCCGCCTTTTGCGGGTGTCTTCTGCCTTTTCACTCTCTTGCCTGCTACGTTATTTCCAATCGGCAGTCTCGCGGAACTCTCCACGGGCTGACGGAAGTGTAACGACCCTTTGCGAGGGAAGAAATCCTGCTTCTCAGCACGACAGTCCTCCGAGCCTCCCCAAAAATCAGCAGTTGTGAATCGCTCCGCAATTCAACCAATCACAACACCCATCTTATTTGTCCGCTAAATAAATAAAAAAGAGGCTCGTAAGCAAAACAAAAGCATCGAGATCCGCTACCAAGTACTACCAAGAGCATCACGCAGTCGTCGGAGACCATCCAGACGCTGCAACCACTGAGGGCGCGCATGAATCTCTGTCGCCTGCATCTGGCATCTGGAATATGGCGACTAGTAGTGCCTCTTCCGGGACGTCCGGAAAGTTATTCCGTTGGGAGTCATCAAGGCGAAAGCAAAGGGGTTTCTATTTGGTCTTTCCAAAATCGGTTCAGGATGTCTTGGTTTGCCAGGACTTTCTGTCCAACGCCAGAAAGGCCTTCCATACTTTCCCCTGCCCGAAGAACTGAAAATCGTGTTGTTCGGGATTTCACATGACACCTAGATTTTCTGGTTATGGGAGGATCTGACTAAGAAGGGATTCGTCCCTACCACGATCACTTCTCTCGTCTCCGGACAGAGTAAATTCCTTTTATGTTAAGCTTCAGAAGATGGGTAATTACACAGTCATCTATACCTTAGAAACAATCCTGTGCCTTCGAGTACGGATCCGCCTACTTAACAGTAAGCCTGGCCCATAGCAGTGCTTGCAAAGGCAGCGATGTTGTTGTTCGTTCAGCTTCTGCGAGATACCACCGCGCTGCATTGGCTGAAGGGAGGCATACAACTAGAATTGTCCCGTGGTTAAGCCGCAACGTGAGATGTGCTGCAACTACGGGGGCAGTCATCCGGCAATTATAGGGGCTTGTCTCTTTACAAGAAAGCCCTTTGAAAGCAGCAGAGGAACCATGACTGACAGGTAGCGCCACCATCCCGGCTCTACAACCCTCGTGACGCCTCTCCGTCTACTTCTACTGTACGCTGCCTCCTACAGCCCAGGCTACTTACCGTACGCAGTCTTACGCTGCCGTGGTACCTTCGGTTCCATTGCAGCCCCAACGACTAAGGCAACTGCCGGGGTTGTCGCAACCCGTTGCGGACAACTCCTCACTATCCCTCCACAACCCAGGTGCAGGAAAACCGGAGAAAAACCGTACCAATTTCCTGTCCATGGTGGCAAAGCGCCTGTGTCTCGAAGGTACCCAGTAACTTTCCTTCAGTTTTGAAAGATTCCGACCAGGTGCAAACTTTAGCTCCCGCTACTCCAACTCCAGCGACTTCCCAAGCCTGTAGCTCTGACTCACGCTATCCTAAAGACTACTTCAGTATCCTCTGCGGACCCGGCGCCAGCAAGTCAAGCCCAGGCAGCCGACGGTTTTGCGTTGGTCACCGAGGCTCTGTCAACGGCATGGGTAAGCGGTATTGTCCCACAGATCTTCCCTGCTCGAGATATCCCGTCCATAATGACGATTATTCTTACTTCGCGTTATAGGATTGAGAACTGTAACTCTCACGCATGGCTAGACAGCTTTGTTTTGTCACGTGGAACGCTGATGACGTTCTAGCGTGTCCAAACGTCAGAGTATGCAGTGGAAGCATGCACAGTTTCCGAAGGCGAAACAATGTCGGTCCCAACCTTCTGCAGGAAAAGTAATGGTGACCGTATTTTTTTATTATCAGGGTGTGCTGCTCTTAGATTTTAAAGAACCTGGTGTCAACATCAACCCTGAGCGATATGCAGACATCTTAAAACGCTTACGGCATCAGGAATAAACGTAACGGGAAGCTCACAAATGGTGTCATTCCTCTGCATGGTAATGCTCGATCCCATGTAGCCCAGACGATTCAAGATCTGCTTGATCGTATGAAGTGGAAAATTCTTACAACATTCGTCTTACAGTCCCGACTTATTCCCGAGCGGTCATGTTTTTGGCCTATTAAGAAAATTACTAAAAGGACGGCCGTTTAAATCGGACGCTGAGGTAGACTTTGCTGTTACGGAATGGTTTCGCAAACAGCCGCAAGGATTTTACCAGCAGGTAATCTACTGATTAGTGCAACAGTGGGACTATTGCTTTAATGTTAATGGATATTTCTTTTAAAATCGTTGAATAAAAAATGATTTACTGTCTGTAAACGTATTTCTATTGAACAATCCTTGTATTATACTGTTGCACTCATATCTTGGTGAACATAGGTTATAGTACAAACATAATACGTAAACGAGGACTCAGCTGAATAAATATCTAAACAGTTTTGTAGATAACAATTATTATACTATTTGTCGTTAAATGTTGGTGAAACACGATGAGCTAAATACACTTTAACCTTTATCTGGTAAAACTTCTAGAAAGACGACTTTGGTCGTTGTAATTCTTTCTCTTCCAGTTTAAGCAACAATAATCTCTGGTCACATTTAACACTTGACTGTGGCAGTTTGAAGATATTATTTAAAAGTCTAACAAGGAGTTTAATGTGTCTTCGTGTATCGTTTTAAATTGCTTTAAAAGATATGTTAAACTTGCTGCTTCACTTCCTGCTGTAGTTTTCTTTAATACAATATTACACCAAATTAATGAGTATCCAAAGTAACTAAAATTTCCTACTTTGTAAAAGCTTCAGTTGCTTGTGTTGATAACGTATGTATTTTGTGGTAGACTAGCTCATATAAATTTTTATATTCTTAGAGGCTTCCTTGTTTGCCAGAAATTATCCCGCAGTTGTTTCTCAATTTATTCCAGTAATGTCCAAATTATCGTCTCTTTAATGTTTCTAGTGTCTGTATAGAATTGTGTTGTCTGTATTTAATGTCTGTATTGAGTTACAGAATAATGAGTTCTGTACTGCGGGCTTGTGTTACTGACTGCTATTGAATTTAGAATGTAAATTAAAGTACCGTTGTGTGACAGTGATGGATGGCGAATGTGATCGCATGTATACGTTTCAGTTGACTATGCTCTGTGCAGCAAACTTTAGTTGATGGGTTTTAAATGCAGTGACTTACTAACGTATGCATCAGAACGTATTTATTTAAATCTCCTTTATACAGCAATCCGTACTTTCAGACAGAATTTATTCCTGTATGAAGAGACCACTCCAATGGAAAAATTCAATCTAATCGCATTAAAAAAAAAAAAATTGATATTTTAATCACTTCACTTGTTTGTTCTTTTCCCCAATCTTCTACCGTCTCAGTAGAAATACAACTTTAGTTATTATTCTTCATCAACATTTGCAAGGATTAAACCTAGTTACATAGTTGTTTGGAGATGCGGCAGTCATCCATTCGTCAAAAATGTTTCCTCCAATTCAGCCGATATTGGGAAATTCTGTCAAGTATATGTGTTATTAACACAGTGAAAAAAAAGAAAGCTTTAGTATCTGGGACCTCTCATGAGAAATGAACAGAAGTTTTACATATTGCAGTCTTTACTACAGGAAAAAGTGCTTGGAAGGAGAGGAGTTGGGCGACCGAGAATGTCATGACTAAGACATTTAAGGACCTGGTTTAGCATGAATACAGCTAACTTATTCCGTACAGCAGTGCAGAATGTTAAAATAGCCTGTATGATATCCAACATCAGAAAAACCGATAGAAACATAAGAAGAAAATATTCATAATATTCAGATCCTCCCTGATATCTGTGTTTTTTCTATGATCATAGATAGTATATCATGTCACGTGCGTGATAAATCTCATTTCAGCCGCTTGGTTAATCTTCTACTCATGAATATGACGATACAGTCAGCCTTTTTCAGTCCAAGTTACTATCTATCTCTAATCAAAGCCGTTCTCCTCGAACTGTGAAATCTTAAACAGATTTCTTATGTCAGCAAGTTCGTCTTAGAGCCAGCTATCTCTTGTAGAGTTCTACGTCATTGAACTATAGATTTTTTGTTTCTCCATCTTATAAGAATATTTTGTTCCTCCGTTCTGAGAACATGCGACATTGTGTGCAATCGTCATTTTGGTAGCGGGCAGTAACTGCCGCTTCTGCAAATCACAGTGTCATGGGTCTTGATGGCTGCTGTCACTCTGTTCAGATTACGTTTGTACAGTACGGGTGTGTGTGAATATTGTGTTCTAGGCCGCCACAGGATAAACGTGAAAATGTCGATGAATTTTATCTTGAAAATAAAAAAAAAAATTTCAAAGAAACACTGACTGAATATTTACTTATTACTCATTTCCAATGTATTTACTGGTTTGTTCTTCTAATTATTTTTTTTTATTTAATGATTTAGAAGAATCTGTCCATGATTAGCATAAGTAACGACCAAATACTTTATTAAAAATTACCAGATACTAGTGTCAGAGTCGACAGATTTAAAAGATACACGAGTGATAAGCCATGGTCTCTTAGAATACCAGACGTTCGGGAACAATCCGCAAAACCCGTCTTCAGTAAAGCGGGTGTTTTACTGTAATTTCAGGATCCCGAACTGCTTGCTATGTGTCTAATTTTTAAATAATTGTGTGCACCAAATCGTCAAGGACGACAATTCTGTCCTGTTTTATGAAAATATAAACTCTAATTACACTGTCCTATTATACCCGTGAGTTCAAAAATGATGCCAATATAGCTCTAACATGTACAGTGTTTTTGTTATGGGGATGGAGAAATTAAAGAAAAAATTCATTTTTTGATTAAACATGTATTTGACAATTTTACGTTTCTCAAACCAATACAGTGGCCACGTACATAATTATACATAAGTCTAACATTTTGTGCCGAACATAACCCGAATCTGTTCCTTCCGCCTTCCTTGACGGCTCCCTGTCGCCACCCAACAGCTTTGGCGACCAGCGTCTCACGTCCCAGTCTTGGCCAACCCCCCTGCAAGAACGTCGCAGAACAATATGAAGAAGAAATAAACAAAATCAACAAAATGCTTAAATAAAGATGCCCCAGAAACATTATAACGGCCACATCCATCTACCTCTCCCT
The DNA here is from genome assembly GCA_034769895.1 of Magicicada septendecula. Classification (NCBI taxonomy): domain Eukaryota; kingdom Metazoa; phylum Arthropoda; class Insecta; order Hemiptera; family Cicadidae; genus Magicicada; species Magicicada septendecula. The sequence continues at coordinate 470,086,575 of CM068371.1, forward strand.
CTCGAGTATGGCTACACACTACACCTCACACAATATAACCAACAAACAGTACTCTCCCAACTAAGTGCCTCCACCTTCTCTGCGCTCCGATCGTCTGGCGTACGTCCCCCCAAAAAACCCCTTATCCACACGGCTGAAGGGAGCTCGTCTCCAAAACAGCCCGAGTCCGACCATACTGGTCGGTCTCAAACAGCAAAGGCGCGCAATTTTACGCACACTTCATCGCCACGCCATCGAACGCACTTCATCTCCTCTCCTCTCTTGGACGACATCGGGGCGGAGTCAGCCGGAAGGAACAGCCGAAGAATAGAACCGCCGCCGTTCTTGCGTCTTCGCACTCCCGTTCCGCGCCAGCGATGGATTTCGCTGGGCCGGCAGCCGACTCTACAACCGGTGCCGAAAGAAGAGGAGGACTGCAGTACGCCACGATCAGCGGGCGCAGCCGCCGAACACCTCAGCGCGGCACGACCAACATCACAGTTCTCGCCACTCGGTCCTTTTTAGGGCCACCAAAATAACTAGAGTGTACGATTGGCGCCATTTGTCATGCGGCAAGCCTTTTGTCCGGTGACAAGTGGCGCCCAACGTGGGGCGACGATCATCTTGCGGATGCAAGATCCAGCCACGCCAGCGAGCTACCAGCCGGCACACCAATCAACATGGCGCCCAACAGACACCTCCACAACATCTGGAGAAGAGCAGTAGGCTGGCTACCGGAGAGCATTCAAGACCCGGTGGAGTTGTGACGGCAGTAGTATGCGAACATCTGCTCTCCAGTACCAGCGGTGGACACAGCGAGCCAATCAAACAACGTGCTCGGAGCGAGCCAATCAGCGATCCCGGTTAGTCAATAAAACCCGGGCCGGCAGAAAATTTTACGCACACTTCATCGCCACGCCATCGAACGCACTTCATCTCCTCTCCTCTCTTGGACGACATCGGGGCGGAGTCAGCCGGAAGGAACAGCCGAAGAATAGAACCGCCGCCGTTCTTGCGTCTTCGCACTCCCGTTCCGCGCCAGCGATGGATTTCGCTGGGCCGGCAGCCGACTCTACAACCGGTGCCGAAAGAAGAGGAGGACTGCAGTACGCCACGATCAGCGGGCGCAGCCGCCGAACACCTCAGCGCGGCACGACCAACATCACAGTTCTCGCCACTCGGTCCTTTTTAGGGCCACCAAAATAACTAGAGTGTACGATTGGCGCCATTTGTCATGCGGCAAGCCTTTTGTCCGGTGACAATTTATAGAAAAGAAATAGTCAAATAAACTGCCCATTGAACCTAGAGATTGTGTGGATTGTTTCAATTTTCTTGTATTTGGCCTATCAGTTAACTGTTTTTTGAGTTTTTTCTTGTATCTTGTCTCTTCAAAAAACAGTAATAGTAACCCATCATAGCAGGATTCGTGTAACTGAGTTTCCTTTTATGTATTGATGGAATCTCTCCCTGTACATCACTCACTGCACCAAGAATTTGTGGGTAAAGGTCAATGTGCGAGTTCAAAAAATGCATTGTAAAATACATGGGGAAACCTATCCTTTTACATGATGTTAACAGTTCTTCACAATAATTTTTATTTTTTGACTTACCTTTCAGGCAGCAATAGACACCCCCAACCAGAAAATCGAGCGTTACGTTTTCACGTAACGTTTGAAATTGAAATATTATCTAAACGACAAAAGATTCAAACTTATATAAGGTACCATTCGACAGGTAAAAGAACAAAGATAATAAATAGCACAATATAAGCGGGCTATTGCATCATCCAGCGCGGAGTGAGCGGGGGGAGAAATAGAAATGTTTTGCGCTGCTCGGCGCGCACTAAAATTAGTATTTCTCCGGTTTCCGATGCGATAGAACGTTGAGTGAGGTGTCGTTAAAATTGTCTCATCGAGTGCTATCTACATAGCGTACCGTAATAGCGGTGACATTATTAAGAGGTTTGACTAATCATAATTCAATTTGTAAAAATCGTGTGTTCGGACAAAATGTCGCGGTATATGAATGCTAAACGTGCTCAAAAGTATCGTAAACGGATACAGGAGAGTAGATAAAATCATGGGGAATTCAAAAAACCCAAAATGACCAATGCCGAACGTCAGAGGATTTACCGACAACGCTTAAAAGCAAGGAAATAAATACTAAAGTCCAGTTGGATGAGGAAGAGCGCCCGATTTCGCAAGTGTATCAGCCGATCGAATTCAGCAAAACGTGGCAGTTAGCTACAATGTACATCCACAAAACATTCTTTAATAATGAATTTGGACATGCGTGTGACGTTTGTGACAGACTGTGGTTCCAGATGGACGTAAAGATAGTGGGTGTTAAAGTGATGCCGTTGCAACAGCATGGAGACCAGAATTAATTACCATAGTAACAAGAAAATAAACAAAAGCTATTTATTAATTTGTTAATTTATACACTACCATTAATTTTGTACTTTGTAAAACTAAATATGTGTTTGTTCATTTTATTCATAACACATTAGCAACCCTAAAGCACACAGACGTATCTGCGCTTTGAAGATTTGCGGCCGTGGCTCCGACACAGCCCCCGCCGACTTTTTTTCTTTTGTATTTCATAGAAACGTTTACAAACGCCTTTCAAGGCACTAACCCTTTTGGAGTTAGTTTGCCTTCAAACTCGTGATTTACCGTAGCGGTAATGAGTATGAGTACAAACAGGGCTCCGTTACCCCCGCCGTACACAACAGAAATATGTCGTCGACTTAAGGAAACAGAAATATGCTAATGAACAATTCCTCATACAGGTTGCAGAAAGAACAGCACGTGTTCGACGGACACAAAATTGCTCGCACAGTATCTGCAAGGCGCGGTACGTAGCTAACGACCTACACGTTCTGAAAGTGGCGATTCATTTTGCCCTGGACTCTCTCACGGTATTGGAACATCTATATAATTAATAGAATCATCTATATAATGAATTGCTCCCGCACGGTGGTCTCTTTTGTCAACCACCAGCAGATGTAGGCTGGAAACTTTACAGTCCCGAACATTCTGATCCTTGTCGGTGTCCCCTTGATTTGTAAGGAACGACGTGATTCGAAGGGGTCTCCGCGTTCCTACCTTGTCTGCCTTTGTCCGGTCGCTGGCTGTAACTCTCTTTGCTACACGACCTCCTTGTTCCCATACCTACGGACCATCATCGCATCAGAACTACCACCACCCATACGAGTGAAGCGCCCTCGAGCGCTTCTTGGTGACCCGCCATAAAGCCATCCTCATTAAAACAAATACACCAGTCCTTAGCCCGGAGTTCATTAAAATAAAACTGTCCTTCTGTCCTTCCCGACCACCCCCTAGTACGCTGAGTCAGCTGCTTGTCGTTGTCACCTTGATCACCGGCACGGAGTCTCTCCGCCTCTCAGCGTCTGGTGGCTGGACTTGAGACGGGCGACATGTGTTGCTCCAATCGGTACCAGCGGCAGTGGGCCAAAAAATCTAAAACGTATCTTCTTCCCCCGCCTTCTCAGCTAACAGGTTGGCGGTTGCCTTCTCCAGTTTTAGGTTACCAGTCGACATGTACCGGCACTGTGTTTAGTTAGACACGATCCAGATGCTGCAGTCAAGCCACGGGTGCAAATCTCACACACAGTGAAATGCAATCCAATATAAAATGAATAGAACTTAATTTAGTCGCAGGCCAGTGGTTTTGTGTTGAAAACGATCTTTAAATATTTCAAGTGGTACGCAGCAAAATTTACAAAAATAATGCAGATTTTGTGGAAAAACGTGGTATGAAATTGAAAATATAGAAATAGTTACACTAAAGTAATATAAAAGTCCATTGAAACCGTATTTTTGAAATAAAAGTAAACAAATTATTTCAAAATAATGTACAACTTACACCGACCCAGCGAATACAGAAGAACTGAGAGTCATGCAACAGGTAAGCATTTTGTGAAACATTAGCACAGAGATTATGATAAATCCTGTCTTCGTGACTAAGCTAAATCAAGTATGTAACTACAGAAGCGAAAGTTTTAAATATATTTCTAGCAAATATTATTCGCAACAAAATGTGAATTTATTGAGTTGTTTGTCGCGAGCGGCGCTTGTTACTGTAGTATTGCATGTCTGAAACAAACTTCTCTCAAAGTTCTAGACTAACTTTTTAATCTGGTTAGCGAGGGTTGCCTTGCCTTGTGCACTACAGTTCTTATACTCACTGCCATGTCTTCTGCTTCATTACATAAATATAATGTAAAATTATTTGTTGGTTACTACGGTTAGATCTTCTTTCTCAAAGACACTGAAGAGATATGACGTGCGATTAATTTTATAAATATTTTTTTACTTATGTCGATCTACTATTACACCTTTTATTCCACCAATATTGATGATAATGATATTGTTTAATATTGAATAATGATATTTACTATTACTGTTGCCAATATTACTATTATGCTTCAATTGATATTAGCATTATTTTGTTTCGTGTGAGACACTGTGGACTACGTTTGGTTCAATATATCTTCTCTCTCTTACGCCTCTCCCATACCTCCTTCATTCTTGATCGACGTCTCTCCCTCCTTTCGACAGTACAGATAGAACCTGTCGTCTTCTTGGTGTTTTCCTAAAAATCTTGGGCATTTTTTTTAAATTTCTTTTCAGTGTTAATCTTTGTTCAATGCCTTCTTGAGTAACGTGGACTTCTTCTATGCATTTTTCTGTTTCATTGAACCACGTACTGGGAATATTAAGTGTAACATTATTGGGCATTATGGGCTGACATTATTGTTATTATTTTGTTGTTATTTTTAGTTTTGTTGTTTCAACGGTCGTATGATCGTCGTGTTGCACAGTGCAAACAGAATAACTGACACCAGATGACGTCACTAATTACAAACCTTAATTTTACACAAGCAACAGTTAGAGACACTTTTGTAAAATAATTCCTGTTAAATTATTCTAACACACAACAGTAAATGTCACTTTATGACAGTTCCGTACTAACACGATAGTCACCGCTACAATCACTTTGCTCTGAACTTGGAATATCACTAAGTCTAATTGAACTGCTAAGCCAGGCGCTGAAGTTTAAATATTGTAACAACATAAAAATTTTGTTTATTTTTTAAAAGAAAATATTTTGGTCTTTTTATTTATTTATTAATTTTTTAATTAATTATTTAATTTATATGGATGTATTTTTATTTCTTTTAATTATTGTTGTTATCAGTTTAATCACTGAGTATAACCAGAATTATGTTTCTGCGTTAAATAGATTGTCTCCTGTAACAATCGATTAGCGATCTTTCGTTATACTAAGTGAGTCCTTCTTTAAAGTTGTTAATTTCTGCTTTTCTTTTAGTCCGTTATCAAATATTAATTAAGATTCTTCTATTTATATTATTTCAAATAAGTAGAAGCAACAATTAAAACATTCAAAGGTTTTTATTGATAGAATATAAAATAATCGATTTTGAATCGGTTAATTAATCAACAAAATTATCGACTCGTTCTCAGGGCGAGTGAACTTATTATATAAATTATTAATATCAAGTCACAGGTTCTTTGAGCTGTTATTTTATAATAGTCAGAGAAAGGGCAAAGTCTGAAAAGTATAACACTTACAGTAAAAAGCTTAATTGTCTAAAAATACAAGTTATTATCTAATATATAAAGGTGAACATTAACCTTAATCATATAAATGATTATAAACATTTTTGCGAACCCAAGCGAATGTCGAAGTCTGGCCGTGGCTGCAGAGAATTATGGGAAGTCAAAATGGCCGCTCCGTGCTGCATATGTTGACTCACGCCTGTACAACGGAATCCTCTTCAAATAAATGTTCCGCTCCAAGTTTTCCTCGTCCCAGCAGTAGTGATTAATTCCTCTGGTGATAGTGTAGTTGTTCTGGATCAGTGGTCAGTTATTCGTCTCGATAATCAGTGTTGAATAGTGTTCTTATTTCACTTTAGTCCATAAGGTTCATAATGGCAAATTTCGTCTCGATAAACTCGGATTTAGCGTTTAATGTTTTGAAATCGTTATTGCACTTTTTATTGTTCAGTAGTAGTTTTCATTAATAGTTAAGCTGGTTTATGTCACTGAATTTAGTGTTCACTTAAGTTTTTTCAAAATTCGTTAGTTTAAATTTGATAGGTTTGGTTTCTGTCAACCATCTTTTTCTGCTCTCGTGATATGTGAATTAATTGCCAGAGCTTGTTCTGATGTGTTCCACTCAACGTATAACAATCAACTGTTTTTCGTTCTTTTTCATCCGAAACGTCCTGGCCAAACTAATATTAAAATGACATTGTTTTAAAACTCTGGCATTTCCGCTTACATAATTGACTTTTACATTATATGACTGAATATATTTTTACTATTATTTAATTTTATTAAATACCTAATACATAATTTCTTTCCTTAGTTAATTCTGCGTGATTTAATACCAAATATGTTACTTTTACAATGTTTTCTATCTAAAAATGCCCTATTTACAGTATTTTTAAATGTAGGCCTTAAATTTTACTTCCTGTCACATTAAATGGTTTACAATCTTTGCTGTGTTATAATTATTATTGAACAAGTTCCCTGATTGAAATAAAATGTTTATTTTTCCTTAAGTCCTTGTAATATTATTATTTGGTTAACTAATTTAAATATTATCTGTAATTTAAATGTTCCCCTTAGGTTCCAGTGTTATTACACTTGCATTTTTTCTAATAATTTTTTATACATTTCTTCAATATCTTTATAAAGTATTGGTACAGTACGAATACACTGTGATTGATTTACATTATATAAATTTCATCAATTTACTTAATTTACTTAACTTATTTATCAATTATAAGGTTGTTGAGATTTACCATTTGCTCAGATTTTACTTTTGTTCACATATAATGTTTTAAGACTATTACAGCTTGCTTATACCCCTTCTGACATTCTATTCTTATACAATCTTAATTAAAATTCCCTTACTTAACTACATTAACATTTAGCATCGATTAACACTTTTAACACATAACAAATATTTTATAACAAAAGAATTGTACTCAAACTCAGACATCTCAGCCTTCAGTTCATTGACCTTAATATAAACAAAGCACATCTGTCCTTTCATTATTTAAATTATTTCTTAAAACTAATTTTTGCGCAGTCTTGGCTGTTTTTGTTTTATTTTATGGATGTACCCTTGGTTACTTCACTTATTTATTGCCTGCTCTTAGTTTATCTTTTGTCATTTTAATGAATGTTGTGAGATAAAGAGTGGCACGTACATAGAAACATTTTTAGTTTATTTTCATAACAAAATAACTTTCATTGGTACACTTTTAATTATACCTCTAGACACTTTTCCTTATATGTACTTACTTTACATTAGTTTATATTTTAGGTGTTATACTTTTTTAGGGACCTTTATTTTTATTTGGGGTTTTATATTTTTGTTTCTTGGTTTCTTCCAGTAGCAGTCCTTTTATTCTGGATGTCGGTTTCTTCTGGGTATTTTCTTACTTACTCCTATACTACCTGGGTATTTCCTTACTTTATCTTAGCTTTTTGTATCATTTTTTATCACTCATCATATATTGCATAGTTGGTTTTAATTGATATTCTTTCTTCAGACTATGATTGCACATTACAGTGGTTCTTAATTAATTTTTAATGTAGTTTTCTTTGATTTAATTTTATTTTTAATTTATTTATGATCATTTTTCCATTCAGAACAATGTGGATTATCTGCAATTCTACAATATACATTCCTCGCAGAGGTTCCAGAGAAATCTACCACTTTCCGGGTAGATCATAAAGAGTTGCGTAGTTACAGCACCTGGAATTTACAACAACCTAGGTCGGTGCACAACCTTTATATACTGCGCCTCCCGAGTACCGTCTGAAACAGCCTGGAATAATAGGCCTACAGCGCGTTAAGTGTCACGTAATTGCCTTTAACCTCAACGTAGCAATGTCAAGATTAGCGTTATTCTCTTTCTTCAATACTACATACTTTACGGAAATTAATATGTTCCGGAGAACGGATATTAGCTACCGGCGACCAACATCTCTATATCCGAAGTGTGTATATTGTCTGACAACACAAGTCAATCTTACACTATACATTCTATCCAAATTATTATTTGATGTTCTGCCCTAAAGCAGGTCTTCAAATGGTAAGAGCCCTCCAAGCTGTCCTATCGCATGCCAGTCATTTCGTTTCTTCGCAACACTTTCTGATTTTAATGCTATCTATTAACTTCATTCTTTTAAGCCCTCTTCTTTTTTCTCCTTCTATAATACCCTCCATGGCAGTTGTAAGCAAGCAGACTCTTCGTAAACAATGACCTAACCAATTCCTGTTCCTTTTTTTTATTGCCTTTAGGATTCTTCTCTTTTTACATATTCTTCTTGTAACTTCATCATTCCTTACTGTATCAAACCACCTCACTTTTTCCATTTCTAGCCAAACCCACATTTCAAATGCTTCTAATCTTTTCTCATCCTCCTTCCTCAGTGTCCATATATCTGCACCATATAAAGCAACACTCCACACATAACATTTAGCCAATATTTTTAAAAATTCTTATTAATTTTGTCACACAGCAGTCTTTTCTTCCCATTAAATGCCTCTTTCGCTTTAACAATTTTTGCTCTAAATTCACGAGTGAAGGACATAACTTCATTTATCAAGCTTCCAAATGTTATCTCTACTTCATTTGGTATTTTCCTTGCTGCATTCCCTTCTCGGAGATCCGACTGAGAGGATATTTTACCTCCGGAACATTTTCATACTATATCCTCTACTAGAAATATCCAACATGGATCCTTAATGTGGTGGTATCCCGTTGCCTTCCACATTCTCACGCCGTTGACCAAGTGCTAGACCAAGAGATCTTCCTTTAGGGACAGTTTCACACCCCAAGGGCAAGAAAGTGCCCTACCTCTACCCACTCATCTACCCTCCAAAGAGACCGTTAGCACTTGGCAGAGGGAAACTCCTTATCCCGGGAGTCACTCGGCAGGATGCTTGCAGTTTCAAAGAAACTGTACGATGGAGTCGCCACATCCCTAAGTCACTCTATCAAAATAATGTTTGATTTTATCTTATACATTGAAATATTAAATTCTACCAGATTTCTAAAATCTTACTCGTTCACGCACAGTGCGACCACCCACGTCCCATAAAAATCTCAACCCCCATGTAACATTATTTTGTTATTTCTTTGGCAGCACCCAAGCTTTACTACTTGGAGACAAAGGAAGAAAAAGTCAAGAAAGAAGAAGGAAGAAGAAAGAGTCAAAATACCTTACTTGCGTTTGAAATGTCTTGCTGCAGAATTATATTCCTAATGACTTAAAGGGTTCGGAAGGCAAACAAATTATTTTTATTTTTAGTTTTAGCGCTAATTAAAAGCTGAAGTTTTTCTAAATTCACTAATGTGCGACACTTGTTATTTTAACGAAAATTTGCGACAAAATATGCTTTTTAAAAATGTATTACACCTTTTCACGGCTGCAGTCAATTGAAACTTCCATATTCAAACACGCATAACTTTTGTATCACTCCATAAAATTTCATAATTCTTCTTTCAAAACTTACTACATTTCATGCGCAAAGGTTGGCAGCACTCAGCTGTTCAACTGCATTCAGCTGGCAATTGTAATAAACCATCACCATGGAAACACTCAAAACTCAACTTTTACATGTTTTTCGTTTTTTCTCGATTACGGAAAGTATAGTTTTTCAATACATAAGAAACATTTTTTCACCAACCAATCATTGTAAAATTTTCAAACAATTTCCACAATATTTGAGCTAATATACTGAGTTTTCTGTCATGGTAAATGCAAACTTACATATTACAAACATAGTTTTCATAAAAATTTAGCAACTTTCAAAATTTAAATGGGATATTTGTTTAAAAATTTTGTGTGAAATGTGTTTTAATAAGAAAAAATTCAGCTTTTGTGAAAGGGTCTCCAAAAACTGCTGTGAAAATTTCAAACAGATTAGTTTAATATTTTTTTACAAAATATTCCTTATGTTAACGTGATGTTAGAAAGGGATTCCTTGTCTCCTTAAACGCAGTGACGTATCATTACATTCCTTTCGTAGGATTTCTCGTGCAGAAACCAGCATGCGATGCACTTCAATGACCAAACACGTAAGGTAAGTACGTATTAACGAGAAATTATAACGTCAAATTGGCTATTGACCAAGATCACCCTCATTTCGACATTGGACAGGCAGGCCCGTAGACGGATGTAACTATCAGACGGGGCTAAATATTTTCCTGGAGGGACTAAACAGTTTTATATTTTCTAACTTTACTTACTAAATTAAATTAATAAGAATTTAAGAAAATTATTGGCCAGCTATTACGTGTGGAGCGTTGTTTTATATGGTGCAGAGACATGGACACTGAGGGAGGAGTATGAGAAAAGTTTAGAAACATTCGAATTGTGGGTTTGGTGAGCAATGCGAAAAGTGAGGTGGGTTGGTAAAGTAAGGAATGATGAGTTTTAAGAAGAATAGGGGATGAAAGAAGATTCCTGAAGGTAATAAAAAATATGAAAAGGAATTGGTTAAGTCATTGTTAAAGAAGAGACTGGCTGCTTGCAGCTGCCATGGAGTTTATCTTAGAAGGAGAAAAAAGAAGATGGCGAAGAAAAATGAAGTTAATAAATAGCATTGAAACCAGAGGGTGTTACGAAGAAACGAAAAGACTGGCGTGCAATAGAACAGCTTGGAGAGCTCTTACCATTTGAAGACCTGCCTTAGGGCAGAACATCAAATATTAATAAATAACTCATTAAATAATTCTCTGTATCCTGTAGAAAGATGAGAAGAGACACAGAGAGAGACATTAAGTTTTTATAGTTGTCCCATTCATCTCTTCTTTCACAGCACTAACACTTATCTAAACATGAAACTTTTTCTTGTGAACTTACTGTTTATTCTCTTCTTGTCGCGACAAGAAGAGAATAAATAGTAAGTTCACAAGAAAAAGTTTCATTTTTAGATAAGTATTAAGTTTTTATTATTCTATTCCAGGTCTTTATTTTTATTCTGATGGTACCTGTGCAAATGTATGCAGTACAAATAAAGCTAACTTGCGGACGATATATTTTATAAAACTGTAATAAACTGAAAAGCTCAGAGATACAACCTCCTAATATAAATAATACAATAATTTAGTTTCCCTCTTATATTTTGATTTAGCTCTACCTCCATACTCCAGTTTTCTATAGTATGTCTTGGCTTTTTTCTTATTTCTAAAATTATTTTTAAAATTTTTGATAACTACTTTTATTCAAAGTCATTGTAATGGTATCCGCGTCACAATTATTATAATTAAAATTTAAAGTTTTTTACCTTAATCCGTCTATGTGATCGCTTAATTTTGTCTTCTTTGTCTTCTTACGCATTTCGGATTATGTTAATCCATCATCAGAGATTAAAAAATTCGTCGGTTAAGACTTCGTTAAAACATTAAAAGTTAAACTAAAAGACATTTAAGTGTATATTTCACAAACACAGCGACGTACGCGGATGTGAGTGCGCACTCAATACTGGTTAGCGACGTACTGCACAGTTTATTGGAGTTTTCATGCTATCTATTGTTGTGTTGGGGCGTGTATTCTATGGCTATGTTATCTATAATCTTATCATATAGTGTATGCGATTTAAATGCCAATTGTTCGTTTAATATATTATTGGGATTATTTCTGAAGGCTCGGTGGCATTCGCCTGATGGCATCATTTCTGACAAACCGGGGAGAGTTGGAGATGTAGCGGAGGGTTCGGGATTGGAAGGCTTCCAAACGGTCGACAACGGATGGGCTGAGTAGTACCCAAAAGCCGAGGGCTGCGTAAGTCAGGATTGCCCTAAGAAAGAGCAAGTAGATGGTGAGTTTAGTGTGCACAGGCACTGAATCCCGATGAGAGAGAAAGGGAAATAGTTTTGCTCTGACGCCTCTGGCGCGCTGTAGACTCAGAGAGACGTGAGGTGCAAAGCTTAGACGTCGGTCAAGAGTGACGCCCAAGTACTTTACAGTCCGTTTCCATTCGATTGGGCTCCCTTCAAGGGAGAGGGACTGGCATCGGGAAGTCAATTTATGAGAAAAGGCGATCGCCTTGGATTTCTCCGCATTGATCGCCATCCTCCACTTTCTTAGCCAGTCCGGAAGTAGGGCGAGCTGACGTTGCACCAGGCCAGCTGCGAAATCAAGACTCGCTGAGCTGGCGTGGTACATGGCGTCGTCCGCATAGAGCGAGAGGAGTGACTGCAGGCTGAACAGGCAGGTCGTTCGTGTACACGAGGTACAGAACGGGGCCAAGGACAGATCCTTGAGGTACGCCTGCGGCGACTGGTCGGACGGATGAGTACGAGCCATCGACGCATACCCTAAAGATGCGATCGCACAAGTACGATCGGAGAAAATGAACGAATGAGGCAGGTAGAGGGGAGTGGGCCAGTTTGTAGAGAAGACCTTCGTGCCAGACTCGATCGAAGGCCTTACTCACGTTGAGCAAAACAGCGACGGAGGACAGATGCTTGTTGTAGGCGTTCGTCAAATGGGTAACAACCCGGACGAGTTGAAGGGTCGTCGAGTGCTCTCTGCGGAAGCCGATCTGCTCCTGCCGAATGAAACCATCCAGCAGGGGCGCGTAACGACCGTGCAGGAGTCGCTCGAGTACCTTCGATATGACTGGCAACAGTGAGATGGGTCGATGGTTTGAGGGGTCAATACGCAGCTTGCGAGGCTTGGGAATCATAATGATTTTCGCACGATTCCACAGGCTGGGGAAGTAATGGAGCCGGAGACATCCATTGAACAGCTCGTGGACCATGCTGATGAGGCTAGGGGCAGCGTGTTGTAGCGCCGCCGCTCCGATACGATCATCACCGGGCGCCCGCTTAGGGCGAAGTCGACCAATAGCCGAAACAACATCGGCTCGGTCGAACGGGTCAGGGGTGTCAGCTGGAGGGCGGGAAAAATATCCAGATAGGAAGTCTGCGACCTTGGCCGAGTGGACGGTGTCGCAGACGCCTCCGTGGACGGTGAATTGCTCCTCCATGGTAGCGGCAAAGACTTCTGCTTTGCCGGCCGCGGAGTATACAATGCCGTCCGGTGATCTGAGGGGATGGCGGGTCCTTTTGACGCCGTTAAGTCGGCTCGCATCCTCGTGCACCTGTTACACTGCCACTTTCCCTTTGCCTGTTAGATGTTTATTTTCCCTACTACTATGGTTTGATATTGTTGTTCCTATATAGCTGTAATTATGGCAGCAGTTAAATAAGGACTCGTCTTCTTCTCATCTAACTTCTTCTTTTGTATTCCGCTTGTCAATAATCATACATATGTTTCATAAGCCATCATACCCGCTTATTTCGGAACAGGTTCCAAGAGATTTTGTTTGAAAATTCTCTGTTTATAACTTTTAAAATGAAACCCCAGCATCAAATTTTTTAATTTAGAAAATTATATTTATAACATTGTTAGGAACAAATTACATTAAATTTACTAAAAACCATACATCATCATACGGGAGGATTCTTATTCCAAGAAACCTTGCCTATCTATTTTTTACAATTTTCTAAAATAATCATTACATATTTTTTGCCTGAAAAATTTAGTGTTTTAAACATTTAAAAGGCCTCAAGAGAGTGCACAATATAATTACTGAAGAACATGATCCTCATATGAGATGATTTTCCTCCTAAGAAACCTTGCTTCCTATTTTTTCTCTTAGGGAATAATGAATAACTTTTTTTAAAAAATGTATGTTTTAAACATTAAAAGATGCATTGGAAGAGTTCTTAAATAATCTATATTACAAAAACATTTAATGTCCTTTCAATATAGTTTGCATAAATAACGTAAACAAAACAACAGCCAAAATTGAGTCCTTATGTTAGAAATATAAGTAATAAATAAAAATTGAGAACATAAAAAACATAATAAATTACAAACATAATTGTAAGAATTCGCATCCATGTACAGTAAGGAAAAGCACCGTACAAAGAAAAGTACAAGAATAAGTACCTGATAATGTTAGCGTATCCATTAGGAAGCGTAATATTTCACATTAATGACCAACCGCCTTACAGTTGCTAAGATTACCTCCAGCACATATATTACGTCCCCATTAGCGTAATGGTTCCAGACACTGTACAAACATGATATTACCAACGTAAAACAACTTAGCTATAAATCTACAGTTGTAATGAATGTAGGTTATAACACCTACACATGCGAAAATACATTAATAGTGCATTTTCATAATATTTTAGTTTCCTATAGGTTTAGTTATAAAAAATAGTTATATATTAAACATATTTTACTCTTTTTGTAATGAGTCGAATGCAGAAATAGACAGTACAATTCTCAGTATATCTGACCACGAAACACGTAGATTCAGCATCATCGTCGTCTTCAAGGGTAAAACCAAGGATGATTTGTGCCGCTTTCAAGCAGGCAAAGATTAGCTGGTCACTCCAGCGCTTCCTCGGACGTCCCACATCTCTCCGGCCCCACGGTTTATAGTTCCATAGTCGTTCGGGGACGGTAGTCATCCATTCGCGAAAGGTGTTCGCAACAATTCAGCTGATACTGGACAGTCCTGTCGAGTATACTCATAATATTCATTTCCTGATATATAACTGGTTCCTCTATGATGATGGAGAGTATAGCCTGCCACGCGCCTGGGAAATCCGATTTCAGCTGCTTGGATACGACTGGCCTGGCCTTTCGTTAGACGCTAATTCTCAGACCCATAAACAAGTGTGAGAAGGGCCATCAACTTGTAGAATTTTAGGCGTGTTTCTTTACTTGCTGACTTAAGCAAGTTCGCCTAATATTCCCGCACATACATTTGAACGTACGCAACTTATTCGCAACGTTGTTGCTTGCATTATAAGACACACTGTCGCCCAGATTTTTAATAAGATGAGTTTGGCATCCGAAATACTTATTAGCTTTAGAAATACCACTATTCAAAAATAAAACTCAGACGTAGAAAGTGTGCTTATATTTATGTACAACATCAAGTTATGATACAAAGTTAGTTTCATTAATACCTCTCAGTACCGCTTTCTTTCCTAAAAAAATATATTTAAGAAAACATTGATTAACTCAATAGTTTTATCATATATGTAGTATTTCAGGAACTAGAGCAGTTTACCAGGACATGTACGGCAAGAGATAAACCCGACATGCAAAAACACGAAGGAAGGAAAATAGAAATGGAAATTCACTTTATTGCATAACTCAGTTTGATGCAATGACGCTGAATGCAATACAACCTGAAGGGAAACAAATACTTTGCTGATAGCTGCAGATGTAAATAGAACTAGTGACCTAATAGATTGAATTTTTTACGGTTTGCTAAATTTAATTGAAAATAATAAGTAAATATTTAGGCTAGTCGGTTGGTAAAGCGGATAAATTGTTATAGGTAAAATACGTCTGAGTCACGTCCAAAATTCTACATGGTAAAACAATTGATACCTGGTAATTATATTTTTTAGCACTGCCGTCCAACTTGTAGAGTCAAACTATATATATATATATATATATATATATATATATGACTCGTTGGGGACTTGTTGAAACATATTAATACAAAGGTTTTTAAAAATATATAAACACTTCGTCCGTTTCACTGTTTTTCATTTATTGAAATTTGAGAAGCTGAAACATTTGTCAGGGTTAAATTTATTTAATTGTGATAATTAAAGCTGGTGATTACAGACTTTGAGGATCCACGAGAAATATTGAAAGAGCGTTCCTGGAGGAGGATGGCTGCTGACAAAGGAGATTGGGGGGAAAATTTGAAGGAGGCCAGGGCCCAACAAGAGCTGTAGTGCCATAGGTGGAGGAGGAGGAGTAGTGACTTGATTGGTGTCTTGTATTTTGGTTTACACTATACCATACGACGATCAGTAGACCGTCGTAGCAATATTATCAAATTGAGGAGACAAGTGAACAAATTAAAAATCCAAAATGCAAACAAAAACTGGAAAAACTTATCACTTAATTCTACAGCATAAAAGAAGTTTTTATAAAATGATAGTAGATAATTTGCTTTTTATGGAGCATATTGTAGAGATGAAGATGTCAGGAAAATTTAAGAGAAACTTAAAGTGATGGAGATGGATTTCTGAAAGAGGAACTGTCTTTTAAAAATGACAGTTCAAATTAGATAAATTTTAATTAGATATAATTAGTCTAATCTAGCTCCGTCCTCTTGCCTCTTTCAGCTTGGAATATGTACATTCATAATCCGATATACAAATAATACATACAGAATGCAATTTGAAACATTGACCTTTAATTTTTACTACTAGTACACTCCTCTCTGAAAAGTCTAGAATTAAATAAAAAATAATGGAATTATGAACACTACAGAAATATTTATAGAATATTTGTAGTACTGTGGGCCTGACGTTTGACACCCCGCGTTCAGGTAGACTCGTATTCCACTGAAGATGGCAGCCAGTGCTGCTGCTGCTGAAACGTTTGGTTTGTTTGTAAACCCTGCACCATGGTCAAATAGCCCGGTACATGGTTCTGAACCTTAGAACAATATTATTTTTAGATTATTATTTTGTAAATACTACCTAAATTATTATTACAAATACGATTTATATATTGTAACTTAATTTGTATGTAATTCCTTAATTTATGCTTGTCGATACTGCACTTAAAGGGAGTTCAGATTAAGCGCAGTCACAGCATTGACCAAAGTTCTCTTGTGTGTAGTGATTTACGTTGTAGTGCGAGTCAAAAAATACTCCGAAGTTGGATAAAATGATGTATTTGTTTCAGATAATGTTTTTATAAAGTAAAATGTTTATCACATTGCTCTTGTAAATGCATCCATGTATGTTTCTTGTAGCAATTATAATTAATTTAGTATTGAATATAATTCAATTCCATCTTTTATAACTTGTTTGTTTCAAAACTAATTGAATGTTACGTTTTTTAATAATTTAAATGTGGTTTACGGTTATTTTGGCTATCAAAATAAGGGGAGTCAAAGTTACAAGCATTAATTATATAGCTGTGAACCGAGAGTTGCGGGCGACCGCGGTCCCATGACCTGACCGCATGTTCCTAGCAGTTACAACATGTCAACAGGCGGAATGAGGCCGCAACAATTACACGACAGCAGATATTGATGAAATGGTGTAATTAATTTTGTACAGCAGAAAGTTAAATTGCAAAGAATATACTTTATGTTATTGTCAAACGTTTTATTAAAAGTTGTTATTAATAAGCATATAATTAGAATAACTAAATACGACGCTTATTATTACTAGAAAATTAATTAAACTTTGAACCTATAGTTCATATATTATTATGCAGTTTACAAGTAAGGAAGCCAAAGGATCATATTGTTACGACGGTCTACTGATCGATTGATACGATTCTTCAACACTCGAAACCGATTATCCTACTTCAGCTATTTTTAACGTCATTGGTTCGTCTACTTCCGATATTTTAGTAACTTGTTTATTAAGCTCACCACATGATAATTTATGCAAAAGAAAACGGGGGTGTATAAATTAACATGCGACGATTGTGAATGGTTTTGTATCGGCCAAACGGGAAGGGGTTTCTAAAAACGTTTTATTGAACACACACCAAAGCACAATTTGAAGTGTCAGACAACACTATCCAACATAAAATCCGACTACGCACATCACTTGATAAACGAAAATCATAAATATACAAGCTTTAATTCCAACTTGAAACCCATATATTTTTGTAATAAAGGAGCTTGCATGAACGCCTTGCAAGAATTCGAGATATATAGAGCGTACAATGACGTACACAGTCGTGACTTCGTGCTAAACGATCATTTAAATTTCAAATGAAACCCGCTCTACGATACCGCAATAAAACTCTTTACACAATAGCTATTAACAGTCAGTGTCCGATTGGTCCGACTCGAGTGCGCACTCATGTAACGCGGATATGTGTGGAATTGTTTTCCATATTTGCAATTTTAATATTTATCGACCTCGCTTTGAGTGATTTTTTATTTCTGAAGACGAAACAAATGTTTCGAAAGGCGTAAATCAATCGAACGCAACACAAAGTCACAGGACGGAAGAAATACGGTAAATATTATACAGATTTTAATAGTTTGTGTTGCATTGGACGGTTTCTGTATTTGTGTGACAGTTGCAGTAGGGTTTCTATATATAGTAAATTTGTGTTTGTCTTTCAGTTTTTTAATGGTAAGGTCTAGCAAATATATGCATTGTTGTTTTTGTATTCAGTAGTTTAATAGTAGTTGATGCGCGTCAGTAGCTGTTATTTTAGATAATGGAACAAATTCATCTTCTTCCTCTGCTTTTCACTACAGGGTGTAGGTTGTAGATACATGTTCCTTTATTCATCTCATCTTCGGCGACCTACGTCATTTCTACCAGCGGCTTTATATTTCAGCCCCACTTTAGGAAATCGATCAGCCGTCGTCAATTGTAAATAATCACACCACAGTCTTATATATTTTTAAATAAATGTTATTATATGTTTTGTCTAGTTTTGCTCCTATATCCTTACTCCTTTTTTATCTTGAAATGTGTGCTTTAAGGAAACTACATTTTAGCAGTCTTGATCCTGTCGCTGTCCTTTATTACCATGACTCACACCTTAATCACAAATGTCAAAGCCGACATTGTAATAATTGTCTCATAAAATTTAATTCTTGTACTGTGTTTTGCTTTAGTTTTCGTACAAATATTTCTAAGTTTATTAGTCTTCTCGCCTAATTAGTTCCAGGCTCATAGCTTACTTCGTACCCGAGATATTCCAAACGGGATATTTATCCTAAAATAGTGTTATCTATGGATACCTTAGTATATACTGGATCTTTATCCTCAAAACCCATGATTCTATTCATTCTCTCTGAAATTGTCACTGATTACTCCCTTGCTAACTTTTGTAAGTGAAACATGAATGTTTGAAATTCCGTGCCCTCCTTTTCTTGAATAATAACTGTGTGATTCGAGTGTAGTGGAGAACTCATATAAATTAATTTGTTAAACTGTATTGCCGAAGTATTTGTGGATTTCCATGCTGTCTACTTGACAGTAATATAGATACAGCAAGGTTAGTAAAATACAGGTAACCTGTCCAACTCCCTTTTTTATTGGAAAATGACCTACCATCCAGGACATTAGATGTGCTTTGCAAAGTACCTTAACTGAGTTTATTAAATGTGAAGAATATCATTTTATATCCAAAATATTCCGTAATGTTTACGGTCTGCAGTATTAAGTGTTTTTTGTAAATAAAATCAGCGTTATACATTTACGCCTTTTTTCTACTTTTTTTGTGGAATACAGACAATGCATCAACAGTTGACCAACCTACACTCTCTAAATACCATCGGCTGTTCTAGATATAACGGATCCCTAAAATTTTTGATTTTTGACTGAGAATTCTTGTACGTATTTTGTATGTTCGCACCACTACAGTAAACGAAAGACATTGTTCAACTTTTGAAAGAAAATTATTGCGGAAAATGTATGATCCAGTTTGCAAAAAGAGGGCAGATATATTTTGTACACACACAGGCTTGTACATTTTTAGCAATGGGTACTTTCCTCGTGTTGTTCGAGGGTTTTCCGTGAGCACAAGTCTTAGGCTGATTTGTGGACGAGCCCCCTTCAACCGGTGTGGTATTAGGAAAGTGAAGACGCACACCATCACGGGCTGGAGTCGAAGAAAGTGGAGGCACCCAGAATAAATAGAGAAAAATATATGGGTGTGTGTGAATGTTGTGTAGACAGCCTAATAGGGATAGGATGAGATTAATATAGGAGTGCCAAACTAGAGAACAGCTGTAGTAGTAGCGCAGGACGCTAAATATGGGGGGAGCGTCAATGCTGCGTCAATGTCAGGGGGCTTAATGAAGAGGACATAGTATTAGGTGATGAGTGCGGGGGGATTATGGAGTTAGAGGATCAAGTTGACTGGAATTGGAGTATGTGTAGAAGTGTGTTTATTTAGTTGTTTCTGTGTCTGCGTGTACTTCTAGGTGGAAGTTTATCGGCGATAGCCAGTGTGCGGTTAATAAGGAAGAAGAGACTACTGTTGTTCTTGGTTATTCTGTTCATGAAGGACGAGATGGATTTGAGGGAGGCACGATGTTTAGCTGTCTGCGCATATTTTTATTGTAGTTTATACAGGACAGAGTCTAGAATAGGGACATGTCTATTGTTACAACACAAATAAGCCAACCCAATACCAGGGATGAACAAAATAATATTGAATCTAAAATAATACTTCATGCTAAATAAAATGATTAATTTAAATAAAATATGAAAACTATGACTCGACAAACGACGACTTTGACCTAACCCAAGTGATTGACCCAACAAAAGGAAACAAAAGAAGGGAACCACACAAAAAACAAACGAGAATGCAACCAAAGAAGAGAAGAAAGTGATTGACCCAACAAAAGGAAACAAATGAAGAAGGGATCCACGAAGAATAAACAAGAATATAACCCAAACCAAAGGAAAAACGGAAAAACCCAAAACCCAAACAAAAATGAAACAAGTTCATGGCATTAAACGACCCAATGTAACACGTCGAAATGTACCCAAAGGAGAGAATGGAAAAACCAAGGTATTAACCAAATACGATGAAAATGAAGAAGGAGGGAAATAGATAGAAATGAAAACCAATAATGATACACAAACAAGTAATAAAGCAGAGGAGAAGGAGGAATAATGCACTCAAGAATAATATTGGAACCAAACCAATAATTATCCTATGAGAAAGGAAAAAGTAACTGTTATTACCCATTAATGGACAACAGTGATTTGGGGAAGAAACCCTATTAAAAAAGGTTAAAGATTAAAATGACAAAAAAGCAAACTAAACCCCAATTTAGAATTAGATGTAAGAATAGTATTGTAAGAATATAAAATTGTTGATAGTATTAAGGATATATTGTAATGAAAGAGAAATAAGTATAGGGATTACCCACTAAAAAACACATAGTATAAACAGTGATACAGTGCAATAGTGTATGTGTAAAAACCCCAAAGCGAAGTTATAAGGAAGGTACGCTAATTAAATTATAATTAACTATAGATAATATAAAAGTGAAGGTGAGGTATAAATGGGAATAGTATAAGATGTAGAATATAACTATTATAAGAAATAGTGAATAATAAAAGAAAATAGACACTTAATAAATCTGTAAAAAACACTAAAGGTTTAAAAGTGGAAAATTAACAGTGAATAAATATATGGTGAAAAATAGTATTAAGTATTTATTATAGAATAAGATATACTGAACACTGGAAAGTGATGATGACATTATTATTTAAGAAAAGATGTTTAAGAGATTTAAGTTTAATTATAACCGATATTAATTAAAAGGGAGGATCCCAGGAAAGAATAAATTGAAGTGTTAACATGGAGAGAATGTAAAGATTGTTTAAAAATTAAGAAATTAATGACAAATGAAAAACACCCATGTTATAAGGGATAGTTATAAATTTCATAAAAATGATGTTGTTTATCACAATAAAAATAATATGTATTGTAAACAAAAAATTAGCAAATAATAATTTGGAAGGAAGTGGTGATATTTCTCACTCAAAATAATAACTCTAATAACTTATAAAGAATTGTTCGTTTTAATGTTATGAATAGGATATGGCTGAAAGAAACTTGCAGCCCATAAGCCTAATTGTTATGTTTTAAATATTAAGATAGAGAAAGCAATATTGACATGTAATCAAAACACCAACAGACTCAAAATACAACACAACCAATAATAATAACAAAGTAAAGCCCATTAGGCTGAAACGAAATGTGATTTAAATGAAATAAGTCAAATAACATAATGGCTACTCAGGCCTATGAAAGGGCATAACTGTCAGAACCAAACGACTAAAAATTATAACAAATTAACAAAGAAATTAACAAATCTGAGGTGAAGGAATCACCAAGAATAAATTGTAAATCATTTGTAAAACAAAATATTGTAATAAGCACTTGTATACAAAAAGAAATGTAATTAACAAGTATTAACATAATTGTAAAAACATAAAATCTAAAATTACCCAAACTTGTGGGGTATCAAAATAATCTATGAAAGGAAATAAATACTATAGTGACAATATTTAATAACCAGGAAGGAAGATAGAGGAATAACAGCAATCAGAATATATACGATGAATTCGAATTTTGATAACAATACATGAAATCAAAATCAAAATCAACCAATCAAAATCATGCAGTTGCCATGGAAACGGCAGTTGAAGAGGATTACCGTTGAATACCGTTAGATAGAAGCGAAGCGTCATTAAGAGAATACAGAAGCCAATGTTGGGAAGAACGATTTTCTGTTAAAATAAAGTAAAAAAGTAATTAAAGTTCCTAACCATGACAGCATAAGAAGCAGATGACCATTTATAGCAGTCAACTCGAGATCCAAGGCAATTAAACGGAAAATTACCCGAAAAGAACATCCAGATACGTTATGAAAAAGATTCCCAACCCATTGAAGCCCCAAAATTAATTAAAACAAAATTGTTGCAGCCAAATCCTACCCGATCAAACGAACGAAGACACCGAGTCATGCTGAGGTGTTAAGTATAATTAAATTACTTATTTTCCAACACCCTAATCACTCTAAATTTTACTAAAGGTAAATTAATCTCACTATAAACAAATATTTCTCTTTCACAGATTATTTAAGTAAAATAAAACTTGCTAAAAACTTGTTAACGTTAAATATAACCTACTAGTTAAACACGAACTTACAAAACACATTTAACGACACCACAGAACAGATTGTAACATCACACATTATTATTTATGTACACGTAGAATAAGGTAATATATTTTTATTGTAACCATAGGAATTCTTTAGCTCATAGTCACAAGAATCCACGATTTTGGAACAAAAATAATTGTAATACATCAATGTACACAGCCATACAGAAGATAATTATTTCCTTGATCGATTCGTCAAGCCCAGAGAACAAGAGTTTAATGTAATCAATCGGTGCAAATTTATCATTATATTATTGTCAATTTGAATATTTTAATTATCACCTATTAAAAATAACTATTACAGGGAATAACCGTCGTTATTATTTCATAGGGAGTGCTTTATATATTACTAGTGTTTAGTTAAGAATAGATTTGACGAGAAGCGAACAAGTTGTCATTTGCGTAGCAGCATCGACAATTCAGACGGCAGTGCGAGCGGGAATTATTTGAATGCCCCGGCCGTAACCGCTGATAACTCATCACACAATAATTTTAGTTGTTTTAAATAACGACTTGGCGCCACCCGGGATTAACACACCCCTATAAACAACAGGTAAGGTTACTGCCGTGTTATACAGGTGATTACCGCAACGCTACGGACATCGTTAGCCGCGAACATTAATGTAACGACCCCGGTGCGAGACGAACATCATTATTACACATACAAAATTGGTGTACATTTTACAGGTACGCACAGAACAACTCATTACACTATTGAGAGCCTACAAAGCGGTATTACTGGCTTTGGTTTTGAGAGGTAAATTAAGGTTTGGTCGGCGGTAAATTGAGTGGAGGGGTCAATGATTCTGTAAGGATTCAGACAGGCGCAGTCAGTAGTTAGAAGGATGGGATGAGCGTAAGTCATGATGCGGCAAAGACAAACCGTATAGATACGGCTGAGTATCACGCTGGAACAACGTTCTTTGCTGCTGAGAACTTGCAGGGTTCAGATTCGTTTGCGTGCTAGGTCGGCGGTTCGTTTGATATGTGTTCGCCAGGTTAGTTTGCAATGGGTACCACTGAACTACGTTACTATACCTAAGGGTTACAACCATTTATCAATATCATTTAGAAAATCTTCTGAATTGGGGAAAACATTGTGGTAAATGTACACAATTTTCTAAAAATTTTTGGTGTTCTCTATCGCTGTAAAGGTTTATGTCCAGATTTGTAGATTTTTTTAAACGGGTTCCTCTCAACTGCATTTGCATGTACTTAAGGATCATAATCATTACCAATATTTTATATTGAAACATTTATTTTGGTGATTCCGTATGGCATTCAATATTTAAAATTCTATTTTGAAACATGAAATTTTTTAATTTTAAAATATTTCCTGTTTTTTTTTAGGTAATTGAACGGTGAATATTCCAAACAACATATCCATATATTTTTTCTAGTATTTATATTTGGGAAAATTTACAAACAAAAGAAGTTAGTACGGTATTCCATATTCAGGAATCTTCCATATGTAGTCGTTGATGACGTAATTCTGAAAAACTTACATCAGACACTCACGTGTGATTGGTTTAATACGAGTACTCATATGTAACTTCCAATAATTTGTAATTTACGGTTGAAAAAAGGGAACAGTTTGTTTACACTGGAATGACATTCTAACAAACGTGCATGCATTAATCAAAACTCTGAAATATTGTTAATTAATTTTCACATTTCTGTCCACAAATTTAATAGGAACAGCGGTTCCTAATATATTTTGTTTTATTTCCAGTACAATGCATAAATTCAGCGGTCGCGGACCATACTGTCCACCCAGTTGGTAAATTATTGCCTCTTACTGCTGAATAACAAAATGGGTGCCACCTGCTTCCAGCCCCACTGCATATAGAAGCAATGAAATTGGACTGCTGTATTCATTACTTTGTACGCATTTATATAATTATTTACTGACTCAACTGGAAACCTGATATTGTTCCTTCCAAATTTTACAATTGCCCCTTTAATTTTAATGTGCGTGTGTATGTGCGCGCATGCGTGCATGAGCGCGTGTGTGATTAATTGATTTAACAATTCTGTTTACACATATAATTTTTATTTTTAAAGTTTATACTTTACTTGTACAGTTTCAAAACTTTTCAAATGAAGGTAATATTTGAATCCTTAAATTTTTAGTGACCGTCAATCAATGAATTTTTTAGTGGATGGTTAGTGAGGATCGGTCAAAAATAACACAAATTTTAACTATTTTGCGTCGACGTTTCGACAATATTTATTGTCATCTTCAGGACCTGTTTATGAAATACAAAAGAAATGTCAAAGGACTGGTAGGGGGAGAATGGGTGAGAGAGAAGGTGTGATTGTGCACACATACATAAATTACATTATTCTATAGTACTATTGACTATAATTTACAATATGATTACAATTATTATCCAAGATTACCTGTTAGTAAAATTTACCAGAAACTTTTGTTTGTAACCTTTGTCAACTATTTGATGTAAGTCGTAACTTTCTACAGTTATTGTGTAAATTGTATGTTTCTAAATTATGATTGTTTGTTAATACCAATAGGGAGTGAAACATGTTAAAAATAACTTTTAATAATTACGTAGTAAACATCCCCTAACCTGTTTTAGTTATAGGTAATATACTTTACTTTGCTATATGTTGACTGGTGTAGGTATAAACAATTTATGTACCAATCTAATATCCAATTATTGTTGATTACTGTGTGTTTAATTAATTAAAATATTACATTTAATAATTTAAATTGTAATACTGTATAAATTAAGTTCCCTCATACTATAATTTGCTCGTTTTCTTAAAGATAATTTGTAGATGTAAACAAACTATCATAAGTCTTCACATATACAATACATACATACGCAAGCACACACTCACATACACGAACACGTTCACCCAAATATTTAATTGTTCCGTTGTGTTTGACGTTTCTTGTGTATTTCATACACAGGTCCTGAAGACGACAATAAATATTGTCGAAACGTCAACGCAAAATAGTTAAAAAAATGTGTGTTATTTTTGAGCGATCCTCACTAACCATCCACTAAGTAATATTTGAAAATATTATGGAAATCTGATTACCACACTTAAATAATTTCAAAATATTTCTCGATGTGTCTTAAGAGAGGCGACAGAAATTTACAGTAATAGTGTTACGCAATTAAGGAACCCTCTGGAACAATAGGAGCGGTCGTGGCATAGTGGCTAGCGTGTGACGCTGGTACGCTGTCGGCGCGGGTACAATTCCCGCCAGGGGCCATCTGATTTAGATACGACCGTCCCCCTCGCAAGGTAATGGCAACCCAGCGAGAGGTATCCTGCCTAGTATAAACCGTCCCCCCAAAATTACCGTTCGGATCCGGCGTTAAACTCTAGGTCCCATATACCTGTGAGAGACTCAGTACCACACGCATCACGGGTATATGCGGGAGGGTACAAACCAGTCGAAAGACTGAAGGACTACGAACTGAACTGACTGGAACAGCCGAGAGCATCCTCCAGCCGTCCCCTTCCAAGGTTGAGCAGATGTAGCCTCAGTCAAGGCCGCACAAAAGTATGTTCCAGATTCTTCAAGAGCACGCTTGAGATACGAATTAGTAACCGATGTCTCTTATGCCTTCTGTTTACATAATATTGCTTTTAAAGGTGATGTGTTTCCTCCGATCCTTTTGAAATCTTATTCCATTTAATTTTTTTTTCTTTTATGTTTCCATTAAAATTAAATATCTGAGGGTTTTCTCTCATTCTTTTGTTTCTTACCATATCTTCCCAGTCACATCCTTTGACTTTTTTCAAAAGATTTGGAAATTAGTTTTGAAGCCAAAAAATGTTTTATAGTATTCATTTTACATATAAAAAATAACATATTTATTTTATTATTTCATGCTGATGATATATCAGATATGTTGTGCTTTGGGACCTTTCATATCCGAGAGGTACTATATCCAGGATAATCCCAAGCTTGGGAACATAATTTTTCTAGTAATCATTGCAGTGGATAAAAAATTTATTTAAATTCTATGACAAAATTGAATAATATTTATTTAAGTGTTACATGTTTTCATAAACGTAGAGAATTAAAAATTTAACGTGTAGTACATTTTAAAATATTGTGTTGATTTAATAATCTAATTTCCACCAATCTTTGTTTGCTTTTTACGGAAAAAATCTTCTGTTTCATGACTTTAACTCCGCCGTTAAATGAGGACTTACACTCTACACTCTAGTTGTAAAGTAGACAATAGGAAGTAATGCCAAATAACATTACAAAACAATCGTTGACATCTGACACACTGGAAACAATTCAAACACCACGTACATAATAATAATGGTACACATTGGGTCGTGAGTATAAGAGTGTGTCAAGCTCTAACAGAAGCGGGTTTCCACTCCATGTCATAGACCCCCAATAAAGAGAATTAATGGTGCTCCCTATACGCTTTGACGGCAAAAGTGAAACGTTCACCATCCGCTTTCAATTTACCCCGCAACAGAAAACAATTTTTCATTCAAGTGTCATTTTACATGACTGAAAGTGTTTAGTGAAACATATTTTATTGCAAAAATTTGGCAGACATGACTGATGGAGCCTGGCTTCCCCAAAACGTGTTCAGGCTTACACATTTTGAATTTTCAATCTCTATGCCGAGGCTCCTTTGAGTATTTTAAGTGTATAACACTTTTATATGAACAGGTTACTGGCCTGTTGAAAACCTTTTCTTAAATATAATTTTAAATATCTCGGTTGTAAAATTATCCGAGGCTTTGAAACTGATATAAAAGACAAGTTACATTTGGAAATAATTCTTTGTAAGTAATTCGACTTTCCTGCAGGTCTCCCATGTAACATCTTTAAATAAGCACAACTGCAAGTAAGTTTATTTTCACCTGACGCAAGTTTTACAAAAATTATCCTGTACTCAGATGTTCTTGATTTGTAATTAAAATTATAATATTTGTACTAATACAATTACAATTCAAAAACCTCTGAAGATACAGAATAATTTCTGTGAAACGTATGTCAGGTGAAAATAAACGTCCTTGCAATTAATCTTTAAAATAAGTTAGATACCTGTTATTCCTTCATGCAACTTAATTTGGGCACGACGTGTTTCAGGATCATGGTCCCCTCTTCAGGTGATGATCACTCGGGTCGAGCTCGTCAATTCACAAAAAAAAAAAACACTGAATTCAACAAACACTCATACTGCGCGAGGGGACGATGCGCATCGTCGAGAAAGTAAACGCGCACTGGCCGTATAAAGTCCAATGCAGAGATAAGTCGGTAGTATTCCTCATGTTTGTGCCAGTTTTTGTATCATAGTATCGAAGAGCGCGTTAGATTTGAATGAAACCATATCGTTCAAAATGCACTCCTTCTGTGACCTAGCCGCTTTATATATCTCATACTCTTCTAATGCATTCATGTATCGGCCTTTTTTACAAAATTGTATGTGTTTAAGATTAACAGAGGAGTAAGTGTAACTGTGATCACAATCAATCAGGTGTTGCGCGTAAGTGGATTTACTATTACATTCTTCATGGGCAGGTGTTTCTTGAACCTCTCTTCAAAACGTCTGCCGGTCTGGTCGATGTAAAACATGTCGCAATCATCACACACAATTTATTTTGTAAACGCCAGAGCGTGTCTCTACGCTTCTGTGTGTCTCGGTGCCCAATGCATTTTCAGTGTTATTTTTTGTCCTAAAGAGAACTGCGATAATGTATTTCTGCGAACTGTCTCCAATTTTACAAAAACAGTAATCTATGAACGCATTATATATGAAAGTGTGGTGGGTTAAATTTTTGTAGCAGTTAAAAACTTGTCATTTGATTGGCACTGCAAATACGATTTAATTTAAACAACTTTTTGACGTTGTTTGATTTTAATTTGAAATTTGAACTACGTAGAGTGCATAGGTTTATGCACACACACACGAAAATATAAAATAATTGTTTAACTTTACTTTTTTTGCTGGATTTTTTTTATTATGATAGTATTTTGTTTACGTTTCTGTATACAGTTTAATCTAGTTGTATTTATAAAATTTTGTAGTTACAAAGTAAAAAGCTGTTATTTAGTTTACATATTATTTTTTATTTTGCATTCAGATGATGTTTAGTTTTTGCAGACACTTGACCTATCTTTAGCTTCTCTATCCCCCCTTCTATCATCACACCCCACACATGTCCGGATACACGCCCTAAGCAGATGTTCACCACCCTAACATTCTTTGTATAATCCTTCACTGATCTCTTTGACAATTGCTTGATAAGCTGAAACAGCTGTCAGAGTTAAATAAAAACTGTGAAACGTACCAAGTGTTCATATATTTTTAAAAACATTTGTATAAAGTTCGATGTATTTCGGTATTACATTTCACTTTAGGGATATCTTATTTAAATAGATACTTTCCAAGCAATTAAATAGTTGCTTTTATATTTTGTAAATAAACATGTTTTTTTCAGTCTTATAATAACATACGTTATTTACTATTATGTTTACCAAACACGTTTGATTGTGTGTTACATATAAGTTATATGATACATATACATTCTCTGCATTTATTACTCTGACCATTTTGACCCAAACAAAGTTGTCAATTAAACTGGTTCCTAAGTAATTTAATGAATAAATAGTGTAGTATTTTATAACAATTATTATTTTATAATTATTTTTTAAATTATAATTTATAATAATTATTTTGTAATTATATTTATAAAAATTATTATTGTACACTGAACAAACAGTATTGTAATGAATTGAATGATTCATATAAATTTGAAAGAATATTCGAGTAACTAACTATTCAAACAACATGTACACAACATTTTTATAAGTACACTATATGCATATACGCCGAAAGAGTCAAAGAAACAAGTACAATAATGGAAGACAGAAAGAAAGAGAGACAAAGGGAGACAAAATGACAGGAAAGAGAGAGAGGATGAGAGAGAAAATAAAAGTAAAGAAGGGAGAGAAAAAAGAGAGAGAGAAAGGGAGAGAAAATGAGAGTGAAAGAAAGAAAAAATGAAAGTGAGGAGAGCTTATCATGAATAGTCGATAAACGTAGAGTTTTATATAATACAAGTTTACCTGTAAGTGTCAATCATGTTGAGTCATATATCACGATTAGCTCTGTTATGACATTCTGATTGTCATTATTCAGTTGCTGTCATATATTTTTACGTTTAGTTTGCTTTCCTTCTACAGGTAATACATATTTCTCATACATTAAGTTTTCCTTTATGTTTTAACTTATACCTTCAATTAAATGTGGAATTAAATGTTAAGAAACAATTCTAAAGCTGTATGTATGGACTGTAGCCGTTTCATGGCAGCCAGGATATAAACGCTTTTAAATACCAGACAAGCAGACAATAATGATTTTGAATTGTGATACTGCAGAATCATGGTGAATATCCGACCGACAGACACGGTGAGTTCTGAAGGTGTTTTAGAGAGAGTTGAAGCCAAAGTTAATTGAAGACTTTTGTTAGGAATAGATAAAGGCTTATGAAAAAACATTATGAGAAACATAAGCAGGAGCATGAATTACTGCAGTGACGGTGGATGAAAATTAGTGTTAGGGAATTCCATGGTTGGATTTTGCGAGTTACTTTACAGGTGTTGTGCGTTGTGATAATTGTATCCGGAAAAATTATTTGACCAAATTAATGTAATAATAATTTTACATTATTATGTGAAATTTGAATACAATGTATTCAGAAAACCTACTCAAATTTTATTAATAATTTTCAAAAAATGCAATTCATCCTCCTCAATACAAATAAGCCGCTTTTAATTATATGATATATAGAATAAGTAATATTCCTCTAAATAAATTCGAAATAGAAAAAGAAAAGAATATTACGTATGATGTTGCTATAATAACTGGATATAACCCCAAAATTATTGATAATATAATAAACAAAATTTATCAAAATATTCTGAATAATTCTTTCAGTAACAAAACACAGAAAAATTAATATATATGTCGATTTCACATACAGAGACAATAATAATCATAAAACTTCAAAATTATTTAAAACCCAAAATATAAACATTCTAAAACCAGGAATACTAGTAATAAAACAGATTTTGATAAAATCAGATTTAAACACATAAATTAATTCACAATTTGAATAGAGTAAATAAAATTGAATACCCCGACTGTAACAAATTTTATGTTGGATAAACAAGAGGTATACATCACTGTAATTCATATTCAAAACCACATGTGTACAAATCAAATTTAGCTCCATACTGAATTTAAAACGAACACAGATTTCCAAATTTAAATAATATCAGTTCATTAAAACACATTTCCACAGGTCCAAAAATGACCTTATGAGGAAATTTGGAAATATTTAAAAATAAAACAAATAATGACTTAACACCAAAACAAATTCAAATTTATAGACAAATTTATAATATTTTAAAAATTACTAATTCAATAAAATAATAAATATTTATATTATATATTACAAATAATTATATAACATATTTATATACACATATAAAACATTAAATTTAGTGTTCATGTAAACAGCTGTTTTGAATAATTGTATAATAATTTAAATTTAAATTTATATCTGAGTATGATAGCTGAATGCCATTGAAACCCTGTAATTTACAAAATAATAAAAATATATTCTTTTAAAAAGTTTTATTATTAATAATACCTATAAATATGCAACAACAAAATATGGGCTTTTATTAATAAATGAATAAAATACAGTGGAGGTCTTTCAGTAATATTACTAGGACTACGCATATAAAACATGAAATTTAGTCCAAATAAAAACAACTTTTTTGAGAAATTTTCTTTTAAAATTTGTCAATTTTTAAATGTTTATCTGACGATAGTTAAATACTATTGAAACATTGTAATATTCACAAAATAATAAAATATATTCTTGTACAAATAGGATTATTATTATTATTAAATACTTAAATTCGTAGTGACCGGCAATCAATGAATTTTTCAGTAAAGGGTTAGTGAGGATCGGTCAAAAATATAACACAAATTTTAACTTATTTGTGTCACCGTTTCGACAGTGTTTATTGTCATCATCAGGACAATTGTTGCTGACGCCAAACACACAACCGTGATGCCAGTTGTGTGATTGGCGTCAGCAACAATTGTCCTGATGATAACAATAAACACTGTCGAAACGGTGACACAAATAAATTAAATTTGTGTTATATTTTTGACAGACCCTCACAAACCCTTCACTGAAAAATTTACTATTATTATTATTATTAATGTGTTATGTGTAAATTACCAAGCTTCTTTTGGTCTACGAAGCGGGAATACACATACAACTTACTGTTGAAATACACAAGAAAAAAAAGCTTTCTGTATTAGATCTATGATATAAGGAATCCCTACACATACACATAACAAGAATCGTTCCGAAAACTTGGTGGTATTACGAAAAGAAAAATCTCTGTACCAGTTACGTGGTAAGAGAACAGATGCAGTACTTGAGTTAGTTACTGCCCACTACAACTAATTGTATTGTACGTACTCTAAGTAGGTTGTGAATTGAATTTGCTTAACGACGCACCTGTTTAGTTATAAGCGTTTTCAGTTAGTACTGAATTCTATTTCCATTACATCTGGTTCTTTTATTGTTTTAAATAAGTTCGTAAGGGGCCACACAAAATATTGAATGAGGTCGATACACGGATGTGTGAGTACACGCGCGGGTGTTCAAACCGTCTTAGGCGAGAAACAGACCAAGTACGATGCCATGCGTCGCGATAACGGACGGAAATATGGGATCGCGCGCAATCCGCTGACGTACATCATCGCAACGGAAGGGGTCCCAAATAGAATAAGATTAATTGGGGCTCCGTCATGTGTGATTAGTATAGTTTCTGTTTTCCAAAAATAATGTAAACTAGGAGGCAAAAAAAGGCATTATATGCCTATTTACTTTTAAAAAATTGCAAAAGTTAAGAAGTAGATTGTGGTTTCATCTTATAAATCAAAGGCGTGAGGTGTAGGCCACATTCCGTGGCAACGGCAACATTTCTCCATGATTCTATCTTCCTTTATGTTATTATTTTAATAATTCTTTAGTCCTTTGTCTAAATTATAGGTCTTGATTGTACCTAGAAACGAATTTTAAGCACTTTACACAGTTGTCAAAAATTTATTAAATTGCGTATATTATTTAAAGTTGTGCAGTATTTATATGAATATATGTATCATATTTTATGTTGAACAATAATTATAAATTTAATTAATAATGTACCTGTAGTTAATAAGTTGTTAATTAAATAAGACAATAATATTCAACAGGAAAAGTCTACTCCCATAAATTTACTTCAATTATTAAATTTTATTCGTTTAATTCCTTGAACGATCGGACACCAGAACGATCTGAGACTCGAGCTATTCGTGCGTCATCGCATCGCATGCCGACGCGCGTCAGTTATCGCAACGTACTAGGTGAGGCGACCCTCATAACGCAACATGAGCGTTAGTTTTCATGCGATGACTTGCCAGTTATGCTACACACCGCTTCGAACAAAACCCCTTATGACAAAACATTTTGTCGGACGGCGTCGGATGGGATCCGTTTAGCATTGGTTTAAATGGGCCAGCCGCACACCACATCGGACACGACGCAGACGTCTTGAGACGCTTTTCATTGTCTGGCGAACGTACCAAAAGTTTCATCACGTCTCAGAACAACACGATTTGCGCATGTACGGCATAATTACGTGACCCTCAATTGTCAGCTGTTTGTATTTTGCTTCTGTATCCAATCCCGTATTAACTCCAGGACATAATCCAACGTTACTCTACTCATTCTACAATAATTGTTCAATTTAGCTGCGTCTGCTCTCAATTCAGCGATAACCCCAATAATATAGCTATTTTGGTTGATTAGGTTGAACCCAAAGGTTTCTGTCTTTACCGTAGTCTAGTGTATGTAGGATATTCCATAATAGGATAACAGTGTCTTCTACCTCACCATCCATGGCTCCTCACCTTTACTTCGAAATATATAATTACCACTGAAACTAGATATCACTGACTGTGTGTATGGTTAAACTGAACACTCAACATGAGCGGCAAGGAGTTTCTTCTTCCACGTCGCGTCTCGCCGCATCGTGTCGTGAGCGCCTCCACACCACATCCGACAACTCAAAACGTTTTGTCATAAGATATTCTCGCTTAAGAGACATGTTCGATGCGGTGTGTGGTAGGCCTTAGGCGTCTTCCGATTCCTTATCTCCAGGCATCCGTGTCCAGCCACTGATTTGGATCCAATTTAAACTTATCACCTAATACTGCGTAAAAAATGTTGTGTATAGTCCTATTTTCATCGTTACTACGTATTCCTCCATTTCCTGCCTCTTTCTCTATTCTGTCGTTTATAGAGCGATTTTTGTTTATTGATAAAATCTATTTGTCAATTTACATCTCATAGATAATTAAGTGTAGGATAAGAGTCTTCCGTCGCACTTCCCCAAAAACTAATCACCTTGTTTTTATAATGTATGTCATTTGCCATTACACTAACTCAAATGGTTTCATTCTGTCTAGCCTTCTCACAAGTTCAGTATTGACGAGAACCTACAGCGCTCCAACTCTGGCTTTCTGGTGTTTTCCATGCTACTTGGAAAATCGCAGAACTTCAGTTTTAACAGAAGAAATCTTTAAATTTCTGTGGATGTCCTCATTTCGTATGTACCGTGGGGTATTCACAATACACCTTACTACATTTTTTGAAATATCTGAATGGTTTTTCTGTTATTTCTTTCCTTACACACCCAGAGTTATTTCTCAAAGTTTAATTTTCTGTTAGTTTTATTTGTTACTTTTTGAAGTAACTGGCTTCAAGTACGTCGCCTGTTATTTCTTTAAGATAAGTATTTGTCTGCTATAAGGTGTGGCTGAATAGTGATTGCCAAATATTTTGCAAACAGTTTTGCATTTTGACCATTGTCTCTTTTCAAGTACCTTGGATTTTTTTTCAGTATTTACTTCTTTATAAGAGAGTAAGTAGGCCTATTCTGTTTCAGAAGCTGGGAAGACGTCATGTTTTACCTCAGTAATTTCTTGTTAAGCTGCTCATAGAGTTTTCAGCAGCCTCCTACTGAATACAGCTCATAGAGTTGTATGCTGAATTAATTGGCTGGCACCTACTTCTTGCCTCTTTTTTTTCTAACTATTTCAGTAATTTTTGTGAAGTAAGTAAGCCTAGGTGTTTTTGACTTATCCACTCTCCCTCCTGTAGCTTAGCAATGAATCGTTTTGCTTCTTCATCAAGATGTTCTGTATTTTTTAAATTACACATAAAGATTGATTACTTTTCAACATCTTTTCTAAATAACATTGAAGGTTGATGTTCCATAATTACTGTTCTACTTAGTGTTAAAAAGATGGATTTGTGATTGGAAACCACATTTTTTACTATATGTGATTTTATGATTTTTCTCTACGCAAGCATATTTGAAAAATACTAATTTCGTTAAAAACGAGTCAATCATATCAGCAAAACTTTTCCTGTTATTAGGCCAGTATGTAGTTCTGCCAAATTAATAATTTTTTTCTGACAATTTAATTCTTTGATATCTTTATACAGCTCGTTGCTCTTTTACGTGGCTAACCTAGAACCCTAGAAAATACTTTTTGCATTGAAATCATCTCTAATTACGAAGCTGTCTTTTAGGTTTTATAAAAACCGGATCTATTTTTCCTTTTACAATTTAAATCATGTCGGGCAATATGATAATTTCATTATTATATTTATGAG
Organism: Magicicada septendecula; assembly: GCA_034769895.1. Lineage (NCBI taxonomy): Eukaryota > Metazoa > Arthropoda > Insecta > Hemiptera > Cicadidae > Magicicada > Magicicada septendecula. Next base: position 470,122,127 of record CM068371.1, read on the forward strand.
TTTAATTTGAATATATACAGCCGTTACTTACATTTATTTGGTTTCTAGATTGTTTTCCAAATAGTGTTTTACATTACTTTTTATTGACACAGACGATCCCAATTCCCCAATTTTGTCTGGTTTAATAGTACAAACACTTTTCTAATGTAGCAAGGCAAAAAATATACATTCGTACTTTTAGATATATTTATTGGTAGCTTTCGTTGACTTTGAAGAGGCCTTTGTGTAGACAAAAATTTGTTGTTACAAATATAAGAAGAAAGGGGCTACCCTTGGCAACTGATAAGAACTATACAAGGCATATATAACGGAACAAGAATAGATGTTAAAAATTATTGTAGGATACATGAACAAATATCTGTCAATAAAGGTGTTAGACACGGGTGCATTACATCACATAGTCGTTTTAACATTTATATTGACGATACGGTAAGGAAATTGGAAACATTTAGTGAACCCTGATATTAAGACATCACGAGACAGATATTTGAATGGGCTGTCGTTTGCTGACGACTTGCTCGTACTTCAGAATAGAGAATCTGATTTACAACAATCTGCTGTTTTAAGTCACATCAGATTTGCAAACAATAAAATATGAAAATCTCTAAAAAAAAAGGTACTGGCATTTCAAGGCAAGGAACCAAGAAGAGCAAAATTAATGATTTGTGATCTAATTCTAGAACAGTTGAGCTACTTTAATTATTTATGATACTGTTGTTAAGTTAGGTTAGGTTAGGTCAGGTTAGGTTAGGTTAGGTTAAGTTAGGTAAAATTCAAACGATAAGTGTGACAATATCCGTACTTTTAGAACAAGGTACGTTGAGATACAAAATTGAAGTTCTACAAAGTTATGGCAGTCCCTGTATTCCTGTGGGTGTGAATTATGGACGACAACCAAGAAACAAGACAGTAGAAGGAAATCGCGATTTTAAGAGGAGTTGAAACAACATGTTCTAAACTTGACTGTATAAGGAATGAGGCCATAAGAGGAAAGTTACAACTTAAAATAAAAAATTAGCAGATTACAGACAACGGTGGAAAAACACTTAGAAGAAAAGTCAGATTGTAGACGGGCCAAAAACGGCTGAAAATACAAACCTATAAGACAATCGTGTGTGGGTAGACCCAGGAACAGATGGCTGGAGGATATTTGGAAGCTGAATAAGCAGCACCTTGCCTAGTCGTGTTGTGAAAATAATAATTATTTTACACAACTTTACAAATAAAAATATGACAATTACTTCTGTTTATTGTATTATTCTTGATCAAATGAACAATTAAACAAATGTTACAGCTGCATGTCGACGTAGTGTGTTGTAGCTGACGCGCGACAGATTTCGTGCATTTACTAAGCATAAGGTCAAGCAACTATAATTAAACCAGGAAAACCAAGAATACAAATTTAATTACTTCTGTTCATTAAATTATTCTTGCTCAAATGAACAATTAAACAAATGTTACAGCTGCATGTCGACGTAGTGTGTTGCAGTTGACGCGAGACAGATTTCGTGAATTTACTAAGCATAAGGTCAAGCAACTATAATTAAACCAGGAAAACCGAGAATACAAATTTAATTAACTAAACTGAGAGTGCTTTTAGCAAAGGAAATTCGTGGAATTCTGTGTGTAATTAACAAGTCTAAGTTTAACGCCTTTTTTCTATGAAAGAAAGTTGTTAAGTAAAAAGTATACAATGTATTATTAACTAAAAAGGCTGCTCTTTAATTAGTTTCATTCTAACTTGGTAAAATTAAAAGTGCTGGTTATTGGAGGTCACTTTGGCAACTAACAGTTAACTTAATAATATTCTATGGTTATTCAACAACTGTAAATAATTTTAACCACCTAAGGATAGAGTGTAATATAGTTTATTAACTTCAAAGGGCTTTAACTTTATTATGAATCTGTCTGCCATTTGCAACATAGGTGTCACTATTACGGGGTCTTACACTCCGCTTGCACCACTCGGCACCTGGACTTAGTGTAAGACTGTAAGAAAATTACATATTCAAGAATCCTTCAAGAGTTTGAAATTAAAACCAAAATGCTTACCTTGGAGCAAAACTAGCTTTATGTTACGACATCACAGAACAATTTACGTGTGTCTCGAACGATCCATTGGGATCCGGCTAAATGTTGTGGCGTACTTGATATCAACATGCGCTTGCGAGATTTTTCTCGAAGCCCCCAGCCTCGCTGACTGTGTCAAGACGGCAATTAATTACCTCATAGTGTAGAGATAACGCGTAGTTGTGGAATGTTCTTCTCTGTAAGCAGGGGTATAAATCAAAGGCGCCAGCGACCTTAGTTCAGTTATTTTGTCGGCGATTACTCTGTGCGTTCAATTTGTTATTAGTGCGGTTCGTAATATTGTGATGAAGTGTTATGTGTTTTTATAATTGCGCGGGACAATAGTAGTAAAATATTGTGTTATATATCAGTTGACATTTTTCTATTGCGTGTGATCAATTTTTATTTGATTTGTCATAAGAGACTGTCTTGTTATTTACAAACTGTTTAATTGTGGAAATTAAAGCTGGTGATTAGTGACTTAATTGGTGTCTTGTATTTTGTTTTCCACTGTACCATACGACGATCAAGTAGACCGTCATAACACTATGTTCAGAATCAAGTATTTTATTTTAATCATTATATTCTGGCGTTGTGTATCTATTGAGTGCAAAAGTACTGTGGGTCTAATTTGAAAAATAACCATTTACTTTACATAAATCCGAATTGGCCTATGACAGACAATTGTCATAAATTACTTTGTTGCAGAACTACGAGGGTAGGGTGAAAAGTAGGGGGGGGTGACACAGACATAGTGCTACTGTACTCATTATTATGAGCGTGTTGTATGATTTCATCCTTTGTAGGTATAGTTTCGATGATTTCAAGTCAATGAGTTGTTCGTTATTAGCGGCACAGGGATTATAATGATCCCTCGAGGATCATTGGATAGACTGGAAATTCGTGATGTGATTAAATTTTGTTTTCATTGATTTAACTGGGATCGATATAAAACAGGAGCTGTATTCAAAGTTTGGGTGGGCTCTTGTCCATTAACCGCTGAGTTGCTGTATTTAAATGGGTTGGACAACCACAACTGACAACCCACGTGTTTAACGTCTCATGAAATGACTGTGTCAGTAAAATTGAAAAAAATATAGAAAAACGTTTTGGTAGACCGTAGAATGAAAGTGAACAAGATAACTGAAACTGCTGGTATATCATCGAAACGTGTGCGCAATATCTTACACGAACATCTGTGTATGACAAAGCTGTCCGCTAGATGGGTGCCGCGTTTGCTGACACTTGACCAAAAACATTGTCGAATGGAAGTTTCAACAAATTCTTTCGATGGCTAATTTTTAAAGAACTAAATTATGAATTGCTTCCTCAGCCACCATAATCTCCTTATTTAGCCCTCTTTAACTTCTACTTCTTTCCTAACCTCAAAAATGATTCGGTTGGAAAAGATTTACTGACGACAATCAAATCAGCGATGCTGTAAATTTCTATTTCAGGACCTCAAGAAATCAGCTTATCATTTGCGGCATAACCGCGTTAGAACATCGTTGAAAAGTGTGTAGAGCTAAATAGAGATTATGTTGAGAAATAAATAAAATTTAATGCAGAAAAGTGATTTTATCTTCTTCAGGCTCGGAAGTTTTCAACCTACGTTCGTAGCCTATATCCACTTAATTAAAAAAATCTCTCTTAAATTTATTTATACAAATATTAAGATGTTTAAGAACAAGATGGTGGCTTTTCGTTGAACTGATCCCGTAAGAGTAAAAATTGTTATAGATGGTACTCTCCTGGAACAAGTCAGCAATTTTGAATACCTGGGCTACAGCGTGTCTTATAATACAATCAACGGCGTTGTGAATAAGTTACATAAGTTCAACCTCATGCGCGGGACCATCAGGCAAACCCTTAAGTCGGCACGTAAAGAAACACACCTAAAATTCTACAAGGTGATGGCCCTTTCCACACTTCTTTATGAGTCTGAGAATTGGAGTTTAACAAAAGGCCAGGCCAGTTGCATCCAACCGGCTGAAATAAGATTTCTCAGGGACATGGCAGGAGTATACTCTACATGAGCATAGAAGAAACACAGATATACGGCAGAAACTGAATATTATAGGAAAGCGCTGGAGTGACCATTTCTAATATTGTCGTGATTGAGACCGGAACAAACCATCTTTGGTTTAATACTTGGAGATGATGATGATGATGATGTATTCCCGTGCGGAGTCCAAACTTTGACAGTTTCATTCTCTGATTGTGGTCACGCTACACTGCAGATGACACTGGCTTTATACGGGCAATTGGCTTGCCCTCGAGGAGCCGTATAGTGGAAACGCTGGCCAACACTAGTTGTGTCCGTATAATTACATACAGCCTAGTGCGCACGTTCACATACGGACACACACACACAACGAAAACACTTCATTTGTTAAATATTTCCAAGACTTTCACGGCCGGCTTCATAATCTTTAACTTAAGAAAAGGGCTTTTGGGCCGTGGTATAGAATAGTTATTATTGAACTTAAGAAAAAAGGCTTTTGGGCCGTGGTATAGAATAGTTATTATTGAACTTAAGAAAATGGCTTTTGGGCCGTGGTATAGAATAGTTATTATTGAACTTAAGAAAAAGGCTTTTGGGCCGTGGTATAGAATAGTTATTATTGAACTTAAGAAAAGGGCGTTTGGGCCGTGGTATAGAATAGTTATTATTGAACTTAAGAAAAGGGCTTTTGGGCCGTGGTATGGAATAGTTATTATTGAACTTTAGAAATGGGCTTTTGGGCCGTGGTATAGAATAGTTATTATTGAACTTTAGAAATGGGCTTTTGGGCCGTGGTATAGAATAGTTATTATTGAACTTTAGAAATGGGCTTTTGGGCCGTGGTATAGAATAGTTATTATTGAACTTTAGAAATGGGCTTTTGGGCCGTGGTATAGAATAGTTATTATTGAACTTTAGAAATGGGCTTTTGGGCCGTGGTATAGAATAGTTATTATTGAACTTTAGAAATGGGCTTTTGGGCCGTGGTATAGAATAGTTATTATTGAACTTAAGAAAAGGGCTTTTGGACCGTGGTATAGAATAGTTTTTATTTGACAGATGTTGTTATCAGACGTTTCAGCGTCTCGTCTGGAGGTCATATTCAGTGAAACACGGTCTCTAATACAACTGCCTCCGTGTTTGTCAGCAACTACAGTTCTGTGGCAAATTACATCATTAGTTGCAAACGCTTGTTTCCCTAAACAATTATGTCTATATTATTACCATAAATTACTATATGCTTAATAATTTATAGCATTAGTTATAAACTACTAAAATCACTAAATAGTGTTAATGATAACATGAAATTGTTTCACAATTTTCATTAAAATTCTTTTATATTTTTAACTAGCCAACAGTTTTTTTTTTAATCGTAACTTAACGCTTGAAACTGGGAATTACGCTGTAGTAGACACACATAGACAAACAGACAGACACACACACGTGAGCGCGCGCCTTAGCGGGCACGCATATACACGCACACATCCAAACGAACTTGTATGTGTTTTTACTGTCGTTTGTTAAAGACGTATTTCAAGAGTATCGTAGGGTTTCCATTTTGTTAGGCAGAAAGTTTCTTTATACGGGCTTCAACAAGTTTTCAGATTCAACTGATGCGGAATGAAAAAATGTTCTTTTCCTTTCTAAGACAAAAAGTTTTGTACAGTGCGCTGGGGGGAAAATGATATAATTTATAAAACGTTTTACTTCGACTTTCCATTTGATATTTTTTGCTAAAACATTTCATGTTTTTCTTAAAATTTTAATTTTAAAGATCCACATAAACGAAACGTAAACAAGCGAATACTCTAGTACTCACGTCCACGTAGGTGAATATTATTTAAAAACAATAAGTTGTTTAACGTTAATTAAAATTTCACGATTGTGTTCTTTATTTCATCTTAATTATTTTTATTTGTTGGGTGGTTTTCAGGATGTCAGCTTTATTTAGTTAAAAGAAAAGTCATTAATCTATTATAACTATCTCCGTGTAAGAGTTATAATTTTAACAGTAGAGAGGAAATTTCTATTTTTTCTAGGGAAGGAACAGTTGCTCTCCATCGAAAAATAATATACCTGTCAGTAATAACATTTTCTTCATCTTTTTTAACTTTCCTGTTATGTTCTATAAAAAGGGTCCTACATCCTGCCACTTCTCCTCTTTCTTGGCCGACCAATACTCCTCTTGGTGTTCGGTTGGCTATCTCTTGCCTTCTTCACTAGTCTTCTGTCATCCATTCTTGATATGAGCTCATTCCATATCCTTCTTATTTCCGCAATCCAAGATTTAATATCTGTTACATTACACGTTACTCTTATACTATTGTTTGAAACCTATCGTACCTTGTCTTTCCTAGTACCCATTGTAATATAGTCATTTCTATAATTTGTCTTTTTTTTAATTGTTGCTGTATCGGACTTTGTCTCTGATGCATGGGACATTACTGGACGTAGTGTGCTTTTGTAAACACTAGTTTTTGCTTCTTGTATGAGGTATTTATTATTTCATGTAAGATTGTTTATGTATCCAACAATTCTTCTTGCTTTCGTCAATTGATGTTCTTTTTACAATTGAGAAATAACATCAGAAACAATAAAATTCAAGGCTACAGATTTGTAGTAGAAAGTATAAAAACCTACAATGCTGAATCTCGGATAACGAATAAAAATAATAATACAAGAATATAATTTATGGAAGTGAACTATTACTGTAGTTTCTCTCAACTGACGAAAACATACATAGTGAGAAATACTGAAATTAAAAGGCATCTGGGTATTTAACTATTGGGTATAAGTGAGAGAGCTGGTACAACGTGTACTGAGTGTGCGCGATGACAAGAGGCTTAAATAAATAATTGGTTGGAGCATAAACACACACACACACACACACACACACACACACACACACACACACACACACATCTGTGTCATCATCAGATCTTATATACAAATATGGTTAAAACTCTATTTCTCGATGTTTGTACATCACATAAGGTAATAAAAACAACACGTATACGGTATATAACTTTGAATAAAATAACATACAATAAATATATATATAAAACAAAACGTAATAACACACAAAACATGCGGCCTGTTTTGAGTATAGCTTTGAGATATATAAGGCTATAAAAGAGGATTACAATCGCGTCCTAAAAGAAAAATCAGTACATACAAATAATATTTTGTTTAATAGAATCAATCATATAGAACGAGAAATCGGCTATATCAGATCGATAAAATTGAACGAAGGTCAAGCCGGTATCGATTAGTGTTACCGTGGAGGCGTTCCTGTACAGGTTCGTAACGGCCGCATGTTTTGTGTGTTATTACGTTTTGTTTTATATTTATATTTATTGTGTGTTATTTTATTTAATGTTTTATACCGTGTACGTGTTGTTTTTATTATCTGACGTGATGTACAAGAATCGAAAAATGGAGTTTTAACCATATTTGTATATAAGATCTGATGATGACACAGTTGTGATCGAAACTCGAGTAATCCCTCAATTGGATTCAAAGAAACGTGACACAAGGTAATTAACCTGGTTTATAGTATCAACCGTTTCTGGAGGCAAATGAAATGTTTAAATAAGGAAATCCAATTAATTTGCCCCACCTGTACAGATGTCTCCATAGCAGTAGTTCAGTTACTAGGCACATAAATGCACCACTGTATAGATCGTACATTTATTTATCGTTAGACATAGTTTAGTGAAATTTTCGTCTTGCTGGCTTGACAAATAACTCTTACAATTGCACAAGGAGGAAAGTTCTACTTCTTAGCTACCTCTGGTCTACTTTAAACTTTTATAAAATATTAAATAAAATGAAATTACAAACCATCATCATCATCATCATCACATGGTAGATAGGATTTCTGGTGTTCTGGCCTCATGAATCCTGATGTCGTGTGACTGGCCTGCTGACAGATCTTCTTCCAACCGGCTCATATATATATATATAAGCCAACTTTGGAAGGCGGTATTGTCCTTTCTTTCTAGATGTTACTTCCACCACTTTTTTAAATTCTGAACGAGTTAATTTAGTAAAACTATATCAAGTTATCGTCTATTATACTCGTTTTTTACGCGTGTATTCCTTTACCAATCTCAAATAGCTCATTACTGCAGCCTGCAATTGGCACCAGTCCTTCTTCCTTATAGTCCAGCTCTCGCATGCGTACAGCAATACTGCTACTGCCATTGTTTTATAGAATCTGATATACGTCTCTTGTCTAGCTTTCCTTTTCAGTGACCTTCTCAGTATTCCACACATAGTTTGAAACCCGCCTAGTTTATTTCTGACGTCATCACTACCTATATAAGAAAGATTCCAATCAAGGTAATTGATACAACAAGGTAGGGACCTTTTCTATGAGGTGGTCATAATTTTCACATAATTTTTCACATAATTTTAGTATTATGTTTCGTGTCATTTCACGAATAGACTATTTCCCACATAAAGCCAAAATCTTTGTTTTTCAATTGAAAATTTAAATTATATTCCTTAATAATCTTTTGACATTTTTGGATACCTCTATATCCTCTTGATAAGACTTTTTTTAGGCTCTAATAAAAAATATTACAGAAGACATAAAAATCATTAGACCATAATCCGAAAATATCTATGTAATAACGATATCTGTGCAACGCTGATTAGCAAACGTATTGACACAAACTCGTTTAGTTGAACAGTCTGTAAGTGATTTCAAAACATGCACTGTTGAGGCTGACCTAGCGCCACCATTGCACCCCGGAGACATATCCTTTCCAGTGATTTCAAATAGTGATTTCACAGCAGCGGGCATAATCCTCTTAACAGCAGATATATTGCAGAACACTTTATCATCACTGTATGAGAGTTTCCTTTACGGCTGTGGCCGCCGACTTTTCAACCTCTTCGATTCGCATACACCAGACACTTACTTTTCAAAGCGTTCTTCAGTTTTGTGTGTCAACTTGTTTTCGTCAGCCTTTTATTCATTCTCAAACAAAGCAACGACAATTCATAAACATAAAAACAAGCAAAGGAAGAAAAAACATAAAGATAGTAACCTGTAGTTAATGGGTAGGCCTATTTTTTAACACCAAGTATATAAAAGAAACACAGGTGATGACATAATACTGATAGGTTTTAAGAAATTAAGTAATAGTCATACATGTGTTTTAAATAAGAAAACTGTAAGGGTAGACGTAAATTATATAGCTGTAAAATATTCTTACGAAAATTACGGAACGCTATTGAAAAGGCGAGCGAGTCGTTCTACACGCTTCTAGATTTGCCCAGCGTGCGTCGTCTGTGTGAAGGCCGTCCACTCACGTAGCACACGAATCACATCCACACTGTTTGAGAGCACTTTTATATACACAAATTACGCTGGCATGCCATCAGAAGGATGGAAACGTATTCCTCAACCTATGCGGCACATATATAAGCAACAGCTGGCTGGCTTTGTCAGTTAGTTACAGTGGGCGATTTCATTAGTGCGGATCGAGCGGTTGCTGAGGATTAACGAAAAGTGATTATTGTGTTATAATTAGTGCAGATCTATTATTTGACATTATTATTGCAAGCGAACAACTTTAACTTGTATTATCGTACGAGAGTACTTTGTTGATTACAAAATTGTTATTTGTGATTAATTAAAGCTGGTAATTAATGATTTCATTGGTGTCTGTGTTTTGTTTCCAATCCACCGTACGACGATCCGTGAGATTGTCGTAACAAGATACTATAATTTTGCATTTGCTATTTCAAGTGAAGAACCAGAGTATATGCTACAAAATGAGACAAAATGTGTAAAACTGGAACTCGTGTCTTGCATAAGACGACTAAATTTAAGAACCATAAATTGTATAACCAATTACGAGAAGCTGACATCTCGTACAGAAACTAATTATGCAATCACCTACACAAACACAAACTTTAATTTATGTTTGCTTCACGACCTTCTTCTGACATTTAAGTTACAAACTACGTGTAGATACGTGAAGTAATTTACGATTAAATGCTGCGCGTGCCAAGAACGGCGATTGTAAATCTGAATAATCTTGGAAATCAATTGTAGTCTATAATGCACACTATATCCGTATTACTATTTGCACTAGTTTCATAAGTTGTCACTTAACTTTATTGATTTACAAAAGGAATACAACAATTTTATAATATGTTTTCTAACAATTATTTAATTTTTTTCGGAATATTGTACAAGAGAAGCATCCATCATAGAGCTGCTGATACTAGGGATATCTTAAACAGATCCCCTTGCCTTCTGCTTCTTATGACGTTGACGTCTACCCGTTCCTCCGCCTTTACAAGGGATTTCTCACCCCTAGGACAATAGGGTGCCCTGCCCTGTATCCGCTCATCTTCCCTCCAAGGAGGTCATTGGCACTTGATACAGGGGATCACCTTATCCCGTGTGATACTCGATCCCTGTGTTCGTTAGCCGCTTGATATACAAACGTTGCCCCATCTCAAACCCAGGGAGGTGAACATCGGAATATTTCCTACATCAGGTCTAGGACCATAGCGGCTTTTCCTACTCCGTACAGTATTGTGAGTAAATGCTAGCCTCTCCAGTATTTAAATAAAAAATTCAAAAACATCCAACACATTTTTATAAAGCTCAGGACGAATTTTCAAGTGCGACGCTCTTTCCTGATGGTCATGTTATAATCCAGGGAGTGAAGAAAATTTGAAATAGGATGTCTACAGATTAAATCAAGTACAGCACATCATATTATGAGTTGAAAAGAAAAGCAGAGAAGCGTGAAGAATGGCGAGGTGCTGACAACAAGCCTGTGGGTTGGTAAACCTAGAGGAGAGAGATTTAATCTTTGTATTTATAAGATTCGTTAAAAAACGAAATAGTTCATTTTTAACATGAACGTGGGTAATATTTTTGTTGTTGTAAATTCAATATAAAATTGAATGGTTTTTTTATTAGATAAGGCTACAGCAACGTATCAAACTGGTACTGTGATTGTATGTGAAGAGAAATAAAGTCAGGAAAATTAATTCGCCACACACAAGCGGGACACAGGAGCACATAATATTTCCTGCAATTTCTAAACAGTTACACGTTGCCAAACAGTGCTTTAATGTCAGCTGAAGTACAGTGTCTTTTAACGCAGTGCACACGAAAATTTTGTGCGAGGAGATAAACGTGCAAGGTGACATTCATAGGAGACATCCTATGAATTTAAATAAAAAAATAAAAAATATCCAACACATGTTTATGTAGCTCAAAACGAATTTTCAAGTACAATGCTCTTTGCTGAGGGTCATGTTATAATCCAGAAGAGTGAGAAATTTAAATAGGCTGTCCACAGATTGAATCAAATGTGCGACATTTACAATTTTAAAATATCAGTGCAAAAAGACAAGAACATAGCGTTCATGGAGAAAAGAACAATTACAAATACATATCATAATTCCCCAGCAAATGATCAATCAAGTTGGAGATGTTAATTATTTGGTGTACTATTTAACAAAGGAGAAGAACAAAGTTAATTCAGATTTCACTGACAAGTAACAAAGGAATTGCTGCGAAACTCTAACAGAAAAAGGATGAAGCACAATTCAAAAATTTTAAAAGGTAATGGCTATCGCCTCTTTTATTTCGGAATCAGAATTACGAGTCCCTAGCGAACAAAAATTTAAATTGATAGATTACTCAGTACTGTGAGTTCTTTTGTGAGCAGTAGGTTGTAGAAGATTTGAGCGTATAAGAAGTAATGATATAAGGCACGAGTTAGTTGTACAACCGACAACGGAAATAACATCATCGTATAAAGGATGATAGAAGAACCATGTTTTGCATGTGTCCTTGGATAGAATAGCAAGGCATGCAATGAGCGTTAAGCTTGTGAGAAAATGAGGTGTCAGGAGACCGCGGATAATCAGATCAAGTATATGTGCCCAATCTTGGTACGCAAGAAGAAGTTAAAGGAGAAGATCAACGTATATTTCTCGAAAGACGGATAAAAAATAAAGAGAAACATAGATTTCGTTATGGACACGGAAATTAAAAGATATTGCTTTACCGGACATACAATTTATAAATAAAATATTCAGAAAAATTTCAAGAATATATTGTAACGGGGACCCAATCGAACAACCTAGCGCGTACTTCAACCCTTCCCTCCGGTAGTGACGCTGATGTAGCCTCAATCAAGGCCACCCACAAGTATGTTTCAATGTGTTCAAGAACACTTGAGATACGCATTAAGCTGGCGTGCAGTAAGGAGGGAAAGCTTTACTGGACCTCTACGCGACCTGTAAAAGCAAGAGCACCTAGCTCAGTTCAGTTAGTTGTGTTGAGCAGGTGTTTTCCTAAGTATTGTGTGAAGTGTTATTGTGTTATAGTTAGTGTGGAATTCTAATAGTTGATATTATTATTGCGTGTGGACAAATTTAACTCGTATTGTTATATGAGTTGATTAAAATTGTCATTTGTGAGTAATTAAAACTGGTTATTAGTGACTTCACTGGTGTGTGTATTTTGTTTTCCCCTGTACCATACGACGAACAGAGTGAGACCCTCGTAACAATTGTTTTGTCTTATTCACAAAAAATGTTTCTGTTTGTGTCAGCTTAAGATTATTCGTTGTAGGGTCTTCCTGTTTTTCTTTAACCCAAAAACTAAAGAAAAAAGGATTAAATGAGAAACAGATTGCTGGATGTTAGTGATTTGAAAACGCAAAATAATTATCACACACACGCGCGCGCGCGTACACACACACACACACACAGCTATATAATATCGGCAACAGTCACAATAGAGTTTCTTGAAACTGAGCCACGTACAATGGCTGGACAGTAATGTGGGAATTTCATATTCAAAGGTTGGCTAATCTGTACGCTCTGGCCTCACGCTCGCTGGCGAACAAGCTAAAACACAGTGCAACGTACGTCAGTGTGCAGCAGACATAATCGCGTTTGCTGCTTCGGCCTGTCATTTTTTCATTCTTATTTTTTGTCGAGACAAATTTATCTAGGCCTTAGGCCCTACAGTACTTATTACTGTAGATTTGAGTGTTGCGTACTCGCGCCTCAATTTACGATGTAACATTTTTCACTTAACGTGGTTTGCAAAATCTAAAATGCGTACAAGTACATTAGCTGATCTTGCAATTCAATTTAAACTGTAACCGTAAACTTCAATAAATGTATAAAATTACAATCCACAATTTCATCATTATTTTCAGCATCCTGGCAAGTACATTTACATCATTATTCTCCTAACATTTTTTTGGTCGCTCCGTGCCTGGATTCATCATTTTACCTTCTTTCAACTTATACCAGAGTGGATTTTCATCATTTTTTACCACCTCAATTTCTTGCCATCAAGGGCGATTCATACTTTGCTACTAACTTTACTTTTGCGATACTTTACTTTTTTACTAACAGTGTCTGTTACCTCGTAGGTATTGTTTTCATTGTCTTTTGTGATTGTAAAAGGTCCTGTATATAAAAGTAACAATTTTCTCGTTATGCCTTGTATAGGACTGGGCAATTCTCTATTTCTGACTAACACCTTTCCTCCTACCTTATACTTAATTGCCTTTGGCTGGGATTGAATATATTTCTTCCGTAGCTGTTCCGTTTTTTCTAACACTTTGTTATAAAATTTGGTTCCTTCAAATTGGTATTCGGGTTCGTCGGGAAAACTGATAATCTCCTTTATCTCTCGTGGTGGGGGTCTTTCGAACATAACTGTGTACGGTGACACCTCTATGGTATTGTGATATGAGAAATTGAGAAAATCCTCTGTTGACGCTACGTATTCATGCCATGTCTTCTGCTCGTTATGGCAGTATGTTCTCAACAACCGTCCTACTTCCCTCAACACTCTCTCGGCTGGGTTACTATTCGGGTGATATACGGATGTCTTATACGTTTTTATCCCGTGTTCTCCGAGGTTTTCTTTCCATAATTTTCCCTTAAACTGGGTACCGTGGTCTGTAATTATAGAATACGGTCTGCCTACCTCCATTATATACCGTTCTATTATGATGTCTATAATTTTCCTGGTCGTAGCCCTAGTTATTGGATAAAGCTTAGTATATTTGCTGAAATGGTCAAAGATAATTATGATGAATTTATATCTGTGTCTTCCACCGCTGCGTGGAAATGGTCCACAGATATCGAGAAATACCTTTTCCAATTTTTCGATGGATGTTATGGGTATCATGACCCCTTCCTTTCTCTCGTTATTACATTTTACCTTCTGACAAATATCGCATGACTGTATCGCCTGTTGCACTTTTTTATTCATCCCTTTGATGTATGTTTGCTCTTCCAATGCTTTTCTTACCTTGAGGGCACCCATGTGCCCGTACCTATCGTGATAGTCGATTATTAGTGGTCTCTCTATCCCTGGTGGAATTACTAACTTCCAATTCTCCTGGTGCGGGGTATTCCTTATAAACAAAGTGTCGTCGTGTATACAGTAATATTTATTTATAACCTCATCGCCTTCCAGTACCCTTTTTCTAATATTTCCTAATTTTGGGTCGGCCTCTTGTTGTGCCTTTACATCGTTAAAAATAATTTTTAAATCTTCCCTGCTCTTAATAATATGGTATACCTTCGCTATTTGTTCCTTTTCGCCGTCAAAGGTTTGGTCTTGTATATTGATGCGGGATAGGACGTCGGCTGCTATGTTTTGTTTGCCTGGTATATATTCCCACGTGATATTATATTCTTGTAGGGCCAAAACTCATCTCGTCAGCCTTCCGTGGTTTAGCTTACAATGCTTTAAAAATGATATTGATTTGTGGTCACTCCTAACCGTGATGGGGTACCCTAATATATACGTTCGAAATTTGCCGCATGCGAAAACTACACTCAACAATTATTTTTCAGTGGTATTGTAGTTTCGTTCGCAACTGTTCAGCACGCGGCTGGCGAAGCTAATTACTAAATTGTTTCCATCCTGATCTTCCTGATATAGGGCTGCACCTAAACTTACGATACTGGCATCGCAATTTAGATAAAATGGTTTTGTAAAGTCGGGGTGATGTAACATAACTGCTTCTAAAAATTTTTCCTTTATTAGATTGAGCACTCCATCTTGCTCTGGTCCCCAAGTCCACTTGTCTTTAGCTGATAACTGCTTTTGGAACCTGGCAGTTAGTTCTGAATAATTGGACCGAAACTTCCTGTAATAGTTACAGATTCCTAAAAATGATTGAAGCTTTTTCCTGTTTTTTGGGGTGGGGAACTTCTGTATCGCCTCTACTTTCTCTTTGGATGGAGTAATCCCTTGCTCGGTTAGATTAAAACCTAAAAATTTCACCTCATTTGCAATAAATTGGGATTTGTCTAATTTGAGGGTGACATTATTCTCTGATAGTTTCTCTAACACCTGTTCAACCCTATTGCAATGGTCATCCCAATTCGCTGAAGTTACCAGTAAATCGTCGACATATACCGTCGTAAATTTCAGCACTTTCTGCCCCAATATTCTGTCCATTATCTTTACAAACACTGCCACAGAATTTATCAAACCAAAGGGTAATCGTTTAAACTGATAGTTTCTGACTTCAAATATGAATGCCATATATTTCCTACTATCAGGGTGGAGTTGTACCTGCCAGTAGCCGCATACTGTATCCCATGAACTTATATACCTTGTCCCGTGAAAATTTTTCAGTATTTCTTCTATCTCCCCATGGGATGTGCGGTCGTTAACAATCATCTTGTTAATCTCCCTAGCATCGAGACATATACGCACCTGTCCATTCTTTTTCGGCACAGCTATGATTGGGCTAGTAAAGGGCGAATGACTATACTCAATTATGCCGTCCTCTACCATTCTGTTTAATTCCTCCCTAACTTCGTTCTTCAGTGAGTAGGCGATCGGATATGATTTTCTGTTAAATTCTACAGGTGTTTTAAATTTTATGGTGCATTGATAATCTCTGGCTGTACCTGGAGCGTTTGAGAATATATGTTTGTAATTATTATATACCGTAATCAATTGTTCCGCCTGTGCTTCGCTGATCTGACCCCTTGCTTTCGTCCTTTGGAAATCCCTTATTTCTAATTTTTCTAACCACAACTCTGGGTTTTCCTCCTGATATAAGGGCATATTTAGTGGTCGATCGGCACAATAATAATGGTTACTATCGCTTGATAAGGTGCGTTGTTTGTACTATCTCCTTGGGCATCAATTAAATTATTGGTCGAAATTCCCTCATTTGTTTTTAACGTTATAATCTTACCTTCTAAATCTATTATTGCATTATATGGCCTAAGTATATCGCAGCCTATTAAGATACTCATGGGTAAATTGTTTGCCACTAATAATCCTATTGGTAACGTTACACCATTACTAGTCATCTCTAATGACACCTGTTCCTTTATCGATTTATTCTGCCTCCTCGTCGCTCCGACTAGAATAATGTTATTTATAGGCAGAGTGGGTATGGGTAAATTACTGTTTTGTTTAATTCTCTCTAACTCCACACTGTCTATAAGCGATACGTTTGATCCTGTATCAATGAGTAATGTTGCATCTATACCATTGATATTTGCCTTGATTTGTACTATGCCATTATCCCTTTATTATGATTTTTAACTATATTGTCACTCTCTTCTAATAATTCCTCCTTAATATCTCTAAGATAATTATTTGTTCTTAGTGTCCTTGTCCTGTCTTTGTCCTGTCTATTTTTGTATTCAGTCACCCCATAATATTGGTTCAGTGAAGGGCTGTTTTCCTTTTTCACTGCCGCGTTTAGTTTAAATGAGCCCCTGTCTCATTGGCCCGGTCTCCCGGAACATTGGGTTGCTGACTTGCTTGTGGTTCCTGCCTGACCTCGGGGTTACCACTAATAGGTTGGCTATTCGTTGTATTACTCTGGTTACCTTGCGTCTGTTGTGGGTAATACATGTAAGTCGGTAAATTGGGTGGATATGGCAGTTGACTATTGGCCATTGTATAGTTCACCTGGGGTCTATACTCCTGATTCCTCCTATCACCTCCTCCCTGATTACCTCCGTTTAGATAATTATTACGCTGACCATAATTATTCCCCCTATAGTTATTTCCGCGATAACTATTTCCCTGATTATAGTTCCTACTGTAATTATTTTCGGGGTAATTATTTCGGTTTGGTCCCGGATAGTTGCGGTTATTTGGACCTTGATTGTTATTGTTTCGGCTATTTGGTGGGGTGCTATCGTTCTGGCTATTCGGGTTAAAGTTATTACCGTTTCCACCTCCATTCCGGTTTGGTCCGATATTGCTGTTATTATAGTCTACTTTACGACTGGGGGGTTGGTAATCCTGGAACCTTCCAGCGGATTCACAGTTTTCTAATAATTTAGCTAAATCGGTTATTTTACTGAGCTGTTGGTACAATTGGGCATCTTTAATACCGTAGCTATAATGTCCAGCTAACTGTCTCACCAAACATTCTTCCGGGATCGGCGGTATCAACTTTCGTGCCAAACATATCCTTCCCAGGAAATAAGACGTTGGGGATTGTCCGTTGGATGCGTCGTATTTCCCGTAGAATATGTCCATTCGTACTTTGTTTTGCGCAGTTTCCGACCAATACTTCTCTTTGAATTGGCGTTTAAATTCGGCTAAATTCGTGATTTCGGGTCGTACCGCTATCCACCAGTTATCTCTCGTGTTTAGAAACGTTTCGTCTAACAATTCCCTTATTCTGTCCCACCTTGTTTCTCTATTTCTTTCAATAAACTCTTCCATTCTCTCTAAGAATTCCATCGGGTTTCGACGATAGTTTTGGAAGTTGATTACTTCCCTGTTCTCCCTATGACACGTATGGGTATTCAATATTGGTGTGTCCCTCAGAGCTTCTAATCTTTCCTGCAGGTTTTTCTCTCTCTGATCTATTTCCTGTATGTTATTTCTATTAGTTTTTATTTGCTCGTCCAGCCTGTTAGCTATGTCATACGTTCTCTGTATTCTCTCGCTAACGTCTTTCCGGACTTCTCCCACCCCCTGCATGAATTCGTCTTGGTTTTGCCTTACCTTGTTTTCGAGAGTTCTAACATCTTGTTTGGTCTCTACGGTTCTTTCCTCTATTGTTTCAAAACGGGTATTATTTCCCTCCTGTAATCTTTCTAACTGTTTCTCCATAGTCTCGACCTTCCTGTCACTGTCGATTTTACTATCATCGATCTTTTTGTTTACTGTTTCGTAATTTGTGCTGATTTCTTTTTTCAATGACTCTATAAATTTTTATTCTCCTCCTGAAATAGCTCCAACTTTTTCCCATTGTCATTTATCTTATCGGTTATATACTCCCTTAAAGACTCTATTTTTTTGTCTAATTCCTCCTTATCTTCCCGTCTGTTTTTATTATTCTCCTCCTTATCTTCCTGTCTATCTTTTCTCAGGGATTCTATACTTCCTTTTATTTCCTCCTTACTTCCTTTCATTTCCGCCCTATCTTCCTGTCTATTTTTATTATTATCCTCCTTCAGGGATTCTATAATTTTGTTCATATTTTCGTTTAGCGTTTGGAACATCATCATTATTACATTCATGTCAACGCTCCCTGTTATATTTTCTGGTTCGGGTTTCTCTGTTTGGTCTACCATATGTATGGGTTCTTCTCCCGTTTGTTCCTCTAATTCATCTCCCGTATGTATTGGCCTTTCAATTTCTAGTGTGGGCGGTTCTAATTCTATTTCCTCGAATTGGACTTCCTCTCCGTCTTCCACAATTAATTCGGGTTCTACATTTTTCTTCACCTTTTTTCCTTTTGGTTGCGGCATCTTGATTTGTTGGTAGTCGCCGGGCTTGTTCCTTTCCTTTCAAGCCTCACTAGTTGGGCTGTCAATTTACAATATTCTAAATGGTGTATGCCTTCTTCAAAAGCCTCACGTTGGAGTCGTCAATTTATAATATAGAGAAATGGTGTAGTGTATTGTTGTTCGTGTTGTTATATGTCGGGCGTTACACTCCGCGCACTTTATGATACTTACTGATGACTGGATCCTCTGCGATGATGTCGTCCTGCAAAACAACATAAGCTACTATGTGTTTGTGGGCGCCACTTGGAATCTTTTATTCCAAGAAATTGTTATTAAAATTAAAATATTGATTTCTTAGCAGTTAGTTTAATTCTATGAAAAAATGTGAACAAGACAATTTGAGTTTGAAAAAATAACGTATGTTTTAATGAATCTTAAAAAATCGTCTGAAGGACTGACATTCGTGAAAAAATAAAATTGCAGAGTTACAAAAAATAAATTATTATTGACAAGTTTTTTCTCCAATCAAGTATCGGCTAACAAATATTTTATTTTACTCAGTTGAAAAGCATGAGTTTAGTGTATGAAAAATCTTTATACTCAGGACGTGACTCCTTTGAACTACCAAGACAGATCAATAAGATGCTTTACAAAAAAATTAAGTGATTGGAAGATGTGTGGCATGTGTAGTACAACTGTGTGACAAATGTTACCAGGTAAAAATGACTTTAACTTTGAACAACTCACGTTCCGATGGGTAATTATTTCTCGCAATGGACACTTCTCTCGGGTACGTTTTTAATCTCGCCTCTTCGTGTTGACGTTCCTTGTGCACTGATATTATTTAAAAGTCAAAATACAATTTTTTTAAACTCAGCACTTTCGGATACAAGTTTCGCAGTGAATTTACGCTTTGAATAGTGCCGGCGGCAATCAGCTGTCCACGTGGTTTCTCTATTAGCCGTCACAGCGCTGATCTCCTCTCACAGTTGATAAATAGGCTTTGTGTACGTAACGTTATTGGGATTTTTGTCAAAGTCAGTTTGTCTTAGCGAATACAGCAGAATTGATTCTCTATTAAAATTGTGGTCCTTTCCAGGGCCGCTGATATTCTGGCTGCGTGCGTTCTATTAAATGTGTCGTGTTGCTGCTCTATTTCAGCAACTCATTGGCGTATAATCTTGTAGAGATTAAGTCAGTCTTTTGTCAATGTACGGGAAAAGCCTTTCTACGTTCTCACGTCGACTTCTCGTTCTTCGGTTTCGCCTCGGGTGTGATGATCAGTTCCGTGGGTGATGTGTCTCTTCTGGATTCAAAGCATAAAGTGTTTTTTGGTCGAATTTCGCCTTCCTTTTATACTCTGTAAGGCTCATTGTTTTAACTTTTTGACATGAACGTCCGGTGTATTTGTGTAAAAATTCCTTCTAGAACGTTCGAGAATAATCAAATGGAACATCATGGAACAAATTTGACTTCCGTAGAAGCTTTAGAACAAAAATTTCTTATTCTTCACACTAGGATATTACAAAAATTATTCTGGTATTTCTCAAACAATTTTACATAACTACTTACAATCTGCATGCCATTACTATTTTTGGATTCTCTGCTTTCAACTGAATCTAATGATACTAATTACGATTGGTTTTGAACAAATTAACTCTAATAAAATAACATAAAATACAACTCTTACCTTGGAATGTTTACATAAAAATTCAATTTTCTGATTATAAAATTGTTGTGAAGTTGTTTGGTTCCTTCTACAACATTAATACATAATATTATCATCTTTCTATAACAAAATAAATAAAGTTTAACACATATAATATATAAATAAGTTCAGTTTTACATGGTCCTTGCCTATGGCCTAAGTTGTTGTCACTGTTTCTTTACAATAATTAGTCTTTTTTCCTAATTATATATGGGAGTTTTCGAGTATACACTGAGAGTTTATTATATTGTCTATCTTTTGTGATACCTGGTTTATCCTGATACATATTATTTTTATTGTAAGTTTACTTAGCATCATATTGGATTGCATAAGTGATTCATTTTCTTGGTGTGACAAATTTCACTCTCATAAGTCAAATTCTTTAATAATTGAGCTTGTTTTCAACTGAGTAAGTTTGTTACTGTAGTACACTATAGTATTGTACCTTTTTCGTTTATTTTTGCTAATATTTTGCAATTATTTTGTCAAAAATGACTGTTTTTGTGATGGTTCCTTGGCTTCAGCCATATATGGTATAGGTAAATAGTTTCCTAACTCGACTATTAAAGTGTTTAAGTTAGTCAAATATATTAGTATAGACACCTTATATTGTATTTCAACTTTATAACGCAATTTGGTTGCATTTTGTCAACATTAAATTCATAAATATTACAATATTATAGGTCTACTACACGTTTTCAGTTAATACGGTTTTTGGCTATTTTAACTGATTTTTATTCACTTTACAGCTTTCTTTATTTAAGATAATTTGTTCTTTTTTGTCTACTCGACAGTCACATATAGTTTTTATCTCAATTCAATAATAATTAATTTTTACATAAAATCTGAGTAATAGGACTCAGCTCCTAAACATCTATTTTTTGTCATAACATTTACATATATTTTTTATATATAACATCTATTTTTTGTTACATCCTAAACATATATTTTTTGTCATAACATTTATATATATTTTTTATTTTAATTTAGATCCTTTCTAATAATATATTCAAATCATTTAATACATTTATTTTATTTACATTGCATAGTATAATAATGGATCTTGCCCATTAATTCACAATAAATAGTTTTTTATACCCTATTCAGAGTTACATATCTTAATAATTAATGACCTCACTTCGGTTGTTTCTGATATTATTTGTCTCTATTATAGTATATTATTGGTTGTACACTGTTCTTCACTTAAATAATATATATGGGGTTTGAGTCTTAGTCATAGTCTAGTCGTTTCTTCATGTTAATGATATTAATTATTAGACAATATTACAAAATTTTTAGGATTACTTGGGTTTGATACTGTTCACCTCACTTTCCTCTTATGATAAATTGCTATGCAAATAATTTCCTTTATGGAACGTTCTGTGACGTTACAACTTTTATATTTTTAAATAGCCAACAGTTTTTTTTTTTAAATCGTAACTTAACGCTGGAAACTGGGAATTACGCTGTAGTAGACACACATAGACAAACAGACAGACACACACACACGTGCGCGCGCGCCTTAGCGGGCACGCATATACACGCACACATCCGAACGAACTTGTATGTTTTTTTTACTGTCGTTTGTTAAAGACGTATTTCAAGAGTATCGTAGGGTTTCCATTTTGTTCGGCAAAAAGTTTCTTTATACGGGCTTCAACAAGTTTTCAGATTCAACTGATGCGGAATGAAAAAATGTTCTTTTCCTTTCTAAGAGAAAAAGTTTTGTACAATGCGCTGGGGGGAAAATGATATAATTTATAAAACGTTTTACTTCGACTTTCCATTTGATATTTTTGCTAAAAAAACATTTCATGTTTTTCTTAAAATTTTAATTTTAAAGATCCACATAAACGAACCGTAAACAAGCGAATACTCTAGTACTTACGTCCACGTAGGTGAACATTATTTAAAAACAAAAAGTTGTTTAACGTTAATTAAAATTTCACGATTGTGTTCTTTATTTGATGTTAATTATTTTTATTTGTTGGGTGGTTTTCAGGATGTCAGCTTTATTTAGTTAAAAGAAAAGTCATTAATCTATTATAACTATCTCCGTGTAAGTGTTATAATCTTACCGTAGAGAGGAAATATCTATTTTTTCTAGGGAAGGAAAACTTGCTCTCCATCGAAAAATAAGATACCTGTCAGTAATAAGATTTTCTTCATCTTTTTTAACTTTCCTAATACTCCTCTTGGTGTTCGGTCGGCTATCTCTTGCCTTTTTCACTAGTCTTCTGTCATCCATTCTTGATATGAGTTCATTCCATATCCTTCTTATTTCCGCAATCCAAGATTTAATATCTGTTACATTACACGTTACTCTTATACTATTGTTTGAAACCTATCGTACCTTGTCTTTCCTAGTACCCATTGTAATATAGTCATTTCTATAATTTGTCTTTTTTTTAATTGTTGCTGTATCGGACTTTGTCTCTGATGCATGGGACATTACTGGACGTAGTGTGCTTTTGTAAACACTAGTTTTTGCTTCTTGTATGAGGTATTTATTATTTCATGTAAGATTGTTTATGTATCCAACAATTCTTCTTGCTTTCGTCAATTGATGTTCTTTTTACAATTGAGAAATAACATCAGAAACAATAAAATTCAAGGCTACAGATTTGTAGTAGAAAGTATAAAAACCTACAATGCTGAATCTCGGATAACGAATAAAAATAATAATACAAGAATATAATTTATGGAAGTGAACTATTACTGTAGTTTCTCTCAACTGACGAAAACATACATAGTGAGAAATACTGAAATTAAAAGGCATCTGGGTATTTAACTATTGGGTATAAGTGAGAGAGCTGGTACAACGTGTACTGAGTGTGCGCGATGACAAGAGGCTTAAATAAATAATTGGTTGGAGCATAAACACACACACACACACACACACACACACACACACACACACACACACACACACACACACACACACACACACACACAGAAGGAAGAGATAAAGTAGGAGAAAACGTGGAGGACCGATGCAAAATTTCATATAAATTAAGGAAATCCAATTAATTTGCCCCACCTGTACAGTTGTCTCCATAGCAGTAGTTCAGTTACTGGGCACGTAAATGCACCACTGTATAGATCGTACACTTATTTATCGTTAGACATAGTGTAGTGAAAGTTTCGTCTTGCTGGCTTGACAAATAACCCTTACAATTTCTTCACAAGGAGGAAAGTTCTACTTCGTAGCTACCTCTGGTCTACTTTAAACTTTTATAAAATATTAAATAAAATTAAATTACAAAGCATCGTCATCATCACATGGTAGATAGGATTTCTGGTGTTCTGGCCTCACGAATCCTGATACCTTGTGACTGGCCTGCTGACAGATCTTCTTATAACCGGCTCAACTTCGGAAAGCGGGTATTGTCCTTTCTTTCTAGTTGTTACTTTCACCACTTTTTTTTTTAATTCGGAACGAGTTCATTTAGTAAAACTATATCAAGTTCTCATCTATTATACGGTTACGACGGTCTACTCGATCGTCGTAAGTATAGTGGAAACAAAATAAGTACAAGACAACAAGTAAGTCACTAATCACATCTTTAATGTTTACAGTTAAACAGTTCGTAATTAACAACACTGTCTTTTACAACAAATCAAATGAAAATTGGTCACACGCAATAAACGTCCACTAAAATTAAACACAATATTATTACAATTACCGTCCGATTATAAAACACAACACTTAGTGATAACCACTTGAACGCGCTCAGTAATATCGCTACTATAATTCTGGAACCGCACGGTCAATAATTCGCACTAATACTGAAACTAAAGCCGCTGCCGCCATGTATTTATACCTGCGCTCACCGACCAGAACGTTCGAAATTGCGTCTTAACGCTCGTCTGAACTACGTAATTAACTGCGGCCTTGACACAGTCCGCGCGACTGGCGCCTTCCAGAAACCTCTGGAAAATGCGTCGACAAGCACGTACGCCACACGCGTTACATCGAGATTCTTCTGGCACATTCGACAAACACGTAGATTATTCTGTGATGTCGTAATAATACACTTTTTCACGCGTATATTCCTTTACCAATCTCAAATAGCTCATTACTGCAGCCTGTAATTGGCACCAATCCTTCTTCCTTATAGTCAAGGTCTCACATGCATACAGCATTACTGGTACTGCCATTGTTTTATAGAATCTGATATACGTCTCTTGTCTAGCTTTCATTTTCAGTGTCCTTCTCAGTATTCCACATATAGTTTGAAACCCGCCTAGTTTATTTCTGAGGTCATCACTACCTCTATAAGAAAGATTACAATCAAGGTAATTGAATGTAGGGACCTGTTCTATGAGATGGTCATAATTTTCACATAATTTTTCACATAATTTTAGTATTATGTTTCGTGTCATTTCACGAATAGAGTATTTCCCACATAAAGCCAAAATCTTTGTTTTTTCAATCAAAAATTTAAATTATATTCCTTAATGATCTTTTGACATTTTTGGTTACCTCTATATCCTCTTGATAAGACTTTATTAGCCTCTACTAAAAATATTAAAGAAGACATAAAAATCATTTGTCCATAATCCGAAAATATCTATACAATAATGATGTATGTGCAACGCTGATTAGCAAACGCATTGGCACAAACTCGTTTAGTTGAACAGTCTGTAAGTGATTTCAAAACATGCACTGTTGAGGCTGACCTAGCGCCACCATTTCACTCCGGAGACATAGTCTTTCCGGTGATTGCAAATAGTGATTTCACAGCAGCGGGCATAATCCTCTTAACAGCAGTTATATTGCAGAACACTTTTTCATCACTGTATGAGAGTTTCCTTTACGGCTGTGGCCGCCGACTTTTCAACCTCTGCGCTTCGCATATACCAGACACCTACTTTTCAAAGCGTTCTTCACTTTTGTGTGTCAACTTGTTTTCGTCAGCCTTTTATTCCTTCTCAAACAAAGCAACGACAATTCATAAACATAAAAACCAGCAAAAGAAGAAAAAACATTAAGATAATAAGCTCTTGTTAATGTGTAGGCCTATTTTTAAAAATCAAGATTATAAAAGAAACACAGGTGATGACATAATACTGATAGGTTTTAAGGAATTAAGTAATAGTCATACATGTGTTTTAAATAAGAAAACTATAAGGGTAGACGTAAATTATATAGCTGTAAAATATTCTTACGAAAATTACGGAACGCTATTGAAAAGGCGAGCGAGTCGTTCTACATGCTTCTAGATTTGCCCAGCGTGCGTCGTCTGTGTCAAGGCCGTCCAAACACGTAGCAGTCGAGTAACATCCACACTATTTGAGAGCACTTTTACATACACAAATTACGCTGGCATGCCATCAGAAGGATGGAAACGTATTCCTCAACCTATGCGGCACATATATAAGCAACAGCTGGCTGGCTTTGTCAGTTAGTTACAGTAGGCGATTTCATTAGTGCGGATCGAGCGGTTGCTGAGGATTAACGAAAAGTGATTATTGTGTTATAATTAGTGCAGAAATATTATTTGACATTATTATTGCATGCGAAAAAATTTAACTTGAATTATCGTACGAGAGTACTTTGTTGATTACAAAATTGTTATTTGTGATTAATTAAAGCTGGTAATTAATGATTTCATTGGTGTCTGTGTTTTGTTTCCAATCTACCGTACGACGATCCGTGAGATTGTCGTAACAAGATACTATAATTTTGCATTTGCTATTTCAAGTGAACAAGCAGAGTATATGCTAGAAAATGAGACAAAATGTGTAAAACTCGAACTCGTGTCTTGCCAATTTGCATAAGACGACTAAATTTAAGAACCATAAATTGTAGAACCAATTACGAGAAGCTGACACCTCGTACAGAAACTAATTATGCAATCACCTACACAAACACAAACTTTAATTTATGTTTGTTTCACGACCTTCTTCTGACATTTAAGTTACAAACTACGTGTAGATACGTGAAGTAATTTACGGTTAAATGCTGTGCGTACCAAGAACGGCGATTGTAAATCTGAATAATCTTGGAAATCAATTACAGACAATTATACACACTATATCCGTATTACTATTTGCACTAGTTTCATAAGTTGTCACTTAACTTTATTGATTTACAAAACGAATAAAACAATTTTATAATATGTTTTATAACAATTAATTAATTTTTTTCGGAATATTGTACAAGAGAAGCATCCATCATAGAGCTGCTGATACTAGGGATTTCTTAAACAGATCCCCTTGCCTTCTGCATCGTATGTCGTTGAAGTCTACACGTTCCTACGTCTTTACAAAGGATTTCTCACCCCTAGGACAATAGGGTGCCCTGTCCTGTATCCGCTTATATTCCCTCCAAGGAGGTCATTGGCACTTGATACAGGGGATCACCTTATCCCGTGTGATACTCGATCCCTGTGTTCGTTAGCCGCTTGATATACAAACGTTGCCCCATCTCAAACCCAGGGAGGTGAACATCGGAATATTTCCTACATCAGGTCTAGGACCATAGCGGCTTTTCCTACTCCGTACAGTATTGTGAGTAAATGCTAGCCTCTCCAGTATTTAAATAAAAAATTCAAAAACATCCAACACATTTTTATAAAGCTCATGACGAATTTTCAAGTGCAACGCTCTTTCCTGATGGTCATGTTATAATCCAGGAGAGTGAATAAAAATTGAAATAGGATGTCTACAGATTAAATCAAGTACAGCACATCATATTATGAGTTGAAAAGGAAAGCAGAGAAGCGTGAAGAATGGCGAGGTGCTGCCAACATGCCTGTGGGTTGCTAAACCTAGAGGAGAGAGATTTAAACTTTGTTTTTATACAACGTTTAAAGAATGGGTTCAGTGGGCCTTGATAAATAATTTTATCTTAACTACGTCCGATTGTTTGATAATATGTACACGAATAAACGTATGCATGTGTGGCTGATGATCTGGATGGACTTAAGAATTGTACATCAAAAGCAATGGTAGACGAAATAGTTCATTTTTAACATGAACGTGGGTAATACTTTTGTTGTTGTAAATTCAATATAAAATTGAAGGGTTTTTTTATTAGATAAGGCTATAGCAACGTATGAAACTGGTACTGTGATTGTATGTGAAGATAAATAAAGTCAGGAAAATTAATTCGCCACACACAAGCGGGACACAGGAGCACATAATATTTCCTGCAATTTCTAAACAGTCACACGTTGCCAAACAGTGCTTTAATGTCAGCTGAAGTACAGTGTCTTCTAACGCAGTGCACACGAAAATTTTGTGCGAGGAGATAAACGTGCAAGGTGACATTCATAGGAAACATCCTATGAATTTAAATAAAAACATCAAAAATATCCAACACATGTTTATATAGCTCAAAACGAATTTTCAAGTACAATGCTCTTTGCTGAGGGTCATGTTATAATCCAGAAGAGTAAAGAGAAATTTAAATAGGCTGTCCACAGATTGAATCAAATGTGCGACATTTACAATTTTAAAATATCAGTGGAAAAAGACAAGAACATAGCGTTCATGGAAAAAAGAACAATTACAAATAACTATCATAATTCCCCAGGAAATGATCAATCAAGTTGGACATTTTAATTATTTGTTGTACAATTTAACAAATGATAAGAACAAAGTTAATTCAGATTACACTGACAACTAACAAAGGAATTGCTGCGAAACTCTAAAGTAAAAAGGATGAAGCATAAATTCAAAAATTTTTTAAAGTAATGGCTGTCGCCTCTTTTATTTCGGAATCAGAATTACGAGTTCCTAGGGAACAAAAATTTAAATTGATAGATTACACTGTACTGTGAGTTCTTTTGTGAACCGTAGGTTGTAGGAGATTTGAACGTATAAGAAGTAATGATATAAGGCACGAGTTAGTTGTACAACCGATAACGGAAATAACATCATCGTATAAAGGATGATAGAGGAACCATGTTTCGCATGTGTCCTTGGATAGAATAGCAAGGCATGCAATGAGCTTTAAGCTTGTGAGAAAATGAGGTGTCAAGAGACCGCGGATAATCAGATCAAGCATATGTGCGCAATCTTGGTACGCAAGAAGTTAAAGGAGAAGTATCAACGTTGATTTCTCAAAGACTGATAAAAAATAAAGAGAAACATAGATTTCGTTATGGACACGGAAGTTAAATGACTTTGCTTTACCGGACATACAATTTATAAATAAAATAGTTAGAAATATTTCAAGAGTATATTGTAACGAGAAACTTCTCGAACAACCTAGCGCGTACTTGAACCCTTCCCTCCGGTAGTGAAGCTGGTGTAGCCTCAGTCAAGGCCGCCCACAAGTATGTTTCAGTGTGTTCAAGAACACTTGAGATACGCATTAAGCTGGCGTGCAGTTAGGAGGGAAATCTTTACTGGACCTCTACGCGACCTGTAAAAGCAAGAGCACCTAGCTCAGTTCAGTTAGCTGTGTTGAGCAGGTGTTTTCCGAAGTATTGTGTGACGTGTTATTGTGTTATAGTTAGTGTGGAATTCTAATAGTTGTTATTATTATTGCGTGTGGATAAACTTAACTCGTATTGTTATATGAGTTGATTAAAATTGTCATCTGTGAGTAATTAAAACTGGTTATTAGTGACTTCGTTGGTGTGTGTATTTTGTTTTCCCCTGTACCATACGACGATCAGAGTGAGACCGTCGTAACAGTGGGTCAAAGTGATACCGTCGTAACAATTGTTTTGTCTTGATTCACAAAAAATGTTTCTGTTTGTGTCAGCTTAAGATTATTCGTTGTAGGGTCTTCCTGTTTTCTTTAACCCAAAAGTAAACAAAAAAGGATTAATTGAGAAACAGATTGCTGGAAGTTAATGATTTGAAAACGCAGAATAATTATCACACACACACACACACACACACACACACACACACACACACACACACACACACACACACACACACAGAGCTATATAATATCGACAACAGTCACAATTGAGTTTCTTGAAACTGAGCCACGTATATCGGAAATAAAATTCAGTAGAACTTAAAACGCCCATAACAAAGTACTTACTTCGTTGGTACAATAATAGAAACGGAGCCAGGACGTCGTTAAGCCGATTGCATCCACAATGTGTGTGGTAAGTGTAATACCATTAGTTGGCGTGGCCTGAAAGCACCCAAAGTACCGTATTTGATCACGTATCACGTACCTTACACACGGATACACTGTCCTTTTATCCTCGTAAAACCACTAAGTCTGAGGTAATATTAGTTGTTTCTACTTTAAAAAAGAAGCATCCATCATAGATCTGCTGATACTAGGGATATCTTAAACAGATCCCCTTGCCTTCTGCATCCTATGTCGTTGACGTATACCCGTCGCTCCGCCTTTAGAAGTGATTTTTCATCCCTAGAATAATAGGGTCCCCTGTCCTCTACCCGCTCATCTGCCCTCCAAGGAGGCCATTGGCACTTGACAGAGGGGATCACCTTCGCATATGATATTTGTTTCCTGTGTTCGTTAGCCGCTTGATATACAAACGTTGCCCCCTCTTTTGACAAGAAAAGTCTCCAAGCATTTGAGACCTGGTGCTACAAAAGAATATTCAAAATAAGCTGAAGGGAGAAGATATTAAATGAGGAATCTTTAGAAGTGCTCAGGAGGAGAGGAGCTTTCTACGGAAGTTAAAAACAGACGAACTAAGTTTAAAGGGCATATACTACGTTACAATGGGTTGGTTAAGAGAATAATAGAAGGAACAATTGAATGATAGAATCACAGAAGACGACCTCGTTTAGACAACATAAAACAGCTTATGGTCGATATGAACTGCACACCATATTGTGAGTTGAAATGAAAAGCAGAGAAGCGTGAAGAATGGCGAGCTGCTGCCAACCAGCAAATGGCCTGCTAACATAGAAGAGAGTTTCTTCTTTAAACTCTGTGGTATTTCTAATCTTTCCGACTGAGCCGCTAGTTAGTCAGTCTCTAATAAGGTAGTCTTTCACAGTCTCTTTTATTTGCTCGAAAGTTTGCGGTGGAAGTTTGTAAGTAGCTTGAATAGCGGAAATGTAACGTTGAAGGAGCTGCTGAATTACTGGCACGTAATGTGCCAAGGTGCCAAGAATCGCTTGTTTAATGACCTCTTAATTCCATCTCTGAATGGGAACACTTTGAATAAGGCTGTGCGAGGAGCGATTACACGGTACCTCATTGATTTATTTAGAGTAGTTGCCTCAAAAATTTGCATTGTCATGATGGAGGCTGAACTTCCAGAGGAGACATCTCACTGCTCTAAATGGGTATATGTATAATCACACGCACACACAGACACACAAACAAACACACATACACACAAGCTCACAATATTCTTCTTATTTAACATTAACTATGAATATGTTTTTTGTACTCTTTAAAACAAAATACATTGTTTATTACTTATTTTACAATAATTCGACATCTTACATTAGTGTCATCTTCACAATTTTAAATATATAAATAAACAGTAAAGACAAAAACGTTTTAATAAACTGCAGTCTGTGAAATCCTCTTAACGATTTTGTGTGCAAATTTATCAGACTTTTTGTTATAGCGAAGTAAGTACTTCTAATAAAGACTTTTGTGTTCGTATTGACTCAGGAGTTTCTACATTTCCTTTAATGAAAACAGAAGAAAATGAATATCACTATAATATTGACGACTCGGAACACAAAGTTTTTTATAAGTAAAAACGTAAAGTTTTACCTTACAGCCTAAACCGGCTTTCACCTATAGAAGGCTTCATCAGAGGCTGTCGTTAGTAGCGCTGCTCGTCTTGTTGTTGGCGACGAGAAAGTGTTTCGAAAGATTGAAGCTGTGTGTGTGTGGTGAGATGTGTTCGAATAATGCGTGCGATTTGAATTGTGTCTGTTCGTTTAGGATGTCGTTTTTATTTGTTTTTGTGTGCTTGTATATTTCTAATTGTTCTAGAGTGTCTAGTTTTCGGCCTTTTGTGTGTACGTGTAGTATGTTCATGTTATTGTCGATGTTTTTATATGTGTGGTTTGCTTCAATGAGGTGGTTTGCGAAGGTAGATTCTGTAGTGGTGTGGAGTGCTTTTGTGTGTTCAATGTATCTCTGTTTGAAGCTACGTCCTGTCTGGCCTATGTAGAATTTACTGCAATTTGAACAATTTAGTTTATATACACCGGGTAGATCGAATTTGTTTTGTGCTTTGGGCATGCGTTTTGATAGTGTGTGTTCTGTTTTGTTAGTAGTTTTGTAAGCGATTCTGTATCCTGCTTTTTTGAATTTGTGGGCAATTTTTTCTGTTTGTTTGTTGATGTATGTTAGTGTTATGAATTTGTTGTTTTCTATCTTTGTCTGTTGTTTGTTTTGTGTTTTGTGTAGGATTTTACTGACTATTGTTCTGTCATAACCGTTAGATTCTGCTAGATATTTTATCGTGTTTAGTTCGTCTTTGTAGTCTATTTCATGTAAGGGGATGTTGTTAAGTCTATGTATCATGGTTCTAAAAGCAGCTAGTTTGTGTTGTATTGGGTGATTGGAGGTGTTGTGTATTAGTGTGTCAGTTGTAGTTGGTTTTCTGTATATACTGAATTTGTGCCTGTGTTCTAGTTTTGTGATGGAGAGGTCTAAGAAGTTTATGGTATTGTTGTGTTCGTATTCGGCAGTGAAGGTTATGTTTTTATGTATTTTGTTTATGTGCGTTAGTAACTGTTCACATTGTCTTTTGTTTCCCCTGTATAGTATTAGAATGTCATCAACGTATCTGTGCCAATATAGTATTTTATGTGAGTGTCTGTCATTGTTTGTGAGTATTTTTGTTTTTTCTAAGTGTTGGAGGAAGACTTCTGCTAGAATGCTGGATATGGGGGAGCCCATGGGTAGGCCGTCGTTCTGTGTGTAGTATTTATTGTTATAAGTAAAGTAGTTTTGTTTTGTGATAATGTTCAGAGTTTCTGTTATTTCATTGATAAGTTCGTCTGGTGTGTTGTTCTGTTTGAGTTTGTTTTGTAGGATGGTGATTGTTTCAGAGATGGGGATGTTTGTGTACAGGTTTTTAATGTCAAAGGAGGCTAATGTGGCGTTATGGGGGATGTGTATGTCTTTTATTTTTGTTACTAGGTCAGTGTTGTTTTTTACTGCAATGTTGTTGTCTATTTGTGTGTGTTGTCTAATAATTTTGTCTAGATATTTTGCTAGTTTGTGTGCAGGGGCATTACGGTAGTTGATAATGGGGCGGATCGGAATGTCTTCTTTATGGATTTTGGGAAGCGCTTGGAGTGTAGGTGCTGATGGTCGGATTTGTTTCATGTAGGGCTTTTGTTTATGTGTCATAATGTGTTTGGCTTTGTTGACTATTTGTTTTACTGAGTTTTGGTATCTGTCGGTGGGGTCGTGTTTTAGTTCTGTGATGTTGTTCTGTTCTATGAAGTCTTGTACTTTTTTGTGTAGGTTGTCTGTGGGGATAATTACAGTCGTGTTGCCTTTGTCAGCTTTTACAAATGTGATGTTGTGTTTGTGTGCCTTTTCCCTCAGTTTGATGGCTGTGTGTATTTCTGAGTTGTGGTTGTTGTTGTCTGGTGTCTTATGTACTCCTATTGTGTTGTTTATATTATGTCTTAATGTGTCTTGATGTTCTGGTGCTGTGTTTTGTATATTTGTTTCTGTGTCAATTATGAGCTTTGTTAGTGTTTGGTTGTTATGTTTGATGAAGCCTTCTATAGGTGAAAGCCGGTTTAGGCTGTAAGGTAAAACTTTACGTTTTTACTTATAAAAAACTTTGTGTTCCGAGTCGTCAATATTATAGTGATATTTAGTTAAGTAACGGACACGTCATGGACAACGAAATCCAAGAAGAAGAAAATGCTTTGGCGTTATGTCATAATTCCAGTCTAGGGATTTAAGAATTTTTACCGTTTTGTTAATAATGTTTAACTAATTTTCTCTCTTACAGCTCAATTCAGTGCACAATTAAAAGACAGTTGTATAAGTTCCCACAGAAAACAATTTATATATTCTCCAGTGAAAGAAAAAAAAACTGGAATAATTAGCGTAACAATTTCGACATAAAAATATTTAGGTGTTGTAAAATTTAAAAAATTGTGTAAATCAGTTTTGATTTGTACAGTAGTTGTACAGGGTGGGACAAAGAGAACACAACAATTTTAAACCACTTCAACATAAAGTCGTTTAATAATTTTAAGTCAAATATTTTATAAATACAAAGGGAATAAGATGCCATTGTTCTTAGTCATGTTCATAATTTTGCAACGATTGGCACACTGAACAGTCTATAGTATTACACTATAAGTAACTGCTTAACTGTCGCGTACACACAGTCCTGGCAGCATTGCAGCAGTGCCACGTGTAGCATTCGATTATTTAGTACTCGATTAAAATCCACAACGGATGTTTGTTTATAAAAACTAATAACCTATTGTCAATAATGTCAATTATTTAACTGTTAGTGTCATCATCATCATCATCATCATCATCATTATCACTACTCTAATGATTAGGCCCTAGACCTGTTCCGGAACCCAACTCCACCTCGGTCTACCGATATCTCTCTTCCTTTTCTTTTCCTAGTAGGGTAATAACTCAAGCCAGCTACGGGTAGGAGGATATCGGCTATGCGGTAATGTTTATCGTTTGAAAATAACATCCCTGAAGTGACACCCACAAGTCTATCCATGACTTTCTAGAGCATGGCTTGTGGAATCGCACAAATTTCTTTGAGATCCGCTGCATGAGTTGATTTCAATCACGAGTCATAACTGGTAACCTGAAGTTTTAGAGAACCACACAAAACAAAAACACACGTAGACAGGTCTGGAGATCGCGTTGGCCAGGGTATTGAAGCAAATCTCGAGATAACCGGTATTCGAACACAGGCCTCAGCACATCCACTGTGTTTTGTACAATGCGTGCGGTAGTTCCATCCTACTGTAACTAGCACGAGTCAGTATCAACCCTGCACCAAATTAAGAGAAAAGTTGTTTTGCACATATTGGTCTCAGTTTATACTGACTGAATTTCTATTATCGTCTTCAAAGTAAATAAACATGAAGGAATCGGCACACCAATCAGTGATTCGCTGGCTATGAAGAGGTGTACCATACAGTTCTCGAGAGTTACTGTCACTCCAATAGCGTAGGTTTTGCTTACTTAAATGCCTGGAAATATGAAAGTGTGCCTCGTGTGACATAATCAAATGTTCATGAAAGTTTTATTTTTGATTTTTGAATTCCAATATTTCATTTCAAAAATCTACTCTTTTAATGTAATCATATTCAAAACAGTTTTTGGGCAACTTGCATTGTGTATGTATGAAAATGGAGATCTTGGTGCAAAATCTGCAGCAGAGACCTACTGGAAATCTGCGGTACCATACTGTTACGACGGTCTACTGATCGTCGTGTGGTACAGGGGACAAACAAAATACAAAAGACCAATGAAATCACTAATAACCAGCTGTAATTAATCACAAATAACAATTTGTAATCAGCTCGTACAATAATTCCAGTTAAATTTGTCCACACATAATAATGTCAAATAATAGAATTCCACACTGATTATAACACAACAGCATTTTGCTACAATTCTTCAACCACTAGTCGATTCGTACTAAGCAAAATCGTTTACGTAAGTGACTGAATTAAGCCAGATACTATGGCTTTTATAGGTTGCATAGAGGTCCAGTATGGGATTCCCTCCTTACTGCACGCCGGCCTAATTCGTATCTCAAGTGTTCTTGAACACACTGAAACCTAATTGTGGGTGGCCTTGACTAAAGCTACACTTTCCTGACTAGCGAGGGGAACGTTGTAGGTTGTTTGTTGCGGTTCTCGTTACAATATCATGCTTCCTAGCAGATGTTTTTGACTACGTGTGAAAGCAGCTCTTACCCTTTTTACATTTTGTGGTGTGCGACACTTCCTCCAATTGTTTTCTGTGTGGAGGAAGTGGTTACGAACGTCCTCACCCAGTTCAGTATTGTTGAGCGATCTGGAACTCTTCATGTCTCTAAACCCTGAAATAATTTTTGAACAGCCTTAATGTTGTTTTACACAAATCTTACTTTCAAAAAAGGTTTCTATACAAATTGCTAATTCGTAGAAACACAAATTGCTAACATATATTGTTGTGTCCTCATTCCACCCCAATTATAATTCGATCATTGTTTCCTGACACGAAATTAATGTAAGTCAATTACTTCTTGTAAATTAACAGTTTCTTATTAGCCAGTTATCAATTTGAATTATATTTACGATTCCTATTTAATATTAACTGTGTCTCCATGTGTATTGCAGTAAGTCTCAAACCCACGGCAGCGTGTGGCTCGTAAATCAACAGGGCGGTATGCAGGTGGCAGTGGAACATATGTATGCACAGTCCGTACATGTGTTCTTTGTTCCCACTGACACAATAGATTATTCTTTCACGGTTATATAAAGCATGTGTGTGTGGGGTACCCTAATCTATTTTGGTGTCTAGACAACGTGATGTTTCGAGAACTATTACAATATGTGTTACTATATAAATTTCTTCTTTATAATGACGTCACTTTTTTGTTAATACTATTTGGCAAGATTCCAAATTGTCAATAAGTGCTGTAAGAGTATTCGTTTCAATAACATCCAAATGTTAATTAATACTGGAGAGGAATTAGAGTAAAAATTGAAAGATATATCATATAGTCTAGTAATTTGAAATTTATATGAAGCAATGTTGGTATTTATGTAAATATAAATCTTTACAATGACTATCACACTTTCAAAAAACTATTGAATTATAAGGGGAAGGACGGCGTGGTGTAGTCCGTGCGAGAAAACGTTGGAGTAACCAGCTCTAGGCTATCTACACGGGACCGGAACAAACCATTTTCGTTTTAATCTATATAGAAGATGATGATGTTAATATCTTCAAACTTTTATTTAAGTAAATACACACGGCAATAAACTACGTAGTATTAGACAGTATAAAATTAAAGGAAAATGTCAGTAGCTTCAGACGCCTCAGGTGTGACATATTATAACGATAACGCTATCAAACATCCTAAAGTTTCTCCCCCCCCCAACCCAGTCAAGCAGGTGTAGCTTCAGTCACGGCCACACTCAAGTTCGTTCCAGAGTCCTCTGAAGAAAACTTTGATTACGCATTAAGTGGCGTGAAGTTAAGGATGGAAAGATTTTAGAACACTAGCTCTACGTATATAAGGGACAGAATCTGGCTTTGTGGATCAGTTCACAGTGAGCAATTTTCTTAGCGCGGATCGAGTGTTTGTCGAAGTATTGTGTGAAGTGTTATTGTGTAATAATTAGTGTGGAACTCTGTTATTTGACATTATTATTATGTGTGGACAAATTTGATTTAAATTGTTGTACGAGACTATGTTGTTGATTACAAATTGTTGTTTGTGAATAATTACAGATGGTGATTAGCGACTAAATTGGTGTCTGTATTTTGTTTTCCACCGTACCATACGACGATCAGTAGACCGTGGACCAGAAGTGCGACAGAACCGTTAATAGTGGAAATAGTGGACAGTTTGTACAAGACTAGTGTAATTTGTAATTAATTGGTAAATAATGGATGCCAAAGATTGTGAGACTGTCCCAGTCGTTTTGAGTTCAATCTAAGTGGCTTAACGTTCTAAGTCATGGCCCTTTCAGAATTTACTCGACATTTCTATCAGAATCGTCGCCCGCTATGTCACTACAAGGCAAGGTTACGGAGGTACGGGAGGTATAAATGCTGCATTTCGAAGTGGTCTAGTATGTGCCTGACGATTTTACAAGTGCCGATCGAATCGATTGTTACGGTTTAGTAGGAAGTGATTATTGTGTTGTTACGTGCGATGTGTATTAAATTGTATGACGAGCTGCTGGGCACAAATAGACGTAACATAAAAAAATATTTCGACACCAATAACTGTGATACTTACATTGAATCCTATTAATAAGGAATAATAGAAAATAATTAGTACTAAGTTTCAGTGAGCAGAATCAGCATTAATTTAGTTTAGTAAAATAAAGATTAGCGTCTTTAAGTGTAAACAATTAAGCCAGCCAGCGGACTAGAATCAATGTCGATGCATCAATCAATGTCGGTTTACAAAATCTATTACATACTACATGCTACCATAAACTCATTAATTGTAATAAACGTTTTTGTGTCACATAAATGAATAAACTTAGTTCATTTTCTTTTCTGTCTACAGTGCTACAAACTTCGTGTTCCAGAGGCGCTTTAATTATTAATTAATTAGTTTACTTCAAAGAACAAAGGGCTTGTCCTCTCGAAGCATGATGTCGCCGACGATGTCGTGCAGGGCCCTGTCGTAGAGACGTATTTCCTGGCTACCCTCACGAGGTGTCAGCCTCCGTCTCTTTAAGTACGTGCAGGTTACATTGGCGAATGAGAGTTTCCTGGAAAAAATCAAAAATTGCCGGTATTCTTTAACCGAGCCGATGCTTGGCATGTCAAGTCCCCACCAGCACAAAGGGCAGATTTGAAGAAAATTGCCTGACTCTGCTCACCCAATTACAAGCTTGGACCCCAATAGCTGACTGACCAAAAAAAGGTCGACAGGCTGAGTACTGAATAGTTTTGTAAACAAAGTTGGGGGGTTTGTCGAAGAACAACAAAAACAAACCTCAGACGATTGCACTACCAACCCGATACGATACGTCACGGACGCATCATTGTTTAGATTAATAATAAAAACGACATACTCGTTGGGGATGCCGAATAACTGCAACAGTGTTAATCAGTACAAAACTACAGTAAGTGCATTTATTGTTGTTTAATAGGCAAATTCATCTCGAATCGTCGTATAAGAATGCCTATGTTGATTTCTAGCTAATATTTGTGTCTAACCGAAGACTGTAATTGATATCTTCACTTTTTTATAAATTATTCTGTTTCCACTGTACAACAGAACGATCCGTAAGACAGTCGTAAAATATTCAAATATAGTTTGGTCAAATATATATGTTAAGACACTGCAACCTTTCGGTTATAGCAATACTACGTTTTTGTCTCTTTTTATTCGTGATATTTGTATTTTATAACGTTAAAGTATTGACTAAATTATTTAATAACCAAAATAGCCTTTTCAGCTGTGTGCTTACAGGTTGCATGTATTTTTACTTTTTTCCTACAATGCATTTCCAAATGAAGGACACGTCTTCTACGAATAAAGATGCTTCATTTTGTTCTCGGAGGAACATGATAAATTGTTAAGTGTTTGTTTGCAACACTTGGGCTTTTCCTAATGCGTGCAGAAATCCTACCAACAAGGTTGTTAGTTTGGATGAAGTGAGGCCTGGAAGAACGAAGAGAACAAGATGACATGGAAATTTTTTTAGGCGATTTAATTACGGCTGGCACCGCCTCTCGCATCCTAGCTTCCACTGGCGCCGGTTTAAACAGTCCTGTTCTGTAAGTCTTCTTGCATTCATTGCGTCTTCGACGTCCATTTTCCATGAATGTTTAGGTCTTCCTTTTTTTTATTCGGTAGGGTGGAGTCCATTCCCATACCTTCCTTGTCCACCTGTCATCCGATATTCTTTTTAGATGTCCAAACCAATTAATTCTTCGTGCTTCTAGTTTTTCTGTAATGTCAAGGTCGGAACCCATCGCTTGTCTTATCTCTACATTTCTCACTCTATCTAGTCTTGTTAGTCTACAGCACCTCCTCCAGTAATCCATCTCCATAGCTCTTGTTTTGGATTTATTTCTTTTATTAATTTCCCACAGTTCTGCTCCATGTAAGGCTATAATTTTACCTATAGTTTTATATATTCTGATTTTATTGGTGTTTTGTTATTCGTGGACTCGAAAGCGGACTGTTTAATTCTTTTTTTGCTGTCTTAGCTTGTCCTATTCTTACTTTTGTTTCTTGGTTGCTGTCACCATCCAATGTCATTGTTACACACAAATACTTGAAGTTTATAATATTTTTTATCAGTTTTGTTCCTAATTCTAGGTCTTGACGTTCACCGCCTACTATAAAGTACTCAGTTTTTTAGGTATTTATTTTGAGTAACATGGAAGTAACACCAATAAATAGGAAGTGTAATGGTCAGGAAAGCCAAGTCCTTTAAATTTTGTATTGGATAACGAAGTAAAAATTAAGTAAACAATACTGACTGCCTGTGTCTAAATTTTTTTTATAAATAAGGAAAACTATATAGAGAAATTATATAGAGCAAAAAAAAAATGTTTCGGCCTTGCTTGTGAGAGAGAGAGATAGAGAGAGAGAGAGAGAGAGAGACAGAGAGAGAGAGGGTAAAAACCAGATGAGTAGGCCTACATTTATACGGATTTTATATTTATTGGTTTCACAATATAAATTCTTTCTTCTCCTTCTTCCTCTGACTCTACATCCCTCTATGAGATTTTGCCTCCTCAACAACCCTACACCATCTCCTTCTGTTCTCTGCAACAATCTTCCATCCTCTGATCCTCATGGTCCACAGGTGCTCCTCAACACACTCCATCTACCACTTTGTCGGTTTTCCTCTGAGTCTGGACTCTAAGGGTATACATTCTGTAAAAGCTCTCGTATTTCTGATCTTCTCAATTCTATAAATATGTCCCGGCTATCTAATTCTTTGAGACTTTATAAAATTTATTATGTTTTCACTGTTTATTATTGAATCGAGTTCAAGATTCATGCGGATCCGTCAAGTGCCATCTTGTTGCACTACTGGCCCAAAACGTTTCCTCAGTATATTACTCTCTAATAGTTCATCTCATTCAAAAAGATCTTCTTCATGTTTCTTCTCCATAGTCCATGTCTCAAAGCTGTAAGTCATTACTGGTCTTATCAGGCTTTTATAAATTTTCCGTTTACAATTATGACTTAGGATCCTACAGCACAATAGTTTCTTGTCTGCAAAACACGCTGTTTTCCTTTGCTTGATTTGACTTTCTCGCTGTTCAAATTGTCTTTTCATTTAGCAGTGACCTTTCACAGTATAACTGCTAACTGAAATTGTTTAATTATTAGGCTGCACATAAAACATTTTTAACTTTACTTACTCTACACCTGTACTTGAAAAAAGCAAAATTTTTCTGTTTGTTTTATCGAAATCAGTCGAACCGTTCTGATTAATTGTGGGCACTACCGGGCTGTTTTCTACGTGTTTTAAACCCGCACTCCGTTAGACGTACAAATGAAAAATTTTACAATTTTTTTGTAAAATATATAAAAACACTTGGTAAGTTTCACAGATTGTATTTACTCTGACAGCTGTTTCGACCTCTTAAGTCATTGTCATAGAGATGAATGAAGGCTAAACACAGAATTTAAGGTGGACATCTGGTTAAGGCATGTGTTAGGGAGCATGTGCGAAGGGTGAAGATGTAGAGGGGGTTGCAGGAGCTAAGAGAAAATCAAGTGTCTGTAAAAACTAAATATAACCTGAATGTAAAATATAAAATTAACTAAACTAAATATAATCTGTATGCAAAATATATAATTAACTAAACTAAATAATAGCTTTTATTAAAGGGGATACACAGAATTATTCAGTTGTTAAATTTTTGTTATTTTTTATTGCTTTTTTAATTTCTAGAATTTCCAACAAATCAATTTATTTACCTTTTTTTATGTTGTGGAGTAGTGTTATGTTTTTTTTATCTATGATGTGATTGTGTTGTATGCAATGATCTGCAAAACCTGTGTTGACTGTATTGGTTAAAATCGCCTTCTTATGTTCAGGAATGCGATATTTCAGAGCACGGCTACATTGCCCGATATAAATAGGTCGAAACAGCTGTCAGAGTAAATAAAATCTGTGAAGATCGAAACAGCTGTCAGAGTAAATAAAATCAGTGAAACTTACGAAGTCTTTTTATATATTTTACAAAACCTTTGTATTAATATGTTTCATCAAGTCCCCAACGAGTCATCAATTAATATCGTGAAAATTTTTAATAAACTTTTTATGAAAATTAAAAAAAAAATTTAATTAAACAATCTGTGTCTTCATCTTTACATTATTTTAGTTTTACGTAAAAGAAGAGACAGTTTCCAGGAAAAGGGATCACTATTGTCTTTTACTGTTTCCAGCAAAACAACGCGCGTCTACGTTTCCTATCCAGTAGATATATTTTCATAACTATTGTCACTGGCCTGTTCTCGGACATTCTTTCTACATCCGCATATAACTCTAGTTTATTGATTGAACCCATTAGATTCATTTTTCAACGCCGTAGATTTTGTCTATGTTACCACTTCTCTCCCTATCGAAACACCATCATCAACAATCATCAATATCACCACTACCATCTTCACTCAGAAGTGCAGATTTTAGTTTACTTATTCCAAAACTCTGCAGTATGACACCCTAACAATATCTATCCCCTCACTGGACACATGCTTCAAGATTCCTACTGTCATTTTGACATTTACCATTCTTCAAAGTTTTCACACCAACTCATCATGTTCTCTCTAATTGTCTTTCACAACGATTTGATTTTTAGTTTTCTTTTAACGTAATTATTCTTTTTCCGTAACAGTGTTTACTGTTATATACATATTTTTTTTTAAATGAAACATTTTATTTCGCATTAACAACTTTCAATATGTATATAAACACGTTTACATGATGTTTGACATAACGGTCAGGTTTCTAAAAGTTTTATAAGACGTAATTATACGAAAGTGGCCTCCACAGAGTATGAAAATGTTAAAGTTTCAGTCGAGTCCGCGGCGTATTACAGCTCTCGAGAGCAAAGTAATGTCAACATAATGTATCCCTGGTAACCAATATATATTATCAACCTTCCAGTAAACCTTAACACAAAATAAAATGTAAGTGTTTTGCTGCTTTCATGAAAAAAGACACTTAAAAGATACTACTTTTCAATATATGCCGTATTTAGGAGAGTGAAATTAAATATAAAACTTCAAATAAAAGTATTTTACGAATATAAGTTAAATACACTTCAAAAACTGCTGACTTGCAGCTGTTGTAAGTAAAGTTTTGAAATAAAGGCTGTAGGTAAACAAGGATCATTGTGTGTTTACAGTAATAATAATAATGTTGTGCCCAGCACATTCCACGTTATGATTTTATATATAGTTTTAAATGAGGATTCTACTCATACTCAAACTACTCAATGTATTATTTTATTTTATCTTAAGAATTATTTTAAGGAACAAACTGAGCGATTGTGAGGAAGTGTGCTGACCATTTTTATCGTGGCACGTGTAGCGAGTTATTAAGCAGGGAAGCTAGGAATTGTTTACTCGTCAGTGTTTGCAAACG
Organism: Magicicada septendecula; assembly: GCA_034769895.1. Taxonomy (NCBI): domain Eukaryota; kingdom Metazoa; phylum Arthropoda; class Insecta; order Hemiptera; family Cicadidae; genus Magicicada; species Magicicada septendecula. Next base: position 470,164,888 of record CM068371.1, read on the forward strand.
AATTCCGCTTTGGTTCACAAAAATCAATGTCAAATTGTCCCCTCGTGTGACCTGATAAGTTTCGAGACAGTGCAGAGTCAAGTTCTGATTGGCTGAATTTTGGGCGTTAACTCATAGAGACTTTTGCGTCACGCAGGGTATAAAACTGACGAGAGCACTGGGAAGTACACACTCTCTTTTTTCACTTGTTCACTTTTTGGCGTCCTTGCGGACTATCCATGCATCTTCTGTCTACGATGGAGCCACATCTAAAGCGTAATTACAAGTTTGTTTTTGTTTTACTTAGTTCAAACTTAAAGCATTAATCGATTTTGGATAATGAATTATTTATACTCAGAAGTGCTCAGTAGTGTTCTAAATTTGTTAAGGAATATGTATAATTGACATCTTAATCATTTATGCCTAATATAAAGCGGTATTTCGGTACACATTCCAAAATATATTTAGTAAAGCTTTTATAATGATTTAATAAAGAATAGTCAGTAATAAAGAATGTTTTCTTTATATATAATGTTATGTCTTAATGAAAACACTCAATAGAATTATTGTGAGGAGAGTATGTCATTTCAATTATTGTTATTTTGTTCATTTGTATTGTCATTATTATCATTTGTTCATCAAGATAAAACTTGTTAACGAACGTAGTTACTCTAATGAATTACAGAAATATTATTAATCTAAGTAAATGCCTTATTTAATAACGAGGCATTCCCACGGCTATCTATCCGCACGACTGGTGCTTTCACTTTGTGATGCCCCAGCCCCGGGCGTTATAACAATAACAAAAATAATAACAATAACTATAATAACAACAGTAATGACAATAGTAAAAATGCTGCCAATTAATTCAATCCTACGGTGGAGTCTTAAATATGTTGGCCTCGTAGAAGCTAGCCAACTGCTTTCAGTCTTCAGCTGGTCAAGAGGTAACTGAGTCTTGACGAAGATCTGTGGCCTCCTGTAAAACACACTACAACCCACGGTGAGATAAATCGTGCCAGTGGGTTGCTGGCTCAACATTAGTGATTCTCGAAGGGCCTCCGGGCACCACAAAGCATCTTGTTTTATACACAGTTCCAGCTGCAGTACTCGAAGAAACTGTTTGATAGTGTCACATAGGAATTATTGGATTGATGTCTCTATTAAAAATCCCCGTATAGAGAAAAGCCGTCCTTTGTTGGTGAAGAGGCGGAGGGATTGCACACTTGTAGATACTGTGAGGTTAGGTTAGGTTATATACTTGATTGTCAAGAGGAAAAAAGTGTGGACTTGACAAAAGTGAATCTCTTTATACTTTAAAAAAGCAGTAACTGCTTGTGCTGGTTCAGCTGTGCCGGACATAATGAAACGGCTGTTGGCCTATTGATTGAGACCGTAACCGACCAGAAGGAGCGAGTGACGCACTCTGGCAACATAGGCATTGAAATGAGTCCCTATCCCCATGCCACTCTAAATACCACAGTAGTGAAATGGTCCGTGACTTAGTGAAATGCGCTAAGGAACCAAAGACGTCTTTGTTAGTCACCAACCCGCCATATTTATAACAAAGGTAATAATAAAAAGAACTCAAGAGTTTAAGCACTTAGATGAGATTCTGACCCAGAATACCGATGAGGAGAAAGGACGACTGAAGAAATAGATATAAAGTAAGAGACAGCCATACCAGAAGATACACAATTACAAATCACAGTCCTCCCAGTTCTGCCAGTTCTGCTAGGCCATATTCAGGCAATGCAATATGATAGCCAAACAGAAACGTTTATATGTAACAGAGACAGTAGATCGTAAAGGAATCTGTGAACTGGTAAAGAAATCAAACACATCGAAAGTACCTCCTTGCTACCAAGGAAAATATCAGGAAACGAAATTAAGTTTAATTTGAGATGAAAACAAGAGATGAATGAAAAGTTTTAGAAAATTTCGACCACAATGAAGGAAAAATAGATGGCTGTCTATGGTCAATATACAAAAACAAAACCATAAATGATAATAGCAAACTTATTATTTGCCAGCAAAACAGTAATAACCAAATATTATATGTAAAATATCAATGAGTATTTATAAAAATGTGAAACCAGAAAAATAAGTTATAATTTGTAAAAAAAAAGTCAAGTGTTCAGAAAAATATTTTGAAATAAGGAATCAGTCCAGACAGAAGAAAGAGGGTGTTATTTGTAGAAGAAAAATGATTCAGAGAAGGACGGAATACTGGAGAAAAAGAAGGTAACATAAAGACAACTAATTTGGTTAATGCAAAATATATATTAGCTGAGACAAAATAAGGGAAGAAATAACAATAACAATAATAATAATAATAATAGTAATAATAATAATAATAATAATAGTAGTAATAATAATAATAATAATAATAATAATAATGCTTATATTCATCATGATTATCATAACGATAATAATTTAAGAGGGAGAAGAAAAAGACGATTACAAACATAATGATAGAAATAATGATTAAGATAATTAGGTAGTAGTAGAAATAAGTTTAATGCAATGTTTGAGCTTATATTATCAAAATGCAATTCGTTCTTGCTCTTCCCGTGTAGGCTATACATTTTCTTAATATCTGTTTACCTAAACATCGATTTTCAACGAACTTTGACGTCCTGTAACTTTTAACCTTCATCGTTAACGTCTATATTTCTCCCAATAATCCTCTCTTTCGTGTCCCTGTTGACGCCTTTTCTCCAGCGTTGGTTGTCCCCCATTGTTCGGTCTCGCTGTTAGCTTTTGTCATCCTCTGTTACAGACCATACCCGCCAAATATGTTTAAACAAACTTTCCAATATGGGTTTCAACAATACAAAAGTTGATTGATTTTAAGTGCACGATATAATTACAGAAAGTAGGTTTCTGTACAATGTTACAGTGTTATAGGTACTGTCCAGTCCCATTTTGCCATAATATGTCTACTGCTTCCCACAAACAATATAATACGAAACATGCTAGCAGATTATTAATCGCTTAGCGGTAACATCACGCAATATCGAGTTACATGTTACACTCATTTCTCAGAATATTGTTATTTAACACACCAGGGACATTTGATATTGACCTCCGACTGAACAATGTACACAGCCTGGTTGGTATGGCAACAGTGTACATGCGAAGCAGCAACGTGATCCTATTAATTGTTACTCGTAAATCCCCGCTTTATTTTGTTCATACATATTTTAATATTGACGGTCGAAAACATGAGCTTGCTATTGCTTATTCCCTTATTTGTCGCGTCCGACTAATTGCCAATCGATGGGAAGGTAGAAGCTTATTAGTCTTATTAGTCCGGTCACTGCAGGGTCAAGCGAGGCAATGTCCCCAACGGACAGTCGCGTGGACAGTTCTCGTCCGACCAACCACCGTCGGGCAATAGTTAGTGGGACAAGGAGGGGTACTGAGTCGTTGACATTACTTTACTAAATATACTACCTCTCCGCCGGGACACGCCGTTACGGTCCTAATTTCCGCCGTGTAGGGGAGACTTTGCGTACTCTAGTGTATTCCAGGGATGTTCAGACATAAGTCTAAATGAAGTTCGCGTGTTTTCTGTTGGCGGGGGTTGAAGACCAGAACACGTCGAATCAAGTTCGGAAAAGAGCTCTTTCGTCTCATCGATATGTATATGGGTTGGTTACACAGATCTGTAAAACTAAATTTCGCGAATGGAATCAATGCTTAGCTAAGTAGTTTGGCTGCAGCGCTTTTCAACGAAAGCCTATAAAAATGCAAAATATTAAGAGACGATAATATAGGAATGTAGAACAAATATGCATTTAAGTTTTGTATACACCAAAGTGCTCTTCTATGATTCTATATCTGTTTACCAGCTAATTGGGTATTAACTTTCGAAGTGTTCTTGTAAATATATTTTCTTATTCTTTTTATACTAAGTTACGAGGGTCAGTTGAAAAGTTCGTGGAGCGACATCAATTGCTCAGTGGTAGAAATTAAATTATTTGTGTGCTGCAAGACGTATATATTTTGCGTACACACCTGTTAATTTCCAGGTATATAAGTCAATTTATTAAGTTTTTACAATCTGTTTAAATTTTCCTGTCACGCGTGTTTTTAAAATTCACAAAATCAAGAATCATGATGTGATGAATTCTCTGTTACAACGTTTCTAGCACAAACGAAAATGTTATACCGGTGGATTATCCTAAGATAAATTACCACCAAAATATACTACTTGTTCGAGTGGCAAAACTGATAGTATGTGTAGGTAGTTTACTGAGTTAAGAATTAGAACTCAAAGATGCTAAAAATTTAAAGTATATTTATTCCAACAAAAGTTCCAATGTAATTACTCTTCGATATTTCTAAATTAATCTCAAGCTACTAGTTAACTGTATCTTTTCCAATTTATTACTTTCATAAAAACTATTAATCTTTAAATTATTATTAATACAGAATATTACTAACGTGTCCTTTTCTTCACACGTCCAGGTATGTGTTACGCACAGCAACACTCTGGAGTAGGTGCTTTACCTCACTTTACGCTTACTTTATATACCTAATCTTGTTTACAAAGTTGAAAGTGAAACTTGTTTACAAAAGCGGCTCTGTACCAATTTGACGAATTTACTAATTATTCCTTTCTCTACGTTATGAAACTAGTCTACTCAAATATACTCATTAACCCAATTCTAAAACATATTTAATTACAAGAATACAATATTTAAATTATACAACAAAAATCAAAACAAAATCTTAAATGTGTTAGGAAATACTGCGTCTTTAAAGGCAACGGGTAGTGGGGCACACTCGAGTTTAAACGTGGTCGTACAAACACTGAAGACGATCCCAGCAGTGGACGTCCAAAAAGTGCAACAAAGAATGACATTATTGAAACAATTTCATACGGCGTTGGAAGACCGCAGATTGAGAAGTGTATGACGTTGCTGAAAACATAGGCTTCTCATATGATCCTGTGCATCATACTTTAACTTAGGAACTTGGTGTGAGAAAGCGTTGTGCAAAATGACTGCCACATCTGGGATTGTTGCATTTCTTGAGCGCCCAGTGGGTGCATCTTCAAGTTGGGAACATCTTCAATGCTCATACGACCACGTTTAAGCTCAAATGCCTATTTACAAACCGTCGGTTTTGAAGAAATTGCAGCATCTCCTGGCACATTTAAAATTTCTTTGTGAGTTTACGTTAACGCTAAACAACTTTTAACAAACCACAACTTTTAATCACACCACGTTATTTGATTTTGCCCATTTTTCAAAAAAACGCATGACACGTCAATATTAAACAGCTTCTAAAGGGTTAATAATTTGATATATAGATTTGGAAATTAACAGGAGTTCACATAAAATACCAATCTTGCAGGGCACGACAAATTTTAGTTTTACCGGTAAGCTACAGATGTCGCTCCGCGAACTTTTCATCTGACACTCGTCTATAAGAAAGACTATCTTTTAGAACTAGTATACAGAATTGAGTTAAAACGTTCTCATGTAACATTGCAAATTGATTTGTCGTCACAGCTATAATTAAATTTATCAGTTTCTTTTTCCAATACGTTAAGTGGAGTCAGGTGGGCGACTGATTACACAAGTGGCAATCACCCCACTTGCTATTATTAACTTGCGGCTATAAGGGTTGCCGTTGAAGTCAACTGTGGTGTTTGTGTGTGTGCGTGGGCTGTCCGCTCTAACTACAGAGTTTCTATGTACCTATTCACGTCATTTGATTTAACCCACCTATATTTGAGATAGCCTTTAGGGTTACAATAGTTTGTGAGCAACAATTTGTGTTCACAAATTTAGCTCCTAATGATACGACATATAGAAACTGGTGCTAAAGTAATGATAGCAAAAAATGGCGACAGAATCAAAGCAAAATCCAAGGACGTGGATATCCGAATGGAACCCAGGAGGCTCAAATTTGGCATCCTCAGAAGTGATGGTTTCTGGAACAAACTCATCTCTTTAAAATCGTCAAAGGCGGTAGATGAAACACGTTAGTCGTAATAATTTCTCTTATTTTTTTAACCTTAAAATTATCAGAGTTTCTTATATTCTAAAATATCAATTACTTATATTTCTTATATATCAAAATACTTTATATGCCGTACGCATAAAACTAGACAAAAATTGTTTGTAAAGTTAATTAATTGCTACTGAAAGTTTTCACATGAGAACATAAATTTTGTTCTTACGGCAATAAATTAGGCAACGTGTATGAGATATAGGGTATTTGGTCTGCGGAGCTATACAATTATTCTCAACGCATCACCCGGAGATTAGTAGATTCTTCTCAAACTTTGGCAAAATACAAAATATCTGTCTTTTTCTACCTGCCATACAAGGACCACATGTCAATTTTAATTCTTTACTGTTTGTTGTTTTATTTTTCTCAATTATTTTTTCATCTTTTCACTGTGTCTCTTCTTTCTGTCTTCAGTTCACTGCTGAAACTGCATTTCTCTCTCTTCTAACATGGACTACTTCCATTTTTAATACTTTTTCCCGAAAAAACTCCTCTTTCAATTGCTTTTTCTGCGTGTATATTATTTTTTCTAAATTCTTTTGGTCTTCTTTAATCCGACTCGATTTTGGCTTCTACCCCACAGATATTTGAAGATTTGCTTTGTCAACCTATTGTCGTCTATCGTATATAAATGTCCAAAAAATAATAGTCTTTTTTTCTCATTGTTTCTGTTATATTATCCATACTTTGATATATTTCATCATTGCTTCTTAATTTCCAGCCTTCTGAAGTTTATCGTGGGCCTAATATTTAAAATGTCTCTGTTTATTTTTAACTGTAACTTTAGTTGCAATTGCCGATTTAATCTGTTGTCACTTATCTGTTTCGACTGGATAACACGACCCCACGAGGGTGAGGGTCTGGGAGCTTCGGCTCCCTGGGGGCACACATAGGACGAGCCTATACCGCCATTTCCGATGGCTCGGACTTGCCCTCCCTCCCCACCTGATACCCCCCACCTCATCGTTGGCCCGGGGGTGTACCGGCGAAGTCGACTGGAATTTGGGCTGACTAGCCGGACCATGGTGGGTGTCATGCAAACGGCAACCAGGGCTGCCTAGTCCCTGGCCAGTACCCGCACTAGGCAACCACCCCTGGCACTTAGGCAACTAGCTTACATCATGCGGTGAAGCCTAGTTGGAGAGGTAGGCACGCGATACGCCACTGCACGGTGGAGAGGCTCCTGCAGGGAAACACCACGTTGGGACAAAGACCCACCAGATGGGCCCGGGCTAAGGGCCGGGATGGTTGTGGGTTGAGCCTTACCGCTGATTACCGGTGGCTCGTCTCCTTCCAAAAACCCCACCACCTTGGCGAACGCTGTTTTTCGGGGCGGGGCTATCCGTTTTTCGGCAGCATCAGTGCTGATAATCATGATAAAGCATACGTCCACCGTTAGGGGAGACTGCGCTGCTGCAAGCCTGTACCTGACTTGAGTGTGGTGGCTGGTTCCCATCGTTCGAGTGTCATCGGGTACCGAAACTTCGCCTTCCCGAGGCCCCCGCTGGACAACGTTGCATTTTGGGTGGCCATTCGCTGTCTCACTCAACGCAGCGGCTAAATCTCTTAGTCTCCTCCTACTGAGTAAAGGGCTCCAGACCCGCTCGCGGACATCTCCAGTTGACGGAGAGCGGGGATTTTTCTGAACTTCATTTCCGGGTTTTGGCAGCGCTACATAGTAGATGGAAATGGCTGGCTTCTTAATAAGGCTTGCCCCCGAGGGAAAAGCAGGTGGTAACACCGCCCGATGTTACATGTATAATCACGAGATCCGTGTAGCCGTGGTGAAAGTTTATAAATTAAAAACAATATTTTTTTTATTAATTTAAAATAAAACATTCCGATCAAAAAATAATTATACCCTAAAATTAGTTTTACTTACGTGTGACGTTTGAAGAATATTGCTGGGGAACGCAAGAACGCTGACGACTATTATGGTTATAATTACTACAATAATACAGTACTTACAGAACTAATTTCTGGTCACAGTCTAGCACCCAATTATCGTGCGTATAATTTAGCGTAAAAAGTATTTTGACACCAGCAGATTTACACATTAGAATGGAACACGTATTTGTCTTACTTAAGGAGACAAATTTCACTACGATTCCCAGTTGTAAAGAAGGAATTCTTTAATTAACATATGGTGAGATGCCGGTCCAACATTCACACTGACCTGAGTGCTCAACTAATTTACATCAAACCGTATTTCATAACAACACGGCGTTGCGACACATGTCTTCGTTAATTATTGAGTCAATTGCAAATTTAAATATAAAATATACAAACGAAGCTTTTGTAATTTATTTATTTCTGTATATGTACATTGTACATCATAAAAGAAATCATAATTTCGACGAAACCGAAACATCGAAGCAGAATAATGGTTGTATGCTTAAAAAATAAGATTTCTAGACTGCGGGGAACCGAAAGTGTGGAAACAAACCTTTATTTCCAACAATCCCAATGACGTCATGCAATCATGACCTCTCGCAATGACGACGTCATACAGCGTGGCGGTAAATAAATTGTTGCAGAAAGTTTCAAACGATGTCCAGCTGAAAGACATTATCATGTCAAAAATTATGATTATTAAAATTATCATATTACACAATTATACTATTTACATTTATTACATATTTATGTTACGTTAGGTAAGTTTCAGGCGATCTATGGGACACTCAAACGTATTTTTAGAAACAAGAAACTTTGAGATACAAAACAAAAGTTGTACAAAGTTACGGCAATTCCTGTACTTTCCTACGTGTATCAATTATGGGCAATACCAAAAAAAAACAAGACAGTAAAATACAGTCATAAAAAATGGCGCTTTTAGGGCGACTTAAAAGGTGTCCTAAACTTGGCCATATAAGGATTGAGACCATAAGAGAAGTCTTACAAGGCTTCAACTTGAATAAAAAATTAGAACATTACAAACAACGGTGGAAAAATCACTTAGCAAGAATGTCTGATTTCCGACTGGCAAAACATGTGTGGATATAGAAACCTACAGAACACGGGTGTGTGGGTAGACCCAGGAAGAGATAGCTAGAGGATTTTTGAAGGTAAAGTAGGCAATACCTTAGAAATTCCGTGTCCTTAAGATGATGATGATATTTATTACATATTTAAAACGTTAGAGAGCGATGTAATGTGTCTGGGCAGGTCACGGTTGGTAGACAGCAAAAGGCACTCAGATATCTACGAATTAGTCTTGAAAAAATAAGCAGCCCCGGACCGAGGTGGCAGCATTTCCAGTGTTTGGACGCGGGGGTGATCTATGGCAAGATCATACCCATTAAAAACCACATAGGCCCTATGTCTATGCTGCGACATAACGAGTAAATACTGTCATTAAATAAGCATTGACCCGTGCTGTCTTGCTCGTATAGGGGTTGGTTCTCGAAAGCTAAATGAAGATCAGCCCGAAGAGAAGCCAAGGGGCAGATTAGGCTCCTGGAAGTGTAGTGATAGGGACTGGTCTGGAAGATGGGTGCTCCTACTGAATCCCCTGGTCCTCCCGCTTGGGGGTTAAGAACATACGGCTGATTACCATGTCTTGTAAAAGTTGTGTTATTATTATTAATAATAAATTAAACTTTTTTTATAAGAATATATTACAATGTTTTGATAGCTTAAATTATCACCATCAGGAGTCAAAAATTAATAAAATTCTCCATTAACTGAGTACTTGTAAAAATTATATAGTTGCAAACAACTCGAAGAATAAAACCAAACCGAAGAATCGCAGACGGGAGAACTAATAGGAAGAATTCGAGGAAGACTTAGGGAAAGATAGCCGAATGAAGTAGAAGATGATTTGAGTGGTATAGATGTGAGACACTAGCGAAAATTGTGTGTGGTGAGAAGATGAAATGAAAGAAAATCATTCAACAGGTTGAAATCCACACTGGTTCGTGACGTCAGAAGGACACCTACTTCCGACATGACAGAGCGGCTGCGACCATTCATAATGATACTCAAACGCTATCCAAGTAATAATGAAAATCATTCTAGTAGGATGACTTTACACAAACACACACATGTTGCTTGTGAATCAGTGGACACTAAAATATAATGTGCGGTGCAACAAAAAATACATAGGATTCACTTCAAGATCCCTTAAAATACAGATATCTTGAACACACCAAACATTCTCAACCTTCAAATCCGAACTCAACAGTAGCCAAACACATAAAACAACAGTCTTGTGAGTATGGTTCAATACAGCAACATTTAACCGTATTGAAAACATGCAGTGATGAAATAAGATCTAATATATATGAACAGTACCGAACATACAAACATACGAGGGTAGGCTGAAAAGTAATGCACACATGCTTGTAGAACACGAACAAAAAGAAATAGTAAGATGGGGCAAAAAGTAAATAAAAGTACATTTCCTTAGCTTCAAAATTATATATTTATTTTTCAACATAGTCGCCGTTAAGTCTAACACATTTCTCCCAACGCGTAACAAGTTTTCTTATCCCGTCACTGAAATATTCTTCCGAGTTTTCTCGAATCCAGGACGTGACAGCTGCCTTCACCTCATCGTCCGAAGTGCAATGATTACCCTTGAGTAGAGGAAAAAAAAATAGAAATCGCAAGGCGCGAGATCAGGGGAGTAGGGAGGGCGTGGAATCGGTTCACACTTCAGGATTCGCAGAGCCTCTTGGGTTGCGCGCGAGGTGTGTGGACGAGCGTTGTCATGTTGCAAGATTATTAGCGCCAGGCTGCCTCTAACCCGACAAATATGGTTTGCGATACGCTTTTGAGTGATTCGCCGGTCATTTTGAATCAAATCGTCGATGAGTTTGCGATGTTCATCGTCTGTGGCAGTGATCGAACGTCCGCTGCGTTTTTCGTCATCAATTACGGGTTTTCCAGGCTCGCAACCACGAACTTTTATTATCCATCGATTCACAGTAGACCTATTGACAGCATCGTCACCATAAACAGCCTTTAAACGACGATGAATCTCATTAGGAATCACATTTTCAGCAGTTAAAAATTCGATAACCGCACCCTGTTTAACTCGCGTTGACATAGCACTACAACACATCTCCATACTTCTGCTACTTAAAGCGTACTGTTGTACGAAACTCCTTCAAACTGCGCATGCGTTTGGAGGGGGAATGTTACTCCCGAATGCCACCAGGTGCGCTTCTGTAGGTAATTTTGTTCGTGTTCTACCAGCATGTGTGCATTACTTTTCAGCCTACCCTCGTATAAAAGAAAGGGCCACAAAATCTATTGAACATCATGACTGACTTCTTACATCGTATCACATTTGAAATATTGCAAATGAAAAATTAACATACAGTAATCAGCTGATATAATATTTAGAACGGAATGCAAACATAAACACTCTGTAACAAAATCAGTTATCGAGAAACCTGCAACACCGACGTACGTATCACGTTCATTAATCAATGTCTACGAATTCTTTTTTGTAAATAGTGGTTGTTTTACGATATTGTGACCGCAAGTGCACTGTATATGACCTGACGATGGTCTATGACCGAAATCGATCGTGTTTAAGAATATGAGTATTTTTGTACTTTATTGCAAATCATATGTATGTTACCTTTAGACTATGAACAGTAAATACACTACAATAGAAAATTTAGATTATAGGTACCGTTAGTAAACAATAAGTGGGTGTATATTATAAGTACATCACATTATCATTACTGAAATTCTTGTTCAAAAGTTTTGCATCACGTTGCATCCTTCACCGTATAACTCCTCTGCGTTTCATTTGCAAATTATTTTGCTCTAAGGTCAACGTTTAATCTGTCAACTTCCTCGTACGTCACTTGCCTTTCAAGTGATGAGATCTTACCGAAAGCTATGTATTCTCCTTTTGCTCACGTGTTCATTTCAGCGTATACTTGAGCCTTTATTAGCTATAATGTTCTCTCCTTTTCAGGGTTTATATTTCAAAATATTTCGTTATTCAATGTTCCAATTTTTTTATTTGACTCTATGCCTATTTACACTATACAGAAATCGGTTTACAAATATTTGCAGATTTTCTTTATTTATTCTTGTCAAGCACATTGGTTTGCCCATGATAGGTTTATTAGAAGGCCTTAATTTTAAACGTGGTAATACTGGAACCTGCTGATATTTAAGCCCGACTAGACGATCTCTTAATTTAATTATTCAATAATCAAATCGCGTCGTTTTTAATTGTCGGTTAACCCCAAATTTATAATTCATATTTTTTTTGCCAACTAAAAGTTTATTAAGTAGAATACCGTTATATTATTTAAGAAATATAATAATGAACTCATTCATATGATACGAATACAATAATTTAAACAAAATTTATTAGGCCTACCACTAATTCACTAATTTCTTCAACTTAAACGTATAATACAAAGTGCATACACACCTATAATTTAGATTAAGCTATAAATAGGCTTACTAATGATTTTAGTAATGCTACGAAAATTAATCAAAATATAACATGTTTACTTTAGCTATTTTATTACACTATGCTTATAGGCCTCAGACGCAACGTTGCCACGTTTAATATTCCGGCCTTCTACAAGAACCGGCCATGGCTTGCCGCATAAATCATTTCCATTCTTATTTATGCATGCTTGTGTGTGTGTGCGCGCGCGCACGTGTTACAACCATTTATTTTATAATATATTTTAAGCTGTTTGTATTTTTATTTAGATGAAAATGATAAGCTTTACACCCTTGCAAAAAGTACTTTACATAATTTTAATAGTTACTTGTACGAATGCATTTCCTCATACCTTATTCATTTTCACCACTGTATATTTTATGCACGTAAGTACAGATTGAGTAAACAGTACATATAACCAGTACCAAAATCAAAAGGCCTTATGTTCTCTGCAATTCAGGGATGTATGCAAAAAATTATTGATTCAGTTTGAATTTACGGCAGTTATCGTTCGTCATAGACAAAATTACCCTTGTTAAAACATAAAACGTTGCTGGTAAACTACCCCTTTCTCTTAACGTATCTTCACCAAAATCAATAGACTTTGAGTCCTCTATAATTCATGGCTGTATGCAAAATATTATTTGATTCTGTTTGAATTTGCTGCTGTTGTGTGCTGTATGCGTAAAATTATTTTATTCTGTTTGAATATGCGACAGTTATCGTTCGTCATAGAAAACATTACCCTTGTTAAAACATAAAACGTTGTAGGTAAACTACTCCTTTCCCTTAACTGATCTCCACCAAAAACAACAGGTCTTGAGAACTTTACAATGCATGGCTGTATGCAAAACATTATTTGATTCTGTTTGAATTTGCGTCAGTTATTGTTTGCCATAGAAAATATTCCTCACACAGGCACACAGACAGACAGACACACACACAGGCACTTTTCGAAAAATGACTTTTCTTCATGTCTGAGGGTAGTACAATCAGAATCAGCCGTTAGCTAGAACACGATTTTTTTCGCCATCACCATACTTCCATTTCCTTATGGAACATGGAAGTAAAAAAAGCAGTGTATCAGCTCAGTAAAATTTGCTATGAATATAATTTTACAATGTCTACGACAAAGACTAAAACAGTGGCGTTTAAAGTACACTCCAGAATACCAATAGGCAATAAAATAATTGGACAAATATCCCAATAAAGTTAAATATAATTATTTCACTATCGACTCGGAACACAAAGTTTTTTATGGGTAAACACGTTAAAGTTTTACCTTACAGCCTTAACCGGTTTTCGCTTTTAAAGTGCTTCTCCAGAGGCTGCCTCTGGGAGCACTGTCCGTCTTGTTGTTGGCGACGGTATCGAGTTTTGAAAGATCGATATTGAGTGTGTGGGGTGGGATATGTTTGAATAATGCGTGTGATTTGAATTGTGTGTGTTCGTGTAGGATTGTGTGCTCAATGTATCTTTGTTCGAAGCTACGTCCTGTCTGGCCTATGTAGAATTTGTTGCATTCTGAGCAATTTAGTTTGTAAACACCAGGTAGATCGAATTTTTTTGTGCTTTGTTTGTCTGTTTTGATGTTGTGTGTTCTGTTTTGTTTGTAGTTTTGTATGCGATTCTGTATCCTGGTTTTCTGAATTTGTTGGCTAATTTTTCAGTGTGGTTATGGTTATTGATGTACGTTATTGTTATGAACTTGGTGTTTTCTGTCCTTGTCTGTTGTTTGTTTTGTGTTTTGTGTAGGATTTTATTCACTATTGTTCTAACGTATCCGTTGGATTCTGCTAGATATTTTATCGTGTTTAGTTTGTCTCTGTAGTCTTTTTCATCTAGTGAGATGTTGTTACGTCTATGTATCATGGTTCTGAAGGCAGCTAGTTAGTGTTGTGTTGGGTGATTGGAGGAGTTGTGTATTAGTGTGTCAGTTGTAGTCGGTCCTCTGTATATACTAAATTTGTGCCTGTGTTCAGGTTTTGTGATGGAGAGGTCTAATAAGTTCATGCCATTGTTGTGGTCGTATTCGGCAGTGAAGGTTATATTTTTGTGTGTTTTGTTTATGTGCGTTAGTAATTGTTCAACAGACAAAGGCAGAAAACAACAAGTTCATAACAATAACATACGTCAATAAGCACACTGAAAAAGTAGCCCACAAATTCAGAAAAGCAGGATACAGAATCGCATACAAAACTACAAACAAAACAGAACACACACACAAAGCACAAAACAAATTCGATCTACCTGTTGTTTAAAAACTAAATTGCTCGGACTGTAACAAATTCTACATAGGCCAGACAGGAACATACAAAGGCACTACACCCCACTACAGAATCCACCTTTGCAAACCACCTCATTGAAGCAAACCACACATACAAAAACATCGACAATAACATGAACATTCTACACGTACACACAAAAGGCCGAAAACTAGACACCCTGGAACAATTGGAAATATACAAACACATGAACACATAAAAATAACATCCTAAACGAACGGACACAGTTCAAATCACACGCATTATTCAAACATATTACATCCCACACACACAATATCGATCTTTCAAAACTCGAAACCGTCGCCAAATACAAGACGGACAGTGCTCCCAGCGACAGCCTCTGAAGAAGCTTTTTAAAAGCGAAAAACGGTAAAGGCTATAAGGTAAAACTTTTAAGTGTTTCCCCATAAAAATCTTTGTGTTTCGGGTCGGTAGTGAAATAATTATATTTAGTTAAGTAAGGGGCACGTCATGGACAACGAAATCCAAGAATCAATTACAGTTATCTAGGATGTGACGTAAGCTATGAATATGAAGACGATATCGACAATAAAATAAACAGATACGAGAGGATGTGTGGCAAAGAATGTGTGAAAAGCAGAAAAATTTGATGATGATGCCAAACTTATTTGACGATTGATGGTGTTATCATCATTGACATCATAGTCGTCTTCGTCGTCATCATCATCATCCCCATGAACATCATCACCTTGAATTTTCTTATTATTATTATCGTTTTAATTATAACTTATTTTTAATAATTTTTTATTAATTTTTGTTTATTATTTTAATGTTATCTTCAACTTCAATAATTTTGTCTTAATATTAAATCATTCTACTTTAAAAAAGTCACTGAGACCCTTATTAATACTATTTTACATTTTACTAAAGACCTTACCAATTTGTTGAAACGCAAAAAACTTTCTACTTTTCGTTGCTAGAGAGAAACGAGAGAGAATCCGTCGTTCTTATCCCGTTTTTGCCGCCCACGTATTTAGAAACTTTACGTTTTGTTAATACCATCCAACTAATTTTCTTCCCTCGCCTTAATACAGCAGAGAATTAAATGAAACTTAATTTAAGTTTTAAACCTTTAAACCTTTAAACCAACTAGTTAAGGTAAGTAACCCGTTTCAAATTAAAACCCTAGTCCGTCGAAGTCCTATAAAGAAATTCGTTGTTATTGGTCGTAGTTCTGTTGACGTTTTCTGGTTTACGCCATGACATAATCAAGAGCGTGTGGCATCTATCTTTCGCTAAGACGTCCACCTAGATCGCCTGGTCAAGTATTACTTCAGAGATGGTTTGCCAGTTCGGGATGAACAGGCTTAAGGAGGGGGCAGTGTTACGACATCACAGAACAATTTACTTTGTCGAATGTGCCAGAAGAATCTCGATGTAACGCGAGTGGCGTACGTGCTTGTCGACGCATTTTCGAGAAGTTTCTCGAAGGCGCCAGCCGCGCGGACTGTGTCAAGGCCGCAGTTAATTACGTAGTTCACACGAGCGCTAAGACGCAATTAGGAACATTCTGGTCTGTGAGCGCAGGTAGAATACATGGCGGCAGCGGCTTTAACAGTCAGTACAGCTGCGATATATTTACAGTTCGGTTCGAGAGTTATTCCCGGGCGATATTACTGTGCACGTTCAAGTGGTTATTAGTTAAGTGTTGTGTTTTATAATCGGACGGTAATTGTAATACATTTGTGTTTAGTTTTAGAGGACATTTTATTGCGCGTAATCAATTTTTTTTTATTTTTGTAGAGACTGTGTTGCTAATTACGAACTGTTAACTGTGGAATTTAAAGCTGATTTTCTATCATGAATGCCATTTTTAAACCCAGTCACAACGCTTAGAAAAGAGCGAACTGCAAATATTTTTGACAGACGCGTCAGTCTTAAACAGACAATATAAACAAATGAATACCGCTGTCATGGTGACGAAGTCACGGCTGCGCAGATTAAAACGTGTTTCCATTGAACAATCATCGTATTTTACTAGATCTAGTATTATTACAAACGTTTATTGTTGTAGGGACAACAGTAGATTATTAGAATAAGAAAGGGAAGGTATAAATGAGAGAATATAGCCAGACCAGCCATAATTTTGTAGATATAAGAAGGTTGTGAAAAGCAAAACTAGCTCCTAAATTTTTTTGATACTTATTTATGATAATCATTATCATCAACACAGTGATTACTCGTTTTATTAACATTATTGTTATTATCACTGTATCACTCCAATAAACCTTTTAATTTTACATACATTTCTTTATGAATGTTTTCTGAGGATCGGTTGAAAAATATAACACAAATTTTAACTCACACATGTTTCATATATATAGTACTCTGTATATACTTAGTTTTTAATAAATAATAACTTACAACAGCAGGATTAGAAGTATTATCCATTTTCCCATTTTCATTTGATAGATAGGTTTACCATAAACTTGTGTTTATAATATCATACGAATTCTCTGATGTAAGTTCGTGAAGTTCTACAGTTATTGTATAATTAAAAATTCTCTAAATTAATGATGGTGTTTTCAATACCAGTAGTAAGTGAAACATAATAAAAATAACTTTTAATAATTACATAATTGAACAGCCCTATAATCTGTATTTAACTATAATATGTTGTCCTATGCTATTTATTGGCAGGTATATGTATAACGTTTTCTGTACCGATTCTAATATTTAATTGTAGATTACTGCTTTCAAAATTAATTACAAATACCATTACATTTTGTGTAATTTAAATTGTAATATTGTACAAATTAAGTTCTGTGATATTATAATTTCTCGTTGTATTTAAAGAAAACATTTGATAATGTAAACAAACTGTCTCAACTCTTTCACATATACAAGGATACA
Source organism: Magicicada septendecula (assembly GCA_034769895.1). NCBI lineage: Eukaryota > Metazoa > Arthropoda > Insecta > Hemiptera > Cicadidae > Magicicada > Magicicada septendecula. Next base: position 470,182,480 of record CM068371.1, read on the forward strand.
ACACATATACGCAAGCACACACACTCTCATACACAAACACGTTCACTCACATAATTTTTCTGTTGTGTTTGACATTTCTTTTTATTCATACACAGGTCCTGAGGATGACAATAAACATTGTCGAAACGTCGACACAAATAAGATAAAATTTGTTTTATATTTTTTGACCGATCCTCACACACCCTTCACCGGAGAAATTCATTGATTGACGGTCACTACGAATTTAAAGATTTATATAAATTGCATATTAAAATTTCGGGACACTAGTTCATAAAAAACTTAATCATTACGAAACACCTTAACGTTTGTTGAAACTTTCTACATTTTGTTTCAAACAAGAAACAAGAGAAAACTCATCGCTATTGTCTCGTCATTGCCGTCCACATACTTGAAAATTTTACTTTCTGTTAATAATAGTAATGTTCTTCTCCTGCCTTAGTACAGCAGAGAATTAAATGTAACTTTTGTAAACGTTTTTACTTAAATGTTTTCACGATGTAGGCCAACATCATATTAAATCTGACGCCATCGAAGTCTATATAGAGAAAGTCGTTATTGTTTGTCATTGTTGTGATGACCTTTCCTGGTTTACGTCAGTGGTCGTCTGCTCTGCATTACGATATCGATAAGCCTATGTGTTTCACATATGCTAGATTCACACTACGCTGTTTGACATTGTCCGTTTTTCAAAACACCCATGACACGTCCAGTTTTAAACAGCTTCTAAACAATAAATAAATTGATAGATAGATTTGGAAATTGACATGAGTTTTCATAAAATACAAATCTTGCAACACACAAAAATTGTTAGTTTTATCGCTAAGATACAGTTGCCGATTCGCAAAATTTCAAAAGACCATCGTAGTTGAGTCGTATTAGAGTTGTGGGAAAACATTTATTACACTCAGAAATGTTATTATTATTCAAGCGCATTCAAATAATCAATTCTATAAAATTCACAGTCATTGAATTATTTAATTCTATCACTGAATACTTTCAACTTATAGGCTAAATAGAAAAGAATAAGAAACAGTACTTCAAATGAAAAAAGAAGTAACAGAAAACAATGATTCATGCTTAAACATACATGAAATTCCTTCAGTATTCTGAACAATAAACGACACAATGTCCGCTGAAGAGTACGTTGACTTTTCATTCTTCGAGAAAAGTTATTCGAACAAGTTTAGGAAAACACAAAATAAACAACTTCATTCTTGCCAAGTAAATATTGACCTCACTTCTAAAATCAAGTACTTTTTCAAAGTAAATAGCGTATAAAGTATACAAAATAGGGAAATAAAACTTTCGCTGCTAAAAGCACTAAAGAAAACAAAAGACATGACTTCACTAGTACATGTAAATCTGAGGTAAACGGATACACAATTTGATAACGTGAAGACGGTCAATAGAAACAAAAGCACCACTGATTCTCTCGGAAGTATGATTTATATTTGTAATAATATTCTTTATTTGCTTTATCGGTAGACACAAAGTCAATGTTTGATGACAACGGATCGTATATATGTGATACGTAGCTTCAAATTAATTCACTGAATTCTGTGTGTAATTGGGTGTAGCGCACACCAGACTGTGGTCGCAGACTCTGATATACAGCGTGTAATATATATTATATGAGGCACCCAATATAATCTCTTTAGGCCTATCAAGCCGAGTAAATGTATTTACTGCGTTTCTGTAAAGACGCTTTCTTCTTTCAAGCACCGCGACGTAAAAGAAAAAACGTAGTTTTCATAAGATTTTGAAAAAGTGAGGTGGGTGGATAAAATAAAGAATGATGAAGTTCTAAGAAGAGTGGGGGAAGGGAGAAGAATCATGAAGGTAATAGAGAATAGGAAAAGGAATTGGTAAGGTCATTGTTTAAGAAGAGACTGCTTGTTTACAACAGCCATAGAGGGTGTCATAGAGGAAGAAAAGAAGAGGGCGTAGTAGAATGACGTTAATAGATAGCATTAAAATCAGAGGGTGTTACGAAGTAACAAATAGACTGGCATACGATAGGACAGCTTAGAGAGCTCTTACCATTTGAAGACCTGTCTTAGGCAGAACACCAAATAATAAATATATGACTGGTGTACTCCTAGCAAACAATGTTTTATAATTCTTTATCTAACCTGCTGACACCATATGTAGGTTCCATCTAAAACGACTTTATATGATAATAATATAAACAAAAAGTAATTCGAGAAAAAATATAAAAAGGAAATGAACAATGAAATTAGAAAATAAATATAAATGAAAGTGTTAATATACTGACGACATAAGATCAAAAAAATGTGTGTGATTTTAAACTAATTTCAGCATTAAAAATTTAAGATGTTGTTTCCGTTAGTCAACATCAAAACCAATGAAGAAATAAAATATCTAAAAACTGGTGTGAGTAAACCAAAGCAGTTTACAATCGTACAAACACAGAGCTGTACACATTGCCTTAATACATTTTTGAAGAACCGTGATAAAACAAAGTCCTTACACTGAAGATCCAAAGACTTACAACTGTACAAGTAGCAACTGACACGATTGTCACGGGGAAAGTTGTCCCAATATGTCTTCCAAAACGTGGGAATTTTTTATGCATCGGACCCTCACGATTATGAAGCATACACTACAATACATTGCACTGCTATAGACTGAACTCCATGTCCCTGAGAGGACTGCAAAATAGAGAGAGAGTGTAGACAAGCGCACACATAGGCACGCGCAGTGGTGTAACCAAACCAACGGCCACTGAGAAATACCGTTTCACATTACATTATCAAACTCATTCAACGGTCACTTTCTCCCAGATACTTTTTGTTTATAAACTCACTTAAAAAATATCTTTCTCCCAGATTCCCAAAATTTTTATGTTCCAGACTTGTAACGCGTCATTATAATATCTGGTTTTTCAATTAACACTTTTCTTTTACTTCTACATTTCCTCTACTTGAAAAATTCAGATTAATGATTTAGAACCAAATGGGAAATGGATAATTTTTCTTAGGATGGGTAAGAGTTTTTGAACAGTGGCCGCAACATTTTTATTAAAAAATAAATTCTGAACAATATTTCTTGCTGCACACTTATCGAATGATCTAGATAAAGTTTAATTTTCTCACATATTTTACGTTTGATTCCCGGAGATGTTTTGGAATTTTTCCTTCTGGACTGCACTTCCTTTGCTTGCTCAAGTATTTAACGAAGCCTTCCGATTTATTACAGTAATACGCATTTTGTTTTGTTCCTTGATCCAGTGGGCATGTCAGTGATTTTCATTGTTTTTGTCATCATATTTTTCAGTTATATTACTAATTATTTGGCGATATTCAATCGTCAACAACAAAATATTTTTTCTTTGTTTCCATGACCTTTGAAGTAACATTGTGGATAGACAGCTACAAGTAAACAAATAACAGGGTTACTTACTTACTAACTGAAAGTAACTAAAAGTACACTAATCCTAAACGATAGTTAACTAATTAGTATTGTTGGTGTTACTGTAACACAACTACTTGAAAAGTACTAAGTTTTTTTTTTTTGTAAACGCAAAAACGATAATACGTAGTCTTTTAAACGTACTTAATATTGCATCGGTGAAAACCAGACTACAGTAACATTACAAAGTGTGTAATGTCTGATGCCAGTCTGACTGTGAACAGGGCCTTGGCCTTGACAAACTACGCTACTAACACAAACAGACTCGGTCATAAATCCGCTCCGTCAGAGACACAGGGTTCAGTCTAATGCAGTACATTAATATTATAACTTATTTTTTTCAGTTTTACGTTATTGAAAACATAGAGGTTTTAATTTCTTCTACATAGGTATATAATCTTGTTTTGAAATTCTTCTACATTTACTAGTATCTTACAATCTTTGTTCGAAAATTATTAATCAAGTATCCACTTCCCTGTTGATTTAACAAGTAATTGGTTAAGTTACGTAAAGGTGTATTGAAAAAACAAGAATTCGCTGCAAGTAACCGTAGATTATGAGGAGTAGTTTGAACGGAGGTAATATTCACGCTGTTTGCGTTACGACGCAGTAACGTCTAAAACTATCAAGTTAATTAATACGTACTTTACGGGCAGTGAGGAATTAATTATTTCTACTAAAAAGCACCAACACTTATTGCACTTTCCAGCGTAGGGAGTCGGATGTTAACTTATGTACTCTAAAGGAACATTAACATGATCTATATATTTTATGTATTAGTGGAGGAAATTTCTTTCCGAGAGATTACCATCTGCTTTATCTTAATTACATAACCATGAACATAGTTGAAATTACCTGTTCTTGCGTAAGAAGATAAGTTATCAGGTGTTTACAATTTTTAACTATTTACTTCGTAGGATTACACGGCAGGATTCAAGCTGTTAAGATTTATTCCTGGGTTGTTTGGATGTGGCCTATTGCTTTAGACTAATACAGACGTACCATCGACTGCTATCATCAGTGTAAAATTTGAACTTGGCTAACGTAGGGTGGTACAAGTTAGAGACCATTCTAGGCGAGCAAAGCTCGAATTTTACACTGATAATGACAGTCGATAGTTCTGTAGAAACGTCCGTTTTAGTTGGAAACAATGGACCACGGCCAAACAGCCAGGGAATGAATTTTAACAACAACTCTTAACCATGTTTTGGTTTATATAAGTTTGGGTTTCTTAATCCGAGAGGTTTTACTATTGTTATTACTGTTATTATTAGTAGTAGACATACACATAATATGATTTTATCAATCAACAAAACCTGTAATGTATCTCCTAATAATATTCGTAAGGATACGCAGAATTAAATTATCCTGTCTATTAGAAACAATATTTAGACTTAACTTAAATGCAAAATGTCTTTCTGGGCATTGTGAGTGGTTCCATTTTATACTGAAAAGCCACGCCTGAATGCATTATGTTATTTAGGCACAGTTTTAATGGATTCATTTATTTTTCCAGTCAATATTACCGTAAAATACTATATGTCCAAGTCTGCATTTTCGCTGTTAGAACACAAATATATATACAAATTGTATATATATATTTGCTTTATTGTATCAAATTGTATGTGTGTGTGTGTGTGTGTGTGTGTGTGTGTGTGTGTGTAGTGTTTGCTTTTGACATAACACTTCTGTTCAATTGACTACATTCTTTTTCGCACTTTTTAGATTTAGTAGAAAGAAATATATCATATTAGCGAATACTGTACTTTCACTTGTTAAAACTTACATTTCTTATTGTCCTCGTACGTTTCGGTGTGGTGTACACCTTCCTCAGCGTGGTTTGAATACAGAGTGTCGTGAATAATTGTAACGGTTTATTCATAGTTTGGTGGGATGTGTGGGAGGGTTTGAGGCTGGGATTCAAAGTACAGTTTGGTTTGTGTATGATTGTGTCAAATAGTACGTGCGATTTAAAGTGTAGTTGGTCAATTAATATGTTGTTTGGTTGTAGTATGTGGTGTTTATATATTTCATACTGTTCAGTCGTGTTGAGTTTCCTACTTTTTGGTAAGTAGTGTAGTATTTCGAGGTTGTTTTCTATGTTGGTGTAGCTGTGGTTTTCAGTCTGTATGTGTGTGGCGAATGCGGAGTGTATGTAGTTATTAGAAAGGGCTTTTAAGTGTTCGGAAAATCTTGAAGAAAAAGATCTTCCCATCTGGCCTATGTAGAAATGGTTGCAATCACTGCAGTTTAATTTGTATACTCCTGTTTTGTTGTATGTGTCATTGTCTGTGTTTGTATCGTTTATGTGTATTGTGATGGTGTTGTAGGTTCTGTAAGCTATTTTGTAATTGTGTTTCATGAATGTGTTGGCGATTTTGTGTGTGTTGGAGTTGTAGTATGTAAATGTGATGAATTTATTAGGTTGTGTGTTGTTGGTATTTTGTGTTTTGGTGTTTTTGTTTAGGATGTGTCTGTGTAAATTGTTTTTTAACTCCGGGGTGTATCCATTTTTTATCGCTATGTATTTGATTGTGTTGAGTTCTTCCTGACAATCTTGTTTACTTTGTGGTATTGTTGTGAATCTATGGAGCATATAGTTGAATGCGGAATGTTTGTGTGTGTTGGATGGTTAGATGTGTTGTGTATGACCATGTCAGTTGTGGTTGGTTTCCTGTATATTTTATATGTGCGTGTGATGTTTGTTTTCTTAATTGTAACGTCAAGAAAGTTTATACTATTGTTATGTTCTATTTCCAGTATGAATTTTAGTTTGTGGTGTATTGTGTTTATCCAGTTATGGAAATTTTCGATCTGTCTTTAAACAAATCTGTCTGTAAATTAAACTGCAGTGATTGCAACCATTTCTACATAGGCCAGATGGGAAGATCTTTTTCTTCAAGATTTTCCGAACACTTAAAAGCCCTTTCTAATAACTACATACACTCCGCATTAGCCACACACATACAGACTGAAAACCACAGCTACACCAACATAGAAAACAACCTCGAAATACTACACTACTTACCAAAAAGTAGGAAACAACACGGCTGAACAGTATGAAATATATAAACACCACACACTACAACCAAACAACATATTAAATGACCAACTACACTTTAAATCGCACGCACTACTCGACACACTGATACACAAACCAAACTATACTTTGAATCACAGCGCCAAACCCCTCCCACCAACCCCCCCCACACAAATCCCATCAACCTGTGAATAAACCGTTACAATTGTTCACGACACTCTGTATTCAAACCTCGCTGAGGAAGGTGTACACCACACCCAAACGTTCGAGGACAATAAGAAACGTAAGTTTTCACAAGTGAAAGTACAGTAATCACTAATATTAAGTGCTGTGAATGAACAGGATGAACCATCAAAACAACTGAAATATATCAGAAAGAACTAACTTACCATATGGTTGAAATATTTACATATTTTTGTGTGTATCGGCCATCTAAGGACCACATGCCAAATTCAATTCTTTATTATTTGTTCTTTTCTTTTTCTCCAACATATTTTCGTTTTTTCACTGTCTCTATTCTTCCTGTCTTCAGTCCATTTTGAAACTGCGTTTTTTCTCTCCTACCCTGGACTTCTTCCATTTTTAAAACTTCTGCTCGAAAAACTTTTCTTCCAATTGTTTCTTTTGCGTTTATATTATTTTTTTCTAAATCATTTTAGACTTCGTTAATTCAACTTGATGTTGATTTACATTTATTTCAATTACTTATGAACGTAAAAAAGGTAGTACCTACTTATGTTGAAGGATACTGTAATAACTCTATACAATAATAAAGTATACATACAGTAATAACTCTAGAATAGTATGTTAGCTGAAAAAATCAAAGTAATCGAGACATTTTGTAATCTAAGACTTCTTCCCCGTGTTTATTTTCTATGAGTATTGCTAAATGATTTTCCTAATATAATATAGTTAGACAAATAGAAAAGTTAGACAAGGTTGTTGTATCTCCCCAATACATTTAAATATTTCCCAGGACGATATCCTTGAAAGATGGAAGAAAAATTATAAAGGTAGAATTATGCTTTGCCCGCATTGTAGACTTAGTATTATTTTATATGCAGACTATGTTTTTATTACACAACAGACAGAAAATGACTTGAACAGGGGAGTATCTATCTTGAGGAATTCAACAAAGGAATATGGCTTGGTGCTTTTTCCACATAAAACAAAATTAATGACTTTTAGAAAGAAGTATCCAGTAAGGGCAAAGAAAGAGGTAACTAGAAATATCTCGGAGCAAGTATCCAGTCTTAATAATCTTAGACAATCCAAGATACGTGTGAGACAATTCATATAGCTTTAAAATACAAAATAGGAAAGACATTAAGCAAGACTATGGGTGTACCGGTGGCCCTGTATGGAGACATGGATACTTTCACCGAGATACAGAGGGAAGGTTACATTAGCAGAAATGGAATTTCTCAGATTGGTCAAAGGGTGCACATTAGAAGACAAAATAAGTAATAGAAAAAGCGAATAAGAAGTAAATAAGAAAAAGCGATAATTACAAATTTTTAACACGTATTACAGAATAGACTTATGGAATACAAGGCCAACTGGTGTAAGCGTTTGGGAAGATGGCAGGAATTTCGCCTTCCCAAACTTGTCTTAAGTATCGTAATGTGGAGCGTCCGAGGGCAATATTGTTTTTGGAACAGCCAGTGCAGCCTTATCCGTGAAGTAGAAATGATGATGAGCAAAATATAAGATACTATGGCACGACTATATTATTTCATATTATTTCACACGCTTTACAGAAATACTTCTATAAAGTGCAGCACATTCTTGCCAACATATGACGACAAGTTCTGTTTTATGTGATGCGAAAATTAAGGACTAACTGCATCAAATTATTGCCGGACATCAATTGCGGGTCCAGACAGCTAAATGAGCAATAAAACACAGCGTCCACAATTATTTTGCACCAACGATCAATTACTGCAATTATTATTTTCCGGTCGGCCCTAATTACATCTTTATTGGTAGTACAGTATTATGACAAACGACTGTGTCATTGCGCCGCTGGCGTACGTGAGTGCGGTCATTAATCATAAATGATTTGCGCATAACTGATACGTATAAACGATCACTATAAGCCTTTAAAATGGATGTACGGGGTGACATTTATACAACAGCATCAATTATTTTAGATTTACAAATACATACTATAGATAGCTGGTTAGGTAATTAATTATCGTTTACGGTGTGAAGAATAAACTTGGCTTATTGCAAAGCATATTCGGCTCGTAATTTGCTCCACAGCACTAAGGAATGTAAACTATCCTCATGGTAACACAGATATAGTTACTACGGTCTCCCGGATCGTCGTGTAGTACAGTGAAAAACAAAATACAGACACCAATGACGTCACTAATTATGAGGTTTAATTAATCACAAACAACAATTCGTAATCAACTAGTACAATAAATCTAAGTTAAATTTTTGCCACAGGCAATAGTAATGTCAAATATTAGAGACCAACACAAATTATAATACATTAACATTTCAACTACAATGCTACAATACTTCAACTACCACTCGATCCGCACTAAGCGAAATCGCTGAACGAACTCATTGACAAAGCCAGCCCCTGTGATTTTTACAGGTCACGCAAGTCTTCTAGAATAAACTTTCCAACTTTACTGCGTTATGCCAGCTAATACGTATTTAAAGTGCGCTCTTGAACAATCTAGAACATACATTAGTGCGGCCTTGACTCAGACTACACCTGCTCGACCATGGAAGGGGACGGGTGGAGGACGCTCTCGGTTGTTTTAGAGGGTTCCTTAATTGCGTAATAATATACATTATTGTCGTGACGTTACACTTTCTCTTTCAAGTTGGAGTAGAATGTTTTAGAAGACAAGCATATTAGCGGTAGGATCACGGAAACTCAACGGAATAAGTAGGATTGCACAAAAGAATGTTATACCGATAATGGCAGAAGGAAGAAGCAGAATACAGCGAGCTTCTACACAGCAAACCTAGAACTACATTTATCATCATCGTCTTCACGACACTGTATAAGTAAGGTCGTGCCTATCTTCCTATTCAAACATTCTCTAGGCATCTCTTCCTGGGTCTACCAAAACCACATCTGTCTTAGAGGTTTGTATTTCCAGACTTTGTTGGCCAGTCTAGAATCTGACATTCTTTCTAAGTGTTCTTTTCACAATTGTTAGTAATCTTTAAATTTTTGTAATTCAAGTTATAACCTTGTAACTCTTCTTTTACGACCTTTAACTCTTCTTCTCTTCCTTATACGGTCAAGTATAGAACACCTTTCAACTCTTCTTAAGAACGGCATTTTTGAGGCCGGTATGTTGCTGTCTTGTTTCTTTGTTGTTGTCCATAATTCACACCCATAGTAGAGTACATGGACGTTCTAACTTTCCAGAACTTTAAGTTTGTATCTCGACATACCTTGTTTCTAAGAACATGGTTGATTAGAACAACTTTAGAAAAAGAATTAACAATGTGTGGCTGGAAAAGTAAAAGTTATTGGATAGGAGAACGGCAAACCCATAATAGGCATGAGCGAAATAATGAAAAGATGAAGAGGATACTCTTGGTACTGCGCAGATAAACGTTTTAGGAGTGTTTCCAACACTGAACAAGAGAGTTTGAATATGTAAATGCACGATATTAATTGATAACTCGTTGGGCACTTGTAAATGTTCGAGACTAAACAGTAATATGTTTTTCTTTCAACAAAAAATTAAAGTCAACAGGATAAAATTAACAGAATACTATATTTACTAAAAATAATTCTCTGTCGCGTGCAGTTCCAAATGAAGTTTGGTCAGATTAGGTGGTAGTGGTCGGTTCATCACACTGAGTGAGTAACTGGATGAAATGCACCAGACGGTGGACTCAGACACTGATATACAGCGTGTGATAAATATTGTATGAGGAGGCAACGCTACTCCTCTCTGTGTCTCACTGTTAGTTTATTGCGTTGGTGTGAACTATGTTTATTCTTTGAAACCGCCGCGCGTTTTTTATATTTTAAAATGTAGACGACACGGCTTAACAAACTTAAACACACGGTGTATTACAAAATTGTAATTTAATTTGCAGTCATTAATAGCAAACCAAAAAGTATCCGACCATATATACATATATACATATCTCATAAAGTACGCTATATTTCACCGAATAGTTAGTTTAATTTTAATATTTTTCCAACCTTTACACGACAAAAATAAAATTGTTACATCAAATCAGTGGCTAAAATGCTAAACCACAGAACCAAATCAAAGCATGTTGTAAATTTATATCTGTTCCACAAAAGCATAAGACATCATCTCCATTTTCATAAAATATAGCTTTTTATACACTGTTAATGCACAGACTGCTCTCTTTCTAATAGTATATGGCACTATATCACCTAGTTATATTAATGCAGCCAATGCGCATGTTTAAAATAACTATCTCACATTGTTTCTTGAAGCAAAGAAGATGTTTTTTAGCTCTCCTGTAAAGTTATGTATATGTGACATGGTGCCTTATGCCTCTGGTACACAGGTACATAGTGTTACGCCAGTTGCGGAATGCTCTCGAATAGTCGTGAGTGTCATTCCAACCGTTTCTCGGCTAACCGAGAATGTCGAGAAAGAACAATAATACCCTCCACACTGTTCGAGTGCTTGTTAACTACGCAAATTATTCTTGCATGGCAAATTATTCTGAAATATCTGCAGTATATACACTAAAAACTCGTTTATCCGAATTTGATGGGACCGCGCCCATTTCGGATAAACCGAAACTTCTATTTAAATTATAATACATATGTAACAGTAACTTTACATTATGTACAGTAACAGTACCTACATTATGTACTGTAACTTTATTTAATTCTAATAATTTAAAGTTATTTACAGTGAATATGACACAATGAACTATAAAACAGCGCCGCACTGTAAATTATAGTTTCTACAGTAGCCTACTGGAACAGTCCTATTGGTTGTTCGTACGGTAAATAATCATAGTTTTTTGTGTAAGCCTCCTACGTGGAATCGCTTGTCTACGCTAGCTATTCAATATAGATTATAGCGACAGAAAAATGCGTTTCTGTATTTTTAAAAATTACTAAAAATTGTTTCTGATGAACAGGATTTTTGGATAAACGCGATTCAGATAAACGACTTTTTAGTGTATAAGCAACAAGGCTGGCTTAGTCAGTCACAGTTGGCTATGGATTCTGTGCGGGTCAAGTGGTTGTCGTGGATTTTCAACTGTTTTACAAGTATTTTACCCAAACGCGAGTCGTTTCTTTATATGTAGACGAAAACAGGAGTTGTCCGTGGTCGTTTGAGTTGAGAGATCTGCAAAACAGTACGGCGAATTTGTTGTAGTGTGTGTTCATTTACAATTAAACGATGATTGTAATTATCAAAGGGAGTCATATGGCCTTAAATTTTAACTGATAAGTAGCTATATAAATGCCCCGGTTTTTTAGAAACTGTTATGGACGAAAATGTAATTTTTGCGCAATGTTTTGCCGACATATACTAATTTATAACAGTTTCTAGTAGGAGAAGAATTATATTTTTTTTATGGAACTCTGAATTAGTAAATGAAAAGTTAAGGAATTTAATTTTTCTTAACAAACAATTTAGGTAGTTTTTTGTTTTGATAGTTCATCTTCTTTTTTCACAGCACTAAATTAATACTGGTTATTAAACTTTCACTTGTGAACTTACTTTGTTTCCTCCCGTACGCGTTTCGGCGTGATGTGCGCCTTTGTCAGCGGTGTGAGACGGACTCTGAGAGTTATAGCGATGTGAGAGTCTGTGTCACACCGCTGACGAAGGCGCAAATCACGCCGAAACGCGTACGGGAGGAAACAAAGTAAGTTCAGAAGTGAAAGTTTAATAACCAATATTAATTTAGGTAGAGTTGACAAGTGTAGATCCAGAATATCACAAACCCGTCTAAAATATGCCTCTGTTTTGTGGAACATCTCTATTTATAAAGTCACGTCGAAAGGCACATTTTAATCTATAATTCAAGCCATTAAAAAAATTGTCAATTAACCTACCGCAACCTAAGCTAAATTAACTCATCATCAGATTGTATTTTTGCTATAAACCAAATGCAGCAGAGCATCGACTATCCGAACCTCTTGGGACTAGGATAATCGATATTGGGACTTGGGACTTGCCTGTTCGGATAATCGATATTTCGATTAATAGATCGTATATTAAAAACATTAATTCTATATACAAAAACAATGGTTTTTATTAAAAAATCATTTCTAAAACAATGTATATAATTACAGCAAACTGTATACTGTACTGTAATGTATTATTAAGGCTAAAAATCATTTAAATATGCTGAGTGCAATTCATAAAAACCAAAAGTTCATTTAAACAAAATTAGAGTTTAATATCAAACACTGTACTACAAAATCAATTTAAAATTCATGAACAAAACAAAACATACAATGCCATGGATTTACACTTTTTTTAATAATATCACTGTCTGCTTCAAACCGTTATCTCTCACTGTTAAAGACTGAAGTCGTTTAAAATTCATAAGCTGAATACAGTCTATCTCATGTTCTGTTCCGACCTACTTTAGAACAGTCTCAAGTGCGTCGAAAGCTTTTGCTGCCGTCGATGGTTTTGTATTAGTAGCATTGTCGCCGTCTTCATCTGAATCTGTTTCGTTTTCATTACCGGTACGTTTATTAAATGATTCAAATATTTATTTAATACTTCTTCATCGCTTTTTACTGTACAGTACTGTAATAATTTGTGGTATACAATGTTCAATGTTCAATAAATATTCAATACGCCTACACGTGTCCGATACATTACTGTACTGTACAGTACGTAATGTACTTTTTATTCAGTTCGGATAATAGATCGTCCAGTTAATGGATGTTCGGATAATCGATCCTTTAGTAGGGGGTCGCCGTAACGGTTTAATAGATATTGCTACGACATTTCATAACATGCCACGTGTTTCTCGGCTATTCCAGCGGAGCCCGGCTGTAATGTGCTTGTGTGTGTACATATTGCTGCTACTTTCAGATGAAGGACAATTACGTGACACTTGTCACGCGTCCGCAATGAGACTATTTCTAAACATATCTTTCCGTGGGCACTGTGTTCAAGGCCGCAGTCAATGACGCTCTAGTGTTTTCTAGTAGACACCTATTATGAAATATTCTGGTGTCTCAGCGGGTATAAATACAAGACATCAGCGGCGCTTAGTTCAGTTTTGAGTTGCGATATATTTCAGTGGGTTTCGAAGTATTATAATTGTGCAGGACAATTGTAATACAATTGTGTTTTATACTCGTTGACATTATTATTGCCTGTGAATAATATTCATTTGATTTGTTGTAAGACACTATCCTGTTGATTACAAACTCTTTAATTGTGATAATTAAAGCTGGTGATTAGTGATTTAATTGGTGTCTTGTATTTCGTTTCCCATTGTACCATACGACGATCAGTTAGACTGTCGTAAGAATATCTTTAGTGCTATCGCTTCTATCCTACTAAGACCGAGAAAAAATATCTCATACTTCATAACTACACCACGTTACACACACACACACACACACACACACACACACACACACACACACACACACACACACACACACACACACACACACACACACATTACGGATACCGGATGTTGTTGGGCTTGTGAAATGGGACTCAATACAATAAGGTGTTAACATTTAGAAAGTGTATTATATACCAAAATTATTTAAGTGTAAAAAACACACTTCGTCATTCGTTTGATAAGTATACACACTAAGAAGCAAAATAATTATCAGCAAAGCCTATAGAGCGTAAAATTCATAAATGCGTAAATTCATACGTAAAAGTTCCATCCATTATACACGCGCACGCACTCACACAGGGAGATTAAAAATTGCACAGAAAACTCTTGAATACTGATTGTTTACTAAAAATAAGAAAACAATATAAACATAGGTCCGAAAACGGTTTGTTAGCGAGTTACGGCTTGCGAACCTGTTCGGCCTGATTCCTGCTTCCACGGTAAAATGACGCCATACTGAAATTTTTAGGGTATAAAGTGAGGAGTAAATTTAGTGGTTTCTTGTGGTTTTTGATCTGAAATATTGAACAAAATAGGTCCCAGAGCTCTATCTCAATTGGTTTTTAAGAAAAAGTATGTTAAACACAAAAAACTGAGGTCAAAAAACACACTTTTTTAGATCTGGGATAAAATAACTTCGTTAATTCGTCAATAAACAAATAAAAATTTCTACCTAACGTTGTATAGCATTTTATTTAAAAAAAGTGATGTGTATAAAGTCTATTAGAAGTAAATACAAATTTTAAAAATGCATCTTTAATTAAAAACAAAACAGAACAAAATGCGCTATAAAAGTGTCACACACACACACACACACACACACACACACACACACACACACACATACCTTTGCATGCTGGTTGAACTCTCCAAAACCATGCTTGTGTATCCTCAAAAGTGTTAAATTGTTTCTGAACATTGAAACAAATTCTACATCTTTCGACGAACAGTAATACATTATAATAATTAAGTTTATTTGTATGTACAATTCATTGATATGAACTTCAACGGTATATAGTTCTATGAAAACGGTGCAATTTAGGATATGGCGAACGAAATCTGTAATATGTTCCAGAAGAATTGAAGAAGCCGAACCCTTTTACTAAATATTTAAATCATTTGATTGTCACAAGAATGTAATCTGCTAACAATTTCTTATTTGTAGTGTTGTGGAGGATGTACGTAAACAATGCGGTAACAAAAATGGTTCAGTCATATTAAAAGTATTTACCGGGCTGTTTAACCGTGGTCCAGGGTTTACAAACAAATCAAACGTTTCAGCAGCAGCACCACTGGCTGCCATCTTCAGTGGAATTCGATGGAATTCCAGTTTACCTGAACGCGGGATTTCAAATGTCAGGCCCACACAGTACTGTAGTGAAGGCTGACGTTTGACACCCCGCTTTCAGGTAGACGCGAATTCCATCAAATTCCACTAAAGATGGCAGTCAGTGGTGATGCTGCTGAAACGTTTGTTTTGTTTACAAACCCTGGACCCCGTCTATACAGCCCGGTAAATACTTCTAATACAACTGAAACCGGTCGTGAAAGCCTTAGAACAATATTAAGAATGGTTCACTTTGGAAAAAGCAAACAAAAGAAGTCTTGGAATTTATAATTTAAACAGACTAAAAAATGTATAGGTTAGTAAGAAGATTACTTGTCTCAATGAAGGGCGAACGTCTGACCACGTATATTTTATTTGATATTCTCATAAAGACAAGAAACATTAGCAGGTCGAACAGATAATGTGTTCATCATCAGGGCGTGGCAATAGATCAAACGGACTAATGCTTATGAAGACATAAAGTAAGAAGAATATTAACTTCTGTTGTTTTTCACTTATTTATTCCCTTTAATGGTTCTGTCATACTATAATTGTCTCGTTTTTTGACGATAATATTGGAAGATGTAAACAAACTATCTCAAGTCTTCACATATCAACGATACATACATACGCACACACACACACACACACACACACTCACATACACGAACACATTCACCCAAATATTTGTTCTGTTGTGTTTGACATTTCTTTTGTATTTCATACACAGTTCCTAATGATGACAATAAACATTGTCGAAACGTCGACACAAATAAGTTAAAAATTTGTGTTATTTTTCACCGATCCTCACTAACCCTTCACTGGAAAATTTCTAAATGGTGTTTATTTCTTGAAAAAAAAAACGTGAGGTCAGTGGCATAAATAAGTTTATTAGGTGAATTAAGTTCTTGTACCACATACAAAACTCGCTTGGCAAACGTTCAATTTGCTTGTCAAGGTTTATGAAAATTACGTTTCACAGAGTTCTAAATGTAACAGCAGTTCATGCAAAACAATTTATCTGAGTTACAGAAATCAATGTTTTAGTTTTCACAAGTCAGTTTGAATTAAAAACATCAAAATTCTCATTTATAAGTAAACAACTATGGCTTTTGGGGAAATACCCCTTGGCAAGTAACATTAGATATTAGTAGTACAACACAAGTGTAACATTTTCGATATTTACTTGCGACACTACTCATAACGTTGAGCATGATGTTAATCAAAAGTTGGCCAAGTTTTAGCCAATATATGAAACAATTCGTGAAGTGTTATCGAGGTAAACAAGGAAACAGACGCGACTAAAATATTATAAACAACGTCTGCTCTAATGTATTTGTATGGTTCTAAAATGTAGGTTTTGTTGAAGAAACGTGTGTAGGAAACAGGAATTGGCGACGACATCCTCGCGAATTGATAAATGCTGCAACTCTACAATGAATACAAACGCAAAGGCTTGAAAACTTTTAATATTTAAGATTTGGATTGCTGATCCGAGCATGATGCCGAATGGCTGGTTGTCTACAGAAGTTGTAGTCAGAAGGAAGACCTACGAAGAATTGATGAAGTGGTCAAGTTTCTTTGACCGAAAAAGGCAACTCGGTTATTCGCTGATGGAAGGAGAAGAAAAAATCCTAAAAATGTTTCGCGTTGATGTTGCACTCAATTGCCTCTTGCTACCCGCCGAATTTACCCAGGCTAGCTAGTGGAGAAGGGGTGGCGTTCCTTGGTAGATATTAACACCACCTACGTCCGTATCAATAAGTGTGAGTGGTAACCAGAAATCCAATTCACTTATAGCCTATATAGTTTTTTTTTTTTTTTTTTTTTTTTTTTTTTAAGGCGCCACTCCGTGCAGGGAAAACCAACGGGCGAACACGGAGATTCAATCCCGTCCCAATAAGGTTGATCACTAAACCACTTGATAAGGCAGTTTGCTCAAATTTACTATACCAATCATGTAAGGCTTACAAAATATACAAAATAAGAAATCATATTCTATTTTATTAAGTTTTGCTTGTATCTCCAAACAACAATGAGAGTAAATGACTGTATATCATTAGCTGATGCCGCAATAATAATAAATGTTTAAACTGACAACAACTTAAATCTAAATAACTTATGTAATACGCTATACTAATGTATACAGTATTTATGTGGCGCAGAAGTGATAATCCCTCGAAGAGTAACTCTCCGCAAGTCCGTGTCGAACCACCACTCGTGACACAGTTTAGGAAATTAATCAAGGAAACGATACACTCACCACAAGTTCTCCGCGTAATGCACGCACAATCGAACAGTAAGCGTATCGGAAGTCCAGGTCGGTCGCGGAACGCGGCGGCGGAATGCGGAAATCCGCGGCGGCAGAAAGAAGTCTCCAGATGACAGCACCAAGCCCCAGGTGTAAAAATGTTCCAAAGTAACAGCAATCAGGGTCCCAGGTAGTTCAGGAATCAAAATTAAACCCTTTTCGCACTTGGCTAAGTGCATAGATCCTCACGCCGAGAAAAGGGTTGTACTGAAGCGCTCGAAACGTTGACTCTCAGTAGTAGGCGAACTTGACCAGCAATGACTCATTTCAAGACTGCCACAATCTTGGGTTCCTACATAGTTAGGCTTCCTACCGAATTGGGGTCTTATCAGTTGCTGATAAGTACGGACCGGCTGGGTAGATCGTAACAGCTGTGCTCTAGATATCGACATTGTTTGCATGCACAACAATGATAACTATACTCAGGTTGATCAGGCCTGATTTCGATAAAGTATTGAGCTATTTTATTGTTACAAATTACCCCCCAACTCGAAGAAAATTTCCTGAAATTTTCTTAAGCAATGAATCGCTTCAGATCAGAAACATGCCAATTTCCCAAGTTCGATCCATCTTCCTTTTTAAGTTGATAGACCAGTGGTGACACTTTCTTAGAAATGACAAACGGACCTGTAAACTTTGGTGCCAGCTTGGTGGAAAAGTAGTGTACAGCGTTTGACTGGGGAAAGTTCCTCTTCAAAACCCTTTCACCTACTCTGAAGTCCTGTTGTCTTCTCCGTAGATTATACTTCACTGCGTTCTTCCGGTGTGCTGATTTAAGCCGGGTTTCAACCTCCTGGTACACATTCTTCAACTCTTCCATCTTGCGCCTATAAGATTCTGTCTCGTCTACTTCTGGTGTCTCTCCATTTTCTTCCGCCTCCTTGGTCCTTAATGTCAGCTCTCGCCCGAAGTTGAGAAATGCTGGAGTATATCCCGTTGCTTCATGCTTGGCCGTCCTCAACGCAAACCCAATCTTTGGCAGCTGTTGATCCCACAAACGGTGGTTGTCGCCGACAAAAGCCCTCAACATATTTCCAATTGTCTGATTGACTCTTTCAGTTGGATTTGCTTGGTTATGCCTACTAGCATTGTACAATATCTTGGTTTTGTATTCGGTCGCTAAAGTCTTTAGTGCTCTTCCAGAGAATTCCGCTCCATTGTCACAAATAAGATATGTGGGAATACCGAACATGAGGAAAATATTCTGTTCCAGGTGTTTGGCTACGAGAGATGAAGTTGCCGCTCGCAGGGGAAACAAAACAGTAAACTTGCTAAAGGTGTCAGTGACCACAAGAATGTATTTATAGCCTGAAGTGGACCGAGGTAGTGGCCCTAACAGGTCCGCCGCAATCATTTTCCATGGTCGATCTACTCCTCTTCGGGATCCCATCATTCCCGCTGGTCGTTGGTTGTCACTCTTTGTGGTCTGACAGACTCGACAGCGTGCAACGTATTTCGAAACGTCCTGTCGCATCTTTGGCCAATAGAACTGGTTTTGTACTCGTGAAAATGTCTTGAAGGATCCTAGGTGACCTGCTGTAGGTTCGTCATGACACATATGGATGATTTTGGCTCTATCCTCTTTGGGGATGACTCGCTTCCATTCTGAAGTGATATCCCATAGCGCTGTTCGACTAGGGATGTGTTTCCACAAAAGGTCCTTTTCCACTCTCCAAGTGGGATACTGGTCACCCTTCTCGGTCACCTCCCGTAGCATCTTCTTGTACCATCCATCTTCAACTTTCAGAACTTCGGAGACCACTGGAACCATCTCCTGCTCCTGCTCCACAGATCTTGATAACATATCTGGAACCATGTGCTCTTTCCCTTTTCTATGGACTAGAGTGTAGCTGTATGGTTGAAGTCGAAGTGCCCATCTGGCTAGCCGACCTTGGGGGTCTTTTAAGTTATGCAACCACAAAAGGCTGTAGTGGTCAGTAATAATTGTAAAGTGACTTCCCTCAACATAAGGTCGGAATTTTTCCACCGCCCATATGACGGCCAAACACTCTCTTCCTGTCGCCGAAAATTTTTGTTCAGTTCATGACAGAGTTCTAGATGCCTAAGCGATTACTTGCTCTCCTTCTTGAGTGAGAACAGCTCCCAATCCTACACCTGACGCATCACATGATATAATGAAGGGTTTGCTAAAATCAGGGCATGTCAATATAGGAGCTTTAACCAGGCAACTGCGTATGTCTTCAAAAGCATTTTGGGCCTCATCTGTCCACGTAAACCTCTTGTTTTTCCTTAGCAGGGACGTGAGTGGATAAAGTCTACTTGCAAAGTCAGGGATAAACCTGCGGTACCAAGAGGCCGTTCCGCAAAATTGTCTAACTTCCTTTTGGTTTCTGGGCACGGGAATCTGAACAATAGCCTGAACTTTTTCTGGGTCCACGCGTAAACCTCTACTATCAACCACGTATCCGAGGTAGCGTAACTCCTGGCGACAAATGCAGCACTTTTCCTGGTTGAGAGTCACGTCCACAGCTCGAAGTCGATTGAATATCTTCTCCAGAACTTCCAAGTGATGGTCAAAATGTTGAGTCACTACAATTATATCATCCAGATACACGAAAACGTGTGGTTCTAGGTCCGCTCCTATGATTTGATCGATGAACCTTTGCCAAGTGGCAGGCGCATTATGTAAGCCAAACGGCATTGTCACAAATTCAAACAGTCCACGACCCTGTACTGTAAACGCTGTTTTTTCTCTACTTTCTGCGGCAAGCGGGATTTGCCAATAAGCAGATTTTATATCCAATGAGGAGAGGTATCTAGAATCTCTTAGTCTGTCAAGAATCGTCGTAACCTGAGGTAGAGGATATGTGTCTCTTTTTGTTACAGCATTCAATTGACGAAAATTAACACAAAATCTTTTCGATCCGTCAGGCTTGTCTACTAAAACTATCGGTGAAGACCATGCGCTTTTTGATGGGGTAACAACTCCCAATTCCAACATTTTGTCCAGCTCCTCATTCACAATCTTCTGTATACTAGGGGACATCGGATAATACCTTTGTTTTATGGGTTGGGCGTCGCCCGTATCAATCCGGTGTTCTACTACACTTGTCCGTCCTAATGGTTTTGTCTGTTTTTTGAATTGGTTTTCAATAAATTCCTCTAGCCTTTTCTTCTGCTCAGGATCAAGATGTTCCTCAGACTGCAGTCCCCCTTTTGTCCAAATCGATGCCAGTCCCACTTTTGTCGGTGCAAATTCCCAAGTCCTGTTGTAAATGTCTGTGAAAATTTGCATAAGGTTCCAGAAGTCTATGCCTAGGATAAGTGACTGGTTCAAACTCGGTACAACAATGACTCCTAGGTTTCTTGTCCTAGCCTCAAGAGTAACAGGAAGGTCAACAATTCCTTCAATCACATGTTTTTGGCCATCCGCTGTTTCCACATATTTGTTCTCAATAGGTTTCAATTTGGCTGGGAACCTCTCTAATATCCAAAGTCCTTCCTTACCCAAAACTGAGTGTGAAGCTCCTGAATCAAGTAAGGCTCTAATTGTTTTACCAAATACCCGCACTTCCAAGTATGGTCGGGGATCTCCAGATTTAGAATAGAGAATGTAATTGATTTTTATATTAATTAAACTGTCTTGGAAGCCAACTTCAGGAATCAAGCTGACTTCCTCGTCTACAAGTTTTTTGGCCCGCATTTTTGGCATTTATTTTTGATGGTATCTGGCTCTCCGCAGCCGTAGCAAAATTTCTTTTTAGCCTCCTTGCAAGTAGCATATCGATGTCCTCTTGCTCCACAGTTCCAACACTTAACACTTCCTTTAGTTGGTGCAACCTGTCTGATACAAGAAATTTGTGGGGTTCTTCTTTTATGGTGTTCAGCATATGCTAAATCTGGTTCTAAAACACCCATAGTTCGATCTACATTGCGGGGTACAGTAACCCTAAAACGTCCTGCTTCTGCCTTACGTCCCATCAGGCGTAAATCTTCCAGAGTTTTTATGTCACACAGTGCTAGTCGATCTTGAAGAGTAGGGTGCAGATTGTTCAGAATCTGAGCAAGTCTGACTGATTCTGGGGTGTTTATTGACAGTCTGCTATACAACCCCTCCATGGCAGCAATAAACATATCGATTGACTCCTGCTCTCCCTGGAGGCGATAAAATATCTCTTGTTGCAACCTAAAGTCATAGTCAGGAGTTCTAAAAACAATTCTCATCTCCTGACATAAATCATTCCACGATTTAACCCTAGATATGGTTGACCTATACCAAACCAATGCTTGTCCAGCAAATAAATCAACAGCTGATTTAAAGAGTTCTTCATGGGTTACGCCCTAGCTCTACGAATCTCTTCTACTCTCTCAAGAAAAGCACCCACACTTTGACCACCCTGACCATCAAATCTTAGTCCCCACTTGTACACGGGAACAGTTTTTGTGTTTGCTGCCAAGCTCTGAGATTGCTGGATCAGTTGGGGTCTATCCTGGTTGGCTAGTACAAGTTCAGACGGTGTGCCGTTGTGCCGGTTTGTAGAATCAACTGGTTTCGCCAAAGGGAGAGTGCTGGGTCCTAGTGATGACTTCTTACTGTGACCAGCAACCGAGGCTTCTCTAATTGGTAGAGTCTCTTGAGTAGCTGTAGCTCTGGCTGGTCCTTCACCTATCTTCGGTTTCTCCACTTCAGGTGTGACAAAAGAATCCAATAGACTCTTCACCTTGCGTTGTAG
This sequence comes from Magicicada septendecula, assembly GCA_034769895.1. Lineage (NCBI taxonomy): Eukaryota > Metazoa > Arthropoda > Insecta > Hemiptera > Cicadidae > Magicicada > Magicicada septendecula. Next base: position 470,204,874 of record CM068371.1, read on the forward strand.
CTCCATCCTCTTCTCCTGCGATTCCTCTTCTTGGGTGTCCTCAGCATCTGGAATCGGAATGCGTTCAACTCGAGGGTAGAGATGCCACAGCCTCGCCACTATCCTCTGATATTCGTCATCTTTGAAGTTTCCCTCATATTGTTGTACTAGGTCCTCCAAATCATCTAAAATTAAAGTACACCCTTCCAGCTCTTCATCAAATTGAAGTGAATTGACGGAAGCCACATTTATTGGAGTGTTTTTCGACATCGCCTGCGTCAACCGTTTCCTAAGATCATTAGCCGAACCATCAGTTGAAAGGCCTCGGATCCTGAGCTCATACGCAACTTCTACTTTCCTCAACTTGTAGGCAGACATATTTAAAGTAGCAACCAAATTTAACAAAGAAGGAGAAATGCTCATAAGTTATACACAAAACCAATGGCTATATATCAAGCCAATGACAAGTTCTTATACAAAAATCTGATAACGAATGTCCAAGTTCAACTTTACAAAATGTAGCTTTAAGGTGGACCGCAATTCTACAGCTAAATACAGTCCCAATAGATATTTCAAAATTATCAAAACTCAAAACATTTACAATAAAAAATCTGTAAAGAATTCAAAGATTTCAAGCATAAAATAAACCTGAAAAAAAAATGCCCACACAATTGGTATAGATTTATCTCAGATGTTACGGATATAGATGTCTTCACCAGAGAGAAGGGCCCCACGTTGGGCGCCATTTGCTACCCGCCGAATTTACCCAGGCTAGCTAGTGGAGAAGGGGTGGGGTTCCTTGGTAGATATTAACACCACCTACGTCCGTATCAATAAGTGTGAGTGGTAACCAGAAATCCAATTCACTTATATATAGTTTTTTTTTTTTTTTTTTTTTTTAAGGGCGCCACTCTGTGCAGGGAAAACCAACGGGCGAACACGGAGATTCAATCCCGTCCCAATAAGGTTGATCACTAAACCACTTGATAAGGCAGTTTGCTCAAATTTACTATACCAATCATGTAAGGCTTACAAAATATACAAAATAAGAAATCATATTCTATTTTATTAAGTTTTGCTTGTATCTCCAAACAACAATGAGAGTAAATGGCTGTATATCATTAGCTGATGCCGCAATAATAATAAATGTTTAAACTGACAACAACTTAAATCTAAATAACTTATGTAATACGCTATACTAATGTATACAGTATTTATGTGGCGCAGAAGTGATAATCCCTCGAAGAGTAACTCTCCGCAAGTCCGTGTCGAACCACCACTCGTGACACAGTTTAGGAAATTAATCAAGGAAAAGATACACTCACCACAAGTTCTCCGCGTAATGCACGCACAATCGAACAGTAAGCGTATCGGAAGTCCAGGTCGGTCGCGGAACGCGGCGGCGGAATGCGGAAATCCGCGGCGGCAGAAAGAAGTCTCCAGATGACAGCACCAAGCCCCAGGTGTGAAAATGCTCCAAAGTAACAGCAATCAGGGTCCCAGGTAGTTCAGGAATCAAAATTAAACCCTTTTCGCACTTGGCTAAGTGCATAGATCCTCACGTCGAGAAAAGGGTTGTACTGCAGCGCTCGAAACGTTGACTCTCAGTAGTAGGCGAACTTGACCAGCAATGACTCATTTCAAGACTGCCACAATCTTGGGTTCCTACATAGTTAGGCTTCCTACCGAATTGGGGTCTTATCAGTTGCTGATAAGAACGGACCGGCTGGGTAGATCGTAACAGCTGTGCTCTAGATATCGACATTGTTTGCATGCACAACAATGATAACTATACTCAGGTTGATCAGGCCTGATTTCGATAAAGTATTGAGCTATTTTACTGTTACACTCTACACATATTCGTCCCTAGATTTTCTTATTTTATCCGTATTGAATGCGTCTGCGGGATTATCTCTGAAAGAGTAGCGTTTGGACACTTTATCACGTACAAGTGCTTTCGAGATGTGTACTCGTCTTGCAAAAATGTTTGTTTGAGGCAAACACCTCTCACTTGTTACAAATAACCTAAACGCCTAACAAATCTGCAGTTTATGAAATCATTCCGAAGAAAGGGTTCAATATGATATTAATATTACGGTAGCATAGGGCGTCTATCGGAACATGTATGAGGTGTGAAGATGGAGACGGGGAGCTGCAGGAGCTAAGGGAAGGTCAAGTGTCTGTAAAAACGAAATATAATCTGAACAATACACAAGTTTCACAGATTTTATTTAACTCTAACAGCTGTTTCGGCTAACCTAAGCCATTGTCAAAGAGGGGAATGAGTGATATTACTAAACACAGGATGTGAGTAAAGGTCGTGGTGGCGGTAGTGACCACCTGTTTAATGCGTATCTGGAACATCTGTGTTGTGATGGAGAGGGGGGTGTGCAAGAGACAAGGGAAGGTCAAGTGTCTTTAAATATTAAATACAATCATGAATGCAAAATATAAAATTAACTAGACTAAATATAATCTGAATGCAAAATATAAAATAAACTAAACTAAATAACAGCTTTTGATAAAGGGGATACACAGAATTCCGTTTGTTCATATCTTAAATTTTTGTTATAATTTATTGCTTTTTTAATTTCTAGAATTTCTAATATATCCATTTTTTTACCTTTTTGTATATTGTGGAGTAGTGTTATGTTTTTTGTGTCTATGAAGTGATTGTGTTGTAAGCAATGATCTGCAAACCTGTATTGGCTGTATTGGTTAAAATCGCCTTCTTAAGTTCAGAATTGCGATGTTTCAGAGCACGGTCACATTGTCCGATATAAATAGCATCGCATTCTGCACAGTGTATTTCATAAACTCCATTTTTCCCCAAAAATTAAAAAAGCAATAAAAAGTAACAAACATTTAACAAATGAACACACTGAATTCTGTGTATCCACTTTATTAAAAGCTGAGTTTAGTTTATTTTATATTTTCCATTCAGATTATAATATATTTAGTTCAGTTAATTTTATATTTTACATTCAGATTATATTTAGTTTAGTTAATTTTATATTTTGCATTCGTGATTGTATTTAATTTTTAATGAAACTTGACATTTCCTTGTCTCTTGCACACCCCCTCTCCATCTCAAGACAGATGTTCCAGATACGCCCTAAACAGATGTTCACTACCACCACCACCACGACCTTTACTCACATCCTGTGTTTAGTAATATCACTCATTCGCCTCTTTGACAATGGCTTAGGTAGCCGAAACAGCTCTTACAGTTAAATAAAATCTGTGAAACTTACCAAGTGTTTTCATATATTTTACAAAACCTTTGTATTAATATGTTTCACCAAGTGCCCAACGAGTCATCAATTAATATCGTGAACAATACACGCCCAACTCAGATGTTCACTACCCTTACATCCTCTGTTTAGGTGTTCACTCATCTCTTTGACAATGCCTTAAGAAGTTGAAACAACTGTCAGAGCTAAATATAAACTGTGACACCTACCAAGTCTTTATATATTTTTCTATAAACCTTTGTAGTAATATGTTTTACCAAGTGCCGAACGAGTCATCAATTAATATAATGCTATTAAAGTTTGACGCTCCTCTCTCCGGACGAAAAACCTGCCGCTACAGGTGGACCAGTTAGAAGATCTATAGCAGGTTATCTTTCTGCCTTCACGCATTCCTTAATTTAAGGTGGAAACAGAGGGTAAGTAGCTCATAAACGATGGTAAAAAAATTCCTCTAAATTAAATTAATTGTTTGGTACAAAACTTGACAATTTTAAACTTTTTTACAGATTACATTTAAAATGAAATAATAAAACTGTGTTTCAGTAACGTATAGTACTGCAGTACAGGAGGAGACGTGAAATGTCCCACGTCACAAATATTGCGTTGTGAGTGAAGCACGTAGCAAACGGCAGAGATCACGTGGCCAACACACGACTTGATATATTGAGCTATTAATCACAAGTCTCCCTCTTCTAGTTCACTCAAACCAGTAAAGTAAAAATATAATGGAACTGAAAAAAAATAATCTTTTCTCTCTGTAATAATTTTTTAATTTTGTTTCACACATTTTTACTTATTAGAGCATTATGGTTTGTAGCTTTAAAATAAATTTTCTTCGTATTTGGAATGAGCTTATTATTTTTGTGTTTTTAGGTTAACGCAAAGTTTTTTGATTTCTAATAAACATCTCTTGTACACTTTAAAGCGATTTAATAAATTTAACTACATAATAAACTGTGCAATAAAATACTTTTTCAAATTCATAATTTAGTTTTAAGTATAATGTTTTATGTTAAAAGTATTTACTTCCCTGCTGTTTAACCGTGAACAAAAGCTGTTCATATCAGCAAATGTTTCAACCGGGCCTCCCGGTTGTAATCAAAAAATATTACAGTTTTTGATTGGCCCGTGTACACCGCCCGATGGTCCACTTAATGACGAAACCTTACAAAAACCTCCACCGCATATTAATTCGCAATCACCATTGAAATAAACAATATTCCTTGTGTCAAGTAACTTGTAGCGCGTTCTGTAGTTTAGAAAATTTGTTTTTTAATGTTACGAGAATTTCGGCTCGTACGGCCGGACTGTAAGGCCGTAGTTCAAGGTTGTTTGCGCAAACGTTCCGGCTGCGCTTTCGACGGCTATCTTAAGTGCAGAAGCCTGCTAAACACATACAAATCTTTTGTAGTCAGTGACCACTGAACTGTGGTTGAGACTAGTGACTGTGAGTAGGACGCCCATATTTATAAACTTCGCACGAGGTTGTTGTCTGACGCCACCAGCCAATCAGAAGAAAGGCAAATTGTTGTTGGTTTGCCACAACGCGCGTCCAAAGAGCACTCAATGAGAGGGACTCGCCCTGCCGATTCATTGGCGTTGATGCATGTATCTGAATGTGGACAGACTCCATATACAGGCGAGGAAAATACCCACTCACCGGCAACAGAAGCCTCGTCTCTTCAAAGAGTATGCGATGGTCGGCATTGGTAAGTGGGTTTTCCGCTATAGCAGACTTTTCCGGCTGCCTCGAACAACAGTGGCGGCTGTGTTCATCAAAGCGGCCATGGACGCTGCGTTTCGTAGTTCCGATGTACAACTGGTGCGGAAGTCCGTACTCTCCGTACAACGAGACCGGGTCACTGACGTCCTTCACTGGTCTCAGAGACTGCTGGATTGTCTTGGTCGGCTTGACGATTGGTCTAACGCCGCGCCGGGTCAGCAACCTGCCAATACGATCAGTCATCCCATGGACATACGGCAACACAGCGAAGCCAACATTCTCCTGAGACACCGACTCCACCGGCGTGGCTGTTCTTTTCTTCTGCCCGACTGTACGTCTCACCTCCCCGACGGAAAATCCGTTAGCCTGCAGAGCTTGCTCGAGATGACGTAACTCCTCGTTGAGGTACCGGGGTTCACAGATCCTCTACCAAGTCTACCAAGGACTTCAAAACTGCCCGTTTCTGACTCGGATGGTGATCGCATAGCTTGTGGAGGTATATGCCAGTGTCTGTTGGTTTCCTGTATAGGCTACATTGTGATAATAATAAAATTAATGTATACTGACAGTATTTAGCTTCCCGCTTCCCATGGATTTGACACTGTATACATAGATTGTGTGACCCGACGATAATTACGTATAATTATAGAATGATCGATATCAGTCCAGAGAGTTTTTTGTAATGAACCGATTGTTATTGTATGGTGATATATTCAGACACATCAGTTAGTGTCCAGCCAAATTTGATTAATGTTGAAACCCGCAACAACAGACACCATCGACACAAAGACACAATCATTTATCACGTTGCAATTGAAGTAAAGGTATAATTAGCGCCGACGTGATTACTGTTCGCCTAATAATTATACTGATCGATTGACAATCGATCGTGACTAAAAATACTACTGTAAAATAATGTGATGCATTGCTGTTAAACTTTCCTAAATTAGGAATAATATGTAGTCACAGGATAGTATATTAAATAAAACTACAATAGCTTTCACTACCTATAAATTATATTATATTAAAACAATAAAACGAAATCAAAATAAAAGGTAGACGGTCCTTGAATTTCGAGTGGGCGGTTTTCTACTTTTTTGCCTGTGACGTGGCAGTCCTTTAACAGGTTTTAGCGTCCATATAAGTCTGCCTTTAAAACTATTCTATCTAGCTTCAAATCAAAATATTTTCTATCAGCTAAACCCTCTACTTAGGCCGCCTACCACTCTCATATTTTTATTATATTCATCTTATATATTTGGATTATGTGTATTTATAATGTTTGTGTTGTGTGAGGTAATATTTCTCACTTTATTTCGCATTATATAAACATTTATTTTTAATTGGTAAATATTTTTATTTATCTCATTTATTTGAATGATTTGGTATTTAGACAAATATTTAATGTAGTTTTCAAACCGTACCACTTCCTGTATATTTTGCTTCAATGTTTGTTTTCACTAAGCAACTTCTAGTTTAATATATGTTACTGCATCTTTATAAGAATCTGTACAAATTGATTTTTATAATTTTTGTGGTCGCTAATGACCGTTGCTGCTGCAGCGATCTTATAAATAAATAAATTGTCATATTTTACAATTGACGTTTCGACTCTCAGAATCTACGATCGTTTTTAGGTAAACTGTAGTTTAGAAAAGAATTATTTATAAGTTGAATAAGAAAAATATATTGAGCACTTTTTCGATTACTGAAACTACATGTGCTCTATAAAAACCGACTCTATTGTTTTAACCATACCACTATGCTTTAATGACTTGCTGTTTCATTTGTGTCTAGACCTTTGTGGATTTCATACATCACTGAAATCATATTGTAAAAAACAAGCCTTTATGATTTATCTGTTTTACATATTCTACAGTACATACAAATAAAAGAAATAAATTGGCATCAGCCAAACCAGACAGGGTTCATCGCTTGACAAACGTCAGACATTGAAAGTAGATTTACATAGTTGTGGCATACATAAACATAACTTAATATATTCAAATAAATACAACTGCAAGTAGGTTTATTTACACTTGACGCAGGTTTCACAGAATTTATTTTGTATCTTCAGAGGTTTCTGAATTGAAATTCAATGTTTTGCTTACAATATAGTTAACAGTTATTCGATTTTACTTTGATTCATATTTTCTATTATTGTATGCTTACATAGTCAGCAATTTATTACATCCATGTTTTATTTTTACTATTCCAATAAATGTATGATTTTAAATAAATAGTCTTCTTTTAATTTTATATGTATTTGTTCTTTAATTAGTAGACTATTATTATTGTTTTTGTAAATAATAACATTTCTCCAGATATTTATTTTATTACCTTTTTGTATGTTTTTAATTAATTTTATATTTGAATTTGACTGTCCCGGAACAAGTTAGCAATTTTGAATACCTGGGCTACAGGGTGTTTTATAATGGATCCAACGACGTTGTCAATAAGTTGTATAAGTCCAACTATACGTGAGGGACCATTAGGCGAACTCTTAAGTCAGCAAGTAGCCTAAAAGAACACGCCCAACTTCTACAAAGTGATCGTTCTGCCTACACTTCTTTATGGGTCTGAGAATAATTGGACTTTAACGAAAGGCTAGGCCAGTACCATCCAAGCGGCTGAAATGAGGTTTGTCACGCACGTGGCAGGGTATACTCCCCATGATCATAGAAGAAATACAGATATACGGCAGGAACTGAATTTTATGAGTATACTCGACAGGATCGCCTAGCATCGGTCGAATTGGTGGGAATATTTTTGCTGAATGGATGACTGCCGCGTTGCCAAACAACAATGGAACTATAAGCCGAGGGGACGAAGAGGTGTGAGACCTCCGAGGAAGCCCTGGAGTGACCCGCTCTGATCTTTGTTTATTATTTGAGACCGAAACAAACCATCCTTAGTTTAATGCGTGAAGATGATGATGATTTTGAATTTGACTATGTTGAAAACTTATAACAAGCTAGCTGAACTCGTGCTTATTTACGACAGTGACATTTGTGATTTGCAACAAAATCACAAGACACAAGCAAAAAATCGCTAGGTGATAAAACTTATAAGAAAAGTCGTACGATGTAACCGAAGGAACATGATAATAAATATAATGGAAAAACTTCAAAAATTAATTTAATGTAAAGCAAAGGGTAAACAGGATTAAATTGGAGTAACAAATGAAAAGGGTGGAGGAAAATAGAGCACTGTTAAAAGCAAGAACATACAAAATAAGAGTAAGAAGAAACATTGCTTGCCTGATAATAAAATACGAACCGTAATTGGAAACAACGCCAAAAATATCACGTTATGGTGATGACTATGCTGTTGATGTGAAACATTCGAAGCATTATACTAACAAACAATAAATGTCAGAGAGGCATCACCTATATAGCCCTATACCACACAATTGACTTTCATTTTTCATCGTCTTCCATATTTAAATCCAATGCAAATACTTCATGTAAGTAATATGTTATATGATATATGATCACCTACAGTATCTTATTGGTTTCCAAACGTTGGTAACACTGATCAAGACAAAGTGAAACGCAGCTAGCAGACGACATTGAGTAACGACGTCACCATTCCTGTTGTGATATATTAGTTTTCCGTTTGTCGTCTTTAGTATTGTGTAGAGGGTAAAAACTGTACTGGTGCTGTCCCAATAACCGTACACACACTCATTTCCGGTATTTCGATTTGGCGATTATTGGCATCTATATGTGGTAAATATAGCATATTTATAATTTTAGATGAATAATAGAAACCCTGGAACAAGATATAGACGTCTATATTATTTTTGTTGATTTTAGACAAGCCTATGATTCGATGGATAGGGATGAACTACCTAATATTTTATAAAAATTCGACATACCAGTGAAACTGGTAAGGACGGTAAACTTGACAATGGCTAATACAAAATCTCAAGTACGATTACAAGGACAAATGACAGAAGGACTTGTAATCAATCGAGGGTAAAAACAAGGACACGGGCTGGCCCCGATCTTGTTTATTCCAGTAGCTCTAGAATATGTAATCGGAAAACTGTCAGTAGGCAGAAATAACATACTGACAAACAAATCGGTCCAATTAGCAGTATACGCGGACAAAATCAATATAATGTGTCGGACAAAAAATGCGGCAGAGGAAACGTACTTTGAACTCAAAGAAAATGCTATCAATATAGGCCGCAAAATCAACATAGATAAGACAAAAATACTACTGCAGACTAGAAGACAAAGAAACTATGGAACAATCGACAATATCGAAAAGGTGGACAACTTTAAATACTTGGGAACCATATTAGAAAAAAATGACAAAGAAGAAGCCGAAATCCGGAACACGATAGTCCAAGCCATAAGGCGTATTTCGCCACATCAAATATCTTCAAATACAAAGACATCCACAGAAACACGAAACTAAGGATATACAAATCAATAATAAGACCCATCCTAACCTACGGCTGCGGAAGGTGTTTCCTGAACTCTAAAGCAGCAAACACTCTCGATATCTTTGAATTACGAAGAATTCTGGGGCCAGTTAATACGAACACGGCTGGGGAATAAGATATAACTTTGAATTGTATCAAATGTATAAAGAACCACCGCTAACACAATACATAAAACTACAGCGTCTAAGGTAGACTCGTCATGTGGTCAGGCTGGGGGATGACAGAATACCACGAAGACTATTGAATAACAGAATCCACGGAAAAAGACCAGTGGGAAGACCGAGGAGAAGATGGGAGGACGCGATGAATGAGGATGCGAAAGAAATACTGAAAGTGCGTTCCTGGAGGAGGATGGCTACCGACAGAAGAGAATAGGGGAGGAGAAAATTGAAGGAAGCCAGGGCCCACCAAGGGACGTAGTGCCATAGCAGAGAGAATAGAAACCGTGAAAACGTTTTTGTGTATGTCACAAATAGTTTGTTGACGACTGCATTGTCAAATTCTTTTACGAAAAATGTTATTAGCAATAATATAACTCCAATGTCGAAAGTTGATGTTGTTAGGTTTACATGCAAATTAAATTATTCAGCACCTAACGAATAACAAATCTTGTTTTCATTTGTTAACTCGTTATTTTTGGTTTTACTTTTACAATTACAAAATAATAGTTTTTTTTTATTTTACGAGTATATTTTCTGTTTTTTTTTTTGTCATTGTTAATAATACGTCTTGCTCTTTGTTTTAATGTTTCTCTTTTTCATTGTATAGACACATTAAGCGTCATGTATTTCCCAACCATGCCTTTTCTTTCTTTACACAGTAGATTAAAAACTGAAAACCATTATTTTCTAACCTCACAAATAAAAACGCCACGTATTTTGCTTTACATTAGAAATAGAATAATTTACAATTGGTACACTTCTTCTTCTTCTTCTTCTTCTTCTTCTTCTTCTTCTTCTTCTTCTTCTTCTTCTTCTTCACATTGTAATATATCGATAGAATCGAATATTCAATACGTCCAAAATGAAGTGCGGGTACGGATATTGTGTCAGTTCCAATCTTTTTTACTAAGAGCTGTTTGTTAAATACCTTTAGTAGATCACAGCTTCATTTTACTTTTCATAGTTGATTCCCTTTTAACTTAGGATCTTGAGGAATTCGACAGAAAATTGGCATGGTCTTTGTAAAGCTTCGTTTATGTTTTTGAGCTGATGGGATCAAAAATATTCAGTTTCGACTTAGTATTTGATTGGACCCGTCTAGATGTCCAGTTCAAGTCTGCCATCAAACAGCGTCATAAAAAAAGTCTTGAAAGAACAAGACAAAGATGGGTTCCGTAACAGGCAATTTGTATCCTATACGTTAAGGGAAATATGAAGGCAAAAATTAAAAACATTTAATTTGTTCAAAATCGTTGTTTTCTTAAAGTGTCTTTTAACCTGGACAAATAGTATACAATTTGTAAGAACAATAAAACCTATAACACATTTTGTAAATAATCTGTAGTATGAGTGTGAAAAATTCAATTGTTGATTGTTATAATAGATAATAATAATGGCTGCCATGTGTACCACCACCCAAGCAACTTAAGCCTGCCTTAAGCAAGCTATACGGCATACAAGGAAGGCAGTGCGGCCAGCATTACGCTTCAGCCGCCCATTATTATCACCAGAATGTTATCCCAGGTACTCATTTTCAACAGGCTGAGTCGACCTGGGGGCTGCAAAACGCACGTTGATTTTATAGTGCGGGCCCGGGACCTCTAGATTAGTAGCCAGGTGCCATGCCCACTGGCCTACTGAGCCGCCATCCAAACACTGTTATCCAAAAAAAAATTACAATGGTAAGGACACACGAAAAGAATGTCACAGGAAAGTTTGCCAAGGAGGGTTATGAAATGAACCCCACCAGAAAGAAGGAAAAGAGCAAGACCACCTATCACCTGGATAGAAGAAATTCAGACTATATTGACGGAACGAGAAATTGAAGAAGATCTTTGGATGGACAAGTAGCAGTGGAAGATGAAAATTCAATCACTTCTGTAACCTTTGGGTCCGAAAAGTGAGTAAACATTGTACAGCCGGAATAATAATAATCTGTATTATGTCTTCGCACATTCGAGTCCTTACAATTTTGTACATTATTCATTTCAGTAATATTTATATACTAAACGGCTTAACCTAAAGTGACGTGATTTTCACTGTGTAAAAAGTGATATTTTATGCTTTAGGCTTGTAACTCTAAAATCACCCATGTATGTTTTGTTTGTTTTGTTTTATTTTTTTGTAGATGTATGTTTTGTTTGTATGCATAAAAAAATTTTAATCGGTCAAGAATTTGAGCTTTGTCAGTTCTCACAGATATAGTTTATACACGTTTTGTGAAAAACTATATTCTTCAACAATTCAGTACATATGTTTCAGAAACCATGCTGTAAGGGATATTAAGTTTTTAGGGCTGATGTAAGTCATTAATATCTACCAACTGAAGCAGAAATGTAGAACTTCATAGTATACATTGGATGATGTCAAAACGAATGTTTATTAACTTTTCTTGAAGTAAGTTTATAAAATTAAAATATATATTGTTACGTTTTGCGGAACGTTGTCGTGTCGTTCCACAAGCTTTTCGACTAGTCCTGCCGGTGTGTCTTTCTGCCAAGGCCGCACTGTTGTATCCTCTAAAATTTATAAATACTTGTTAAGAAAGCATATTATGGAACCCTGCATAACATAAATACCCCACACTTGCCGCTTAGTTTTCAATTTACTTCGACGATTACTCAGTGCGTTTCAAGTGGCTATTAGTAAAAAGTGATTATTGTGCGGGAATCTATTAGTTGACATTATTATTGCGTGTTTACAAATTTAATTTCAATTATTGTACGAGTAATTCTTGTTTCTTGTTTCTTTGTTTCTTGTTGAATAATTTGTTGATTACAAACTGTTAATTGCGATATAATTAAAGTAGGCTTTTAGTGACTTCATTTGTGTCTTGTATTTTGTTTTCCACTGTACCATACGGCAATCAAGGAGAACGTCGTAACAACATAAATATGGTTATGTACACGGCAGTTATATAATTCTGCTTCAGTAGACATAAAACATAACTTTAAAACATCTACAAAAGTTTCAAGACCCTATCTCGTCCCGTTTCAGAGAATGATGTACCTCAATACTGAAAATGTATCATTACAAGCATAGGGCCTACCGAGTCTCCTTAAATGCTGAAGAAAAAGACCTTATGCCTATTGTAAGGTACTGGAGAGAAAAGATGCTGGTATCGTCTCATTATTTAGTCGAAATGCTATGCCAATGTGTAACATTAGTAAATCTCACGGATACAGAATTATATTTACTTTACACCATAATGTATATTTGCCACAGCTGCAGTCCAGAAACAAATGGAGTATGGAAAGAAAACGATATGGTTCCTTGGTTTTATAAATATTGCAAAACATCGCTGACTCAAATCGTTTAATGTTGTGAAAACATTGCCAGAGTACGAGGCCTTTCCATATTACAACTGTGAGTGACCGGTATACACACTAAGGTATTGATGTGTTTAATCCTGTGCAAGTTTTGTGTCTCCGTACAAATGCATGATACATTTAATAATGTCACACAAAGATTCCCGTTTGGTTTAAATTAGTTATACTATTATTCCGTATGGTATAAACCATATTATTCACCCGGCAGCAATCTGTAAAGGTTTTGCTAACATTATTGTAAATAATAAGAAATGATTGTAATAAAGGAAACGAGATTCTTGAGAGCTGTAAATGTTGTACCATGAGAGATGTTATCAGAAAAGATCATATTTGAGTATAACTAGGCATAGGAAAAAACTTATATGAGAAAATCTCCCGGTACAAGACGGAGTGGCGTTTACACGTAGAAACAATGGA